>OX439140.1:58778922-59524351 GCA_949318255.1 Pollenia labialis
TTATTAAATAGCCTACTTCTTCTATTTTTATTTTTATTGTAATAATTTGCTCATTTGCAACGAAGTACTTCTTATTTAAAAGCAAAAAATCAAAATGTTTATTATTTGTAAATTAAAATATTAATTTGTTAAGAAATAACCAATTACATAAATTTATACTATTAAAGAAACTAAAATTCATTTATTTTAAACGTCTACCTACCATTAAATACAGAACAACGTACAATTTTAGTTTTTCATTAAATGTAAACAAAAATAGAATTTCGCACAAAAAATTGTATCCTACAATAATAATATTGAAAATATGAAAAAAATAATTCCTATACACATACAAACATGCCACTACGTACTAGAAAGTTTGAAATGCGCAATATTTTGTATGTTTTTTATTATTTAATTTAAATGATCATCCAAAATAATGCATCAATGACAATAAATATCTTTACAAAAATATATATTTTATTAACAAAAATTTAACTATTTTACGTATGTAGTTATGCCTTGTAATATTGTATTGATTACAAAGAAACACAATTAAGAGAATAAAATATTTAACTCCTACTTAAAACTGCTGTATTTTTTCTCTTCTGAAATTTTGAAGGCATTTTAAAATTAATAGTTTACATTAAATGAAAATGCTCAAGCTTGAGGTTTGTTGATGTAAAACTTTTCTTTATTTGTTATCAACATTTCGATATTTGAATGTCATCATCACAATAAGCAACCTTTCGGCCGGGCGCAAGGATTTTCTCCTTTAATAATGGACACTGGCGTCGCAAACTAAAGCTTTTCTAAATAGCCGCCCTTCGGCCTTCCCTTCTATGATGTTATGAACGCCGGCTTTTCTAACTTAAGCATTTCTGCATAGCAGGCAAGGATTTTCTCTACTTTGGTATAAGAATTCGAGGTTTTATACTATCCATTGAAATTTTTACATAATCTTCTTCTTCTATAAATTTAAATTCTTTATATTAGTAAATGTAAAATAGCCCCAAAATAAAAATTGTGATTTTATTTGGGGCTATTTTTCGTTTCATGATATTGTGGTAATTTTTCATTCAACTTTAAATCGTCGGTCTCACGTAGAAAGACCCTAAAGGCCTCGTTATTTTTCCAAACTGAGTTTTTTAGTGATTCCAATACATTTTCCACAAATACACATCGTCACAAGAATTTAATACAATAGCATCAATAATATCAGTTTACAAGCAATTGAAGAACCCATTTTATTTACATTATGATACATTGAATTTCTAATATGTTTTTGCCTTCTCCTGTCAAGTTGCAATTATGTAAGTTAGGGCCTTTCGAAATGCAAAAACATCCCAACGAATAAATAAAAAAAAACCCCTAAAAAATAAACCCAAAATAGTGTGTTGTTGTTTCTTATGTAAAATGTTTGGGCCATCCTTCATTTTCTTATGGGGTCATATTTCCTGAGGTAATTTTGCGCACCGCCTGGTATAACAAACACCGACTTCGCTATCATTATGAAATAAGTTACCATTTATTAGTTTTTGGGATTATTTCATACTTTTAAGGTTTGTTTAATTTTGAAAATTAGTAGTTTCTTTTTCAAAATGGGTTTTTAAAAACTGTACTTCGTTCTGCTCCATGTACTAGAATTTAAGAAAATTTGGCCAAATAATACAAAATAATAATGTACAAATGTAACTCAACGATATCACTGGTGTGTTTACTTAAGTGAGTGCTATTGATAAGTGGTCTAGTCATTGGCTTCTTTCTTGCAATCCTTTCATAATAATCGTATTTATTAGGGTATTCATTTGGTTAACCGATAAATTACTATCCAAATAACGGGGGGTTACTGCGTATTTCGATTCGAAAGAAAAAATATACGAGTTCGAACAATTTGTACTGTGTATTAAGATTTTTGCAATCGTTTGAAACAATAACAGAGCTTGTATTTTTTAAAAAATTGGAAATTTGATTAACACTTTTTGTTCGAAATAGAGAGCGGCTGTTAAGAAAGGGATTTTTTGTTTCCAATAATGTATAAAAAACGTCCATATATTCAAAACAAATATTACACAGTACAAATTGTTCGAATCCGTAAATGATTTCTTTCGAATCGAAATACGCGGTAACCCCCTGATTGGTTAATTTAAAATTGGCTATTTTCGATTAACGATTAAACAGGTTAATTTTCAAAAGCAGGCGTTTAAAAAAACGCCTTCTTTTTCCGTGCGAAATTCAAATTTGGAAACCATCCATATTGCTTTGATTTTTTTGCGAACCAGTTACTAATACTCCAATTTTTTTTGAAAAATACAAAATACTGTTTGACAGCGCGCAGTCAAAGTCATTGTTCCCATTCGTGTTGAAACAATTTTGTAAAATATAGTACTTAAGATTTGTTTCATAAATTCTCGAAAATTTTTTTGAAAAATTAAATTTTTAACATAACTTTTAATATTTTATTCAGGCTTAAGTTCATCAAATTTAATTTTCATTAAATTATTTTTATGAAGAAAGGAATTTTACAACATGGAAATTAATTAAAATTGTTATTGATAATCATTCATTCTTGACTGACCTGAGATTCGAACCCAGGCGGCTGGTTACCATGACATGTTTCGAACTTAAGCCTGAATAAAATATTAAAAATTTGGATTAAAAACCATAAATAGTTCAACAAAATAACCACAATACTAATTATTTTTAACATAACCTTTAAAATGGCGTTTTTTTTATCAAAAGTTAAATTTCATGTAAGCTTTTAAAAAAATGTAAACGTTTGGCAAACCAAATGTAATCGTATTTGAATACACTAAAGTGTGGTTCATTAACTAGGATTTATCTCATATAGCGTAAAGTTGCGTAATCTGAATAATACAATTTTTTGCAGATTCCTATGCTTTAAAAAAAAACGAATTTTTTGAAATTTGGTTAAAGCAACCCTCAAAAAACTCAAAAAATGACATCCTTGCTCAATATGTCTTAAAGAAAGTTGCGTCTGAGATTGACGATGATTGCGAGAAATTATTGGTGGAAAAGGTGCGTCTTCTCTGCAAGTATTTAGAAACAAAATGGATAAAAAGTGGAAGAGAAAATCAGTTTCGAAATGAAAACTTTTCATGGGTAAACAGCCAGATATCATTCCAAATTAGAACAGCATCTTCAAAAACTACTTCTTCCACTGTGGGACGTCCAGAGGTTCTATTTTGCAAAAAGTCAGAATATGGGAAAAGAAGAGCAGCAGCGGAGCTTTCAACGGCTTTATTATGGCAAACTAATTTACTAGTACAAGCAGCAGCAACCTCTGCTAGGAAGTAAAGAAATGCTAACTTAGCTGCAGTTCTTAAGGAAACCATAGCAAGTCCAACAAGACCTTCCAAAATTAAAAAGATGTGCTCAGAAAGTCAACCTAAACCAATTTCTCTTCCTGCAGATGAAGCGTTAGCTTTTTTCATAGAAAACAGTTTCACAACAGCACAGTATAACGCAATACGTCGTGAAAGTAAATCGAGAAACTGTGACATATATCCTCACTACAACCAAATTCTAGCTGCGAAGTCAAAATGCCGGCCAGAAGGTATCAAAGTAACCGAGACCGTAGCAAGAGCTCCTTTAGAATCTGTTGTGTTACATACTGCCAATAGAATTGCTGAAATGCAAAAGGAGGTTTTTGAAGCCGTAATGGAATCTGAAAATTCTGATTATTTGAAATGTGAGTTAATTTTTAGCTACGGATTTGACAGTAGCACAGGCCAAGCGCAGTATAAGCAGATATTTCAAACAACAGACTCATCCAATAAATCTGATGCTTCGCTTTTAGCCACAACAATTATACCACTGAGACTCGTACTCTCCTCTGGAACACCTATTTGGAATAATAATACGCCCCAGTCAACAAGGTTTTGTCGGCCAATTAAGTTGGAATTCGTTAAGGAAACGAAGGAATGTATTTTGAGACAAGAATTGGACTTACGAAAAGAAATTGATGCTTTACAAAATTTACTCATACATATTGGCAATGGAAAAACGGTACAAATATCGTTCAAGTTATATCTAACATTAATAGATGGAAAAGTTTTAAATATTTTGACTGGGACTAAATCGACTCAAGCTTGACCTATCTGTGGTGCGGCGCCAACGGACTTCCTTAGTATAACTGATTATTCATGTGAAAGATTTCGTGCAAAAGAGTCTAACATCAAATTCGGACTAAGTCCCTTACATTGCTGGATCCGTTTTTTTGAGTTCATTTTACATTTAGGCTATAAATGTAAAGTAGAAAAATGGCAAATACGGTCAAAGGATCACAAACTTAAAGTTTCAAAGAGAAAAGATGAAATTCAAAATGCTTTTTGGAGGGAGCTGGGTCTTCGTGTGGATATGCCTAAAGTTGGTGGATTCGGAAGCTCCAACGACGGAAATACAGCACGTCGAGCTTTCTCTAGTGATGTAATTTTCGCTGACATCACAGGTGTTAACCATAATCTAATTTTTCGCTTAAAAATTATATTGATCTGTTTATCGTGTAACTTTCCCATAAATCCAAACAAGTTTGAAACATACTGCTTCCAAACAGCAAAAATGATACAAGATTTGTATCGTTGGCTACCAATGACCTCCACTGTTCACAAGGTGTTAATTCATTCGAAGCAGGTTATAGAGAACTCTGTACTCCCAATTGGTGTTTTTGGCGAATCGGCAGCTGAATCACGCCACAAGATTTATAAATCCGACAGATTGCATCATGCTCGCAAAAACAGCAGAACTAACAACCTTCTGGATGTTTTCAACAGAGCTTTAGATACATCCGATCCAATAATTTCGACAAAATACTTAAGCAGGCGCATGCAACAACATAAGCCTCTACACCTTCCACATGAAATGATAGAACTTCTAAGTTCCAATGATATGAATGAAAATATGGATGAAGAAAACCACTGCGAACAAGGCGAATTCTTATCCCCTAATTCAATAAATATTTTAAGTCAAATGTGTCTAGAAATTGAATTGCAGTTAACTGATACAATCAATTTGACTGAAAACTAAAGTTGAATGATTTTTTTTTAATTTTCCAACCAATTCTGGAATTTCTCTCACAGTTTTAGCCTCTCAGTTTAATATTACTATTAACTTTCTAATTTTAACAGATGATTGCCTTCCACTTGGGGCCATTTTCAATAGTTTTCTTTACTAATAATCCAAAGTGACACTTAATAAGTTGTATACAAGGCCCATTGAAAAGGTCTGTGCAAGAAGCCCGATGATCATTGTTTATGTTCTTTTTAGTTGTCAAAAGTTGTTTACATGTGCATGTATACGTTTATGGTATGCCACACATACACGTTTTTTCCTTTTGCTTTGTATATGTGGTAGTAAATTTTTGACAACTAAAAAGAATTGTATTTTGTTTTTGTACAAGTAAGCAGACCTGATAGATGGGCCTTGGTTGTATAAATAAAAAAAAAGTTTTTAAAGTAACGGCATTTTTATCATAGATATTTTGATTTTCTGATTATGCGTTGGACACAAAAATTTGGGATAGTTTTTGTTGTTCGGATTTTACAGTTAATATTCAAAAAGATCTTTTTTTTTTGTATTGGTTGGGATGATGAGGATATAAAAAGTGAAAAACAAATAATTGATATTTGTGTTTTATTTTAAGCTTAAAGCACATTTTGGCCTTGCAAACACTTGTCCCATTTTGCGATTGATCTAATGTACATATGGAGATTTATTAAAATACATATGCAAAAATTTTAACAAATAGAATTCGGGATTAGTTTTTATAACAGACAATGTTTATTCGATTCAATAAGACTTAGATATCCCACTTGATCATCATAGGGTATGAACACTTTATATTCATATGATGATATTTTCTTTACTTTTTGCTAAAGAACGCGGTTTAATAAGTCGTTTATGCCTTTTATATAAAATTGAAAATAGTTTTGCTTCTACTGAAAATGTTTAATTTTCTAATTTATACCCTCTTACTGATCAAGTGCAATACAAAATTGTTTGACTAAATAAACTGGAGGTATTATGGATTTTAAAAATAAAATGCGAATAAAATTACGAGTTTGCAAAATATAATTGGATATATTTACATGAATAATGCATTTATTAATATGCTTACGAAATAAGATACATACGTACATGTATTAAAAAATATATATTTAAAAATAATAAGTATTAAAAGAATGATATAGGCGAGGGGGTGTCAATAGCAAAAAAAAAAAAATAATAAATGCTCATTATTTACCCCACACTTACACACACATATTACATAGATTATATACTAGATAATTAATTGCTTTTTATTTATTTTCTAATTTTTTAAAGTTTACATGTTCATTTTATTCACATTAAACATTTAGAAATGATTCTCACGATTACGTCAAAACTACACACGCAGATGGAAATTGTGTCCATTCACGACGCTTGACTTTCCCGGTAGACTGTATGTTGGCAATGGCGAATAAACAAACTGTGTGAAAACAGAAAAAGAAAGAAATGTATACATGAGGACCAACAACAAAATTAACATATACAGCCCAATTATGAATACAAATACCCCGGGAGTTTTTTCCCTTTTCCCATTTTTACAATTGAATTTACATAGGAAAAATGGGAGAAGGGAGAAAACTCCCGGGGAAATTTTAATTCATAATTGGGCTGATAGACAAAAAAACAGTTGATTGACACAAACTTTTGGCGTTTTCTGTTGCGTTGACATGTAACCCAGGCAAAACGATTTAGTTGTGTGACTCCACAATACTTCGCCACTATTTGTCTTAGGATAGTACAAAAGCGACAAGGCGCCACCATATAAGCCCTGATCGGCCGGAAGAAAAGGTGATTCCAAGAATTTGCTTTTAAATGTTTTATGTAGGCTTGTAACAGCACAGTCGGCAGTAAAGAGATCAGCACATATTTCCTTAGCCAGGAAAGTTTTCATTAAATATTCTCCATTACCTGTAGTGCATGTAGCAACGGAGAGATTATCAGTGTCGGTAGCCCAGCAACCAGCACCATATGTGGCTGCCTGGCCGACACGTCCAGGAACTTTTAAAATTAAGCCGCCAGAACTACACCCAGCGGCCGAGTTTCCTATACTGTCAACACACACAGCCCCAACTGTGTCCAGAGCACTTACTTCTGTCTCTTGTGTGTTTGACTCATGTGAAGAATTTTCTACCTTGGTGCTGGAGGCCTTTGTCAAATTCCCCACCTTTGATTTATAATGATTATATGTAAATTTCGCTTTAGATGATATTAGCCCACTGGCTTCTATCATTGCGCAGCCCAATTCTTCAGCATATCTTTCTGCTCCTGGTCCCGCCATAACCATTGGTGGTATGCGCTCCATTGAGAGCATTCGATCTTGACCGTCACATAAATGCCGCGCCAATTGGATCGGATTTTTTACTGTAGAAACATTTGTACATGCACCAAAGTGCAAATTAGAACCATTCATAATAGATGCATCACATTGGACATATCCATCCCAGCAAAGATTCGAACCAAGTCCGGCATTTGTATTGCCACAATTTTCTAATCGTATAATTGCTGCTTCGCATGCATCCATTGCTGACCCACCATTCTTTAAGATATCTGTAGCTCTAAGACAAGCTTCTTTAATAACGCGTTGGTATTTGGTCTCGTCGACTATATTCCCAGCACCTAGAATATTATTTAAGAAAAAATATAACTTGAATTTTTTATTTAAAAACAAAGACATACCTGTGTGTACAGCTATAAATCCAGACATATTTAGAGTTTCTTATTTATTGTTATTAATTGTAAAACAAAATCTTGCCGCATTAATGCATTTTTGTTATATTCTTTAGTCCTCGCCCAAATCAAAATGTAAACATTTCAAAAAACTAAATAAACAAACAGTTTTAGATGCATGTTTAGTTGTCAATAAAATGTAACAACCAGTGCAAGGGATGGTGAAATAATTATTTTGTGCATATAATAAACAACACTGAATGTTTGACACAACTGAAAATAATTATAAAGGTGCCCACAGACCAGGCAGCATTTGTCGAAACATGTGTTACTACTTATGTTTCAGTTTTTACCACAGACGATGATACTAAAAACGAAACATCAGTATTGCGTGTTTATTGCATAAACTACTAAATAAAAACAAAAAGAATGTGTTGCGAAACAAAATAACAAAAAATGTTGGTATTTGAGAAACCAAAAAGCTAACACGAAGTTCAACCAAAAAAATTAACACACACGTAGCAACATTAGTTTAAACATGGGCATGTTTCACTTAACACGCCGTCCAGATCTTCCATTGTTATGTTTGCTCAAGAAAAAAACGTTGGCAGAATTAGCGACGCACAATTGTTTATGTTCTTCGGTATGGGCAAAATGTATGGCAAGAAACCCAATAAAAAGGGCAACAATAACAATCAAGATGGTGTTCACAAGAAATTGTTTGCTGTTTTAACATAGCGATGGCTAGTCAATACGTCATGTTATGTTGATACGTTCGTGGTAATGTTTCTGTTTGGAGTTAGTGTTACCTTTTTGGTTGCTCAAATATTAAAAGTTTTTGATATACATATTCAAACTCAATGTTTCATCGTGTGTATCGATGTGGACTGTTTTTTTTCTAATTTTGTCCTAATTTCCACAATGCAAGTCTTATTGATCAGCTTGCTACTTTGTAGGCGAGAGTGACGAGGGGAAAAGAAACGAGTACTCAGCTTGCTGTACTCGTCATATGCGTTTTGTTTTCTTATTCGTAATTTTCAGCAGGTCTATTTTGACAATTATCTTTCATATTTAATTTCGTTGTACAAAGTTAATTTCGTAGCGTGTGTGATTTTTTGTGTGTGAATTTTTTTAAATATTTGTTATTTAACAAAACAAAAGAAATTTATAATTAAAAGTACATTTTACACAACTTTAATTTTAAATTAAACAATTGTTAAAATATTCAACACGAATTTGAATTTAAATACATTTTAATAAGAAATATGTTTTAAACGAAATGTCAAAACGCACATATACATTCATACTAATGGAATAACAGATAAATAATAAGACTTGACTCGTGGAAACACCGAAGCTGATTCAAAGAAGAAAGTGTGATAAGTTTATCAATAAGACTTGCATTGTGGAAATTGGGACTTTGTTTAGTGCGGTGCTTTTCAATTCGCAGGGAAAAATAAGGGATTTCACGATGGGTAGTGGAAACAGTGCATATGTGTGCAAAAAAACATACACTTGTACAACACAACAACATAATGTACATACATATGTATTTGCAATTTGCTTTTTTACTTCGTTTGGACCATGATAGAATGAGTTAATTTTTAATAACACAATAGTTTCAGTATTGATTTAAATTCTTTTGTTAATTTTAACAAAATCAAATGTGCTTTATTATACAAGTGACAAATCAGAATGCCGGAAATGTTGAAAAACAGGGTTGCAAACTTAAGAGCATTATAAACCACACAAATGGCTTGGCAAACTTGCGCTTTATTTTTGCTTCTGTTTGCCAACAAACAACACAATCATTGACTTTTATAGAGGTCTATAAATTCATTTAAAAATATTTTTTCCTCGTCCATTTCTTAATGCTTCTTCTTATACGTCTTCACTATGCAAAATTTTCACTGAAATGATTACATTATATATAGTGTTACACTGTAAAAAGTTCGACAAATATCCAATATGTCTGCCAATTATTAAAAATTTTTAATATTTCTACAAACATTGCTTCAAATGTTTGTACAAACAGCAAACACCCCAATTAACAACACAAAATGTTTGTACAAACGTAAAATTTTGACATATTTGCCAAGCCATTTGCGTGGTTTAATTTGCCCTTTATGTACATAACAGTGCAGCCACACGATCAAGATTTTCTTGAGTCTTTTACATATATTGTTTGTCAAAATATCAAAAAATTTAAAGTTGTGACGTAGGCTGCATTAAATTTTTGAGCAATTTATTTTCAAAATGTCATCAAAAAAAAATTATAAAGACAAACGAAAAATTTGCTCACTAAATTTGACATCAGCTGTTTTCTGGACTGTTTTCTGACAACACAATCGACCTCGATTGTCAATCCTGTTCTAAAAATTCGTCATCTAAAAACTCATTATCTTCATACTCACTAGTGTTGCCTTCAGAGTCCCTCACTACGTCATTGCACTCCCTAGGTTCCAACCATTTTCTCAAACGACTAGCATCAACTGTTCCCCTATATGGCATCTGTGTAATTTGGCATTTTTCCACGTCAGATATTTCGTAACGATTATTACCCAACTGTTTCTGAATTAGATATGGCCCGCGATATTTCGGTTTTAATTTTTTGTTAACGCCAATTGATGTGTCGACATTCTTTAAGACCACTAAGTCTCCTACCGCGAATAGCTTAGCTGGCTTCTGTCACTCACTAAAATATTTCAGGTTGTTTGCTTGAGACTTCACAATGGATTCTGACGCCCCCGCCCTAATTAACTACAGATCTCCCTATCAGTGTACCTATCTTGCAAATGTTCCGTCAGTCCGTCAACTTCTTCGCTCCACTCCAAACAATAACCAGCTTGGCGACTCCCCTGTCGAACCGTATTATTTATGGCAAATTCCACCCTTGTCAACTTATCGACCCAATCGGAGAGTTCAATATCCTCCGTTAATTAAGCCAACATAGCCTTAAATCTCTATTTATTCTTTCCACCTGACCTTTTGCCTGAGGTGTCGCTACGGAAGTTTTCACGTGCACAATGTTGCGTTTTGACAGAAGCGAATTGAATTCGTTAGACGTTAAACATGTTCCGCGGTCGCTTATTATCCGCCGAGGTCTGCTATAGTTTTCGAAATATTTTTCCAATGCGCAGCACGCCTCTTTTGTCCCTGGGGCATTTACCGCATATAATTTTGTAAACGCATCGACTACTACCGAAGTGGTCTGCATATTGACCAGAGGAAATAGGTTTGTTGTCTATATTGTACAAATTCCTTTCATTCCTTCTGTGTGGGGCTGATTTAAAAATACACTTAATGCAATTCCGTATAAATCTGTTCAGCTTATCCTGCATATTCGGAAACCAATAGTGTTTCTTTATTTGTTTCATACACTTTTCAATGCCCACATGACCATATTTCTCATGAGTTAACCGCATAACGTTCTACTCCAGTTCGGCAGTGACATATAATTGCATCCGCCCCCTAGCACCAAGCTTAAAAACTAACGCGTTGTCTGTATCTTTAGATCCCTCGCTTGCATAACCTGTATGTTCATATCAATATCACCCCCATCAATCATAGCAATAATGGGCGCACGGCTTAATGCATCGACGTGAGACATCAATTCTCCCCTACGGTGTCGAATAGTGTAGTCATAATTCTCCGATTCGAATGCCCATCTTGCTATTCCCGGGTTAATTAGTTTCTTGCCCAGCGTCAGCGCAAGTGAATGCAATCGGTTACGATTGTAAATGAAATTCCCTCCAAATATACTCGAAAGCGTTTTAAAGCGTATATAATCGCCGGCGTTTCCAGCTCGAAACTATGATACCTAGATTCCGCCTCCGATGTACACTTTGAGTAGTATGCAACCGGGTGAAACTTATTGTCCTCCTGTCTTTGCAGCAGTACAGCTCCAAATACCCTTGCACTGGCATCAGTATGTAGCTCTGTCCCCCGAGTGGGACTATATACAGCCAGCACAGGGCCACTTATCAATTTTTGCTTCAACGTAAGGAAAACTTTCTGACACTCACTCGTCCACGTAAACACCTTATTCTTCCTTAAGATCTTTAACGGTCTTGCTATCCTCGAGAAATCAGAAACAAATCGACGGAAGAATGAAAACAACCCTAAACATCTTTCCACCTCGTTGTGATCGGCCGGTATCGGGAACTCCCGAATAGTGTCAATATGATCACCATTAGGACGTATCCCGTCCCTATTAACCCGGTAACCTAAATAATCCATCTCGCGATACGCAAATTTGCATTTCCCAAAGTTCAATTTTAATCCCGCCTCTATAAGTGCACTTAATACCTCAGCCAAAATCCGCAGACGTTCCTCAAATGTGTCAGTGGCTATACTAATATCGTCCAGATACACAACAATTTTCCCCGTGTTAATAAACTTTCTTAGCACCCTATTTATAAAATGTTGAAAAACAGCCCCAAGGGCATGTAACAATATTCAAATTGCCCCAGCAGAGTGACGAACGCGGTGTACTTAATTGAGTCCTCATGCATCGGCACCTGGTGGAAACTATTTTCCAGGTCGAGTAATCTAGACAATCCTCTATAAAAGGCAAAGGGTAATTATCCCTCAACGTAATCTTATTCAATGACCGGTAATCGACGCACATTATTAGATCCCCGTTTTTCCTCCTCACCAACACAATCGGGGATGCGTATGGAGAGTCACTTGAACGTATTATACCCCCTTGCAATAATTGCTCTAGTTTAGCCTTACCTCGCCTCGCTCACTCTCGGAAACCAGAGACTTTCTTACACAGCTAACCCGGCGTTTCCACATGCAAGTAATTACTTGCAAGTAGTGTATACGTATTATCAACGAAAAATCGAGAAAACAGCCGATTGGCTGAAAGTACACAAATTGTGTGAATGTTAGTGAAAAAAGTGTGAGTGTATTGAGTTTTTCGAACTTGTACTTGCATGTGGAAACGCTAGGTAATGGTGTGCCAGTGTCAAACAAAGACAAAAATTAACTACCTCTGTGCGCTTATCTTGTTAAATGAAGACAACACTTACCGTCTGGAATGCATCTACAGCACCATCTGAATCGGCCTCTTGTATTGCAGCAGTTAACTCCCTCTTTCTCGGGCAATTCTGGTGGAAAGGCCCCACTTCAGCACAGACAAAGCATGAGTTGGCAGGACGCCTTGGTTTCGGGCATTTGCTCTGGAAGTGTCCAAACTGAGAGCAGTTGTAACATCGGACTTCAGTTTCAGGTGATTTAACAGTCGTTGTTTTCGCCTTGTTGATTACTGTTGCGCTGGCGGCTCTAGACGCTGTGACAAGTGCCTGTTGACGTTTCTGTTCGTAGCTGTCCATACGATCAATCAGTTCATTAATATTTCTGGCACCATACAGGCGAGTAATTGCGTTTGAATTATCCGGGATACCGTCGATTATTAAGTCGACAAGTTCCCTTTCTTCTATGTCCGCCTTCGAAGCAATAGACTACATCGCCACCACATAACTGATACAAGATTCGTTGGGTTTTATCGTTCTTAACCTCAATTGCTCGTATACCTCATACTTCGACACTTTGCGGTTGAATAACATTAATAAACTCGCCTTTAAGTCTTTGTATTGCTGTAGCCCTATGTTAATGACATGCTACTTGGCCGTACCTCCCAACCGGCGACGATCTCCGACACACTTTTCTTTCTCATTGTACGCCGCAGTATTCGTATATTCTTTAACCCTGCTCTCGAGTGACTTTTCCTACGTGTCTGATTTTTTTGCAACACGCGCCCAAATCTTAAAGGTAATCACTCGAGAGGGACACTTTGTTTTTTTAGCGTTAAAAAAAACTATAAGATACCTACATATGTATCTCTAACTAAAATTTCTATAAATAGCCTAATATTGTTTTTTTTCGAAAACTTAACATTATAATAGTCCTAACCTAATTTCAAAATTGCTAATACCTAATGTGATTTGAAGAGCTAACACCTGAAACATTTGCAGTGTCTACTATTAATTTGATTATTATTGCACTTACATATACATATATTTTACAACATACAAAAAAAAGGAGTAATTTCATTATGAAATAGCTCCCAGCTCTC
This sequence comes from Pollenia labialis, assembly GCA_949318255.1. Lineage (NCBI taxonomy): Eukaryota > Metazoa > Arthropoda > Insecta > Diptera > Polleniidae > Pollenia > Pollenia labialis. The sequence continues at coordinate 58,792,718 of OX439140.1, forward strand.
TCGGTTTTATTTAATTTTTTTGGAAGTTATTTCATTTTTTGCCTGGGAGTTATTTCATAATGAAATAAGACCCCGAAAAAATAAACGTGGGAGTTATTTCATTTTATTTTGAGCTTCGGTGTTATTTCATTTGCTGTGGGAGTTATTTTATTTTTTGTGGGAGTGATTTCATTTTCAATTATTTGCAATTTCTTAAAATTGTTTAACATTTTAAACGGTATTTATAAAGGGATAGTATAAATGGTGGCATGTCATAAGTCCATTGATTCTTTCTACTCTATGGTATAACAAAGACCGGGTTCGCTAACTAAAGCTTCTCTGCACAGCCGGCCTTCGGCCGGGCGCAAGGATTTTCTCCTTTCTGGTATAACAAACACCGGCTTCGCTTACTAAAGCTTCTCTGCATAGGCGGCCTTCGGCCGGGCGCAAGGATTTCCTACTCTATGGTATAACAAAGACCGGCTTCGCTAACTAAAGCTTTTCTGCACAGACGGCCTTTGGGCGGGCGCAAGTATTTTTTCATTTATGGTATAACAAGTACCGTTTTCGCTAAGTAAAGCTTCTAAAATCTGCCTTGTTTTCGAACGAAGGCCGATTTCGCAGAGAAGCTTTAGTTAACGAAGCCGGTGTTTGTTATACCATAGAGGATACAATCCTTGCGCCCGGCCGAAGGCCGGCTGTGCAGAGAAGTTTTAGTTAGCGAAGCCTTTACTTGTTTTATCAAAGAGGAGAAAATCCTTGCGCCCGGCCTTGTCCACGGACACTGGACGTTATGACATGCTACCTTTTAAACAGTTGCTACTCATACATTTGGAATATTTTGAAAAGGTAAAGGATGTATGTTAAAAACGTGAAAAGAGGGTGAGTGAAGAAGAAAATCCTTGCAACCGGCTAAAGAATGGATACACAAAGAACCTTTAGTCAGCGAAGCCGGTGTTTGTTATACCCTAGAGAAGATAATCCTTGTACAAACGATTGTGCCATATGTATGGGTAGTGAATCAATTACTCTCTTTTTGCAATGCAAGCACCTAAAAACTTGCAATAGCTGCGTGCTTAAACCGCATTTGTTGCCAAAATGTCGAGGACTCAATGTTAGTTTTTTGGTAACCTGATACATATGTAAATTAGGGTGGGTCAATTTTTTTGCCCACCAAGCGTATAGCAAAATCGTAATCTACGGAAAATTCTAAGAACTTTTCCTAAAGAAACCATGGTTCTAAGATCAAAATCGAGCTTCCGGTTTTTGACTTGAAAATTTGGTGCTCAGGAAATCTGAAAAAAATTATACTTTTTTGGAAATATTTTTTGCATTTGGTGATTAGTTGACCTGTATCGCTGAAAGAGGGCTTGTTTTAAAGGAAATTTTCTCAGATTTCTATAGCTGTGCTCATTTGTAGAAAATTCTGTACATAAATAATTGGTTTAGAGGTTTTTGTCAAAGTAATCATAGTCAAGCTGGTAAAATGAAAAAAAAAAATCATTTTATTTTCTTAAAAATTTACCACATTTCAAAAAAAGACACTGAATGAAAAAAATAAAATTAAAAACTTCAATAAAAATGTATTCAAAAGAAAAAATACTGGCCAAACCGGGAATTAAACCCTGACATCCTAGGTCACAAAGCACGATATAACCACTAAACCACAACAGCACTTATTAACTTATGCGTTTAATACGAGTTTTTGTGCATTTTTAAATATTGCTGGCTATTCTTGAAAACGCGTAAAGTTTTTATATCGCATAGCTAATGCAGTTGCTAGTGGTTTCTGTCCCGAAGATTTAGCTAACATAAAGCCGGTACCAGTAGTACTCTCTCGATGGTTAACAAAAGCCAGCAGAATTTTGCGATTGTATGTAACAACTAACTCACCATCGGAAAACTTGAAAATACTATCAGAATTCAATATGAAAGTTTATGTACCAATGTACTTTAATGAAAAATTCTATAGTTCAGTCATCTACGGAAGTGTACTTTTATTTAAGTATATACATACGTTCGACGCAATATTTACCGCCAAGTCATAGAGAGATTGTAAATAAGGTTGTGCAAAATAATGCGTACTTTGTTCATCCGGGAAATGTTTTATTGACAATGTTTTTCGATGACAGAAAAGCCGTGCTTGAGAGATGCATAAGCAAAATTTTGCATTTTCGTAATAACATTTGGGATCCGTCGACACTTAGAGCTTACGAAAAACCTCAAATAAATTTTGATTGCTCAGACTACGTTGACATGATTGACTTAGAAGACGATAGTATTTTGTCTGAGCCGCCATTTACTACAAGCATGACGAGCATTTGCTGGAATACATTGAATTTGATGATCCACCGTTTACTGATCAAGGAATACCGGCACATATTCAGGGAACTGAGCGATTTGTACAATTGCTTACCAATGTTTCCCGGCGTGCTATATAATGTAATCGCGATGATATTTTGGCAGTTACTATAGTAAAAAAGATCTTGTATGTAAATTGCCGCTATAGGCCGAAACTAAGTTTATTTACCCCGGCTTGGCTAGTATTTATACCCTTCACCACAGGTGGTGAATAGGGTATATATAAGTTTGTCATTCCGTTTGTAATTTCTATAATATCGATGTTAGACCCTATAAAGTATATATATTCTGGGTCGTTATGAAAAGCGAAGTTGATTTAACGATGTCCGTCTGTCTGTTGAAATGGGTTTTCCAAAGACCCCATATAAGATGGGGGCCAGGTTATTGTACATTTATGTCACATATGGTCCGGAATTGTTTGCTATTGAAATTCAAAAAGATCGGGCCACAAATGGCTGAGATATGAGTAAAAACCACGACTACCTCAATTTTTAAAGATCCAATTAGAAGCGACATAACCTTATCAACGCTGCATTACCATAACCACTGTATAACCAAAATGACATAAACATACCATACAATTTGGTTTCTACGGATATGATAATGCAGTGTTGGTAATGTGGTTTTTTTTATACCCTTTATATGAGTGGTGGAGTTTATTTTAATGTGTTTAATCAAGGCGAATTCAAATGGTTCAAATCTTGGTTTTTCAAAGGGAATTTTTGTTTTAATTTTTATGTTCTAAAAACGATTGTAAAAAAATATTTACCAGTTTTAGATTTTTAAATTTAATTTATAATGAAGTTTTTAGAATTGTGAATATGTATGTATGTTAGGTTAGGTTCCATGGGCAGCCATCAAAAGACAGCTCACTTGGGTCCTTTATTGGTCCCTTTGTGATACCCTGCGCCAATGCCCATCCCTTAGAGCAGTTACTCAGATGGCGTCACTGCAAAGTCCAACCACCTCGTCTTCCTAGTGAAGAGAAGGAGCGATTTCAGTTCCATCCCAGATAGATCCTCCAAGCAGGCAAATACCGGTTCCCCCAGGCATTCCCCCCTAATACCCCGCAATCCAGGGCAATGGCAAATAAAGTGGAGCACAGTCTCCTCTTCCTCCTCGTTTTGACAACTTCTACAGTAGTCGTTAAATTCCGGACCCATTCTTCCAGCATGATATCACCGTCCTAATCTGGTCCCTGCTGAACCCAAGTAGAGAGCTAGTTTTCCGTCCATCATATCCAGGCCAAAGGATCCTGGATATCGAGCAGGTGGATTCACAGGTCCACCGCGTCTGCGCAACTCTATAGGACTCGCGCCCTATAAGTGATTTACAGTGAGCCATTGGAAGGCCAATGAATTGGTCAATGAATGCATCATCCATGCGACCACCTTGTTTGGCCAGCTCATCTGCTACCTGATTGCCCGGGCACCCAGTGTGCCCCGGTATCCATATTAGCGTTACCCTTGAATGTTTCGCAATCTCATCCAAAGACGTCCGACATTCTACAGTTAACCTAGATGTCGTATAGACACCCGCTAGGGAAGCAAGGGCAGCCTTGCTGTCAGTAAATATACGTATATCTCCCGATATGCGATGATACCTCAGCCAGTTTGCCGCCCGCCTTATAGCCGAGATTTCCGCCTGCAGGACACTACATCCATCCGGCAGACGAAAGGAAACCTTCACATTCAGTTCCTCTATGAAGAAACCTCCACCGACCCTATCACCTTTCCTCGAACCATCAGTACAGACCTCCAGGGTTGGTTCACGGAAAGTATCCATCAGCACACTGCTGTGCGCCACTTGCGTATGTACATATATGTAAAAATTATTTAGTTTTTGTCTAGTTGCTCTGTATTCTGCTCGCACAATGGTGAAGGGTATATAAGATTCGGCACAGCCGAATATAGCACTCTTACTTGTTTTTTAATAAATTTTTTTTTATTTTTTTATTCGGTTCCTTTTTTAAGTTAATGAATTTTTTAAATAAAAAAGTGCGTTTTAATAAAAAATATTTTTTTTTAATTTTTTCATTTTCAGTTTTTAATTTTGAATTAAAATTTAGTTCAATTATTTTATTAATATTTGGGTAGAAAATTGTAGCAGTTTTTTTACCCGCTTGACTATGATTATTTTGACAAAAACCTCTAAACCAATTATTTATGTAAAGAATTTTCTAAAAATGTGCACAGATATAAAAACCTAAAATAAAAATTTCCTTTAAAACAAGCCCTCTTTCAGCGATACAAGTCAACTATTCACCAATTGCAATAAATATTTCCAAAAAAGTATCATTTTTTTCAGATTTTCTGAGCACAAAATTTTCAAGGCAAAACCGGAAGATCGATTTTGATTTTAGAACCATGGTTTCTTTAGGAAAAGTTCTTAGAATTTTACGTAGATTACGATTTTGCTATACGCTTTGTCACTTTTTTCGGGCCCGAACAAATTGACCCACTCTAATGTAAATATTCAAGTAAAACGAATACATACATATATAAAAAATTTCTTTGGAAGTTGTTTCATTTTTTTTGGGTCTTATTTCTTTTCGATGGGCTGTTTTTGGAAGTTATTTCATTAATGTCTTTAGGAGTTGGGGTTTGCTTCATTTAAGACTTGGAAATTATTTAATTTTTTTTGGGATTTATTTCTTTTTTCCAGTTTGGGACTTATTTCATTTATTTTGGGATTTAATTCATTGGGAGTTATTGCACTGGGACTTATTGCACCTGGGAGTTATTGCACGGAGCCTCGTCAAATGCAGAGTTTACGATTTAATTCATACTGAGTAATTTTTAATGGCGCCACCTATTTTAGATTTTGTTTTTTGCTATTTTTCTTACTTGGTCAGAGACACTTTCTTTTCCTTGTTTTATAAATTTACAATTTGTGTTGGTTTTGTTAAATTCACTTGTGTTAATTAATGTTTTTCTTGTTATTTACTTTTCTTTTTTTAAACGATTTGTTAAGGCTGCGCGACGACGATCAAAACTAGAGGGAGTTTAATGATTTTCAACATTATTTAACAAGCTAGGTTTGTTACAAGAAAAATAATGGAATGTCGAAATATGAAATAAATAAATAACAATTTAAGGACCGTTAATATTTTACAGGGTGCTGTGTTTGGAACGAGTCATCATTAAACATTCCGGCCCCCATGACTTGGTGCAGTTTATCATAGGTCAAAAAAACAGATTTCAATGAAGCAAGGTGTTGTGATGATTTTGACAGATATGGCATCTAGGATCTCACTTCGATTCAAGTTTGCGGGTCGTGTGGGGTTGAATATGTTGTAGCAATCAAATCTGTTGATGAGAAACTTAAAAATGTTGGGTGGGATGCCATACCTGTAAGTAGGAATTCAGTGTAAAATTAGTTTGGAAAATTTTTTAAAAAATGTTAAATACACATATTTTAAAGCAAAACCACAATTTTTGTAATGGGTCTGGTAACGATCCCATTTTTTGTCTGGATGTCGACAACTCGACAGTTTTTATCAGTTCCAATATGAGTCTTAGTGATTCGACCCATTTGCCATTCGTTGGGTGGCAAGTTGTTGTTTTTGATGACCACCATGTCGTTGAATTTAAGATTGTCCCTTTGAGTCTTCTATTTATATCTGCGATGTAGTTCGGCCAGATACTCGGATTTCCATCTTTGGCAAAATGAGTGGTAGATGATGACCTTTAGGCGTTTCCAGCGGTTGATGAGGGTCAGGTTTTCGCTGCTGACATCAGGTTCGGCTGGGGTCAATAATGGGGTACCAATTAAAAAGTATCCAGGGGTCAATGGGGTCAAATCGTTAGGGTCATCGCTAGCAGGGCTTTGGGGTCTAGAATTCAAGCAAGATTCAATACGGGCTAAAATTGTGGATAACTCTTCAAACGTGACTTTCGTATTCGGCAATAATTTTTTCAGGTGCGTTTTAAAGGACTTTACGCCTACTTCCCAGAGTCCACCCATGTGTGAAGCCCCGGGAGGGATAAATTTCCAGTTAATGTTTTGATGACTATATTGATGAATGAGTTGATTTTGAAGTCTTTTGAAATTCTAAACGATCCTTTTTTTAAAGTTCTGCTGCTCCGATAAAGAGGCAGACATAACATTTTGTGATGAGACATGCTCGACCAGTGAAGTTTCGTATATTAAAGGGTCCAGCGTAATCAACACCTGTAACGGTAAAGAGTCTTGATATTGTTGTGCGCTCAGGTGGCATGGATGCCATTTTCTGACTTTGAGTGTGTTTTTTGTAAAGAACACATGTTTTGCAGTTATTTATGACAGTTTTAACTAAGGGCTTAAGACGAAAAATCCAAAATTCTGTTCTTATTACTCGGGTCATGAGCTGATTTCCTCCATGCAAAGTAATTTTGTGTACAAATGCGGTTATCATTCTGGCCAATTTTGTTTCGTATGGCAACAGAATTGGACAGCGTTCATTGTACGTTAATGCTGGGGACTGCGCTAAACGCCCATTGGACCTTATAATACCATTGCGATCGAGAAATGGCGTAAGGGTTAAGAGTTCACTTCGAGGGGAAATTGGACGTTTGTGAAGTAAAGCGGTATATTCGTCAGGAAACCAAGTTTTTTGTGTCCAAATAATGATGCGATTTTTTGCAGATTGTATTTCTTCTGGTGAAGGTTCTACAGATGAGATTTGACTTCTTGGTATGGGTCTTCCGAAGCGTAAAATGTAGGCTATGCCTTCTTTGACTTGTATATCTGGGGCTATGAATGTAAAGGAGTCTGATGAAATGTTCCATTTTATCCCTAGAGTCTTGGTCACGTCATTTTCTGACAGATTTAACCAGTCAAGTGGTAGTAGAGTCTCACTAGGTAAATCCTGAATGACTTGAGGCTCATTAGAGTTTCATTTCATTAGATCAAAGCCGGCTGATTTTAGAACAGAAGTTAATTTGTTCTAGCTCTGATGGCTTCTTCTATAGTATGACCTCCTGCTAAGACGTCATCCACATACATATTTTGTTTGAGAATCTTGGCCGCTAATGGATGAGTCATTTGAACATCTTCAGCTAACTGAAGAAGCGTTCTGATGGCTAAATATGGGGCACAATTAACTCCAAATGTGACTGTGAGAAGCTCGTAATCTTCTATAGGGTCATTTTTGGATTTTCTGAATAAGATTCTTTGAAACTTTGTTTGAGTTGGGTCGACTAGTATTTGACGATACATTTTTGTAATGTCGGCGTTAAATACAAAGCGGAAAAATCTCCATTTAGCTATCAAAAGAACAAGATCTTGTTGAAGAATGGGTCCTGGATATAAAATGTCATTAAGACTCTTCTTATTTGACGTTGGGCTAGAGGCATTAAAAACCACTCTAAGTTTAGTGGTCAATCGGTCTGGTTTTATTATTGCGTGATGCGGCAGATAATAGTTTGGAGCTTTGTTTATATCCGAGGGTTCGATTTTTCTCATGTGTCCTAACTCGAGATATTCTAAAATAACGTTGTCATATAATTGCTTAATGTCGGGTTTTTGGCTGAGCGTACGTTCCATTCTTAGGTACTGAGCCATGGCAATGTTGCGAGAAGAGCCTATTTCTTCTGTTTTTTTTTGAAGGGCAGGGTAACTATATACCTTCCCGTATCGTTTCTACGAGTTGTTTGTTGAAAATTGTGTTCCACAATAGTGTCCTCGTCTGACCTCAAAATCTGTTTTGGGTTTTCCTCCACCTCCCAAAAGCGTGTGAGGATTCGGTCAAGGGACGATGTATTCAATAAAGAAATAGTTGTTCTGGGTTGAGTAATTTTTGGTGTTGGTCCCCCCACAATCCAGCCAAATACTGTTTTTTGTGCCAAAAGGGATCCAACAGACCGCATCGGTGTGTCCATGCAATAAATCGATGGGCCTATGTCGAGGCCTATTAGCAAGTCGATGGGTCTACTTTGATTAAAGTGAGGGTCTGCAAGTTGCAATTTTGCAGCCTCACTGAGCTTTAGCATGTCCAATGTTTGAGGTGGTAAATTAGAGGGAAGGGTCTTGAGAACTGGGGCCCAAACTTCTAACTTAAACGATGTGTCCACCCGTGAGCAAAGGTTAAGCAAACATGCTTTAGTTGAGGTTTCAGAAACTGTTTGACTCAAACCAGAAACGTGAACTATGTTTCTTTTAGTGGGTAATTTTAATCAGTTTTTTAGTTTGTCCGATACAAAGGTTGATTGTGATCCAGGGTCGATGATGGCTCTAGCCTGGTATCTTTGACCTCTAGTTTCTATTTCGACAATGGCAGTGAAAAGCAACGTTTCGTGGTCTGTTTGATTTGTCGATGTTTGTATGTTTTCGCGCAGGGTCAGGGAAGTAAAGTTAGGAATACCTGATGTTGAAGTGGACTGTATGTATTGGGCTTGAGCTGCGGCAGTTGTGCTTGGTTGCTCGTTAGCGTTATTTTGTGGCAAGTTTGTAGGCTGGGTCACTGTTGCCTTGTGCAATAGAGGCATGAGGCAGATCCAAAATAATTTTATATTGCTCATTGGCCTGCATCCATTTATTTTCGTACCGGTCAACTAAATTTTTCCAAGCCATGATAAATCCATCGTTTGTTAAAGGGACGTGCGTAATTGCATCTCTGGCGTCTCCCCCGGTTTTTTGAGTCAGATAAAAAAGCTTTTCAACATTGCTAATGTTAGGATTTCTAATGTATATGGCTGTGAACAAGTCACGAAAACTCGGCCATAATTTATAATCCCCAAAAAATGTGTCGGTGTCACAAGGAGGGAGTCTTATTGATGAAACCTCTCTTTCTAACGGAATATTTGACTGGCGTTCAACTTTTTCCATGGTTGTGTCCGAAATGGCATGGATTTCAGCGTTGATTGACGAAAGACAATTTTTATAAGCCATTAGGGCAGTTTGGTATCGCTCCCGTAATATTTTTTTGTCAATTGGTTTATCACCATCCTGATCTAAGTCCCTACATTCTTCATTTGATCTTTTTACTTTGGTCCATATGGAGTCTAATTCTACTCGAATAATTTCCAACGCGTGTACATTATCTTCAGCACGCGCTTCTGCTTGAATCTTCTCGAAGTCGACTAAATCGTTTGTGCAATTGTCGAATTTTTTCAGTGACATATTTGTGAATTGAAAAAGAGTCAGAATAATAATAAAATTGAGTCAAAAAATTGCCTGCTAGCGATAAAAATAAATTGTGTCTTAAAAATTTTGAGTCAAATATTGTATTTATTTTCCCGGTTAGAATTTTCAAAAATTGACGCAATGGTAACTCGGTTTTTATTTATTTGGATAGTGACGTCACGGTTATTTTCTCTTAAAAATTGCAGCGGCAAAAAATTAAAGAGTAATACAACAAGCAAGAATATTTATTTCTTGTTGTATTGTATAATTTGACTTACTTGTTGTTTTTGTTGGGTCTTATTTCTTTTGTGTCACTGCGTTTATTAAGCCTTCTGTTGTTGTTGTTGTGCCCGCCAATAATGCTGTTGTTATTGCTGCTACTGCGCCAAGGAATTTGGGTACCGTTAGATTTTGTTCACTTTTAACTTTGAAAATTTTAATTTTTAAACACAATTATGATTTAAATTAATTTTGTAATAAAAATCTTCGAAATGACCAAATGTTTGGGGGTTGATTTTGTGTTTATTTTAAAGAACTTTCCTTCTTTTTTGTATTTTATTTTCAGGGTCACTTCAATTACTTTTTTTTGATATTTTTGTGTCACAACACAATTTTTGTAAAATTAAATTTGCACACACGGTAGGTAGGGTTCTGTTGTTTTATTTTTTTTATAAAAATTATCCGGTTCGTTTGGACCAAAATGTTTGAGGTTGATTTTGATTTTCAATCCTCAAACGTAACACGGTTCTTATCTTTTTTTTTGTACTTTAAATAAAACACATTTTTAAAAATAATTTGTATTTTTTATTTACACTTTAGGTTCAAATTATTTTCTTTTCCTTGTTTTGTAAATTTACAATTTGTGTTGGTTTTGTTAAATTCACTTGTGTTAATTAATGTTTTTCTTGTTATTTACTTTTCTTTTTTTAAACAATTTGTTAAGGCTGCGCGACGACGATCAAAACTAGAGTGATTTTAATGATTTTCAACATTATTTAACAAGCTAGGTTTGTTACAAGAAAAATAATGGAATGTCAAAATATGAAATAAATAAATAACAATTTAAGGACCGTTAATATTTTACAGGGTGCTGTGTTTGGAACGAGTCATCATTAAACACATAATTTTGAAATTAATAACTAAAGGGCATGTCAATCGCGCGTATTTTTTTATTGTACAAAACCGGTCAAATGGAGCAAGATCCCAGCCCATTTCTCCCGATCTAGCTAGCTAGCAAGTACGTGCGTACACTCAAAAGAAAAATCAATCCATCCGTACTCAAATCAATCCGAAGCGGTATTAATAGTACGGTGAGTACGGATTTTCTTGAATCAAGTACAGAAAGATTGATTCAAGTAAGGATTTTTAATCCCAAAATCAGTGTTGCCAATTTGACGGTTTTACCGCGATTCTAGCGGTTTTTACGTGTCAATCGGGGTAAAATTTCCGTTTTGGCGGTAAGCGGGAAATCTAGCGGTTTTTAATGTCATTCGAAAAAACAATTTTTGTTCTAGGCATTTGAAAATTACAATTTTTATTTCAAAATATGAGATTTAAAATATTTGTTTTCAATCAAAGTAATTAAGTGATAAAAAAAAATTGTTTTTGTGGAAATTAAATTTGTTTCCGCAATAAAAAATTTTACAACGTTTTAAGCAGATTTTATAAATTTTCTAATTAGGAAGTTTAATTGAAATGTATTAACATAACCGCCTTATTTCGAGCGAAATATTTGTTCAGCACAAAACAAAACTAGACGTGATGGAAAAAAACCCGGAAAACGCACTTGAATTTATTTAAAACAATTTTTACGGCAGACCATATTATCAACTTTTATCGATCAAAATATAATCTATAGTCAAAGGTAAAGTTAAAAGGGTGTTGCCTACAGCAAATCAATGTTTATATTAAAGCACTTAAGCAACCGAAAATTAAAAATATTTTTCATTATCCCTCGGATAAAACTTCCACACGGTTGTCAAACCTAATACCAAACAACGTACTGTAATTCGAGAATTCAATAAATACTGCGATGCTTTAAAAAACACAAAAAAAGCGCAATTTTACGCCTTTACATGGGCTTATATAAGTTTGTTGTTTAGTATAAGCCAGCTTGTAACTAGATTTGGCAAAATGCTTCTATATTTTTATTTTAGTTAACGGATACAACCCTTATGTCTAGTTTTCCTAAAAAAGTGAAAAATAATTTGTATAAATCTAAGCGAAGTCTTTTAAAAATTATAAGCGTTATAAAGCTGTAGTGGCCATGTTATCCATATATGGGCATTTCCATTTTGACGTGTCGTGATATTTGTAGCACAAAATTTAAAAAAATTAAATGACGAAGTCAAATTTGTAAAAAGTGTTTTTATATATGTATACAAAGTAATGAAGTAGCTCTACATTCAGAAAAAAAATTACAGTAATCGACGCTAAGGATTTGCAGATGTAAGCAAAAATCTGCCCTGGCGTGACGTTAAAAAACGGAAGTGGGTTTTGATTGCATTACAAAACTGAAAAATACTGCGAATTGAGCAAGAAGTTTTGTACAAAACTTTTTTTGTAAACTTAGAACTTATATAGATTTATTTTTCAAGCTATCAAATTTAAAAATCTTTGCTCGTTTTAAGGTAAATATGGGAATTTTCAGCTAAAAGTCTACTTTTTTTAATGTAACACCAGATTGCAAATAAGGTTGTATTTTCGGACCATGTTGTTCAATCGATATCCCTTTTGTTACTTAATGTAGAGCTTGTTGCGCTTTACACCAAAATATAAAAAAGTAAACGATACATATACAGGCATGTTCTGAAAATCACTTTTTCGTAAAGTGATTTGAAATCACTAACAAGGTGTTCTGCCCACAAAAATTTTTGAAATCTCGTGATTTAAAACCGGTTAGCTTACAGCATGACGATTTCAAATCACTTGAAGTTTTTTTAAGAATTTTTCTTTAAGACCTATAACAAAATTATCACATACACTTTAAATAATTTGTTCTTTATTTGTTTATGCAATAAAATAATTTATTTTACACGGAAAAACCTTAACATTTGTAAATTAAGGAAGACGCTGTATTTTTTGCAGACGCTGTTTTAGTTTTGTTTACATTTTTCGTGATTTACTTTTACTTTTCAGTAGTCAGCTGATATCGTTGATCAAAAAGACGTTTACGGTTGCCAGAGTAACAAAGTTTTAAAGTCGCATGGAATATGACTGATTTATTTAATAAAACTAATTATTAAGATTGAAAATTTATTAAATTTGTTAAAAAAAATAAAAGTAGGAAATAAATATGAAGATTAATAAGTTAAATTTTAATATAGAAATGTAAAAAACAAGTGAAAATGGCAACAATTAGAACTAAATAAACGTGGCATCACTGCAAAAAAACCCAAGTTTTTTTTATTTCAAATTTTGAAATTTGCGCCCCATTTAAATATTCTACATAAAAATTAATAAAAATGTAAGTTATTGTTTAATAAAGTTAAAATTAGATTTTTAAAGTTCTATTTCTTAGGGGTCTACATAAAAATAATGCCCAAATTGAGATTTTTGTGAAGTTTATGGAGCAGCACACCGATATGGCTAAAGGATTTGTTAAGGTTGACCGAGTACACTTTGAACAGTTGTGTGTAGAGCTAGCAACTGAGTTGAATGCGTCGGGACCACCCACTAAGGAAGTCCCAGGATGGAAAAAGGTAGGTAACAAAAAAATGTACTAAGAGTTATTATTAAATAAATTTTTTAGGTATGGACCGATATGAAACTAGGCATCAAGCAACGTTTAGCCCATAACAAAGTAGAAGTTGGTAAAACTGGTGGTGGGCGTTTTAACAAATATGTTATATCTCCAATTGACGAGCAGATTGCTGTTATATGTGGGTTGTATGCATCAGTGGACGGTGTTGAAAAAGCCAAAAGTTATGGTGTGCCGAACAAGCTCTTACCTACCACATTAAACGCTTCGCAACCTTCTACCTTGTCCAAATCATCGTCACAAACTGTAAAGGCATCAATGTCCGCTCCGCAGTGTACAAGCACATCTATATTACAAGATGAGATGCAAACAGATTCACCATTAGAATCTAGCCTAGTAGAAAATCCGGCTAATTTATCTCCAACGCCAACAACAAGCAATCGGAAAAGAAACAGGTTCCGGATATTCAGGACGTTTTGGAAATGGAAGACGAGCATTTCACTGAATCAATCTCAAAATGAGCTTGATTCAAGTAATATAAAGTTGATTGTATCCCGAATGATTGAAAAAAACAAAAAAAAAAAATTACAAAGAAAAAATGATTATGATTGATTTACTTACCCGTATTACACATTACAGAATGATAAAACACCAACATCATGCCCGATATGGTTTTTATTTTAGAAATCTTATGTATGTACATATTACACCAAAAATATAAACTAAATGAATAGCATGAGTTCAAATTTAATTTTTAACCCTTCGTTGTACACATGAGTCTGGCCAGACCCTTTTCCATGTGTAAAGAAAATCAAAACATGCGCAAGCCGGAGGGTTAAACATGAAAATAATATATGTATATATATATATATATGTATGTATGTATGTGTTTTTTCTTGCTTTGTTTTTTCTACACACAATAAGCAAACCGGGTTTTCTAAACTTGTGTTTTATTTTTGTATATACATACAAAAAAAAAACTTTGAAAAGGGATTGATTTTCGAAAGTAATCCCATTTAGGATTGTCTTGAGTACGTTTAAGTTTTATTCGTACTAGAATTTTTGAGTACGACTCGTCCTTATAGTAATCCCAAAAAACTTGATTTATCCTGAGTGTTTTTCTTTCTGTGTAGTGTTCCATAGCCGGGGACGAAGCGGTTTGAATAATTCTTTTAAAGAGGAAGATGGAACAAAGAGAAAAGACAAGGGAAACAATAATAAAAGTTATTTTAGCAAACTGAATTCGAGGAAAGGAGTTACAGTAGGCTGCACTCAATTTGTAAGCAATTTACTTTTAAGATGTCATCAAGAAAACAATAAATACCCTACAGATATTATTGGACTACGTGGTCCTTTGTGGCTTAAATGGACTACTTACAAAATGGTCCAATGTACTGTAGTATGGACCATGTTATAAGAAATTAACATGCAGTGCTGCCAACAACTGCATGATGTATACTTTTTTATAGTTTACAGTATTACACATTGGTAGCCCTGATGGTGTCCATTATTAATTGTTTATTTAAAAGTGAAAGAGGAAAGTTTGTGAAATTTGTGATAAAGGCATATATGATACTATCGGGCGTGTTCTAGAATCCGAATCCACTCGAAAGTGGATTACTTTAGCATTATTGGTGTTCTGCATTTCACATCCACATGTTTTTATTCGTTTTCAATTAGAGTAGATATGGGTTGGTGAAAGTAAACCGAATCGACTTTTATTGTAATATGTGATAACATTTTTAACAAAAAAATTAACATTGCTTTTAGCTTAAAATCTTCTTAATCCAATTTAATCAAAAATATATCGTTATCTAAAACGCAAAAGGCCCTTACTAACCCTAAATTTAAAGTCGATATTTTCATTGATATTGATGTAATTATACCAAATTTTTTTGAACGATTTTTATGTTATTTTCAGACAATTTGTTTATTTAATCGCTTTAGCGATCTCTTAGTTTTTGGGTTTGTTTAAACTTTGCAATTTTTCGCGAATTTTAGCCATGTTCGCGATATAAGCGATTTGGTCGTGTAAGTTTTCTGATTCTTTACAGCTTTAACGATTTATAATAAATAGTTGACTTTGCTATCATGCCGCTGTTTGCAAATTTTTGCGAATTTCCTTGAATTTAGCAATTTTTACCGATTTTTTGCCATTCCTTATAGTTTTAGGGACTTTAAATCAATATTATGGCTGGACATTTTGTTTTTTAACCCATTTAGAGATTTCAAATAAATTTTAGTGTTTGTTTAAAAGTTTGCAATTTTTCGAGAATTTTAGCCATGTTAGCGATTTTTTTGTGATTCTTTACAGCTTTCACGATTTTTAAAAAATATTAGACATTGCTATCATACTTCGGTTAGCAAATTAGCGATCATTAGTTCAACAAAAGTTTTTTCAAACAAAAACTTCGAATACACAAAAACATGCTGATTTGAGAACACCAATTTATGAATTATGCTGATTCAAGAAATTTTTCGTTTTCAATTCGAGTCTAAACCTAGAACATACCTGTATATTTATGTTATCAGGTTTTTTTCTAAAACGACAAATAAACTAATTTAACTCAGGTTTTTTTATAAGGATAATTCAAAAAAAATGGAACACTAATTTTTTTTATTAAATAAACATTTTCTTCAAAATAACACCACATGCAAACGTAAGTCCTTCACCGTATACATATATAAATATATAATACTATCTGGACCCGGTCCGCTTTTCTGGCCCTTAGTAAATATTTAAAATTTTATAAAATATGAACGTGTTTAATTGATTTTCAAAACAAATACATATGTATATGCAAAAACACCTAATAAACCAATAATAATTTTTATTAAAAATCGCAAAATTTATTTAACAAACACGAAACTACACAGAAACACGACTCAGGGTCCGCTTTGCTGGCCCGGCTTAAGAACTTTTAAAAATAAATAAAAATGAAAAAATTCGTTATTAAAAAATAGTATTTATTGTAATGCTCTTTGATAAACGACATTTTTTGTTTTATTTTCCTTTGTTAAAATAAATAATGATGATAGCTTTCCAACACGTGAACATCCCACATATAACTGACCATGTGAAAAACATTGATTTTCTAAATTCAATCCACAAACTTTCAGCGTCTGTCCTTGAGATTTATTTATACTAATGCCAAATGCTAATCTCACTGGGAACTGTACTCGTTTAAATTTAAATGGCATGTCTGTTGAAGTGATTGGGATTCGCGGAATTAACACGTTTTCACCTTTATACTTTCCAACTATTAAAGTAGCTTCAATAATATTATTACACAATCTTTTGACAACCAATCGTGTACTATTACAAAGTCGTGGCTGATTAAGGTCCCGTAAAAGAATAATTGGAACACCTACTTTAAGCTGTAATATATGAGGTGGCATACCAGGAATATCAAGTGAATTTAAAAATTCTACTGGATAATTTACAACTTCTTCGTCATGTTCTACGGATCGATTGACTTATATTTAGATGTTTGTCCATTGATTTTATTTTGAATAGTTATGGATATATCATTTACGTCTTTATTTTTGGCAGCTAATATAGCACGATCACTTAACCATTGTTGGTTGGTAATATTATTTGAAATATTTGGATAAACCAGGCGCGGATTCAGGGGGGGGGGAAATAAGGAAATTTCCCCCCCCTAAATTATAAAAATATGTTTGGTTTATCTCGATAATACAAGAATTCCAAATAATAATATTTTTTTATATGCACAAAATTTTAGGAAATCCCAGAAAGGTTTTTTTTTGTTTTTTTTTATTGAATCTAACGAAATTTTCAATAAGTATCCAAATCTTAATTCTAATAGTTATTTATTAGATATTTCCAATGAAACATCTAGTTTACTGTATTCAAATACTTATTATTCTACGTTCAATCCCAGCAGGTGGCATCTATTTATATCCAAAGAATAAACGTTTGACTTGAAAATGCGTGCGGTCGAATTATTAATAAGCCTTAGTATATGCAATTTTTATGTATATATGTATGTGTTACATGAATCAAAATTCTATTCGATAATTTTTGACGTAAACACAGATATCCTTATCTTAAAGATATTTCAACATACAGCAAAAAGTTGTTAGGAAAGCATTTATTGGCTTTGTTGTAAACTCATTTGAAGAGGCTTCAAAGGATATTGATAATGTGATGTATCAATTGATGCGAAGGCACTATCATCAATAGTTCTAAAAGTTTTGACAAATTTTAGTCTTGACCTAAACAATTTTGTAGGAAATGGAACAGATGGGTGTCCTCTGACGTCAGCAGAAAATGGAGCTGTTATTAAATTCTGGCCAAATGCAAAATAAACGCCTTGCTATTCCCATAAATCAAACAAAGTGGCATTAATACAATAAGTTGTATCATTTGTTAAAGAAACGACAAATTTTTTTAAATATAATCATCCCAAGCGAAACGCAGTTTTAGCAAAGTATTTGGGAGACAAACTCTTTACAATATGCGAGACAAGATGGTTGGACCGTCACGACTCAATTTTACACTTTGCAACAAGTGTACATCATATAGTAGAAGCTTTGGAAAAAATATCTGAGTAGAAAGATAGAGATACTTCATCAAAAGCCTCATATAAAGGAACTCGCTTAGTACTTTTGAATTCATTTACAGAATATTATAGTTATTGTATCACAGCTACTTATTATCATTTTACGTAAGCACGATATAGATCTTCAAAAAGGATCAAGCCTTATCAAAACTTAAATCATGTGCCTTATAGAGAAAAGAAATAAAGCCGAAGAACTATGTAAAGCGATTTTTAAAAAAGTTAAAGTTATCTGCGTTCAAATCGAGGTTCCAATCAAATTCAAAATGTTGAAGATTACTACCGAGTTGTAGGTTACATTCCTCTTATTGAATTTATTTTAGAAGATCTCAAAACACGTTTCACAATAGATAGCCTAGATGTAGTGAACATATCTAAACTTCTACCTCAAAGTGTAATCAAGTCAAATACAGACACAAAACTTTTAAAATCACAACTAACTGATGAGCTGATTATGTTTGATAAAAGAGATAGATAAACCCCTATTAACATCTAAACTTGAGTCTGAACTGTTGCATTGGCAACAAACATGGAAAATATCTGAAAATCTATCAGATAAAGTTGTAGATGCTTTAATAAACTGTGAAGATATCTACCGAAATTTAAGAAAAATATTTAAAATTTTCGTTTCAATGCTCGTCAGCAGGGCAAGTTTGAAATGGCACGAAAAATGGTTAAAAATGGTTGGCAAAATGGCACGAACAACTATAAAAAATGGCACGAAAAATGGCAAAAATAAACATGTTATTTAAGAAACATTTATTTTATTAAGTTTTTATTGTAAGTACAATAAATAGTATATTTCTTCAAATTGTAAAAAAAAAAAAATTTGGGGGCAAAACGCAAGAATTTGGAAGTTGTTTTTAATACACTTTTAATCTTATTTTTGTTATAAAATTCTGTTTAATTAAGAAATATTTTTATAATATTTGTCTTAAAATTTTTTTATCAGGAAAATCTTATTAAAGAACGACGTTTAAAATTTTTGAGTTTTGCGTCTTCGATTTCTAAAACACTCCTGATAATCTCCTGTTATCACATAAAACAGTTCTATAAATGAAAAACACTCTTTCAACATCGCAAGATGTAACTGGAGCATATTTGAACACTAAAAGTTCAGATGGAGAAAGGTTGTCAATAAATTAATCCGTCTCACTTTCATTAAAACAAAATTGTGAGAAAATCGATTAAAACACTTTTTTAAAATTGAAATGCCAAGCCATATAGATTTTTCAGGAGTATTGAATAATTTACTACACGTATTACGATCTAAAACCTTTTTAAACTTTTTAACAAAATCTTTTTTACTGACATCTTTTATTATTTTCCTTAGCACTGTCAATTAAGCCAAAGCTTTCATTCATAGAAATCCCTTTCGTTTGTAACTTCAAGAGGCTTGAACAGATGAATTGAAAGTACTTTTTATGTCCGATTTTTGCATTATTCAGTTAGCATTTCGAATAGATTCTGCCTCATATTCGCTAAGCTTATTTAAAAATTTTTTTCTATGTTGCAAAAAGGTATTATTTGGCAAGCTGGATTAAAAATTGCTTTTTAAAAAAATAATTGAAGAAATGGCAAACATGGCATATGCCATAAAAAACTTGCCCTACTCGTCAGTAATGCTACGAGAGAGAGGTCATTTCCTGCCCGTCGTCTAATAAAAACATGGCTCAGATCAACAATGACAGAAGAAAGACTGTACTATCTAAATTTGCCACACGAGGAAATCATAAATTGCTTATTTAAAAAAATCAATTTATAATGAACTGATCTTATATTTCATTTAACCTTATTGTTGAGCTTTTTTATATAATATACACACATTAATTTTAATAAACTTTTAAAAACAAAATTTTTAGTTTTACCCTAAGGCTCGAGCTGGATCCGCGCCTGGGATTAACATAAGAAATTAAATTATTGGTTTCATTGCAAATAACACCAAAGTTTTCAGGAAATGTTACTAATCCTGTTCTATTGTCAACGGGAATTTTTCCATTGCCGATATCCAACAATTGTTTTGCAAATATATCAGAAGATTCATCATTTTGTAATTTTACACGCATATTTTCAGTAAGACGTAACTTTTTAACAAATCGCCATAAATAATATGCTTTTAAACTCGCGTTTAATTCATCTGCTGGTGTTGATCTTGATATGACCGGCAATGTTTGTCTAAAGTCACCTGATAATAATATGAGAGCTCCTCCAAATGGTTGTTGAATGTTACGCAAATCTCGTAGAGTTCTATCTAAAGCCTCCAACGCTTTTTTGTGAGTCATTGTAAATACATTCAACCCATATAATTATTTTACATTGCCAAAGCACTTTAGCCATTCCAGATGATCTTGAGATGTTGCATGTTGGTGTTTCTTCTAGGTGAATATTTAAATTTAATTTCCATGCAGAATGAGCCGTTCTTCCTCCATCCTGTAAAGTAGCAGCAATTCCAGAAGATGCTAATGCCAATGCAATATTACCACTTGATCGTATTTTTGCTAAAATTAATGAATAAGAAAGGAATAGGAAAAGGTACCTCCAGGGGCATCTAAAAAATAAATTCTTCCAATTTCTGCATCTATAGCTTGCATGATAGTGTCATAAACGATTCTTTGTTGATTATTCATAATTGAAGTATTTGATTCAACAAATGCATTTAATGTATCAGAATCGTAAGAGATTTCTCTTACTGCTTCATAATTTGACACGTTTGAAACCATTCGATTGGCTGTTGGCATTCCAAGTGAGTTAAGATCCTTATTTACCATTGATAAACAAAGGTCTTCAATAAAAATTAAAGCCTTGTTATAAATTTCCAAATTGTACTCTAATTCCAGATTCCCAGTATCATTACGTGCTTGTCGCAAAACATCTTCTGCCATTTCATTTTTATACTTTTCCCATAAATGCAATGGGTTTGATGGATTGCATGAAGATATTATAATAGAAAATAATGTACGTATTTGGTATGGAGAATCTGTAAAAGAAGCTTCTTGAAGTGAGCTGTCCCAATTTTGGTCATCTTCCAATAAATGCAAAAGTTGGCAAGCCTCTCTATATGTTTCGCACAAAACATTATTCACGGTTCTCAAATCCTGAAATGATTTTGGACCACGAATATTTATTAACAATAAACGTAAATAATAGCACTCGGCATTATTTGGATGGACAGTGTATAATCGACCTAATGCATCGCTAGAAAATATGTTGGGATGTCCTGTTACGGCTTGTCCTTGTTTACGGCGTTGGAACTCTTTTCTTGAAGCATTCCATGTATAGTATCATGGGATATCAGAATATAACAAAGTTTTAGCAAAATCATCTGATTGACATAATGAAAAAATGCGGTCAATGTAGTTGCTGGTGGTTGAACTGCTCTTTGGAAAATATTTTCATTTCTAAAATAAACTCGTTGTCCATTTTCTAAATGAACTGCTAAGTGCATGAATCAAAAAACAAGATTGCGCACTCAGCCGTACAAAAAAATTTCTACTGTGCATCTACGTCATCATAGACTAAATATGAGTGTTTGTTGTAAAAAATGTAAGACACACACCAATGAACACACACAAAGTCTATTGTTTCGTCACACACAAAAATAACGGACCTGCGCAATGCGCAATCTTGTTTATTTGATTCATGTGCTAAGTGGACAACGGCTGGATATCTCTCATGAATTGGAAATGAAAATATACGCCATATTGCTTCGTTGCTGCTTATATATCGTCCCATCTGATATTGCTTAATTTCGGCGATATTATGGGCTACGCCAAAAATAGCCATGTCGATGCCTTTATTCACATATTCGACGTTTATGTGAGCTTTGTATATTTTGGACAAAAGAGGGCAGTATGGTACTATCCATCGATTGTCAATTTCTGTATCTTTGTTACGAACTTTTAATATTACTGATCTGCCACTGTCGTCTTTTGAACGCCGCCGATATTGTGGATATCTATCGTTACCCGTGATAGTCTCAGAAATAAGTTCCTTCGGATATCGCTTGGAACACTTGCCATCATTCATACATGGTGAATTTGGATTTATCATACCACATGGACCATGAATCATGTTTTGAATAACTACGTTGAAAAGGTCTGGATCAAGTGTTAAATAAGG
Organism: Pollenia labialis; assembly: GCA_949318255.1. NCBI lineage: Eukaryota > Metazoa > Arthropoda > Insecta > Diptera > Polleniidae > Pollenia > Pollenia labialis. Next base: position 58,814,564 of record OX439140.1, read on the forward strand.
TATTTCTGCACTAATTATACTGTCAATTTCACTTGGCTGAATTTTATCTACACACCAAATTAATATATGAGCATGCTGAAGTCCTCTCTTCTGCCATTCAATAGAGTACATCCAACATCTAACTGTACCAAAAATGTTATGCTTTACAATTAAACCAATTAATGACTTTAATTTTTGTTTAAATACTCTATCTATTATATAGATCATGGCGATCAGTATGAGACTGACCAGGCAATAATTTTTTCTTAATTTCTTCCCATTTCGGGTTACACGTAAATGTTGCGAACATACGACATAGCGTCCTGCGTATATTCATGCATGTGTCGAGGACTACCAGTGTATGTAGCCGGAAGTATAACTAAACGTCCAACTTCATTTAAATTTCCATCATTATGCAATGCATCACGTAAATGAATATATTGTTCAGAGCGTAATTTTTTCTGATTTATTCGAATAAATAATAGTCGTTCCGATTCAATTTTAGCGTACATATCTACTATGTACTGATGAAAAAGTTGTCTGCATTTTAAAATATGATTTTCTTGGTCTTCGCGAATCATTAATCTGTATGAATAAAAATTCATGCTACTGACTTTTTTGTTTGTTAAGTTGCCTATGAAAGTGAAAAAAATACGTAATAAAGTATTAGGCATATTGTAGATAGAGCATTTTGGATATAAGTTGTTAACATTTAATCATAAGACATACCTGTTGATGGATTAATCATTTTAATATGAAAGTGATATCCATCTTCACCTTGCCAAAATATAATTGGATATTGGAGGGCGTCATATGATCGATGAGTTTCGGAGACACGTCGATGTAAAATTATATCTCTTACTTCAAATTGATCACCGACAATTACAATTGCAACTTCATTAATTGTTGGTGCATTAAATCGTCTTGTGTGTTCACCTTAGGTACTTTATCAGCTCTTATTACTACCTTATGATTATCAGATGACATTTTTTCAATTGCAGTTTTAAATAGCTTTACTAAGTTATTATAACGATGGTTAAAATTCTGCAGTGATTGCACAATATCACGACGAACTCCTGAACTAATTCCACACCTTGTATTTATCTCTTCGTCACTATTACCAAGAAAATAAATTTGCAAGAATTAATGCTGTTCATCAGAAATCGGTAGTAATGAACCAGCTTGGTGATATATTTGCCCTTGTATTTTAAAAGTTGGCATAACCTTGTCTGTAATTATGTTTTCAGCTCCAAATGAAGTCATTTGAAAGCAATTATTTTACTTTTGAATATTTTTGAGAAATATTTTCGAAAATCTCGTATTATGTTAGTTTGCCGTAAACGAAGTCCGATATTTGCGCGCGGTCTTGGCATTCTTAATTTTTAAAATTATTTTTCTTTATACGAATATTTCAATAATATTTTTTTACAATATTACCCTTTATTATAAAAAATTTTTATATTTTGTATTTTTAAAGAATAAAATTAGGAATACATATACATACGAAATAATAAATGTTTTACTTACCAGCAAATGCTATTAGATTCTTCATGTTTGTTTAATTTTACACACATGAATATGCAAGTATTTATATTTATGTTAAAAAGTCACTTGTATTAATTTTTAAAATTAGTGGATACCCTCACCGCGTATTTGAAAATTATTTATGGAAGTGGAAATAGACTTTTGTAAACTAAAATTAACATAAATGTTTGGAATAAAACTGACTATTAAACCATATAAAGTTTTTTTTTCATTTTGGTGATTTTAGCGTATTTTAGTGAATTACCGCTGAATTGATAAATGTATATTGATAAAGATTTAGTGACATACCATGCATCTTAATTTTAAAACATTATGTTTAGCGATTACGAAATGTTACTTATATAATAATAAATATTTAAAATATTGCAACAAACAATTAGAAAAACTAATATATTTAAATTAGTTTACAAATGCTTGTGTTAAATAGATTCCTTAAAAATATTATTTAACTTTATAATTTCCTAAAGTTTTTTGTTGAACAAAGTCATAAAAAATAACGTTCTACTAAATTTCACTAATTTCTTCTTTTGGCTAAGGGGCCAAAATTAGGACTTCCTCCAAAGGTTGGCTATATGTGGCGTATTGCTCTGTGCTTAAGCTTAATTTTGATGTATCATTTAAATTTCCCTAAAGTTTTTTGTTAAACAAAGTCATAAAAAATAACTTTCTTCTAAATTTCACTCATTTCTTCTTTTGGCTAAGGGGCCAACATTAGGACTTCCTCCGAAGGTTGGCTTTTTGTGACGTATAGCTTAGTACGTAAGCTTCATTTTGGTGTATCATTTATATTTCGCTAAAGTTTTTTGTTGAACAAAGTTATTAAAAATAACTTTCTACTAAACTTATTTCTAAACTTCTTCTGCTCTACTAAACTTTCTACTAAGCTTCACTGATTTCGATTTTGCCTAAGGGCCAAAATTAGGACTTCCTCCGAAGGTTGGCTATATGTGACGTATAGAGTACTTAGGCTTTACTTTGGTGTATAATTTATATTTCCCTAAAGTTTTTTCTGAACAAAGTTATAAAAAATAACTTTCTATTAAATTTCACTCATTTCTACTTTTGCCTAAGGAGCCAAAATTAGGACTCCTCCGAAGGTGTATAGCTGAGTACTTAAGCTTCATTTTGGTGTATCATTTATATTTCCCTAATGTTTTTTGTTGAAACAAGTTATAAAAAATAACTTTCTACTAAATTTCACTCATTTCTTCTTTTGCCTTATGGGCCAAAATTAGGACTTCCTCCGAAGGTTGGCTATATGTGGCGTATAACTGAGTTCTAAAGCTTGATTTTGGTACATCATTTATATTTCCCTAAAGTTTTTTGTTGAACAAAGTTATAAAAAATAACTTTCTACTAAATTTCACTCATTTCTACTTTTGCCAAAGGGGCCAAAATTAGGACTTCTTAAGTACTTGCTGAGTACTTAAGCTTCATTTTGGTGTATCATTTATATTTCCCTAAAGTTTTTTGTTGAACAAAGTTATAAAAAATAACTTTCTACTTAACTTCACTCATTTCTTCTTTTGGCTAAGGGGCCAAAATTAGGACTTCCTCCGAAGGTTGGCTATATGTGGCGTATAGCGGAGTACTTAAGCTTCATTTTGATGTATCACTTATATTTCCCTAAAGTTTTTTGTTGAACAAAGTTATAAAAAATGTCTTTCTACTTAACTTCACTCATTTCTTCTTTTGGCTAAGGGGCCAAAATTAGGACTTCCTGTGAAGGTTGGCTATATGTGGCCTATAGCTCTGTACTTAAGCTTAATTTTGGTGTATCATTTATATTTCCCGAAAGTTTTTTGTTGAACAGAGCTATAAAAAACAACTTTCTACTAAATTTCACTATTTTTTACCTTAGGCAAAGGGGCCAAAATTAGGGCTTCCTCCCAACATAGTTAAAGTAATGTGCTGTTTTCACACCACAAGTGACTGAACGTTTAGTAAAATTTATATGGAAAACACTCAAAAAACATTTTTGTGAGAAAAGTTCCCGCTTTGAACTGTCAAATAAACGCAGGAATATAAATGGGTCGAGAAAAAAGTTTAAAACTAAAAAACAAATAATAATGAAAAATACAAAGAATAATAATAATAATTTTGTTCTTTGCACATTTTTTTATTGGTTAATTATTTTGCTTATAACATTTTTATAAAATATACGAATGTTTTCAAAGCTCGTTTGCAAACAACAAACATTAAAGTCGCACTTTACATTACTTGGTATAGTTGTATTTTTGTCGTCGTCTTTGAAAAATTTAAGATTTTTGTAAATATTGGTCGCCGTTAACGATATGTGTTACTGGCGTTCTCAACGTCCGTAATGTCACATCGGCTTCAAGGGCAATGTTATGACATTTATAATGTAACTACGTAATCTCTTTTAATAGTGTTCGACATGAGTTACAGACACACTTTTTTCTCACTTTTCGAGAAACGATGAATATTTTGTTTAACATCTTTTCGATGCGAGAAGTTCTCACTAAAGTTACAGAACATGGGTAAAGGTTTCTTTTTTTGCAGTTAGACTGGATTTTTTCTGATTTCCTTAGTTGCTTATTCGTTTAGTTATCTATTTAAATTATAAACACGTTTGTAACTAGCTTTTGAGATAAACTACCCTACAAGAAACGAATGAGCGAGTAGTCACATTTTTCATTTTGGTGTTAAGAAAATTATAGGAAAAAATGACCAAAATGAAGTGTTCGGTCACAATCGGTCATTTTGTTCTATCATTTTCTTAACACCAAAATGAAAAATGTGACTACTCGCTCATTCATTTCTTGTAGGGTACCCTGTCAAATACGGTGTCAAATCGCAGCTCCGAGGTGGCCAAACGACATCAGCTCTGCGGCTGATAATGCGATCTTCAAAAACAGGGCGCAAAATATCGAGTGTAGCTTCGGCTGTGTGGCACGTAGAGCCGTCCTGTTGAAACCAAATGTTGCCAATATCCTGCTCTTTAATTTTTGTGAACAAAAATTTCTTCAACATGGCCCGGTAACGGCCACTCCTTGTCCATTTTCGAAGAAAAATTGCCCAATTATGCCTCTGAACCAAAATCCGCACCAAACAGTGACTCTTTTTGGATGTAACGGCTTTTCAATGTATGCGTGCGGGTTTTCTGTGCCCCAAATGCGACAATTTTGCTAGTATACATATCCGCCAAGATCAAAATGAGCTTCATATGAAAAGATAATTTTTTTGGCAAAATCGGCATCTTCTGATTTCGGTCATTTCTTTCTATCATTTTCTTAACACCAAAATGAAAAATGTGACTACTCGCTCATTCATTTCCTGTAGGGTAGTTTATCTCAAAAGCTAGTTACAAACGTGTTTATAATTTGTATAGATAAACGAATAAGCAACTAAGGAAATCAGAAAAAATCCAGTCTAACTGCAAAAAAAGAAACCTTTACCCATGTTCTGTAACTTTAGTGAGAACTTCTCGCATCGAAAAGATGTTAAACAAAATATTCATCGTTTCTCGAAAAGTGAGAAAAAAGTGTGTGTGTAACTCATGTCGAAAACTATTAAAAGAGATTACGTAGTTACATTATAAATGTCATAACATTGCCCTTGAAGCCGATGTGACATTACGGACGTTGAGAACGCCAGTAAAGGCCTCGTTACTCTTACGTAAATGTTGCGGATACGTAAACGTTGCGGTCGACTTGAAATGTTGGTAGTTACTAGAAAAACGTAAACGTGTCATATGTTGTTGAGGTGTATGCGCGTACTCGTACATATGTATGTGTGTAAATCATTATTTGTTTTGATTTTGCTCACAGTCTTGTTCCAAAACATGTTGCTAGCATTCTTGTTTAAAATCGCCAATACATACCGATACCGGCGCTTTTGTACAAAAAATAAAATACTTTATACATATCTGTTGCATTTTGACAAAACATCTCAAGTCGTGATAAGATAGCAAAAAGCTTTAAAAAAACTCGCTGAAAAAATCATTTTTATCTAATAATAAAAAATTTTAAAAATCAAACTTAAAGAAAAATTTCGTTTATAATACAAAATTTTAAAAATGTAAACAAAAATGTTTTTTTAATGATAACATCTCAAGTCGTGATAAGATAGCAAAAAGCCTTAAAAAAACTCGCTGAAAAAATCATTTTTATCTAATAATAAAAAATTTTAAAAATCAAACTTAAAGAAAAATTTCGTTTATAATACAAAATTTTAAAAATGTAAACAAAAATGTTTTTTTAATGAAAATTCGTACGATTAACAATTTTTGAATTTGAGTTAAGATGTTTTGTTAAAATGCCAAAGATATACAGTGCCAGCTTACTAATTCGAATTAATGATTGCAGACCCTGATTCCTGATTTGTTTGAATATTTGACACAACGTTAAAATATTTTACAGTGTTGTAAACGTTTTCAAATAAGACCACCTTATATGAATTCGCCCTGTATCAAACGTATTTTTAAACAAAATTTCTATACAAATTTTTCTAAAAATATATTTCAAGACCAATTTAGTTTTTAATGAATACGGCAGTTAAGCTTTTTTTAAATGTTATGTTTTTTTAAAATACAAAATTTGTGATGTAGGGTTGGTTCTCTTGCAGTGCACATGCTCCCATGAAGTATTGTCAGATTTAATAATCCAGCTAAGAATTTCCTCTTCAGAAATTCACACGTCATTATTGCGGTAAAATTAGTTGCAAATTTTCAAAGTTTGCACAGAAATTCGGTTCTTAAAATTATAAAAAAGCAGAAAAATAAAATAAATAAAAATTCGGTTTAGCAATCTTGCAATCAATGCGAAATATAGAGTATGTAATATGTCATAAATTCAATTTGGATTGTTGGATAATTCGGATTACACTCCTTCGGATAAGCGAGCTGACACTGTATATTTACATATCCAGCACTAAAATTGCTTTGAAAAATTTATTTTTTTATCTAGTTTTTATTGCACCTGAGAATCTAGTTTTGGAGTTATGGACCTTAAAATATATTAAGCCGTTATTAATATCTCTTTTAACGAAATTTGATATAAGCAATATGTGTTAACCAAAAATTTAAAAAAAAATAATTTTATTGTAAACATAATTTAATTTCCTAAAGATGCTAACCAAAGGTTAGCGCAATAATGAGAAAAATAAATGAATATAATATATTTTTTTAAAAAAGACCTCAAGCTTAAATAATTTAAAATAATTATGAAAAAAAAGGTCAAATAAAAATAAATAATACATGTACATATATATTTAATATAATAAGGTTAAGGCGAATATTCGGAACTATGGGCTGATTTTTTTCTATTTGCATTGTCCAAAATGTATGCAAATAATTATTTTATAAAAAAATCAATAATCGTATCAGCTGTTTTATGTTTTGGCTCATGTGTTTACAGCTTTAAATTAAATGTTTATTTAATAATATTATAAATTATGATTTTTGCGTTAAAATATTGTTAAAACTTGTGTTGTAAATGCAAGTTATAGAAAAGAAAATAAGAAGTAAATACCATCGTTGTATAGCTTGCATTTGTTGTTTATATTTGTGTAATTTTATTGTTTTGTAAATATATAAAGCGAATTTAGTTAAAATACGAAAATATTTCTTGTTTCAAACTTATAAATAAATTAATTGACCATAGAAAAAGTGAGAAAAAGGCTTTTGCAAATTTGCAGCAGCCCGCTGCCGGAAGCATGCAAGAATACTATTTTAACATTTATCAATTTTATTTACTTCCATCTATGGAAATAATCTAACTGTTGGATAAAATAAAATAAAAATTTAAACTTTTAACAACAATATTTATTTCCAACAAATAAACAAGAGCTGTAAGCTGCTTCTTTTATTTTCAATAAAAACCCGATAACTTTGGTTTCTGTGACATAAAGCCAACATTATTTTAATTCGAACAAAAAACCCATAACATTGGATTTCATTACATCAAATTTAAATTAACGTTTTGATGAGAATCTCATTAATAAAATTTAAAAGTAAACCGCTGGTCAATAAGTTTTGTTGACAACACTGCTTCAAAACAAAAATACAATTCTTAACAGCTGATACGTAAAAACGGAGAGAAATTTTAATTTTATCAGGTTCATCCGCAACGCAACGTTACGTTTACGTAAGAGTACCTATTTGCACAGTAGCTTGGTAAGGAAAACGGAACAGCTGATTAGCAACGTATACGTTTACGTAAGAGTAACGAGGCCTTAACACATATCGTTAACGGCGACCAATATTTACTAAAATTTAAAATTTTTCAAAGACGACGACAAAAATACAACTTGTATATCACGTGAGCCCTAAAAATAAAATAGGCTACTTATTTTTCGATAGGGGCAGGGGAATTGGTACCCCCCATTGGATGCCAATAGTAAATATCGCATATCTTAAGAGCCGCTGCACACATTTTGAAATTGAAATAACTTTGTGGAAGTCACTCTTATAGTATACTACACTTTTGAAAATAAATATAAAGCGGGTAGGCGCAGGTGGGAAAACCTTCCATAGGATGCATATATTAAATATCGCTCAACTGAAGAACTATTAAAGGGGGAGTCTTCAAACGTGGTTAAAGCTACTACAATGGCAAACTATAAATTTCAATATACAAATGGGCGGGGTAGACAGGGTAGGAGCAGTACCCCTCATAGATACAAATATAAATAAGAGCCACTGCATGCATTTTGTTGAACTTTTGGTAGTAGGTTCTTCTGAGCCCCAAAATTGAAATAAAATAGCAGCGGGGGAAGTGGTGCCCACCATAGGACGCCAATGTTTAATACGCATATCTTAAGAACTGTTATAGTGGGAATGTTCAAAATTTGCAGAAGTCACTCTTATGGTATACCACACTTTTGAAAATATAAATTAAGCGGGTAGGGGCAGGAGGGGAAATACCTCCCATAGCATCCATATACTAAATATCGCTCAACTGAAGAACAATTAAAGGGGGAGTCTTCAAACGTGGTTAAAGCTACTACTATGGCAAACTATAAATTTCAGTATACAAATGGGCGGGGTAGACAGGGGAGGAGCAGTACCCCTCATAGATAGATATATAAATAAGAGCCACTGCATGCATTTTGTTGAAGATTTGGTAGTAGGATCTTCTGAGCCCCAAAATTTAAATAAAAAAGCAGCGGGGGAAGTGGTGACCACCATAGGACGCCAATGTTTAATGTCGCATATCTTAAGAACTGTTATAGTGGGAATGTTCAAACTTTGTAGAAGTCACTCTTATGGTATACTACACTTTTGAAAATAAAAATAAAGCGGGTAGACGCAGGGGGGAAACCCTATCATAGGATGCATATACTAAATATCTCTCAACCGATAAAGTGGTTAAAGCAGTGTAGCGAAGCGCACAGGGTTAAGCTAGTATTTTATAAAAATGTTAAAAGCAAAATAATTAACCAATAAAAAAATGTGTCAAGAACAAAATATTATTATTATTATTCTTTGTATTTTTCATTATTAATTGTTTTTTAGTTTTAAACTTTTTTCTCGATCCATTTTTATTCGTGAGTTTACTTTTCTCACAAAAATGTTACAGACACACTTTTTCTGTAAATTGGCGAGTAATTTCCTTACGTGACAGCTAGTGCTCGTCAAAAAAAGTTACCTACAGACACAGTTTAGCATTTTTGTTTCATTTCAAACATTTCTATCGAAAAGTTTCTCGTCGCGAGAGTTACAGAACATGGGCTCTGGTGAAAATTTAACAAGTTTTTGCTAATTTATTTAAAAAAGAAAAAAACATGTCTTTTCAATTTACGTGAAAATTGGGTGTTAGATTTTAATGACCAAAACGTGTAGGGAAAATTTTTCAACGGGTATGCATAGGTCCTTTTTTACAATGTGAAAATTGAAAGACATGCAAGCTAAGATTGAGTGCAAGGGGTTAAAGAGATAGAGTGTGTAGTAAATGAATATCTGTACTAGACATTTTTGTTTTTCATTTCTATTATTACCAATTTTCTTATTGTTGATCACATAATTTTTCTCACATGCACAATTATGACTTGAAAAGTTGATGTGTCAGATGTAAAAAACATGTCGTGAACATGTATGTGCCTTAAGCGGAAAATATTATACATACATACTTACATATGTATATGTTACAATCATATAAAGAATGAATGCATTTTTATTTAACAAGTTTCTTAAAATAAAAACTTAACTCATATTATGGTAATAAATATACTAATTAATTTTTTACATTTAAATACAATAAAAATTATTAAAATATTTTGTTTTAAGGGATATTATACATGACTTTCGATATCTGAGGAGCATCACACAGGCGCTCATAGAATAATTTCAACAACGGTTAAATTATTTGCCAGCATCATTCATATTTTTAGGTAGACTTAAAAGCGAATTAATCAGCTCAGAGTTTCGTTTTGGCATCGACGCGGTTAATGTGTTCCCAGCATAGTAGCGGCAGGGATTGTTTAACGGCTGGGCATAGTGGACCGATGTAAGCCAATTGATCAGGTCCCGATTTAGCTTTATAATAAACATTTTAATATTTTTAGATATTATTGTATGAAAATATAAATATGAGATGTTCTTACCTCCTTGTCAAAATATCGTTCTTCATCAGGTGTAGGCAAACTCGTGACGGCAACAAGGACTGAGGCCATAACCAAAGCCACCATAAAATAAAGTGTCTTTACCATTTTTTTCCAAAAATATGAAAATATAAGATGTAGATATTAACTTCTTGAACCTATGCAGGTAACTGATAACTTTTTTGCCAATCGCAGTTTTATTTATATCCAATAATTTCGTTGTGTCATTCCAGCCAGATATAATAAACTCTGCGGGAATAATGTCAGTTACAAATCAAACACATCATTTGCAAGCAATAAAAGTTGTGTACACATTAAATAAAAGGAGAAATTACTATTTGGTATAACGTGGTTAATAGGATTTATCCTTTCTTCCATACCCTTTGCAACGTTAAATTCATTTATACATACATACAAAACTTAATTTTTAAAAAAATATTTACAGCACACATTCATACATATGCAGTGAGCGTCAAAATAAAGTGTATAGCTGGTTTTCCAATATAAAAGTGTTGTTGTATTAATTTAAAATTTCAAGTTTCTGCTTTGCAAATTTTTGGTAGGCCAACAAACCATATTTTGTTCGTTTTCTGAAAATGTATTTTCCCAAATTTTAAACACTGTTCGCAAAGCAGACAAGTGCAATTCTAATATCTTTTTACAAAGCGCACACAATTTTTTTATTGTTAATGAATATATGGATGTGACAGTGAAATAAAATTACGTTAGTAGCAAGTTACTTTGATGATGTTAGTTTTATAAAGGATAGTTTTGTCACCTTCTTTGAGCATATCAAGTCAGATTACGTTTCAGTTTTTTTTTTTTGATATTTTTAGTTAGGACTGAGTTCATCAAATTAAATTATTTTTACTTAAGGAAGAAATTTTACAACTTGGAATTATATTAAAATTTATTGATAATTTTCTTGGCTGAGCTGGGGCTCGAACTGGGTTTAATTTACATGTTTCAAGAATCACCACATTCTTTCATCAGCATTATTTAAGTTCTAACCTCTGCTCCACTGCGGTGCCTGCCAGCCAACAGTCAAATATCAATCTTTAACCAGTAGTACTGGTGGTTCGAAATTTGCTGTAAAATATTATCATTTTCAATTTTATATCACATGTTACTTCCTTTCCTCTGGTTTTTCGTCTTCTTTCTATCTAGACTTTGTCTTGAAAACCTGAATACATTTGTTTATTATGTTCTTTGTCCAATTTTGTCGACATTTTATTTGTACAACTTAAAGTACAAACAACTTTTTATCAAAAGTTTAAATACCCTGCAGACAAAGTAACTAGTATTTAGCTTGTAATATACAGTAGAATCGCGAAAAAGTTAACTCTCGGAAAAGTTAATATCGCGGATAAGTTAACCGAATTTTAGCGTTCCTGCGTCCCTCTATAAAGTTAACTTTTCTGAAAGTTTTGATAAAAAACATCGGAAATGAGCAGAAAGTAGAGAATTTGAACAAAATTAATAAAGATATTCAGGGAAAACTAATAGCGTTGGATTATGGATCTCCAAAATTAGAAAAAAAAATATTTGAAATTCTCGTGGCTGTGGCGAATAAATATGACAAATTTGAGTTTATTTTTTTTATTATGAAAACGAAGCCATTGGCATAAGTAAAGTGTGTTATTTCTAAAAGATCCATGTTTATCATTGTATATTTTTCAAATTTAAGCCCGCTTAGAAGAGTAAATAGTTCGAAAAAGTGAAAACCCCTTGGGATATTTTGGTTAACTTTTTCGCGATTTTTCAGTACTGGTTAGTTTTGACTCTAGACTAGTTGCACTTTAATATTTTTTTTTTCTCAAATATAAAACTATCGTATTTTACGTTGAGTTGGTAGCCCAACTTGTTTATTTTAATGCATTTTTAAAATAGCTTAAAACTAGGTCCTTTATTTACAATTAAAGTATGTACTTATAAAAGTCAAACTGATTTTGAGAATTCCTCTAAATATATTTTTTATACTTAATTATTGTTTAAAGTGTACATATCGCACTTGGTCAACAAGAGGGTATTAACTCAAAATTTTTAGTTTTTCACTTTTTGAAAGAAATCGGCAATTAATATTCATATTTACTCACTGTAAAAATATCATGCTTTTTTGTTTCTTTTTGGTAATGAAACCGTTAGTTTAAAAATTAATTTTCATATGCCTTTAATGTAAAATTAAAAATGGGTTTGCTTCTACTGAACTTTTTAAAATTTTGAGTTAATACCCTCTTGTTGATCAAGTGCGATATGTATGTATTTATTTTAGAAAAATTCAAAGAACTTACCCCTGAAATCAGAAAAAGAGAATATTAAAATTTTTTTTCCTGTTACACCCACATGTTTCACTTTTGTGGAATGCCTCTTTGTTTACAGAAATGCCGCGACATTATAATTTGTTGTATTTAACTAAAAACTTTTAACAAAAGGAGATAGAAATTTTCATTACCTTTTTTTATTTTTTTATTGCATCTAAAACAAACGACGTCACGTAAAAAGCTGGGCAGCCGAAATTTTATCATCTTTCTCATTTTTCGACGCCTTACAATTAAAAAAAGTAAAAGACTAGTCCATAACCTTACTAGTAACGATTTTAGCTGCAGGGTTCTTTGTCTTAATATTCAAAGTTTGTTTCGCTTAGTCCTAAAACAATAACATAAATAAAAGAATTTCAAGAATTCAAAATTATTTTACTACCTTATTCATAAAAAATACCATAATTTTGGTTAAAAATGTATTTTAAGACAAAAATTAACATTCAGATTTTTCTTAAAACACATTTAAAATTTAAATCAATGGTTTATAAATAATGCTCCTACACACACAAAAGCACATACACAAATTCTATTTCTTCGCCACGCACAAAAATAACGGACCTGCGCAATGCGTAACTTGTTTTTTTGATGCATGCGTTATTTTATTTTGTGACGTAGAAATAGAATTTGTACTGTAAACAAAGTACCTTTATGTACTCTTTCTCTTAAATGTTAATCAAAAAAACTCATTTGCATTCTATGATGACGTAGATACGCAGTAGAAAATTATTTGTACGGCTGATTGCGCAATCTTGTTTTTTTTTGATTCACGCATTTAATGTGCCTTGCACTTTCAAAATAAGTATACAAAAATATTATATTTTATTAAAATATAATAAAAGTACGTAGCATAAAAAAAATCAAAACAAAATTTTGTGGCAGTTAATGAGCATTTATTTTGAAAGCCCTTACACGATTTTTTTCGAAATTGAGTTTTTTAGTGATTCTAATACATTTCCCACAAATACACCACGTCACAAGAATTTAATACAATAAAATCAATAATATCACTTTACAAGCAATTGAAGAAGCCATTTTTCATTATGATACATACAGTTTCTAATATGTTTTTGCCTTCTCCTGTAAAGTTGCAATTATGTATGTGAGCTTAGGGCCTTTCTACATGAGACCAACGATATGTACATAACCAGGGAAACATGAAGTAAAATTTTTTAAAATATGCCCAAAAAAACAAAAAAAAATTAAATAATTATGTATAATCTGTAAAGCCCATACACCATAGTTAAATATTAGTTTTTGTGCCGAATACTAATATTTAAGATTTATTGTAATTTTAATTTTAATAAATATCTACACAGAAAGAAAAACACTCGGGATAAATCAAGTTTTTTGGGATTACTTTAAGTACTAGTCGTACTCAAAAATTCAAGTACGAATAACACTTAAAGGTACTCAAAACAATCCTAAATGGGATTACTTTTGAAAATTAATTTCTTTTCAAAGATTTTTTTTTTTAAATTTGAACTCATGCTACTCATTTAGTTTATATTTTTGGTTAAATATGTACATAAGATTTCTTAAATAAAAACCATATCGGGCATGATGTTGGTGTTATATCATTCTGTAATGTGTAATACGGGTAAGTAAATCAATCATTATCATTTTTTCTTTGTAATTTCTTTTTTTTTTTTGTTTTTTTCAATCATGAATTCGGGATAAAATCAACTTTATATTACTTGAATCAAGCTCATTTTGAGATTGATTCAATCTTAGTTTTACTTAAATTAATCTCATTTTCGGATTATTTGAGGTACGAGTTCGGATTAACACAATTTTATAATTTTTGAATGAAGTGCATTTTGAGATTGATTCAATCTTAGTTTTACTTAAATCAATCTCATTTTCGGATTGTTTCAAGTACGAAAACGGGATTGAATATGGATAATTTAAGTATTTTGGGATTAAAAATCCGTACTTGAATCAATCTTTCTGTACTTGATTCAAGAAAATCCGTACTCACCGTACTATACATACCGCTTCGGATTGATTTGAGTACGGATGGATTGATTTTTTTTTGAGTGTAAATAAATAAATAATACTAGGTCAAGCATCTACATGAGATTTTTTTCCTTTATAGGTTTTAAGGAAACCTATAAAGTGAAAACACAAAAATAAAAAAACTTCAAAAAATTAGAACCCCCTGTTCAAATTTTAGAGCGTTTAATTTCGGTTTTCGCCTATTAAGATCAAAATCATAAAAAAAAGATTCCTAGTAGAAATAAAAACAAAAAACTTCCAGAAATTAAAACCACAGGTTCTAATTTCAGAGCGTCTAATACAGTGAAATGGCCGGTTCTAATTTCTGGACGGTTCGAATTTGTGAGATTCTACTGTAAAACACTTTTTATGTTGGAACCCAGGTTGTTAAATTTGTTTTGAGACTCACAGTACACATGTAGCATATGATTTATGTAAAATTGAGGCTTATTGTCTCATCTTTTGGAAAAACTGTATTTTCTTCTATACAAACATACATAAGTATGTACATATGTACATTAAACAAACTTTATTAGTTTGTATTTAACGTACTTTTATTGTCTAATCAATATGTATTTTCAACCCACACTTCGCCTTTCTGTAAAAAGCCAATAAGCAAAATAAATAAAATTGTTGTAATAAAAATCTTTATGTTAGATAATATAACTTTAACCTTTAATCTTTTTTTATAATAAGTAAAATATTTAATTTGTGCAAACTTTTTTAAAATTGCCAAACTAAATTAAATTCAAAAAAATATCAGCGACTGTATAACTAGGTTAGGTACATAATAACAAGTAACAAGTGCTATACTCGGCTATGCCGAATCTTTGATACCCTTCACCATACCACTCACCTACTTACGCAAATTCTCATGCTATAAACACATTCGAGACAGCAGGCTGCACGAACTACAAATGCTGCCGGGTGCAATTATAGCCGTGTAGTCAGCTACTGAATTATTTTGAAGACGACAGCTACAAATGAAAAATTATAAACAGCTGTTTTTGTTTACTATGTATTTATATTTCAGTGGTGACACTATCATTTTCTTTTTTTTTGACTTTTATTAAATGAAAAAACATGCATAATTCAAAACTATTACACAAACTCAATTTAAGCCAATAACTATATAAATACTTATTTATAATACATTTTATAGCGTAAAAAAATGAATTTATTAAAAATCATTTAAAAAATTTTAATTTTTTTTTAACTAATAAACAAAGCAGATTAAATAAAAAAATATATACTGCTTTAAAAATAAAATTTGTTTTCAGTCATTGCACGTCGTAAAAGTTTCAGATCACGTTGGGTACGTACGTAAATATATAAAAGCTATGCATCACTGCTGCATTGATGCAAAAAGATGTTGCTGTAGCGTGGTTACCAGTTGCAGTTGTGATGCTGATACTTTTTTACTGCACAACAGCTGTGCAAATTTTGAATTTTTGAACATGAGCTAAATTTCCAAAGTTTAATAGGCAAACATAAAATAATAATAAAAATGATATCTACAATAACTATGACAAATTCTATTGAAAATATTGAAGGAAAAAGTGGCAGTGTTCTTAAAATTACAAAAAAAAAAATATCACAAAAGAAAAATAAAACGATTTCTTTTATGTCAAAAGTTATTGCATCATAAAATTTACTTAAGCAATATTTGCGAAAATTTGCTGCATAACTGCGGCATGACTACATAAAAAACTTTTGACATATGAGAGTGATGTCATGTTTCTTACAAGTGATGCTTTCACGAACTTTAAACTTTACTTCTGCGCAAGTGATAACTAACAACTGGATCGAAGAAGAATTGGTATTATTAGAAACTACTTTGAAATATTTTCACATGTTGGATTAAACATTTCGATTTATTAGCCCGTTGAGAGTAGACTTGCCAACTGGCCAGTTTTCGCCGGCACAGTTCAGTAAAAGGTGGCAAGCCTAGTTTAGAGCCAATTTCAAATATTTATATTTCTTGATAGATTTTTTAACAAAACTTAAAATTTTGTCAATATACAGGTATGTTCTGAAAATCACGTGATTTCAAATCACATGTGCTTTTAAAATCACACGTGTGATATTGTGGTGTTCTGTAAATCACACCGTTTTTGTGTTTTTCGGTGTGATTTTCAATTGTCGAAAGCACATGTAAACACAAATGGTTTGTTTTTCAAAATTATAGCTAATTTTTATTTAACGCTTTTTATGTTATTTTTTGACAATTTGTTTTTTTAACCGATTTAGCGATATCAAATTAGTTTTAGTGTTGTTTCAAATCTTGTATTTTTTTGCGAATTTTAGCCATGTTCGCGATAGAAGCGATTTGTTCCTGTAAGTTTTCGGATTCTTTTCAGCTTTAACGATTTATATTAAAAAGTAGACTCTGCTATCATGCCGCTGTTAGCAAATTTTTGCAAATTTCCGCAAATTTAGCAATTTTTACCGAATTTTTGCCATTCCTTAAAGTTTTAGGGAGTTTTAATAAATTTTTTGCAAATGTGCAAATTTTTTTTGTTTTATTTTTCGACATTTTGTTTTTGCGAATTTTAGCCATATTAGAGATAGAAGCGATTTTTCCCTGTGATACTTTACAGCTTTTACGATTTTTAATAAATATTTGACTTTGCTTTCATGCCGCTGTTAGCAAAAAAGCGAACTTTAATTCAACTAAAAAAACAAACCTGAAATCACAACAGAAGTCACAAAAGCAAATATCGTTTTGTAGTATCATCGAATTTTCTTAATTTTAGACGATTTGTTGTAAATAAAATAGCTTATTGCATAAAAAATTAATAAACAACACATGGAATATTTTATTTAAGAAATTTATTGTAACGGCCAACTTACAATAGTCGCAAAAATAACAAAGTGATTTCAAAAAGTTGTTTACGTAGCTGAACGTTTTGAAATCACAAAATAATTTCTTGTGATTTGAAATCACTTTCAAAAAATGTGATTTTCAGAACAGGCCTGATATATAATAATTTTAGGAAAGAACACTTTAAAATTTAAAATTTATTAGGGTTTTAAAAATTATTTCTTGAAAAATTACTCAATTTATTTATAAGTTTGTGTAAAAATATATATGTGGTAATAATTTAAGTACTTGTTACATATTTAATTATTGTAGTACATATGAGTCGCTCAGTGGATAAAGGGAATGAGTCCAAAAATTTGAAATGGAGAAAAACGACAGAACAGTTGACGTTGACTTTAAAACTAGTAGTTACAACAAAACTCAAAACTAAAAATGCTTCTTTTACAATTTATAAATATATAATTTTAGTATGTAAGTGTATGTGTTCACAAAAGCTGTTAATATGATACAAATACGTTTTTATTTATAAGAGTTTCAGTGGAAAAAGGGAATAAGTCCACCAAAATTTTTGTTGTTGAAATCGATAGCGTAAAAATGCAAATAAAAATAATTCCATGGTTTTATGTTTTTTGTATTATATATGTTAAATGTAAAATTTTTGGTTTTAAAGTTTGTTTTTAAATGTAATAATATATAAAAAATACGATCCCCAGAAGAAGTCGACAAAAAATCGACGAAACGTCGGGAAAAAATGTATTAAAATTGGGTTTTTAATTACATAAAAGATTATAGGCCGTATTAGCTTAATAAGGAAATACAAACAGCAAATTAATTATGTTTTGACTTTGAGCATTCGTTCGAAAATAAAAAGAAAAAATATCCATCTAAATTTTGCAAAAAAAGGCTGCAGATAATTTGTTTTTTAGTTCAGTGCATTCGAACAGTTTTATTTTAATGAACTTAAAAAAATAACATAAATAATTTCATCTTTGTAAAACAAAATTAACATTAAACATTTCTTCTTTTTAAAACAAAAAATAACTAAAAAAATTTCTTCTTTTTAAATGAATCGTAAGTATAACAAATTTAACAAAATAATACGTCTTCTTCAGAATAATCTTTCTGCCTTGATGTTGTTTTCAATTTTTTATGGAAAGTATGGTACACAGGAGGGATATATTTACCTTTCAGTTATCTTTACCTATCCGGTTAAAGTATTTTGGTAATTTCAACGTTAATTTTGCATACGTGTTTTTTCCTTTAAGTTTTCTTTTAAAAATGGCAACATTTGTGTTTGTATTAATTTTTAGAATTAACTGTTAAAAATCGATTACGTAAAATACACTACAGTTTAACCAGTAGGTAATACATACGTGTTAAAATTATGAAAAATTCTTTACACCATAGATATCTATGCACAGCTAGATATTACGGGCATTAGCTGGAAGGTTGTAACTTACGACGACGGTTACGACCGATCTGCGCTCACTGCACTTACTAAATTAGAAACTGTTCTAACCACAGCGATATCATAATAGCGATCATAGGTCGAATTCATATCTAATAAAGTATAAAGTTCGATTACAGCTACGCTTCCGATTGCTGCTCTCTTGCAGCAATAAACTAATTACAACAACAATTTAAAGAATACAAAAAATTGGCAAGTAGCGAATGCTCGAAAAGAGCCAAGAAATAGAAACAAATAAGAGTGATTAAAAGTAAAGTTAACAAGTGATTAAAGCAATATAAATGCAAGCGTGGGCGACTTATTCCCTTTTTCCACTGAAAATAAAAATTTTGTGTTTCGTACAAAAAAATGTTTTGTCTTTAAAAGGGGGTTTCCGTTGAAATTTGAAAACAAAATTTTTACTATATCTCGTTAGTCTTAAAAGGAAGTGTATCCGCGCTAAATCTCAAAAACGCCAAAAATGGGCACATTCCCTTTATCCACTGAACGAATAATAATAAGTGTTCCGCAAGGCCGAAACCCCGCAATACAGAAAAACTTTTTTAAGCAAATATCTAAGGGTTAAATAATTATTGTTATATCGACATAATTTTAAGATAAAGCCAATTTTGTAAATAAAAGTCAGCGATGGAGTATGAATATAGATCCGAAATTGGCTCTTAATTGGTTAGTCGATATGCTTTTTAAACGCCATGTGAAAAACACTTTGAAGCATTTTCCATTGTTTCCCATATTGTTAAGATTCATTTTACAGCTAAATATATATAGATAACGTATTTTGCAACTTTTACGACCTATAACTCATAAACTAGGAAAGCGTAAGCGCGAAAAACATCTTCCTAAAGAACTTCTTTCAAGCATACAAAAAAGTTACATAATTTTTTCAATTTCAAACGTATTCTTCTCTGTTCACCAAAAAAAAAAGTTTTAAGCACTTATTCTTTAAATATTTGTTTATATTAGCAACACTTTTTCTGTTTTGTAGCGGACAAAAATAGAAATTACCCTACAAGAAATGAATGAGCGAGTAGTCACATTTTTCATTTTGGTGTTAAGAAAATAATAGAAAGAAAAGACCGAATGTGACCGTAAACTTGATTTCGGTCATTTCTTTCTATCATTTTCCTAACACCAAAATGAAAAATGTGACTACTCGCTCATTCATTTCTTATAGGGTAGTTTAATTTGACTACGACAAAATAAGCACAGACAACAACCTGCAGCCATGTCGTCATGAAAATGATCATTTCCATATGCACACATGTATTCTATTTTTGACATATTGAAGTCGGTAGCTTGCTGTCTCGAATGTGTTTAAAGCATCAAATAGAATATGTTGAGTACATTTTTATACCCTCCACGAAGGATGAAAATCTAGGTACAATTGTACTCTTTTTTAATACATTTAGGACCTTGTTAGTACCGTGGAACTACCGCGGCTTACTTGGTACAATTTAACCATCTCAATTCTCTATAAAAATAAACTATTAATTCATTGAACACATTAATTAAATATAATTATTTCCAACCAACGTTGTTTAATTGTAAAAAAACTAATGGACATCTTTTCTGTGTAGATACAAACCAAAGGTTTATTGAAGTCAATAAGGAATTTCATATGGGTACCAGAGGAGCAAGCCGTACCGGCGCGGCTGGCGGCTAGCTGGTCAGCCGATGATTTTTTTATAAGCCACGCCGCCGCCGAAACTAACGGCTCATCGGCTCAGCCGAATTTTGTATGCACTTTATAAAAATATTCGTTACTGAGACCTAGGTTACATTATTTATTGTTAATTGTTATTGTCTCTTTTGTAATATAATTGGGCAACACTGAATGTACCAAATATTTTTATTTTTGGATACTGACTACTTAATGTAAGTATTTTGTATACAATACCCAAATATGTTTTTTATGAAAGTTAGCGGTTGTTTGCGCCATTTAAATAAAAGCACAAAATTTTAATAAAAGCAAAAATTGTTTATGTCTGTGAATAAAAGTAGTCTTGGGCTTAATCGTTCATTTAGGTGACCGGTAATTATGGTTCAATTCAAAACAATGAACGAGTTCTTTCATTTCGTTCAATCGTTCATTTCAGGTCACTTGGTCTTTTGGGTCAGTTGATCTTTTGGGTCAGTTGATCTTTTGGGTCAGTTGATCTTTTGTGTCAGTCGGTCTTTTGTGGTTTTCGTTCATTCATTCACAATTGATTGAATACGGCAATGTGTTAAAATAAAACTAGTATAGCATACTTTTGTAATGTTACACTCAAAATATTATGTAGGTAAATTCAAAAGAATATTAAGTTTGAATATCTGAAAATGTAATTATTTAAACGGGTAATTTCATTTAAAACAAAGGAATTGTACGCCTATTTTTTAATGTTTATTTTAAAACGAAGAAATTCTATAAAAATGAATTCATTTGTCTCTTATTTTTAATTTTATATATACAAACTACAAAAAATCCATTCAAAAGGCTTTTCAGTTAATTTTAACTCAATTTAAATTACATACTAAGCCAGCTAAAACAGTATTTTTTCCTGTCATTATTACCTACACCTAAATTATATAAATTATAAAATGTTTTTACGGAATATATAGTTAATTTTTAATGGTAAT
Source organism: Pollenia labialis (assembly GCA_949318255.1). Lineage (NCBI taxonomy): Eukaryota > Metazoa > Arthropoda > Insecta > Diptera > Polleniidae > Pollenia > Pollenia labialis. The sequence goes on from OX439140.1 coordinate 58,835,877, forward strand.
TTATATAAAATAATTATATATTCCTTTGTTTTTTTACAGAATATGTAGTTAATTTATATAAAATTACTGAAAATTCATTTGTTTTTACGGAACATGGGGTTGAATTTTTGAAAGTAAAAATAAAATGAACTTTTTGTTAAAAATAATTGAAAAATAAATATGAAGACCATTTTTAACTGAATTTTTATTTATTTTATATAATCATTTCAGTTAATTTTACTTACAGAATATTGTGAGTGCACCAAATCAGCGAAATATTTTTGTTTTTTATTTATGTGCACATGCATGTAAATAATAAAATAATTTAAGATAACTTTGCAGTTAAATAAGTATTTCAGTTTTATTTTATGCATAAAAAATAACTGAACATATTTGTTTTTGGAACAACATGTTGAAACAGTTGAAGAATTTGTTTAATTATAAAATAACAAAATTTTTATTAATTTTTAACTTTACAGAAAATAATTTTAGTAAATTACACTCAGTTACTATAAAACTTTTTGAGTGAACCCAAATTCGCAGTTGTGTTTTTCGTTTACCAAACAACTGATTGAAAAGAAACAAAACTATTATAGTGTTTATGTTATACGAATATACTATACTTGTTTCTTTTAACACATTACCAGTGGCAATTTGCTACATTGTTTTAAAATTTTCATAGTATTATCTGGGCTGCCATATGTAGTGATTTCTCGCTAAACGCGGCGATTTTGATACATGTTTGGTGTTCTAATCTTTTGAATGGATTTTTTGTAGTTTGTATATATAAAATTAAAAATAAGAGACAAATGAAGTCATTTTTATAGAATTTCTTCGTTTTAAAATAAACATTAAAAAATAGCCGTACAATTCCTTTATTTTAAATGAAATTACCAGTTTAAATAATTACATTTTCAGATATTCAAACTTAATACTCTTTTGAATTTACCTACATAATATTTTGAGTGTAACATCACAAAAGTATGCTATACTTGTTTCTTTTAACACATTACCAGTGGCAATTTGCTATATTGTTTTAAAATTTTCATAGTATCATCTGGGCTGCCATATCTAGTGATTTCTCGCTAAACGCGGCGATTTTAATACATGTTTGGTGTTCTAATTTTTAACAACATTTTTGCGAGGTCTTATTCAAAGTAAGACGTTGTCATAAGTCCGAAGTTTTTCCATATATACCTATCTACAGCAAATGTTGAGCGCAATTTTTTAAAATATAAACAAAAATAATGTAAGAAAATAACTAAAAATTTAAAATGGATGTGGTATTTTAAGAACAAAAGACTTAAAAAAATAAAAATAACAGCAATCCTAAAAAAGCAATGAACAAATAGCAAATGAAATTATTATTATTCATATGTGTTATTTTTTCAAAAGATATGATAACATGTATTTTATTTTTTGTTTTTATTTTATAAAAATTAGAAGTAAAAATCCTTCTTAAAAACAAAATTACTTAAAAACTTTTACTGTCTGTTTTTAGAACTTAAAACTTTATTAAACAATTTATATGATATAAAAGCATGTTGCTTGTCAATACGCAATTTTTTTAAATATTAAAGCTTGTCGCGAGATTTAAAAAATTTTAATAGTCACATCAACGGTCAATTTCACCAAGTTCACTGCTAACTGGAAGTTAAAGTAAAAGTAAATCATAGCCAAAATTGCTGAAATTGGCCGCAAGTTTTTAATTTACTTGTTTTTTCCACAAGTAAATCTCGCGACAAGCATTAAATCGTATAAATTTTGTAACGTCGTTATAAGTTGATAGTAAAAGTTTTTAAGTAAAATTATATTTTTTTCTTTTTAGAGCTTTTAAATAAAATATTGTTTTTTTTAATATTTTTTACTTTTAATTGAAATTGTCCCAATGCCATATTGGACGTTAAACTTGCGTCTGATAACTCCACCTCTTAAACCGTTGGATGTCAAACTGGGGGTACTAGCCAACCAGAATGGGGGACTCGATACGAGCCAGTGGAAGCTGATAGCTTCACTTGGTTATAAAGAGAACCAAGGGAGACTTGCATGTTAGCAGGAAGTTAAAGTCAATGAGAGGGGTTAGAGTCTAATCACATCAAAATCGAGATGATTACCCATACATTGAAGTGATTTGTTAATATCTTCAAACTGAGTACAATGTAGAATCAGCCAACATGAACGTGTACAACCGACCACAAAACAGAAAAGGGTCTGGCTCTATTGTTTGGGAGTATTTTGGACAACTCTTTCTTCGCGAAATACCCACATTGAAAAAGCATCGCTTTTGCAAATTATGTTTTGATGCGGAGCTAACCGTTTTAAAAGGGTAAGTTTTATTAAATGAAAATAAAATAAATTTAGGACCTTTTTTTGTTAAAACCTAAAAACATAAACTTTTGCATATAAATATGTTCACGAAAGAAAGGGAGACGACGCTAACGAAATATGGGGTTAAATAAAATTTTAAAAGTTTTTCACAAAAAAGTAAATGTTTGTTGATGAAATAGTAGCTATGTATTTGTTAAAAAGAATATAAAAAGTAACACAAAAAGTACCTTTGCAACACAAAAAGTAAATTTTTCCCACAAAAAGTACCTGTTTAACAAAAAGTACCTGTTTAATAGCCACGTACCTTTCAAAAAATAAGTACTTTATTAACCAAGTACATAAAAATCATAATTATTTAAAATAACGGCTTAAATCTAGTTTACCGACGCAGCTCCAAATAAAAAAAAAAGTACCTAGGGGGATAGAAAATTGAAAAATAAGAAGAAAAAATTAAATAAAAATATTGGCGCAAACGCTTAGAAATATGTGATTTGGCTGAAGTGCAGGTTAAAGGGCTACGAAAAAAAAATAAAAAAAATTTGCCACCCAATTCAGAATAAAAAAGAAAAAAACCAAAATTAAAATTTAAGGGCGCTGAGGCCCGTGGGCCCCCTGGAATTAAAAAACTGCCCCACCTACTTAGTGATATGTGTGGGTACTCAAATTAAAGGTAATTTGCTCACGATTGCAAATATGTATTTTGTTTTTGTATTCGCATATTATTTTCCTCTTTAGGCTAATTTAAGCATTTTTTAGGTGCAGAGAAGTTTTAGTTAGCGAAGCCGGTGTTTGTTATACCATAGAGGAGAAAATCCTTGCGCCCGGCCGAAGGCCGTCTAAACATGAAGTGTATGTTTGCGACATTGGTGTGTGTTATTTTATAAAATTTGTACCTATTACACTTTTATTTAAATATATGTATTATACACTAAGTACACAAAAACTGTAATGTGAGCTTAAGAGTTAACAATTTTTAAATAAATTCTATATATCCGGAAAGATCTAGTCAAAACCTTCAAAATGATACCAATATTGGCCATATACCTTCAGAAATGTAGTGGAAAAATTACACATTTCTATGAAAACTAAAAACGTCCATAACTCGAAAACTAAGCGTTTGCGCCAATTTTTTTATATAATTTTTTCTTCTTATTTTTCAATTTTCTATCACCCTACGTACTTTTTTTTTTATTTGGAGCTGCGTCGGTAAACTAGATTTGTTCCAAAATAACACATTCAATAGAAACGTACTTACTTTCCAAATACATACTTTTTACAGAAAAGGTAGTTTTTGAACTAAAAAGTGCTTTTTAACAAAAAAAATGCTTTTTTCTAAGAAAGTACTTATTGACAGTAAAATTACTTCTTTGTAAAATAGTACGAATTTATCTATCTATATTTTTTCCGTTAAATGGTACTTTTTGCTTTAATAAGTACTTTTTTATGTATGTCAGAAGTGCTTTTATGTAAAAAGTACTTTTATGTAAGAAGTACTTTTATGTAAAAAGTACTTTTATGTAAGAAGTACTTTTATGTAAAAAGTACTTTTATGTAAAAACTACTTTTTGGTTTAATAAGTAATTGGCAAAGAGTTACCTTTTTGTTAAAAAGTGTTTTATTGTTAAAAAGTACTTTTGGTTAAAAAAATTTTCTTTCTTACAAAAACCGTATAAAAAAGTGCTTTTTGAAATATTAAATTTTTTAAATGATTTTGTTATTCGTGCTTAATTTTCAATTTTTATTATATGATTAAATTTTCTTGGAAAAAAGTACTTTTAAGTTTTAAAAGAACTGTTTTTAAATTTACTTTTCTGTACCATGTACTCTTTAAATAAAAAATAATTTTTTTTAGTAAAAACAACCAGAAAAGTACGTTTTTTTAGGAAAATAGGTCTTTTTAATTAAAAAAAAATTTTATTATTCACCAAAATTTTTCTTTTTTTAACAACAACCTTTACAAAAAAAGTATTTTTAAAAACGCTTTCTTTTTTTACCTAAACATTATTATGTTTTTATAAAAATTTTACAAAAAATATGATTCTCATTAAAAAATTAAGAAGGAACTATTTTCTGTACCAAAAATAATAAACTTCTATGGTTATGTAAAATTTGTTAATATGAGATATATGTTTTATAATATGTACATATGTGTAGGTTTGGTGTCGGAACTTCAACATCTAACCACATCACGCATTCACGAACAGTACATAACCTTGAAGTCAACACAAAGAATGCCCAGTCTAATTTAAATGTTACCAACAAAGCGCTCTCTACTTCGCCCTGTATTTTAAAAAATAAAGCAGAAACAAATTTTGCAAATGCAAGAAGAATAGCTGAAATGTGCTGTATTGACTTACAACCATTTAATATTGTTGAACGTAAAGGTTTTCAAAAATTCGTGTCATTTTTAAAACCAGATATTGAACTACCGAGAAGCCGAACAATTGCCACAACTGCATTGCATGACGTTTTTGTAGTATATGAAAAAATATTAAAAGAAAAACTTAGCGTTGCTCCTAAGAACATGGCTTAAGTACTTGATCTTTGGACAGACAGCTTTAAAAGATTGTCTTATGTAAACATAAAGGTTCATTTCTCCCAAAAGTTTGAACTAATATCTGCGTCACTTAAAACAGAATATTTTTCACACCCACACACTGGATCAAAGATAGCTGAAAATATAGTAGCAACTTTAAAATCGTACAATTTAGAAGACAAAATATATATGCATTTAGTGACGGTGGTTCCAATATTGTTTCTGCGCTACGTCTAGCCAATTTTGAAAGACACGAATGCATGGCCCATTCACTGCATCGTTTTCTGATGCATGACGTTTTAGAAAACAAAGAATTTGTATCTATTAAAAATATAATAAAAAAATTGAAAACGGTATACCGATTATTATCATATTCCACTGAATAATTAGCAAAAATCCAAGCTACATCTCAGCAATATAACCTCATCCAAATTTTAATTGAGACTACCGAAATATCGGAGGCCCTACAATTGGAGGACGAATACGGCATATCAATTTCTAAAGAATTAGCAATTTTAGATGCAATGCAAAAAAAGCAGCCAACAACTTTAAAAAATTCTGTAGAATTCGGTGGAATACTTTACTAACCATGTTTAGAAGTTTTTCTCAAAATTTTGAAATGCTTAATATAGCTTTAATTAAAGCAAATAAGGAAGCATTTGTATTCATGTGTATGGAGAAGAATATAAAACACCAATTTGCTGAATTTTTAGCTGTTTTTGAAAAAGCAACTATATATTTTCAAGGACGCAATTACCCAACGATTTGTAGTGTCATTTGTTTTTATGAACATATTATGAAAAGTTTTAATACAAATGAGATTGAGGCAGAATTTGGCATTATTATCAACTTATGTATATAATTTTGCAAAATCTAATTTTTCAAAAAGGTTTCGAATAAAAAAAATTCATTTGGTTGCGGCATTAATGGATCCATGCCAAAAAAATTGGCCAATGTTAAAAAATGGTTAAAAAAGATACCAAAAAGCATTTATTTTTCCATGAACACAGTTTTAGAAGACGATTTCACTGAACATGTGACAAAAGAGGATTTAATAGAAAATGAAATACTCAGAATATTTAACCCTGAAGAAACGAATAATACAACGGCTGAACAAGCTGGGTCCTCAAAAAAACCGGTAAAAATATATATTTTTGGGCTTTAATTATATATAAATCAGTTTTATTTCCAGAAACTACATGTTGGAATTTCTTGCCTCTACAAGTTTTGAAGAAACTTTAAATGATAAACTTTATAAAGAAATAAAAGATTATTTCGATGCTCCTCATGAGGAAACGGAATGTTTAGAATGGTGGGAAAGTAAACAAGAGGTAAGTAAATATAAATGATTTAAGGAAGTTGACTTAAATATATTTATGTATGTATGTGTTCGTCTTAAAAATTGTTTTTCTAGCTTTTTCCCAAAGTGGCAAAATTAGCTGAATTCTGTTTTGGAATTCCAGCCACCTCTGCTTCTTCAGAAGAAGCGTTTTCCGTTGCTGTAGCATGTATAACTGCCAAACGCTGTCGCTTAAACCCCTTAACAGTTAAAAAACAATTATTTGTTCATGACAACTGTCATTTGGTAGAACCAATGTTAAGTACGCAGTAAGTCATCTTCAAACATTTTAATTCGTTGAACTTAATGTTTTGTGTTTACAGAACACCGATGTTAATAATCAAAAATTTACGTATGTATGCATTAATATTAAATAAATAAATAATCTTTAAATTTTTTTTTAAATCACAAATTAATCATAAACGATTTGATTTTATCTAAAAAGTTTGTAAAATTGTTAAAATTATGGTTAAATCTTGTAAGCCCTTTTACAATCCTGCGCATTTGAGATTGCAACTTTATGCAGTTTTAAATATTTTCTACCAATCGTGAATGACTTCTTTGGTTTAGTTTACAATTCTTGTTGCAAAACGAAAAATTCTCAGCTGATTGATAAATAGTTTTACTGTGTGTCAGCTGTCAATTTGCAATTAATGATACACATGTAGTAAATATATAAAGTATTATGGCCTATTCATCGATTTCGAACGAAGACTAAAGGCCCAACTATAATATGCATAAGCTGGCTTAAGCTAGTGTCAAAAATTAACAAAAAGCCTTTCAAAAGCATTTAAAAAAACATAAATAAAATCAAAAAATATGTTACTCCGTATGAAAAGTGCCAGTTTCATAAAATTAACCAAAAAGCTTTCTTAAGTTCAATATGGTTCGACAGATATGAATCATATGAATTCGCACAATTGCTTAAGCCAACTTAAGCGTATTATAGTTGGGCCTTAAGTTCACTTAACTTACATGTTAAACAAAAGCCAATTTTTACTGCATGTTTAACGATACCGAACGTCAATGTATAGAAAATTATATTTAAAATAAAAACCAAATTCTAGAATTTGGTTTTTTAACTGCCTGTTTAACGATTTCAAACGTCAACGTTGGCATGGAAAATTATATTTAAAACCAAAAAAAAATTCTAAAATTTGTTTTTGTTTTAGATGTTATTTTCTATGCGAGCGTTAACGTTCGAAATCTATGAACTGGCTGTAAATGTTATTTTCTATGCGAACGGTAATGTTCGAAATCGGTGATTAGGCTGTTATAATTTGTTTTTGTTTTTAATGTAATTTAAGCGAACGAAATCTTCGTTCCGAAATAGATAAACAGGCAGTTAGTTTTGAGTGTTGCATATTAACAGAAAAGTATAAACTACATTTCTGTAAATTTTGTTGGTGTAGAGTAAAAATATTCTTTACCATTACTTTGCTACGATGGAAGACCATTTGCACAAGATTGTGAATAGGGCATTATTAAATATTACTTATGCACAAACATATCTAAAAAATGTACACAGATGTATATCTTACTATTAAACAGATTTTAATATAAAGTTTTTTTTTTATAAATTCTATTCTATTTAGAATTAATACGCTGAAAAACTTAATTCAGCTAATAAAGTTAGTTATATCAAAAAAATTAATTTCGTGAATGAATTTCCTTTAAACTTCAAATTAATTTGAAAATATTACAATTCAACCGAGGCGAATTTATTACAGGTGGTCTTAAAAGCCCTGCTGTTATTAGGTAAAATCACTGTTGGATGTAACAATTTTGTTTATTCTCTTTTATAATCTTTGTTTCTGTTTTGTTGCATTTCTGTTTTTGACATTGTACAATGATTTTACAAAAACAAATTGCTTGTGGTTTTTGTACGAGTTGTACTTGTTGTAGTACCGAGATTACCTGGGATGAATTCGCCTAGATTTCAACCTTTATTGGATTGATAAAAAAAATTTATATTTTAAAACTGCTAAATCGATTCCTAAAATTATCAGGGGTGTGCTGGAAATCGCAACCGTAAAACGCAAGAATTTTAAAAGTCGTTTTTAAGTAGGATTTCTGTAATAAAAGAATTTTATGACAAATATTTCTCTACTTAACAGGATTTTAAACAAACAATTATAATAATTAGGTTTTAAGTTTATTAAAAACAACTTTCAAATTCTTGCGTTTTGCGTTTGCGATTTCCAGCACACCCCTGAATGTTACTTTTTTAAGATAATTAAAACATTTAAAACAATTGAATCACTAGTGCAGAAAGAAAACTACTGACATTTACCTTATTTTCAAAGCTTTGAAATTTCAAATAACGTTATATTAGAAAACTACTTTGTACCTAATATTCAAATAAACCCATATTTGTTTAATAAATAAAGATGTTTGTATATATTCTTAATTTAAAACAAGTAAGAGTGCTATATTCGGCTATGCCGAATCTTAAATACCCTTCACCATGGTGAGATAAGAACAAGAAGTTTTTAAAAAGAATACCTATGACAAAATCAAAAAATGTATGTATATAACTAAGTCCGTTTCCTCTTTTGACAAAGTTGATGTTTGAAATTCGTTATATAAGTTTTAATTATATTTAATCTTAAAATCGTGTATAAAAAAATTTATTTTGGAGACTTGAACTCACAATCTTACGAGCCTTAAGCGAGAACTTAGACAACTCAGCTACGAACGGCTTTATTGAAGAAGCGTTAAATTAAAATATATTGAGAGAATTTTATGAACATACATACATGTGTATGCGTAAAAAACACATTAAAATCCACCACTTGTGGTAAAGATTATAAAAAAAACAACAAAAAACCGCAACCAAGAGAAATGCAAGAAGGGATCAACGTAGCAACAGCTTATTAGACGAAACACAATAACAACAATTACTACAGCAATGCCTAAAGGCATTGCAATAAGAGATAAAAATAAAATGCAGCAACAACAATTACGAAAGCATTGCCTTTATACATAAATAACTTTTGCTCATTCATACATACTCATGTGCATACATATGTATGGCTTTGCAATAGCTAGGTTAACCTACTAGTTAGTATGGATTTATTTAAATTACATACAGTACTTTTCGCTTATAGTCCATTCCGCTTAAAGGCCAAACATGGATATAAGCCAAAACTGTCATATTCACATGCAGATTTTTTCGAATTTCATACAAATTATTTGTCCTAAGGTCCATTTCGCATGTAGTCCATTTTCGTTTAAAAGCCACATTTTCTTAGCATACGAATATAATTCTTTATGCAAAAATGTCCGCTTATAGTCCACTCTGTTTTTAATATTTTTTTAATCAACTTGTAACATGTTTTTATTTACATTTCTGGTAACTATTATAAATACCAAATTTCGCTATTTATGTATATTTCATAACATGGTGTCTTCATCTGACCAAATTGGTTTTTATTGTATTATTTTTTGTTTTAACTATTTATTTAAATTAAATCAAAATTTGGTTATGTTTTAAATAAACTTTTGTTTTGTTTAAAAAAGAGCAGTTTTATTGAAGAAAATAATTTTTATAAAGTCCAAAATGTGGATTATACACTTATAAGCCATTAAATGGCTTATAAAAAAAATCGGTTATAGTCCAAATTCGCTTATAGTCCACAAAAGTTGTGCAACTATAGTAGTGGACTATAAGCGAAAAGTACTGTACAACTTTTTATGTACATATGTAGGTACGTATATGCTTGCCGAAATAAAATAAAACACTGTGTCATTGCCAATAAAATGAAAATATCGAAAAGCTTTATACCTAGGTAATTTTAAAATCGTTTTTAGGACATAAACAAATTAAATAAAAAATAAAAAACAAATAGGTACCTATAGAATATGATTTTTGTTTTACATGTAAGTTAAGCGAACGATTAATATCTACATTGTCAAAAAAATCAAAAATTGCTGAATTATTTTAAAATCGTTTAAAGAATATAAAAAAAGTTGAAAAAATTTTTTTTTTAAAAGGTGGATGCCGGATTTGAACCCCGGCAGCTACTAACAACGCTGCTTTGACCAACCGCCCAGACAACTCAGCAATTAACGCTTATGCAAATAAAGAATTAAAGTAGAATATATTCCGTCACTTTGTTTGTTTAATATGTAGGTTAGGGTGGTTCATAAATAAAAACATTGGATTTTGCTAATGGCCAACCGGAATATATATTAAGCACTGTGAAAAAATTATGCATGATTTTTTTTGAATTTTTCTGTTAAGGTTTAGGGGTCGCTACCGGCCCCCGAATTGTGTGTGTTTAAATAGTGGTATTATGGCCCAGAAATAAGGCGAATTCGAGCGTATTTTTACTATATTTAAAAAGATTAATTTCAAAATTAATAGGGATAACATATACATATATATTTACATAAAAATCTTCAAATAACCAGCAAACACAGAAATACACCCTATATATTGCCAAACGTATTGACTGGATGAAAAATATTATTGCGGCAATAATCGATTTCGTATTGTGGAAGATACTTCCTTCGGGAAGAAACGTGTCTCGATAGCAATACTCCTTAGCAATACGAAAGCGATTCTGTTAGATGATAAACTGGCAATATCGCCAGATAACCACATATAAGAAAATAAGAAGATATCGCCAAAATATCATTATGATGATAAAAAGAAGATTTTGCATTTTGAAAAACATTCATTTTATTTAACATAGGTACATTTTTTTATCACAAACATACATATAAGTAAATTATACTTACAAATAAAATAAAGTAAAATAAAATAATTTTGTAATTTCCAACAAATTCCTTTAAAATTGCATCCATTATGAGGGTTAAGTAATATCTGGATTAAGTTGAAAAGGAAACAGATTAATATATTACAGATTTATTTATTTTATATTTTATATTTAATATTTCTTTTTTTTATCTATATATATAAAAAGAAGTGTACATTTTGATTGTCACTCCATAACTCGAGAACGGCTCGACCGATTGCCATACAATTTTTAGGGAAGGTACAGGGAGGAGTGATGATGGTTAGTTGATTTTGAAATCCAAAATCGGTCTAGCCATTCTCCAGTTATCTATCTATATAAAATGGATGTGTGTATGTATGTATGTAACGTATGGACTCCAAAACCGCTGGGCCGATTTTGATGAAATTTTCAGGGAATCTTCAGAATATTCAGGCGGGTGACACTGTGAAGTCTGATTTTTGATTTTCGGTCTGCGGGCGGAGGGTCGTGGCAAAATCCAATTTTCATATTGCACCACCAATGACATCTATATAATTTGGACGATTTTTTCTTTAAAATTATCGCCATGGTCCAACTTAGGTTTTTACGGAAAGAAAATTTTGCCCCGCCCACTTTTACGCCCACTTTTTTCGATTTACCTAAAATCAAAAAACTGCTCCATCGATATGACTAATTTTTCTTTTAACTGTTCGTATTAATCCATTTAACGTTTTCATCGAAAGATAAAATTACCACGCCTACTTTTACGCCCACTTTTTATATTAAGCGCATAATTTGAGAACGGTTTGACCGATTTGGACGATTTTTTCATTAAAATGATCGCCATGGTCCAACATAGGTTTTTACGGAAAGAAAATTTTGCCCGCCCGCTTTTTTCGATTTACCTAAAATCAGAAAACGGCTCTTTACACCAAATAAAAAAAAAAACAAAAAACATTGTCTATGCGCTGGTCTTAAGATGAAGTAATAAATAACTATAATTTTAAATTTGCCTTAAATACATGCGTTTCTTTTTTGATTGAGCCCATATCTACACCATATGTAAGTTATTTTGTAAAAAAAACTTTATGATAGGTATTCCATGGATTTTTATTTAAAGGCAGTAAATGTCGTTAAATGCTCAATTTACACCGTGTGGTAATACAATACTAATGTTTGCTTAGGGCCAGCAACGTGGACCAGGTCAGCTAGTTTATGAATAAAATACAAATATTTTATAAATTTCTTTTCTCTAGAAAATAAAAAATTGCTTTGATTATTTCCTTTTAGATGACAATTTGGGGATATTGCTAAACTTTTGCCTTAGGGGATATTTTCCATTTGTTTGCAGGGTAGGTTACATGTGTTTATTGAAAATATATACATATGTATTAAATCAAAAAAAAGTTTTAATGTTTAAACGTAAAATAGAAACTTAACAAAATCAGTCAATTCATGAAATTAATAATGATTTACATAAAATATTGTTATACCTTTGAAGAATTTTCAAGTTTTGCATAGTTTCTTAAAAAAAATTATTGGAGCAAAGTTGATTTATTACAGTTTGGGTATTTTTGTCTATAATCTTTCACCAGCGACAATAAATACTGCTTCTGCTGTTCATTGTTGGTATGTAGCTTATTATATTCCTCTATCAGTGCTACTCCTCTTTCTGCTATATCGTTAACAACTCTCATAGAACGAACTATGTCTCTACCATTTACGTAACCCTCATCTTCTTCCCATTCTTCAACACTTTTCTTTATGAAATTGGATGAAATACCGGTAATGCTAAAAAATCTAAGATTGTTTTTAGAAACAAAATCTTCTAGTTGTTTGCTAATTATAAGAGTGGCATCTAACGTAATCCGTTTTAAGGGATTTTCCGGTCCTTCGACATCTAAAGCGGCCACCATCTTTTTTTTTTGTATCAACAGAAACTTGGTCGTCAAATAAGGCGAATGCAATAAGCTCTTCCGATAAGTACCAAAGATGACCAAGGATTTTTTTTAATGGCTGCAGTTCCAATCAACTCATTTACTTCTGCATAATATTTTAGGTCCTTTAAAAGCTGTAGATCATTTCTTGGCTCACAAATTGCTGTTGGGGTTACAAACCAGTACTTTACATAAATTCTTACTGAAAATATACAAACATCTCGAATTGAGGATGTTTCGCTTTCAGTTAGCTTGAATTCGCTTTGTTGGTCAAATAGAAACTTTGAATAGGAAATTTGAATTTTTTTAAATGTTAATTGTTTTATATCAAAATTGAACATATAATTCAATTTGTGTTACGTTTATATTTGTATTTAGAAAAAGATCAAAAACTGTAGTTTCGGTTCCGAAGTCTTAAAAGAACGCGTTTGTTCTTGATGTGAAAGAAACTTTTGCACAGAAAACATATAATTCTCTAACAGTTTGAAATATTTCAAAAATTATATAAATAAGTAATCTATATTTTAGAGTTTCAGGGGCGGGCACTTGGGAAAATTGTGAGAGGCTAGGTCTCAACACGGGCCGATTCTAACGAATTTCACCCGAATCCATGATAAATTAAAAGTATTTTTAGTAAATTGAAACACAATATCTTTGTTATTTTTTAATTCTACCTTGCAATTTTAATTAATATTACAATCGGAAGGACGATCAGACAAAAGTCGCTTAGCCGTCTCAGTAAACGATTTCGAAAAAAAAGTTTCCCTCTTTTTTAAAAAATCTTTATTCAATAATGGTGTGCATAAAATTCATTTTTTTAATGCACACCCAAATGGAAGAATATATAAAGGCAGCAAGTTTTTTTCAAAAACGCCAAACTTTAAGGGCCGGTAGCGACCCCTAAATCTTAATACAAAAATTTTTAAAAAATCATGTGTTATTTTTTCACTGTACTTAATATATATTCCGGTTGGCCCACATTAAAATATGTAATAAAAAAAAAAAAAAAGTGTCATATAGGAACCAGCCTAATGTAGGTATGTACGCATTTTTCAATTTAAGCGACCAATCATGTACAAACATGTGTGTGTTTGACATGCCTAACATTCAACACGTTCGAATAAAAGCACAAACAAAAAAACAACAACCACAAGAGATTTTTTGGAAATATTAGAGGTAGTCATGGTTTTTTGCTCATAACTCAGCCATTTTTTAACCGATTTGACAGATTTATATACCGACGTGTTTAAGAAGGAATTTACCATTTACTTGTGTTATAAAGCTTGGACTCGGGGAGATCTATGGTTCCCGAAAGTGGGTATTTAAAAAAAAAAATTAATTTTGGTCATAACTTTTTTGTATCTGAACCGATTTTTCTGAATTTTTTATAAAATATGTTCTACTAAAAATTTTCGATATTTTGGTATATAAGTCATATCCATAGGGCATATGGCAGCCCTAAAATTTAGGGTTTTATACAATTTTTAATTTTTTTTGTACGGGAGGTACCACGCCCACTTCTCCAATCCCGCCCACATTTTGTAGGATGGTGTGTATTGGCTACCTAAATGTGTGTACCTAATTTGGAAACTTTGGCTTTTGCCGTTCCCCAGATATACAGCAAAAAGTAATAAAATTACAACAACCACAAGGGATTTTTGGAAAATATTAGAGGTAGTCGTGGTTTTTTGCTCATAACTCAGCCATTTTTTAACCGATTTGACAGATTTATATACCGACGTGTTTAAGAAGGAATTTACCATTTACTTGTGTTATAAAGCTTGGACTCGGGGAGATCTATGGTTCCCGAAAGTGGGTATTTAAAAAAAAAATTGTTTTGGTCATAACTTTTTTGTATCTGAACCGATTTTTCTGAGTTTTTTATAAAATATGTTCTACTAAAAATGTTCGATATTTTGGTATATAAGTCATATCCATAGGACATATGGCAGCCCTAAATTTTAGGTTTTTATACAATTTTTAATTTTTTTTTGTACGGGAGGTACCACGCCCACTTCTCCAATCCCGCCCACATTTTGTAGGATCCTGTGTATGGGCTACCTAAATGTGTGTACCTAATTTGGAAGCTTTGGCTTTTGCCGTTCCCCAGATATACAGCAAAAAGTAATAAAATTACAACAACCACAAGGGATTTTTGGAAAATATTAGAGGTAGTCGTGGTTTTTTGCTCATAACTCAGCCATTTGTGGATCGATCTTGCTGAATTTCAATAGCAACCGATGGTAGACTATATGTGACACAAATGTAAAACAGCCTAGCCGCTATCATGTCTGGAGTCTCCGGAAAACACATATCAAACGTAAGACGGACAGACGGACGGATATCGTTAAATCAACTTCTCTCCCCATAAGGACCCAGAATATACATATATACTTTATAGGGTCTAAGATCAATATTGTAGAAATTACAAACGGAATGACAAACTTATATATACCCTTTTCCACCTGAGGTGAAGGGTATAATAAAAAACAAATAGGTATAGAATATGATTTTTAAGTAGTTAATTAAAGTACAATATATTCCGTCACTTTGTTTGTTTAATATGTATGTAGGTATGTACGTATTTTTCAATTTAAGCGACCAATCATGTACAAACATGTGTGTGTTTTATATGCCTAACATTCAACACGTTCGAATAAAAGCACAAACAAAAAAACAACAACCACAAGAGATTTTTTGGAAATATTAGAGGTAGTCATGGTTTTTTGCTCATAACTCAGCCATTTTTTAACCGATTTGACAGATTTATATACCGACGTGTTTAAGAAGGAATTTACCATTTACTTGTGTTATAAAGCTTGGACTCGGGGAGATCTATGGTTCCCGAAAGTGGGTATTTAAAAAAAAAAAAATTAATTTTGGTCATAACTTTTTTGTATCTGAACCGATTTTTCTGAAACTTTTAAAAAATATGTTCTACTAAAAATTTTCGATATTTTGGTATATGTCATATCCATAGGGCATATGGCAGCCCTAAAATTTAGCTTTTTATACAATTTTTAATTTTTTTTGTACGGGAGGTACCACGCCCACTTCTCCAATCCCGCCCACATTTTGTAGGATCGTGTGTATGGGCTACCTAAATGTGTGTACCTAATTTGGAAGCTTTGGCTTTTGCCGTTCCCCAGATATACAGCAAAAAGTAATAAAATTACAACAACCACAAGGGATTTTTGGAAAATATTAGTGGTAGTCGTGGTTTTTTGCTCATAACTCAGCCATTTGTGGATTGATCTTGCTGAATTTCAATAGCAACCGATGGTAGACTATATGTGACACAAATGTAAAACAACCTAGCCGCTATCATGTCTGGAGTCTCCGGAAAACACATATCAAACGTAAGACGGACAGACGGACAGACGGACGGATATCGTTAAATCATCTTCTCTCCCCATAAGGACCCAGAATATACATATATACTTTATAGGGTCTAAGATCAATATTGTAGAAATTACAAACGGAATGACAAACTTATATATGTATACCCTTTTCCACCTGAGGTGAAGGGTATAAAAACAAATAGGTATAGAATATGATTTTTGTTTTACATGTAAGTTAAGCGAACGATTAATATCTACATTGTCAAAAAAATCAAAAATTGCTGAATTATTTTAAAATCGTTTATAGAATATAAAAAAAGTTAAAAAAAATTTTTTTTGATAAGGTGGATGTATTTGAACCCCGGCAGCTACTAACAACGCTGCTTTGACCAACCGCCCAGACAACTCAGCCATTAACGCTTATGCAAATAAAGAATTAAAGTAGAATATATTCCGTCACTTTGTTTGTTTAATATGTAGGTATGTACGTATTTTTCAATTTAAGCGACCAATCATGTACAAACATGTGTGTTTGATATGCCTAACATTCAACACGTTCGAATAAAAGCACAAACAAAAAAACAACAACCACAAGAGATTTTTTGGAAATATTAGAGGTAGTCATGGTTTTTTGCTCATAACTCAGCCATTTTTTAACCGATTTGACAGATTTATATACCGACGTGTTTAAGAAGGAATTTACCATTTACTTGTGTTATAAAGCTTGGACTCGGGGAGATCTATGGTTCCCGAAAGTGGGTATTTAAAAAAAAAAAATTAATTTTGGTCATAACTTTTTTGTATCTGAACCGATTTTTCTGAATCTTTTAAAAAATATGTTCTACTAAAAATTTTCGATATTTTGGTATATAAGTCATATCCATAGGGCATATGGCAGCCCTAAAATTTAGCTTTTTATACAATTTTTAATTTTTTTTGTACGGGAGGTACCACGCCCACTTCTCCAATCCCGCCCACATTTTGTAGGATCGTGTGTATGGGCTACCTAAATGTGTGTACCTAATTTGGAAGCTTTGGCTTTTGCCGTTCCCCAGATATACAGCAAAAAGTAATAAAATTACAACAACCACATTGGATTTTTGGAAAATATTAGAGGTAGTCGTGGTTTTTTGCTCATAACTCAGCCATTTGTGGATTGATCTTGCTGAATTTCAATAGCAACCGATGGTAGACTATATGTGACACAAATGTAAAACAGCCTAGCCGCTATCATGTCTGGAGTCTCCGGAAAACACATATCAAACGTAAGACGGACGGATATCGTTAAATCAACTTCTCTCCCCATAAGGACCCAGAATATATATACTTTATAGGGTCTAAGATCAATATTGTAGAAATTACAAACGGAATGACAAACTTATATATACCCTTTTCCACCTGAGGTGAAGGGTATAATTATTATTAGCTTACATATCGCACCCTTTCAACAATACTGTATTAACTCAAAATTTAAAAATTTTCAGTAGAAGCAAAACAATTTTCAATTTAACATTACAGGCATATGAAAAAGAATTTTTAAAGCAGCCGTTTCATTACAAAAAAGTGGACAAAATTGCACAATATTTTTACAGTGGGTAGATATGAATATTACGTATCCATTTTTTCCAAA
The DNA here is from genome assembly GCA_949318255.1 of Pollenia labialis. Classification (NCBI taxonomy): domain Eukaryota; kingdom Metazoa; phylum Arthropoda; class Insecta; order Diptera; family Polleniidae; genus Pollenia; species Pollenia labialis. The sequence continues at coordinate 58,853,691 of OX439140.1, forward strand.
AAGTGAAAAAATAAAAATTTTGAGTTAATACAGTATTGTTGAACGAGTGCGATATGTATGTACATACATAATTAAAAGCATATTTCGGCGCAGCCGAAAAATATTGCGAGCCGAAACGCCGCCGCCGGTAAATTTTACCCTTACAGCCGCCGCCGAAAAAAATTGATCGGCTTGCTTCTCTGATGGATACTTTACACTATCAAGCATGTGTTACATATTTTAAGCAAAATACAATTCCGTCATCACAGAATACACAGAACTGTAAAAAGTGACGTGTGAAAAAGGCCCAAATCAGTTGCGAGGGCAGCTTTCGAAGAAAGAGAAAGAAAATGTTTTTTGGTAGTATAGTGGCAATGTGTAAAAACAGGCCGCTACTATCAACACGAATTGCGTAATCAAAACAAAAAATGCAAAAAGGGCAGCTTTCGCAGAAAAATACAGAAAAAAAAACAATATTTTCTGTCTCGTGACACCTCTGTATGCTCTGTGTCCGTCATCAGAGATGCATTTTTGTCAAAATACGTATGACTTGAGTGATAGTGTAAAGGCCTTACCATTATATGCAAATCCTTGCCCAAGGTATAAGGAAAACAAGGTAGTGCCACTTAAAATTTGTTGACAAGTATTGTGTTTTGCTGTGTTGTATTTTTTTATTCAGGTTTAAAAAAATATTGCCACAAGAGGAAAATGGATAGAGATTCCCAGAAATTACAAAGTTAAATGTGTAGTTTGAAATAAATGAAAATTACGTAAAAATTTTAGCCTTACGGCCAATTTCACCATGTTCAGTTATAATAAACAATCAGTTATAGCTGTCAAAACATATTGGTAACTAGAACTTTAATTATGTACAAGCTCGTTTGAAGTTAAGTAGGTGAAATTGGCTGTTAATGTTATATTTAATGAATTAAAAATATGTAATAGCGAATGTGTAAGAAACCGTTATTTACCCTGGTAGTTCTGTTTAGTTTAGTTCTGTGAGACTTGTGATAGAAACATTTTAATTAAAAACAGTTATGAAAATCAATTTAAATTTATATGATAAATTTTATTAAGTTATTGTTTTTTTCATTTTTTTATTAACATGCAAATGGTTTTTATATTTATTATTCAACTTGCGAATTCTGAAAAATGTTCTCCCTAAAAAAATCTTTTTACAATGTTATGGTCTAAATTTAAGTCGCACATACTTATTAAAGTCTTTGGAAGGGAATGGCATTTCTATTAAGCCTTACATTGTTCTTATTCACTCGAAGGTCTTCTTGAGCGAAATGAATTGAGCAAACAAATGATTCTTTTTTCAAATCACTTTCTTCCTTCCTGCAAGCGTTCAACCACTTTTTACGTGTGAACGGCAAAAGCGGTATTTTGAAAAATGTGATATCCAAACGCTTACAATTGCACCTTGTGTTCTTGCAGTCTTGGAATATGCAGCTCATTTTCTCTTTCTAAAAATTTTAATTTATGCAATTTTTGTGTTGTTGATTTATTCAAAATAAAATTTTATTTTGACAAAAAAAAAGGAGAAAATGGGATTATTAAGAACAAATATGGTAGCACAGTTTTCACAAAACACGTTACTTGTCAGAAGGCAATATGTCAGAAAAAAAGAGAGAGTGGCACTACCTTGTAATCCTTATACCATGGCCTTGCCTAACCTACTGTCAAAAATAAAAAAAAATCTAAAATGTATTTAAAAAAACAAAAACAAAATAAAAAAACATTTGATATCGTACGGAATGTGCGATTAGATTCGCACCTTGCTTAAGAAAATTACAGTTTCATTAAACTTAGCAAAAATTGTTCTTAAGTTCATTATGGTTTGCCTCATATAATTAACATGTATTCGCACATTTGCTTAAGACAATTGCAAGCACATTGTGGTTGGGCCTTAAAACAGAACAAACAAATTCTAAAATCTTTGGAAAAGGTTTCCTGATGAGCTGGCCTAAGCAACCAGTGAAATGCGCATAGAAGCTAGCTTTCCCTCAACAATAAATTTCAGTGTATTTATCAAATATGAAAAACTGGGAATTTAGCACGTCATACGGAAATCGTATTATCTAAATATATTTCTTCATTAAATCCGGAATTTAATATTTAAAAGTTTATTTTAATTAAATTAAAATGCAATAGTTTATTTTTATTAAATTTAAATAAATTAAATGTTCCCAAGGGAGTTTGATTCTGTAGCTACACGTATAAAACTAATAAACTTTATAACTTGTTTCTATATACCGCCCAGTCAAAATAGAAGTCAAATTATTGACTATGAACACGTAAAATTAATCGAATTAACTACATTATTAACTGAGCCAGGCGATTCATTACTTGTTTTTGGCGATTTTAATATGCCGGATGCTTCCTGGAAATGGTTACCTCATTCATTTTTCTACGCTCCGTTTAAGGCTAATGAATGGATGGATGTGTTTATGCGTTGTGTCTTTTCCAAGTTAATGGACTTGCACAATATCTGGAAAATTACTTGACTTAGTGTTCATAGATGAACCAACCGAAAGTACGCTAACCCGTACTGGACCAATTGTCATACCTGAAGGCCGTTATCACCACACTTGAACTTAGCATTAATATTCCAAGTTTGCTATTAACAAAACACGCAAAGTGAAAAAGTTTTCTGTTTCAAAAAAGCTAATTATGAGGAAATTAAGCTTTCGTTTATTTAACACTAGCTGACCCGGTCCGCGTTGCTGGCCCTAAGCAAACATTAGTGTTGTATTACCAGACGATTTAAATTGATCTTTAAACGAAATTTACGGCCTTTAAATAAAAATCCATGAAATACCTATCATAAAGTTTTTTTTACAAAATAAAAAAAGAAAAGCATGTATTTAAGGCAAATTGGAAATTATATTTATTTATAACTTTCAAAAGATTTTGTTATTCGTGCTAAATTCCCAGTTTTTATTATTGATAAAAACACTTGAAATTTATTGTTGATGGGATAAGCTATTCCTATGCGCATTTCACTGGTTGCTTAGGCCAGATCATCAGGAAACTTCATCCATAAAGATTTTAGAAAAACTAAAGATATTAAACCAAGTAAAAATGTTAAACGTATAAAGGTGCGTTTAGACTATGCTAATATTTGTCCAAACACAACAAATAATGGTTTGGGCTAATAGTATGGTGTGTGACAAATGTTTGGGCATGGGTTTAGATTGCACTAATATTTGTTTGAATTTTATTTGCGCAAATAACAGACAATTTTGTGTCAGCCAAGTTTGGTACAAATATTTGTATACCTCTTTACACTATGCTAATAATTTTATTTGTCCGGTGTGTATGACAAACATTTGTCAAACAATGAGGTTAAATACATGGGTTGTTTTTTCAGTTGTTTCGTTATTCGTTCTTTTAACATACACGTACCGTCGTGACTACACGATTCGTTATACACGTATGTATTTTTATTCTTCTTCAGTACCATTTGTTTGTCTACATTATTAAAATTGCTTAAAAACTGATTATTTGTGTTGCATTTCACTCCATTTTATTGATTTTTCTTATTTTTCTGTCTCTCTTTTGTTTTATTCACTTTATAACTTTGTTATTCCTTCCTTTTTTGTAAGCGTCAGAGTTCAACCAGAAAAAGTTTTAAATTTCCGGTTGTGCTTTCGTTACTCTGAACCCCTTATATTTCTATACCCTTCGACCAATCTGTCAAAAGAACGTATAACGAAACAGCTCCAAAAACAACTGGTATAATCATCTTCAATGTTGTTATGTTTATGAAATCCATCTGTCAAACAATATCAAATTGTGTTTGTGGAGCAATGTGAAAAGTTAAAATGTTTAGTGACAGTGATATTGGAGATTTATTATTAATAACTGCTGGAGCTATAGCAGTTTCAGAAACCCAGCAAAAAGGAAAAAAGAAGAAAAAAAGATCCAGAAGAATGTGGGTTCGAGCTTGGGTGCAGCGCCGTAAAATGGAAGGATGTTGCCAAAAACTCAATAACTGCTGCATCGTTGTCGTCCATTTTCTTTCAGAAAAATATGCTTTATAATTAAGAATTACGGAAGGGTGTTTTTTACCTACCAATCTGTCAAACGAATTGACCAGTATTGCCATTTCAATTTATTTAATTTTTTATATGTTAAGCACTGTCAAAAATAACTGTTGGCAACTCACGTTTCTACAAGTATTTGTCGCTGTTTGGTCCGCCAAAAATATTGCGAGAACAAACAAAATATCGAGCCAAATATTTGTTGCGACGTGCTGACAAACTGTTTACACTATCCAAAGCTTTCTTCACAAACAAAGATTTTTGTTAGCCAACAAACAGTCGAAAAATATTTGGTGGCTAACAAATTCGAGTGTTTACACTAGGACAAACAAAATTTTTATGATTTTGCACAAATATTAGCATAGTCTAAACGCACCTTTATAGCAACAGTTCTACTTGTAATAATATCAAAGCTTAAACAAAACAACATCAACAATAAACAGTGCGTTCATCTCGTCTTACATTCCCCGCTACAATTAGTTGAAATTCTCTCAACATTAATTGTAGTTGTAAGTAGGTTAAGAAAAACAAAATAAAAAACAACAACAACTTACAAAAGATGTTGTCAATTAAGTGTTTTTTAGGCCGTGCACCCGCCTGTTTATTATCAAAAAGTAATTTCAATTTTTGGGAATACAAAATTTAAATTTCAAAAGATTTTGTTATTCGTGCTAAATTCCCAGTTTTTATTATTGATAAAAACACTTGAAATTTATTGTTGATGGGATAAGCTATTCCTATGCGCATTTCACTGGTTGCTTAGGCCAGATCATCAGGAAACTTCATCCATAAAGATTTTAGAAAAACGAAAGATATTAAACCAAGTAAAAATGTTAAACGTATAAGAATTATAGCAACAGTTCTACTTGTAATAATATCAAAGCTTAAACAAAACAACATCAACAATAAACTTTTTGATAATAAACAGGCGGGTGCACGGCCTAAAAAACACTTAATTGACAACATCTTTTGTAAGTTGTTGTTGTTTTTTATTTTGGTTTTCTTAACCTACTTACAACTACAATTAATGTTGAGAGAATTTCAACTAATTGTAGCGGGGAATGTAAGACGAGATGAACGCACTGTTTATTGTTGATGTTGTTTTGTTTAAGCTTTGATATTATTACAAGTAGAACTGTTGCTATAAGTCTTATACGTTTAACATTTTTACTTGGTTTAATATCTTTAGTTTTTCTAAAATCTTTATGGATGAAGTTTCCTGATGATCTGGCCTAAGCAACCAGTGAAATGCGCATAGGAATAGCTTATCCCATCAACAATAAATTTCAAGTGTTTTTATCAATAATAAAAACTGGGAATTTAGCACGAATAACAAAATCTTTTGAAATTTAAATTTTGTATTCCCAAAAATTGAAATTACTTTTTGATAATAAACAGGCGGGTGCACGGCCTAAAAAACACTTAATTGACAACATCTTTTGTAAGTTGTTGTTGTTTTTTATTTTGTTTTTCTTAACCTACTTACAACTACAATTAATGTTGAGAGAATTTCAACTAATTGTAGCGGGGAATGTAAGACGAGATGAACGCACTGTTTATTGTTGATGTTGTTTTGTTTAAGCTTTGATATTATTACAAGTAGAACCAGCGCTGCCAGAAGTAAGATTTTACCTTATTTTTTAAGATTTTTTAACCGAATAAAGATTTTAAGATTTTTTCCCCAAAAACAAGACTTTTTGTTTTGTCTAGACGAAGGTAAGGTTCAATTAAAAAAACCTTCTTTGTTTCCCATTTAAAAATTTTTTAAATAAATAATACAATTTAGTATAAGAAATTAAATTTTTTGTAATGTTTTTTTTTGTTTATTTTATGTATTAAAAAAAATATGAATTGTTTTTATTATTTATAATAAAAAAACTACTTTTTTTTCCAAAAATAAGATTTTTTCTTCAAAAATAAGATTTTTTTTGGTGACATTAAGATTTGTTGCTGAAAATTTCTGGCAGCCCTGATTAGAACTGTTGCTATAAGTCTTATACGTTTAACATTTTTACTTGGTTTAATATCTTTAGTTTTTCTAAAATCTTTATGGATGAAGTTTCCTGATGATCTGGCCTAAGCAACCAGTGAAATGCGCATAGGAATAGCTTATCCCATCAACAATAAATTTCAAGTGTTTTTATCAATAATAAAAACTGGGAATTTAGCACGAATAACAAAATCTTTTGAAATTTAAATTTTGTATTCCCAAAAATTGAAATTACTTTTTGATTTATTTATAACTTCATCTGAAGGCCAGCGCATAGACAATGTTTTTTTTTATTTGGTGTAAAGAGCCGTTTTCTGATTTTAGGTAAATCGAAATAAGCGGGCGGGTCAAAATTTTTTTTCCGTAAAAACCTAATTTTAAAGAAAAAATCGTGGTAATTTTTTCTTTCGATGAAAACGTAAAATGGATTAATACGAACAGTTAAAAGAAAAATTAGTCAAATCGATGGAGCAGTTTTTTGATTTTAGGTAAATCGAAAAAAGTGGGCGGGGCAAAATTTTCTTTCCGCAAAACCTTAGTTAGACCATGGCGATCATTTTAAAGAAAAAATCGTCCAAATCGGTCAAGCCGTTCTCCAGTTATGCGCTTAATAGAAAAAGTGGGCGTAAAAGTAGGCGTAAGTTGATTAATACGAACATTTGAAAGAAAAATTAGTCAAATCGATGGAGCCGTTTTCTGATTTTAGGTAATTCGAAAAAAGTGGGCGGGGCAACATTTTCTTTCCGCAAACCCTAAGTTAGACCATGGCGATCATTTTAAAGAAAAATCGTTCAAATCGGCCAAGCCGTTCTCAAGTAATGGATTTGTCCACCCCCCTCCGCCCCCAGACCGAAAATCAGACTTCACAGTGTCACCCGCCTGAATATTCTGAAGATTCCCTGAAAATTTCATCAAAATCGGCCCAGCCGTTTTGGAGTCAATACGTTACATACAAACACACATACACACATCCTATTTTATATATATAGAAGACTAATTGGCTGCATTTGTTAACTAACATCAGTGGTATTCCGTCTTCCATTGATTCAACAATACAAGTCTTCTACACCTGTATCTTTAAATATTTTGATAAATGTGTCCCAAAATTAAGATTATGCACCAAAACTGGACCACCATGGAATTCTAAGCGATTACCGAATCTTAAGAATATAAAAAATTAATGTAATTGATTCTGTTATTCGTGCTTAATTTCGCAATTTTTATTAATATTAAGCACGTACATTTGTAACGTGACGTTACAAACTAACTCTATACATATACATTTAATACTAACATCATAAAGTATAAGTAACCCAACACCTTGAATACCCTTATTATTTTGCTTACTACTATGAATCCCCTTACTGTTTACCTAAATTACTTTTGTTAGTTAGAAGTCTCATTTAGTTTATTTTATTTTTGAACAAATAGACAAGGTTTTGTTTGAAACAAGAGAGTAGAAACTGATGCTAACCCCAGTGTTTACTCTTAGTAGCTTGCATTATTTAACCGTAGTTAGTCGAATTGAGCCGACCGCCAGCGCCTCCGAATTTCGTTGGTAGCCGACTTGATTCGAGCCTGTATTTTGCCCGAACACCAGCGCCCCCGCATTTCGTTGGTATTCGTAACCATAGTTAGTCGTATTGAGCCGACCGCCAGCGCCTCCGAATTTCGTTGGTAGCCGACTTGATCCGAGCCTGTATTTTGCCCGAACACCAGCGCCCCCGCATTTCGTTGGTATTCGTAACCGTAGTTAGTCGTAGTGAGCCGACCGCCAGCGCCCCCGAATTTCGTTGGTAGCCGACTTGATCCGAACCCGTATTTCGCCCGAACACCAGCGCCTCCGCATTTCGTTGGTATTCGTAACCGTAGTTAGTCGTATTGAGCCGACCGCCAGCGCCTCCGAATTTCGTTGGTAGCCGACTTGATCCGAACCCGTATTTTGCCCGAACGCCAGCGCTCCCGCATTTCGTTGGTATTCGTAACCGTAGTTAGTCGTATTGAGCCGACCGCCAGCGCCTCCGAATTTCGTTGGTAGCCGACTTGATCCGAGCCCGTATTTATCGTAGTTTGCCCGAACGCCAGCGCTCCCGCATTTCGTTGGTATTCGCAACCGTAGTTAATTAGCCGAACCCATCGGTCAACTAACACCCAATATCTAGAACCACTCACCAGTCTCTTTACCAGATCGCAACCGTCCGGCCGCAGTCCAGCACCGCATCCGTGCACCCCCGCAACCTCTGCAGTCCAGCCCACCACCAGCCTCGCGTTCCAGCCTCCGTTCCCGCTTGCAGCTGCGCAGAACCATCAGATAGCCGTCGTAGATTTAAGTATTTTACGTAGATTAAGGTTTCGTAAATAAAGCTTTGCTAAAATTATTGTAAACGAACATACACGAAAACATCCCGTGTCTCATTTCAAAGGAAGCAGACCTTCGAATTGACCCTGGACAGACCGAGTCATACCTCAGCTGGGAAAATAAACTGCGTTACACATTAGAGTTGGGTAGTTCATGAACGAACTAGTTCAATTGAACTACTCAGTCAGATGAACGATGAACTGTCTTTCAGTCTGACAGTTCTTTTAAGTTCAGCAGTTCACTTTAGTCACTTGGGTCTTTTACGTCAGTCAGTCTTTTTCAGTCAGTTCACTTAGTTCAATTCACTTAGTTCAATTCACTTAGTTCAATTCATTTAGTTCAAGGGTTCATTTACTTCAGTTCAGGGATGATAAAGCCAGTACAATTGTACTTTTTTCAGTACTATTAGCATTGCAAAAGTACTGAAGTACTCCAATGACATGTTTAGTACAATTTAAAAATTTCAAACATTTAATATTAAATTATTTTGGTCTAGGGTTGGAAAAATGAAACATAAAATGAATGAAATGTTTCCAGATATCTGTAGAATTTCTAAAGGTATATCATTTATACTACATTTTTCGGTGAATGTGACTTATATTTTTTCACACCATAAATTCATAAAAAATTTCCTTTATGTTAATACTGTATCGAATTTATTTCAGACTAAATATTAACTACAGTCAAATAAACAAAAAAACTTATCCTGGCTTTAATTTAGACCTAAGCTTTTCTATAAATATAAAAAAATATATAAAAAAATTATATGTTTAATACGCCTTTTCGAATTAAAAGTAAGGTTATGTAGAAATTTATCAAAAATCTAATTTCCTACATCAGTCATACTTTGATATCCTTGAAAAATAATAAAATGATTATATTGTTCCTTGTTATACCTGGGCCCAAATTACGGCATTTAAATTGTAATTTCGATCGATATCGAATTCCGTAAGTTGGGCTCTGATATGTAATATACGAATACTTTTAAATGGGATTCAAATAAAGACTGTAGCTTGATTTATTAATATACAATCAATCGCGGTAAAAGGGGTTTTTAGCGGGATTCCAAATCCAAAAGAAACTTACGTTCTAAATTTTAGAACGTAAGTTTTAGAATCTAAAACAATATTTTTTGGACTTGTTACTTGTTAAACATATTTGTACCCTGTTCCACTATCATCTTTAAAAATAATAAGCTAGTAATTCTTTGTCTAAAATTTTTATTAGTTACATATTTTTCTTGTTAATTGGCAAATTAAAATTGCAAATATAAATGTAAGGTAAAAGTGAATTTTAATGTATGTTTATATATATATATGTAATATTAGAACAATTAAAAAATATATTTGTGATTTAGTACAATTTTTATCTCATTAAGTACAATTTTAAGAATGTAATTTATCATCCCTGCTTCAGTTGCTTTTCACTTGATTTCTTATGCTTTATCAAATTGATTGAAAAGAAACAACAATATTATTAGTGTCTACCCTACAAGAAATGAATGAGCGAGTAGTAATTTTCTTAACACCAACGTGAAAAATGTGACTATTCGCTCATTCATTTCTTGTTATATGTTATATGTTATAAAATAATATACTTGTTTCTTTTACTCATTCCCAGATTACCTTAAACATTTTCATAACATAATCAGGGCTGCCATATTTAGAGATGGCTCGCCACACGCAGTAATGCCAGAAGTACAGATTTATCTGCATTTTGAAGATTTTATACCCCATAATGGTCAACATATTTCACTTTCTTTTCGTTGTGCAATAAAAATCAAAAGTCTTTTGATTGCTGCCGATATATTGTGGCGGCTCATACACTTGCAATCAAATTGTTAAATTTTACGTATTGTATTATTATATCGCCAATATGTATGTAATATACGAAGGTGGCACAATATATCGGCAACAATCAAAAGACTTTTAATTTTTATTGCACAACGAAAAGAAAGCGAAATGTGTTGGCAACTTTGTACAATGCTGTCTATGTTATTCCTATAGGTTATGTTCACCTTTTTATTGAATGAATGAAACCATTGTTCATCTTATTGCATAATATAGGACAAATTGGAAATAATATGGTAAATATCATATATAATAATATAGCAAGTGTATGGGCTCCTTTAGAGGTAAAATCACCAAAAAACCATAATTTTTTCATCAACAAATCTGCGCCAAGATTTGAACAATCTTCAAAACACATTTAATTCCATTTATTTTAAAAACGTTATAACAATTTTTTTCAAAATATAAGGCCAATGTTCTGGAATTTGAAATCGATGGCAGTGGTCCTCGAAGTACGGGGTATAAAAAGCAATATTTTTTTTGAACACAGAAAAGTTTTAAAAATTTGTTCGATTTTAATTTCACTCGAATACGGCTTTCATGGCTGATAATATTTGAATATTTTTACATTAAAAATATCTATCCAAATTTAATTACTCAGACTGAGTAAGGATTAATCACATGTTTGTTATTTTAAACAACAAATAAAATTGCTTGGCAAGTTATTTGAACTATCAAAGGTCTTATAGAAAATTTACAAGAGATTAAATATTGAAACTATACGTATAACGTATACATATTTACATATTATTTCGTGTAAAATCAGATGACATAAGTTCGGCTATATTATTAATTCCTCCTAATGAATATATTTCCACACGGTTCTTCTTCTATTAATGGTTGTTATATTTCATTTATCAATGCTAAAAGGGGAAATAGTCAAGCATACGTGACAATGTACACCGAGGTAAAAAATCTTCAATTTTAAACCAAACATCTTCAAATTTGCACTTTGAACATTATGGGCAGGGTTGCAAATTTAGCGCCTTTGGCGCTAGATTTAGCGCTTTTTAACTGTCAAAAAGGCACATATTTTTCCCTTTGCGCTTTTTTTGCGAATAGCGCTAAATTAGCGCTTTTATAGATACCCAACATTTTTGTACTTTTATTTGAATACATTAAAATCAAGACACATTAATCCAAAATTTGTTTTCGTTTTTCAAATACTTTTGATATATAGTACTCTGAAATGCATACTATTGCACGGAAAGAAGTATATTTTCTAAAGAAATCCATTTCTTAAAACAAGAAAATCCAATGAATGCATTGAATAAAAAACTTGTTTACTGTAAATGAATATGAGAGGCATTCATAAATAACAAAACATTGGAATGACCCGTTAGAGAGAGCAAGTTTACAAAAAATATTCAAATAATTTTTGAATTATTGAATGTGCATGCATTTATTTGAATACCTTGCCATAATATGTGTGTAAGCTTGTGGCTTCTTTTATTTATAAGAGTTAAGCTTACACATACATACATAATGTATAGGTACACATATTTTACATTCAAATTATATTTGAATAATTTACTCATTTGACTTGAGTTGACTGAATAGAATGAGTTTTTGTTGTTTTGTCTCTGGTTATTTTTTCATTTGTTTCGTTATCGTTGGGTGATCCACACATTGTAATTAAAAAACAAATGAGTGTGTTGAAATTTATTCTTGCAGACCTCTAGTAGGTATATGTATGATCAAAAATTTCTTAAAACAAGAATACAAAAGTAGCTTATTTTTATTAAAAACTTGGTTTCATTTAATGAATTTTTATTTGGAAAGACATGTTAGGCAAATCTATCAAAAGTTTCTTATTTTTATATCATTATAGATTTAAGTAATTAAAGAAAAAAAATAAATTTTTTTTAACTGCAGCTAAGTAAATTTTATGCCGCTTTGAGTCACTACTTTTTCTTAAAGCAAGCCACACATATGTTAACAGTAAGAAATTTTTGGCTTTGACGAGAATAGTGCAACATTTTCTTGGTTTAAGACATATTTTCTGGTGATTAAGTAAACAATTCTTTCCGTGTATATTTGAAATTATAATACTTTACTTTCTATGAAATATCAGTAAAGCCTTTCTAAAACTTTTAATGTTTTATTAACACAGTTGGGCAAAAGACTTTAATTTTTATTGACTTTAGCATGTTGAATACAAATAGTTTATTCAATCACGTCTAGTTAACATCTTCATGATTTCATGTCTTATTTTATTCAAAATATATGTACATACCTGGATTTATGATAAATGATAAAAATTGGTAAATACTAATTTGCATGAAAAAATCGTCGCCACTAATTAAGAAATAATTTTGAAAATAATCATTTGTAAAAGATCAAAAACGCACAAACAGTCATCAAATTATGATTAAATGTATGTACCATAACCGCCTTATTTCATTATAGAAAAAACTGAAAACATATATTTTTATTTGAAGCGATCTCTTTTTGACGACCAGTGTAATTAATAAAATATGGTTCTTAAACATTTCATTAAGTATTTTATTTAAATTTTATTTAGCGCTCTTTGATTGGGGTCACGGCGCTTTTTGTTTAGAAATAGTTCACAACCCTGATTATGGGGTATAATATCTTCAATATGCAGATAAATCTGTACTTCTGGCATCACTGCGTGTGGCGAGACATCTCTTAATATGGCAGCCCTGATTATGTTATGAAAATGTTTAAGGCAATCTGGGAATGAGTAAAAGAAACAAGTATATTATTTTATTACATATAACATATAACAAGAAATGAATGAGCGAATAGTCAAATTTTTCACGTTGGTGTTAAGAAAATGACTACTCGCTCATTCATTTCTTGTAAGGTATAGACACTAAAAATATTGTTGTTTCTTTTTAATCAATTCGGTAAAGCATAGGAAATCAAGGTAACAAGCAACTGAAGTAAATGAACCCTTGAACTAAATGAATTGAACTAAGTGAATTGAACTAAATGAATTGAACTAAATGAATTGAACTAAATGAATTAAACGAAATGAACTGACTGAAAAAGACTGACCAACGCTGCCAGAAGTAAGATTTTACCTTATTTTTTAAGATTTTTTAACCGGAAATAGATTTTTTCCCTAAAAACAAGACTTTGTTTTGTCTAGACGAAGGTAATGCCATGTTTCCACGGTACGTGCTTCGCTCTCTATTCATGCTTCACTTTCCAATCATGAACGAAGCAACTGCTTCGCCATACAAAATTTTGAGAGCGAAGCAAGTAGATTCAATATGAATCTACTTGCGAAGCACGAAAAATGTCTCTCTTCTCCAATTTTTATCGCAAGTTTATCTGATCTAGCTGTAAAAATCGATTGTTTCAGAGTTGTCAACTCGGTTCGTTTCGCACCAGTTTCGGTGCTTTTTTAAATTTGTTCTACGATTACAATAATGATGAAGATATTAACTTAATTAGTTTGGAATAATTTTTATAAATTTTTGATCTCTTTTTAAAAAGTTTTAAACAAGATTTATTAATTAATTTTCGAAAATGTATCATCTTGTACAAATGAATGCAAACATAAATATTATTATCAAAGTTATTTTCGGGAATACAAAATTTATTATTTATACGATTTCCGTATGACGTGCTAAATTCCCAGTTTTTCATATTTGATAAATACACTGAAATTTGTTTTTATATACAAAGTTGTTTTTTTTTTTATAAAGTTTTGTGTTTTTCTTGTTTAACTATGTATAATGTAAAAGGCTGTTTAATTGTTATAATTTTAAATATGAAAATATAAAACTTCTAAAAAAAATTAATTTTTTAATAAAACGATAAATACTGAACTATTGTTAATTTTGAATCCCTACTAGATATTTACAGTTGATCTCTTTAAAAAAAATGTATATATTTTATGTCGAATTCAACAAGGTTAACTCGTCGGTTCAACAATTACAACTCTAACAAAAATAACAGGAATTTTGTTAGTTTAACAAATCCAATTTGTCAAAATTGTTGTTTACAAAAAGTGTGATGAAAACGTAAATAATAAAGGAAATAAATTTTATTGACTGTTTTCATATTTTAATTTGTGTTTCTCAAGATTTTGAAAATGTTGGAACAATTTAAAGGGAATAACTAATAAATAAGCTATTGAAAAACAAGTAAGTATACATACATACTTTGTAATCAATTTTAATAAAAGTTTCACAACAAAAAAGTTTTTTCTAAAAAAATTTTAACTTCGACAATTTAATGTATGTAATTAAAACAACACAATTAAAAAAGAACATTTTTGACAAATGGGATGTAACAGCTGACGAGCAGTTGCTCTAAAGAGTTTGCCTTGTTGAATTTGCCTTGTATGAATACAAACTAATTTGTGTAATTTTTTTATGTTTTTTAAGTTTTATTTATTCTTTCTAAAAACTCTGAACTGTAAAGACTGTTTTATTGTTATACAGTAGAATCGCGAAAAAAACCGAAATATTCCAAGAGTTGTCGAACTATTAAATTTTCTAAGCGGGATTTAATTGTAAAAAATGCACAAATAATCAAAGATTTTTCCAAAATAACACACCTAATTTATTGAAATTACTCATTTTAAATAAATTAACTTAGATTTAATTTTCACCGGCTGGTTTAAAGCGCACAATTCTTCTTGAACTACAATTTGCGATTCTACTGTATTTTTCATATAAAAATGTTATGCAAAATAATTCAATAAATATTTTAAATAAAAAAAATTCTAAAATTGCTGCGTTTTTTCACCATTTTGGTGCGTTTTGAAAATGCTAAGTTGACAACGCTGATTTGTTTATTAAAGACAACTGTCAAAACGAAGCAAGTAGATAAGTCGTATAAACACCGTGATTCATTAACATGATTCAGAGAGCGAAGCAGGTGATTCAAATCGTCGTGGAAACATGGCATTAGGTTCAATTAAAAAAACCTTCTTTGTTCCCATTTAAAATTTTTTAAACTAAATAGTACAATTTAGTATAAGAAATTAAATTTTTTGTAATGTTTTTTTTTTGTTTATTTTATGTATTTAATAAAATATGAATTGTTTTTATTATTTATAATATAAATAAGATTTTTCCTTCAAAAATAAGATATTTTTTTGGTGAAATTAAGATTTTTTGCTGAAAATTTCTGGCAGCCCTTTGACTGACGCAAAAGACCCAAGTGACTAAAAGTGAACTACTGAACTAGATGAACGAACTAGTTCACTTTTTTTAAATGTACTGTAATGACAAGTCACCTAAATGAACTATTAAGCCCAAGACTAACGTACATATAACAGAATCAATTAAATTAAATTTTGTATTCCCACGAAAATTTTTTTGATAATAAACTGGAAAGTGCACGGCCCTCTTTATATCTTGTTTGCGAAAACAGTAAAGCGAGTTGTTTTTGTTTTTATTTTGTTTTTTCTTAACCTACTTACAACTACAATTAATGTTCGAAGAATTCCAATCAATTGTAGTGGGGAATGTAAGGAGAGATGAACTCACTGTTTATTGTTGATGATTTTGTTACGAATGTACAGATGAGAATACTAGTCAAACAAATGAAGTTCGCACAAAAAAGCACACAAAAAAACATGCGGATGCTGAAGTAACCTCAATTTTTAGGGAAATTATGAAGGAATGTGCCGATTCAAATAAAACAAGCCGTTATTCAACAACATTGCTTTTTGAAAGCTATGCCAAAAAACTTTTGGAGGCAAATTTGCCACAGTCTGTTGCATCCAGAATTGAATCTAAGGTGGTAAATTTAGTATATGGGGAAATTGCCCAGAACATTAATTAATTTGTTTGGTTAAATTTAATTAAATATTTGTTTTCGTTCTGTTTGTATACGAGTAGCATATAATCAAAACCTGTTCCAGTATATGTATATTTTTTTTTTAAATACTGCTTAATAAGCTGTGCAATTGTTTTAAAGATATAAATTGTTGTAAAATTTTGTTTTTTAAAAAATCAATGCAAAATTTAAATGCATACATTTGTCAATGTGAGTAAAATAAAAAGTTAAGACGTATTTTAATTATTGGTTTATTTTGTTTGGAACATATTTTTTATTCATGTGGAAAAATATTAATAGCAAATGAATTAAAAATGTTCATGATCTTTAAAACAACTGCACAGATTATAAAACAGTCTTTATGCGCCCCAGACACGTTTTAATTCAATTGTCAACTAGGTCGGTTGTTGTCCATATCAAAGCGTGTATGGCTCTGTCAATTGATTAGCTATCGAGTTGGTTGAAAAAAATCAAAAGATTTAGATTTTTTCAAGTTGGCTACTGATTCTTTCAATTCAGATGAACTTTGTGCTTTAGTCTCTTGATCATCTGTCAAAATTTATGTTTGCAGTTTACTTTTGCAAAAAAAGTGAAGTATTTTTAAAATAGTCTTTAAGTTCATTAAATTTTAAATTGAATGAAAATCTTTTAATTCAGTTTATGAAGTGAGTGGCCAAGAATCAATTCAGTTGAAAGACTCAATTGACAATTGAATTAAAACGTGTATGGGGTGCTTAATACTACATTTACACCTACACAAAATCTAGTACTTACGAGATTTCGAGCCAAATCTAGTTGTTTTTGACTAGATTTCCCATACAAAACAAAATCTACATCGTGACTAGATTTCGACGAAATCTACTCAAAATCTAGAAGTACTTAATGATGCAACATTGGTTTTTTCAATATAGCACTAAAAAATACTTCTCTGAACAAGAAAAAATGACATTTAAAAAAAACAAAACAAAAATTGTTAAAAAAAAATTAAAAAGTTTTATAAAAATTGTAAAAAAAAAATAAGAGACGAATAATATTGATAAAATAAATATCGTTGATTATTTATAAAAGATAATGCAAATTTTTTAATGTATATTTCTTTTTGTGTTTGTATGTGTAACGAAAAAACATTTGTCAGTTGTTTTGTTATAAAAACAAAATCTCGCTAATGTCAAAAAAGTATAATGTAAACGCACTAGATTTCGAAGAAGATTTTAAATCAAATCTACAAGATTTCGGCCTAATGTAATACTGCATTTACATCTACGCAAAATCTACTAGATTTTAGTTTAAATCTTCAAGGAAATCTTTGCCGTTTACACTACTGTTTTTTGCCATATTGTGGGATTTCATTTTCATAACAAAAACAGCTGACTAAAAAGGAAGGAACATTTTTAAATTTTTTTGTGGCAAAAAATGGAAAGAAAAATTGAAATTTTAATGTATTATTCGTCAAGGTGTAGAAAAATTCAATCAGAATTAATACCCTTGCGTAAAAAAAAGCAGCAGCACTTATTAAATATAAGGTTTCATAAACTGTTGCAAATGTATTACACACAATGTACCGTTTAACAAATTCATCGCGGTCCCGTTTCACACCAAGGTTCTAAATATTCTTACCCTTACCCTGTGTTGCTCAGCTGGAAGATGGCCAGACTGACTAAACGATGGACATGTTAGCTTCACTATTACTACCACACTGACAACTTAGGCAAATATGCACGGCTATGGCTCGTCGGGCCTGGGCGGTGGTACGTTGGAATAATAGTGAAAGCGACACAATACAACTTTTGTGTCAGTGTATTAAACTAACCTGCCGTTTCTTCCCTGTAGGACAAGGTGTTATTGCCTACGATTAAATATACCCTCCCCTAAACCATGGTAACCGTTGACATTCCAAAGGCTACCCCTTTTATGCATCACCACTCGATACCTACCTTTATAGCCAAATTAAATTATTAGCAAAACATTTTAAAATTCATTCATAAAAAATTCCAAAATATATTCAAGTTCATTTTTTTTTGTTCTTAAATATTAATACAATATAAGTATCTTAAGCCCTAAGGCTAATAAAACTGTTCCCTAAGTTCGAACTTCATATTACAAAAGAAACTGGTCCTGCCATTTAGATTCACTTATGTATATATATTGGTATAAAAAATTTATACTTAAGTAATAGTAAATATATATAGTTGGGTTAAGATGTAATAACGTTTTTATTTTATCCTTGATTACGAGTTTAAATTTAACTTATCTTTATTAATTGTAATGGACTGGTTTTAATCCTAAATTGTCATTTATTTGTTTTGCTATAATAATTACAGAATTTTTTATTTGATTTTAAATTTAGTTGTTTTTCCTGTTTTCTTTTTTTTGTTTTTAAATTTAAATATAATTATGTTTCCGTTCTTAGCTAAAAAAAAATAACTCTGAATTTAAGTCTACTGTGTCCTTCCTGTTGTTTACAAAAATTCCACTGTATATTTATTTTGTTTTCATACCCGACTGGCAACACTGTTTAAAATGTTTATTTGTTTTGGTTCTTTTTGTAAACAAACAACATACATCTTTCCAAATATCAAATAATAAAAATTAAAAGAAACATTTCATACGCATAAAATTTAAATTTGCTTACAATTGTTAATAAGCGGAATCAAAACTCGACCGATTATGGGACGTTAGCTTTGGTGGGGCTAGGTATTTATATTTATGGTAATAACTTTCACACTTATTAACAAATGGTGATCAAACTTAAACTTATTTAATTCTTTCTTTTCCATGAAACTCAACGAAATAACATTCGCGATTCTTTGGAAAATAATTTGGTATTTTCGGACTAGAAGACTTGAGTTGTTTTTTTCTTTTGTTGTTGTGTCACAAGAAAATAAAACTAAAATTTACACTCGCAAGAGGAAAGAATTTTGCCCCAAATTGAGCGGAGGATTTACTGCCGAAAATTTTGTATTTGCATGCCCAAAACATGCGTGATCAAATAAAGGTGGCCGTTTCTTGTTTCATTAGGCAAAAGAATCCGGTCAAAAGAAAACTAAAAACATAATTTCAAAAGTTTTAAAATTAAAATTAATGCTCCAAATCGAGCTGAGTATTAACTGCCGCTATTCTAAATTTTACAAGTATAGATGGCCGTTTCTTGTTTTATAAGGCAAAAGCCACGGTCAAAAGAAAACTTTACACAAAAAAAAACGTAACAACAGGGATTTACCCATGGTGTTCATAACTCGTCTCAAAACCTGGCTGGAAAATTTTAACAAATATTTATACATCTATCAACTATTTAGAAAGTGAACAAACTTTCGCTTTAAATTTTTTCTCTACAATTCAAATTGATCTTCTTAACTGTGTTTGTGAAACGATACTGGTATACTATCATTTAGAAATGGTCAAATGATATTTGTACCTGCAAACGTTTGTTCAATTTCAAAACAAGAATTCTCTTCCATTAACTATTGGCAACATTTTGACAAATATTTACCAGGTGTTAACATATTAAAATAACTAATTGTTTTCAATCAACTAACTACAATTACTTATCTGGCTATATTCCGAAGGATAAATGGTTGTTTATGTTGTAGTGTTGGTTCGATACCGGGTGGTAGTTGTCCCTCATAGGCTCCAGATATTGTTGATGATGTTGTCTTTGTTTCCGCTAAGAATACGTTGTGGCTAAGTTGCAGTTGTTAAGAGTGTAAATATGCTGTGGTTGTTGATGACGTTAGGTTTCGTTGGAGTTTTCTATACACGTTCTGTATTAACCTAAATTTTGTTGAAATTCTTGTAACTCTGGTTATTGTTGTTCTTTAGTAACTTTCTCTATTGTTGTCATCTTAATCACTGATAGAGTTTGTTATTTTGTTGTTATTTTGTTAATCCAAATATTGTTTGAGTTTGTTTTTGTCCGCCTGGTAGAGTTACTTGCGATTGATGCGTTCCATAATTTTTGTTGTGATTTACAATGAAGAAATGGTTGCAAATGTTGACACAGGGCTTGTTGTTTTTTTACCTTTTTTTTTTATTTTTATATTCTGTAAATTTTATTTTGTTTGTCCTTAGATTCTATTATTGTAGTTATTGAGTAGTGGTTGAACCATTCTATTAATTTGAAGTAGCTATTGTTGAGAATTGTCTGGTCATACTGATTGTCACCGTCTTTTTTGTGGATGCACTGTAACACTATTGTTATCTACTCACTGAGTTTGGTAACTTTGGACGGAATTTTAGCTGCCTGACTTGTGTAGTTATTGTGAATTTGTTACTTTCATTGTAGTTGTTATCGATGTGGTGTTGTTGGATGGATGTCAAACTGATGTTTTTGGGTTGTGAACTTGTATAATCTGTTGCTATGGTTGATGAATATGTAGGATTATGGTTACCTTTTGGATTGTTGGTATTGACGGTTGGGAATTTTGTTGCAAGTGCGGTGGTTACGGTGGTCATTGATATTATAGTGGTGTTGCAGTCCCGAACTTTCTCCCCTTCAATTATTTGTTGGCGGCTGACTCCCGGGTGTTCATGGGCATGTACATTCTCCTTTGGGTGTTTGTCCAGTTAACGTGCGGCTGTCACGACCATTGTCTCCAACCCAAAACGTGACGCTGCCGGATCCTGTGGGCACTTTTCCCTATAGGCTATTAAAAGGGTGAATTACACGACGGATAAGAATCTCCTGCAATCTAACAAAATCTTTATCTTACCTTCTTCTTATCACGCTATCCTCTTTAGCTCACCTAGGAATGAGGTTATCCAGTGCTGCTACCACTATCTGGTGACTGTTGCTGCTTCTTATTTGCTTTAATATTTTTCCCAATTTATCACTTTTTAATTTTACACGACCGCTTACCAACACGTTCCAATCCAAAAGACCGGAAACCTTCAAAAATTTTCTTATTAGAATCGGCCATTACTACTATTCACCAACTACAGCCTACTTAACTCTGTCGGTTTATTACTTTAGTAGTATTTCATGCCATCACCGTTCAATTTTGTAATTTTGCCCATCTGGCACTTTATGTTTTTTCCTTACTGGTTAGGGTTGTAATTGCCCCGCCAGTGGGGTCCACACGGCACACATCCTCATAGGTGGTGGAAGATTTTTATCATATTAGCAAATTAAATTTGCTTATATGATAAATTTCAAACTATTGCTCGAAAGTTATCATCTCAAGCTTTTAAATCTTTTGCGTGGTATACACCCTGGAATTTTCCTTGTAGATTTTCAACTTCATAAAGATTATTTCCCACAGGTTTTAAAATTCTACATTTTACAAACTTTTTGCACAATTTCGCAGAGATTTGTTTGGAGAAGTCTGAAAGTTGAAAATTGCGTCGGAATACCTCCTGACCAGGTTTGAATTTTGTCTCCCGACATCTCGCGTTATAGCGTTTTGCATTGACAGTGAAGCTTTTGTGAAGTTGTTGTTTCACATTATCACGAACTATTTCTAAAAATTCACTTCGGTTCTCCAAACGGTTTTCTGGCTCTTCCAACAAATCTAATTTCCTAGCTAATTTGTAAGCTGATGCATGAGTTATCATATTTGTTCCGAACAGTAGGAAGTAAGGTGTCACGCCTGTAGCTGAATGTACGGCCGATCTTAAAGCGCATTCTATCTCACAGAGGTGTAAATCCCAATCACTTTGATTCGATTCCAAATACGAGCGTATTGCTGCTAAAACTGATTGGTTCACTCTTTCAGAAGCGTTGGCTTGTGGCGCGTAATTCGCTGTGCGTATGTGTTCTATTCCGAAACCTTCCATTAGCTCTGCAAAATCTTTACTTACAAATTGTTGGCCATTATCGGAAATAAGCGTTTCCGGACATCCAAATTTATAGAAAACCTCCTGTATTAAAAAGTTGATAACATTCTTTGATGTAGCTTTAGACATCGCTTTCAGTAATACATACTTTGAAAAGTAATCAAGAACTATAAATATGAAACAATTGCCTCTTTTGGAGCGGACATAAGGGCCTAAAAAGTCAATGTATACACGCTGAAACGGTCTACATGCGTCGGGTTCTTTTCCCATGGGTGGTTTCAAAACACTATTTGCAGGCTTACATTCCTTGCATGTATCGCAACGATTGATATATTCCCTTACTTGAACGTTTAAATGTGGCCAGTAAAAATATTCCCTTATTCGATGTATAGTTTTTCCTATGCCTCCGTGAGCAACATTCGGTGGTTCATGGGCTTTTGATATGATTTTCTCTGTTAGTCCTGACGGAATCCATAGTTTCCATGCGTGGTTTTCTCTATTAATATCCCCGTCATACCTAATTGTTCGCTTATACACAAAATTATCGTCAACTTTAATATCGGGAAGACTAGCCTGATTATTCCTAATGGTCTCTATTAAATCCTTATAATCTGAGCTACTAAATTCTGGTGAAGTTAAGTCTATCAAACGGTTGTCGAATAATTCGATTTCATCCATAGAATATCTTGACAGTGTGTCTGGTACTATGTTTTGTGCTCCTTTTCTATGACGAATCTCGAATGAGAAAGTTTGAAGTTGTAAACTCCATCGAGCAAGACGACCACTTAAATCGCGTTGTGACATCAGCCACTTCAAAGACGAATGATCGGTGATCACTACAAAGTTCATAAGTTCCAC
This sequence comes from Pollenia labialis, assembly GCA_949318255.1. Taxonomy (NCBI): domain Eukaryota; kingdom Metazoa; phylum Arthropoda; class Insecta; order Diptera; family Polleniidae; genus Pollenia; species Pollenia labialis. The sequence continues at coordinate 58,876,314 of OX439140.1, forward strand.
ATAAGGTCGAAAACGTTTAATGGCAGTGATCACTGCTAAACATTCACGCTCAGTAACCGAATAGTTTTTCTGAGCCGGCGTAAACTTTTTTGAAAAATATGCGATCGGGTGTTCTCCACTCTCAGAATCTTCTTGAAATAATACCGCACCCATACCAACATCAGATGCATCGCATTGTATATAAAATGTTTTATTGAAATCCGGGTGTGTCAATACTGGGCTTACAGTCAGACATTCTTTCAATCTATCAAAAGCTTCTTTAGCTTCGTCGGGAAACGAAAATTTCTTGCCCTTTTTCAAAGTATCGCTGATCGGTGATGTAAGAGTAGCGAAATCCGCGATAAATCGGCGATACCAACCTGTAGTACCTAAGAAACTGCGTACCTGTTTCGGTGTTTTTGGATACTGAAAATTAATAATTGCCTGAATCTTTTCTGGGTCGGGTTTCAATTGTCCTCCTCCCACGATATAACCTAAATATTTAAATTCCGCACATCCAAACTTAGATTTGCTAACATTGATGGTTAAGCCAGCCTTATTTAGACAATCGGCCACTTCCGCCAATATCCGCACATGTTCCTCAAAGTCTGGAGATACCACCAGCAGATCATCCAAATAGACAAACACCTTCTCCCTGAGTCGCGCTGGAATCACCTTGTCCATTAAACGGCATAACCTTTGGGCAGCATTGCACAACCCAAAAGGCATGACCGTGAAGTGGTACAAGGGTCTTCCAGGCACTGTAAAAGCTGTTTTCTCTCGGCTCTGTTCTGCCAGGGGTATCTGCCAGAACGCATCCTTCAGATCAATGCTGGATATAAAATGGGTATCACCCAACCGACTTAAGAGTCCCTCGATGTGTGGGAGTGGATATGCATCCTTTACCGTCAAATCATTAAGCCGTCGCGCATCCAAACAGATTCTTACTTTATCGCCTTTCTGCACAAATGTCACCCGATTGTTCCACGGGCTCTCACTTGGCTCGATTACACCTAATGACAACATCCTATCCAACTCTCCATACATTAATTTTTGCACCGCTGGTGACACTGGGTAATGTTTTTCCTTAATTGGAACAGCTGCTCCGGTATCGATGTGATGGGTTTCAAGCGAAGTCTTACCTAGACCTTTGCGCGTAAAACAAGGGAACGAATCTATGACAGTTTCTAATAATCCCCGCTGGTGTGCATTCAAAACATGCATTCTTGGAAACGAATCATTCTCGACCCCTATTGTGCAGGTATCCATGCTATCTACATTAAATCTTATCAAGTTAAATGCCTTCATAAAATCTAGACCTAAATAAAGTGGTAACTTGAGAGACGGAACTAAAAAGAAATCTATCGGCTTACTAACTTTACCAAACAAAATATTCGACCTAACACGACCAATTATAGAATTCAACCTCCCATCTGCTGTTCTTATTTCAGATTCAAATGGATAAATAACCAGTTTAGCCTTTTCGATAAAATCCAAACAGTTATTTCCAAGTACTGTCACTGATGCTCCGCTGTCTAATAATCCTTGTATAGGTTGTCCGTTTATATCGATGGTGGTGTAGATCCTTGTATCTGATCCCTCATAAATACTCGCTGCCGAAATTTCAAATCTGACGCGTTTTCTTTCTTTATACCTGTTTCTTGCTCTTAAAATTTTTTTAGGTGGTCCAAAAATTCTTTCCTTTGCTTTCTCATATTCTTCCATCCGTACGTGTAATGGTTTTAGTGGGTAAATCCGGTTTAAGTTTTCTTGCTGGGTAACTTTTTGTAAAATCTTCGTGTGAGATTCTTCATTACGTATATCGGGTTCACAAATTTTTATTGCTGCTTGGGATACGGTGCCCTGGAACGTGTCTCCATCCCAACACGAGACAAGTTCGCCTTTGGGTTTCCCTGGCATGCTGGACATCGTGGCGTAACTGTGTTTTCAAGTCCGCATTTGTAGCAAAACAAATTTCTCTTTTCCTCAGAACAATCCATAAATGTGTGACCTTCAACTTTACAATTCCAACAGATCAATTTTCTCGGAACTGTGGATAATGCCTCTACCTCCGGAGTATCATCCGTGGTGGCTACTTCACACTCTATCTCATTCACTGATCTAGCATGGAATCTATTGTTGAAATTACGATGACTACCTAACAGATTTTCAGCACGACGACATTCCTTGGCGAAATGTGCCAAACTGACAACTTGAACTGAAAACAATAATTGGGCCATAGGTGCTCTGAGATTTCCTTTCATTATGCTAACTAAATCTTTTTCACTAATAGGACTACGAAGCTGGTTACGTAAACGAATTACCGCGTTATAAAAATCGTCAAAAGTTTCTTGATTTTGCTGTCTCCTATCTAGTATTTTCCTTTGTATATCAAAATCGCTGTCAAAACGATGAAACTGTGTAATTAATGCTGCTTTGAATTCTCTCCATCTAGACACATTATTAAATCTTCTGTGGTCCCAGAACCACTCAAGTGCTGGTCCACTTAACAAATGATGAAAAGATTTCAAAACATCTTTCCATTCACATCCATAGTCAGACTGTAGGGTTTCTACTCGAAAAACAAAATCTTCGATGCTGGTTGTACGTGTTGTACCGTCAAAAACAATACCCCATTTGTCAATACGTAGACTTGCACCATGTGATGTCTGTCTCTGACTTGTTGGTAACGACGTAGTAGGAACTTCTAGTCGAGTAGGAAACTCACTAGGTAAATTTATATTTGGGTTATAAGACACATTAGGCCATTGCTGAACTTGTAACTGTCTTTGAGATGGATTAGAGAACGATGGAGGCGGTTGACTTAAGTCTGGAAAATGATTACTATCTCTTGGTTGTGAAATATTTGCTTGTGGCTGTTGAGAAGAGCCATGTAAGCTTTGCTGAATTATTCTTGGAACTAAGTCCAATAATCTATCCTCAAAATTCCTTAGATCTTCATGAGTTATACTTCTTTCAGATCGACTAGGCTCTGGACGACTGACGTAATTTGGCGGTGGTCTTAAAGAAACATTCTGTTGTCTAAATGCTTCCCTTACTCCTCGAGCACTGATACTACTAAACGGTGGGGTTGTAATAGAGCTATTGGCGGAAAAACTTCCTCCACTTGCATCTAAATCTTCTGCTCTCTGTGCTTCCATAATTGTCGCGTTCAAATCCTGTCGTCTAGGAATGGCTCCAGCAGTATTTACTGATGTCGTATTGGTTGCCGTCGTCATCACGGTAGTGGTAACGATTGGATCGTCGTTCTTACTAGTAGACCGTGTCCCTACCATTTTGACTATCAACTACAACGAACTAATCTCCAGACAAAATCTACAAAAGTAAATTAAGATTCTATTCAACCAAACTTTATTAAAGAGTTCAGACCAATTTAAAAGTAACCTTCGAAGACTTAAAAGTAAAATCAAAGTGTAACGTCAATCAGGTAAAACGAATATCTGCGAAAATAAAAGCAACAGCTACTAATCTTATAGCTAGGTTCTCGCAAGATAAACAAAACGAAATCAACTCGGAAAATCGAATTCCCAAGTCAAATCAGGTAAATGTCACTAAATGTGACGTATATCCGGTAAAAATATTAAAACGACAATTCAAGTAAAAAGGTCTATACTTAGCGAATGAATTCTTTGAAAACTACACAAGACAAAATAAGATCAAAAAAACAAATGTAAAAGACGAATCCGGTAAAAGTACTGTACTCCAATCAAGGAATATAACTATTATCAACAAAATTAAAGTATGATACGCTATGCTTAGTAAAGATATTCACCAAAAAAATTAATTCAGTAAATCTGATTTCAGGTCGAATCAGACAAATGTCAATGTTGCATAGAGCATGTAAACACAAATTCCATGAAATAAATAGGTATTATAAACTATACTGAGAAAAAAGAATTTCAAAAGGTATGCTGAAACAAAATAAATTTAGGTAATCCGATTCTGAATTCAAATCGGGTAAAATGGGCAAAAATAAAAAAATATAATATATAATGAAAGAAAAATATACGCATTAAATAAATTTTTCCAAACGGTAAACAAAAACCAAATAAATTTCGAAAATTGGATTTGAAAGTCAAATCCAGTAAGCGTTATGTAGTATATCAGTAAGTAAATACTACTGATATGTTACTTCGTTAATCAAAAATATAAATGTAATCAAAAATTTCATCATGGCTAAGATGGTATCGAGATGGTGATTAAAAAAAATTAGGAAGAAACGCAGAACGAGCTAGGTTAAACTGTTGGTTATATCGAGTATCTATCGGAAATTAAGCAGTAAAAACAAAGTGGCAAACAAACTTTAATTTAAAATTATCTAAGCTAGGCCTCACCTCAATTTACTCCTAAACTATTGCCAAAGAATCGTTGCAATTAAAGAATACCTAAATTAAATCCGTAAGACTAACGAAATCTCAGCTAAAGTCTCTTTATTAATCAAGCCCCGGTGGCATACTAATTGTTACATTGGTGACTAATCGGACTCACCAAAGCTTTCTTAAATCACGTAAAATTTCAATCCCATAAATACCGAATGGTAACCTCAAGTTCGTTCCTAAATGTGGATAATCTTGACTTCATATACTAGTAAACCATACAACTACTCAAGGTTGTGCCTAAAGTTGGCCAATCTTGAATACCTATACTAGTAAACTATCTACCTAATCAAGGCCGTGCCCCACGTTGGGCGCCAATTATTCTGTACCGTTTAACAAATTCATCGCGGTCCCGTTTCACACCAAGGTTCTAAATATTCTTACCCTTACCCTGTGTTGCTCAGCTGGAAGATGGCCAGACTGACTAAACGATGGACATGTTAGCTTCACTATTACTACCACACTGACAACTTAGGCAAATATGCACGGCTATGGCTCGTCGGGCCTGGGCGGTGGTACGTTGGAATAATAGTGAAAGCGACACAATACAACTTTTGTGTCAGTGTATTAAACTAACCTGCCGTTTCTTCCCTGTAGGACAAGGTGTTATTGCCTACGATTAAATATACCCTCCCCTAAACCATGGTAACCGTTGACATTCCAAAGGCTACCCCTTTTATGCATCACCACTCGATACCTACCTTTATAGCCAAATTAAATTATTAGCAAAACATTTTAAAATTCATTCATAAAAAATTCCAAAATATATTCAAGTTCATTTTTTTTTGTTCTTAAATATTAATACAATATAAGTATCTTAAGCCCTAAGGCTAATAAAACTGTTCCCTAAGTTCGAACTTCATATTACAAAAGAAACTGGTCCTGCCATTTAGATTCACTTATGTATATATATTGGTATAAAAAATTTATACTTAAGTAATAGTAAATATATATAGTTGGGTTAAGATGTAATAACGTTTTTATTTTATCCTTGATTACGAGTTTAAATTTAACTTATCTTTATTAATTGTAATGGACTGGTTTTAATCCTAAATTGTCATTTATTTGTTTTGCTATAATAATTACAGAATTTTTTATTTGATTTTAAATTTAGTTGTTTTTCCTGTTTTCTTTTTTTTGTTTTTAAATTTAAATATAATTATGTTTCCGTTCTTAGCTAAAAAAAAATAACTCTGAATTTAAGTCTACTGTGTCCTTCCTGTTGTTTACAAAAATTCCACTGTATATTTATTTTGTTTTCATACCCGACTGGCAACACTGTTTAAAATGTTTATTTGTTTTGGTTCTTTTTGTAAACAAACAACATACATCTTTCCAAATATCAAATAATAAAAATTAAAAGAAACATTTCATACGCATAAAATTTAAATTTGCTTACAATTGTTAATAAGCGGAATCAAAACTCGACCGATTATGGGACGTTAGCTTTGGTGGGGCTAGGTATTTATATTTATGGTAATAACTTTCACACTTATTAACAAATGGTGATCAAACTTAAACTTATTTAATTCTTTCTTTTCCATGAAACTCAACGAAATAACATTCGCGATTCTTTGGAAAATAATTTGGTATTTTCGGACTAGAAGACTTGAGTTGTTTTTTTCTTTTGTTGTTGTGTCACAAGAAAATAAAACTAAAATTTACACTCGCAAGAGGAAAGAATTTTGCCCCAAATTGAGCGGAGGATTTACTGCCGAAAATTTTGTATTTGCATGCCCAAAACATGCGTGATCAAATAAAGGTGGCCGTTTCTTGTTTCATTAGGCAAAAGAATCCGGTCAAAAGAAAACTAAAAACATAATTTCAAAAGTTTTAAAATTAAAATTAATGCTCCAAATCGAGCTGAGTATTAACTGCCGCTATTCTAAATTTTACAAGTATAGATGGCCGTTTCTTGTTTTATAAGGCAAAAGCCACGGTCAAAAGAAAACTTTACACAAAAAAAAACGTAACAACAGGGATTTACCCATGGTGTTCATAACTCGTCTCAAAACCTGGCTGGAAAATTTTAACAAATATTTATACATCTATCAACTATTTAGAAAGTGAACAAACTTTCGCTTTAAATTTTTTCTCTACAATTCAAATTGATCTTCTTAACTGTGTTTGTGAAACGATACTGGTATACTATCATTTAGAAATGGTCAAATGATATTTGTACCTGCAAACGTTTGTTCAATTTCAAAACAAGAATTCTCTTCCATTAACTATTGGCAACATTTTGACAAATATTTACCAGGTGTTAACATATTAAAATAACTAATTGTTTTCAATCAACTAACTACAATTACTTATCTGGCTATATTCCGAAGGATAAATGGTTGTTTATGTTGTAGTGTTGGTTCGATACCGGGTGGTAGTTGTCCCTCATAGGCTCCAGATATTGTTGATGATGTTGTCTTTGTTTCCGCTAAGAATACGTTGTGGCTAAGTTGCAGTTGTTAAGAGTGTAAATATGCTGTGGTTGTTGATGACGTTAGGTTTCGTTGGAGTTTTCTATACACGTTCTGTATTAACCTAAATTTTGTTGAAATTCTTGTAACTCTGGTTATTGTTGTTCTTTAGTAACTTTCGCTATTGTTGTCATCTTAATCACTGATAGAGTTTGTTATTTTGTTGTTATTTTGTTAATCCAAATATTGTTTGAGTTTGTTTTTGTCCGCCTGGTAGAGTTACTTGCGATTGATGCGTTCCATAATTTTTGTTGTGATTTACAATGAAGAAATGGTTGCAAATGTTGACACAGGGCTTGTTGTTTTTTTACCTTTTTTTTTTATTTTTATATTCTGTAAATTTTATTTTGTTTGTCCTTAGATTCTATTATTGTAGTTATTGAGTAGTGGTTGAACCATTCTATTAATTTGAAGTAGCTATTGTTGAGAATTGTCTGGTCATACTGATTGTCACCGTCTTTTTTGTGGATGCACTGTAACACTATTGTTATCTACTCACTGAGTTTGGTAACTTTGGACGGAATTTTAGCTGCCTGACTTGTGTAGTTATTGTGAATTTGTTACTTTCATTGTAGTTGTTATCGATGTGGTGTTGTTGGATGGATGTCAAACTGATGTTTTTGGGTTGTGAACTTGTATAATCTGTTGCTATGGTTGATGAATATGTAGGATTATGGTTACCTTTTGGATTGTTGGTATTGACGGTTGGGAATTTTGTTGCAAGTGCGGTGGTTACGGTGGTCATTGATATTATAGTGGTGTTGCAGTCCCGAACTTTCTCCCCTTCAATTATTTGTTGGCGGCTGACTCCCGGGTGTTCATGGGCATGTACATTCTCCTTTGGGTGTTTGTCCAGTTAACGTGCGGCTGTCACGACCATTGTCTCCAACCCAAAACGTGACGCTGCCGGATCCTGTGGGCACTTTTCCCTATAGGCTATTAAAAGGGTGAATTACACGACGGATAAGAATCTCCTGCAATCTAACAAAATCTTTATCTTACCTTCTTCTTATCACGCTATCCTCTTTAGCTCACCTAGGAATGAGGTTATCCAGTGCTGCTACCACTATCTGGTGACTGTTGCTGCTTCTTATTTGCTTTAATATTTTTCCCAATTTATCACTTTTTAATTTTACACGACCGCTTACCAACACGTTCCAATCCAAAAGACCGGAAACCTTCAAAAATTTTCTTATTAGAATCGGCCATTACTACTATTCACCAACTACAGCCTACTTAACTCTGTCGGTTTATTACTTTAGTAGTATTTCATGCCATCACCGTTCAATTTTGTAATTTTGCCCATCTGGCACTTTATGTTTTTTCCTTACTGGTTAGGGTTGTAATTGCCCCGCCAGTGGGGTCCACACGGCACAACAATTGTTGTATAGCAGGTTAGAGTGGACACATGTAAGTACATATTTGAAATAATTAAGTTTGATTTTACTTAATTCGTTTGTATTATAGACCCGTCATGGTTCTTTTTATGAAAAAGATGTCCCTATTATGTCTGAAGAAACGTTTGTTGAAAATTTTCGAATGAGCCGCGAAACTTTTCAGTAACTGTGCTCGAATTTAACATCAATGAAAAGAATTGATACCAGGTTTAGGAAATGCATTCCCCTGGAAAAACGAATAGCTATTGCTCTTTATTGTTTGAAATCTTCATCAGAGTATGCATCCATAGGACATATGTTTGGCGTTTCAAAAGCCAGTGTATGTTTGATTTTAAAAGAGTTTTGTATTGAGGTTTGGAGAAACCTCTCAGAAGAATATTTACCTTCAAACTTCATAAATGAAACGAAAATTAAGGAATGCGTTGAAGGGTTTAAGAATCTGGGCTTTCCACAATGTTTTGGAGCAATAGGTTGGTACAGTTTTACATATGTATGTACATACGAGTACATACATGTTTTTAAATAAACCCACTTTTGATCAAATTTTTTGATATACCTTTTCCAGATGGATGTCATTTTGAATTTCATCCCCCATTTGCAGAAACATCTGACTATTACAACTATAAGGGGTGGTATTCCACTATTTTGTTGGCTGTTGTCGATTACAGGTACAGATTTTTGTACATTAATGTTGGATGCCCAGGACGATGCAATGTTTTCGGTATATTTGAGAGATCTTCCTTTAGAAACAAAATGAGAGATCCTTTATTTAAGCAGCAAGCTGTGGTTTATGGTCTAGTTAAAGTTCCCGTTTTACTAATGGGCGATTCTGCATTTCGGCTCTCCGATTGCATGGTGAAACCATACCCATTTCATGTAAACGCATCTGCAAAACAAAAAAACTTTAACTACAGCCTTTCCAAATGTCGTAGAGTTGTTGAAAATGCATTTGGTCATTTGAAGGCAAGATTCCGCAGACTAGGAAAAGGAATAGATAACAAAATTGACAATGTCAATAACGTTATAAAATGTTGTTGCGTCCTACACAACTTTTTAAATAGCAATAATGAGCGAAATAATGATACTTGGGAAAAAATGAATGAAGCAGAAAGGGAGCAGCCAAATCGTGAGGAGTTTATTTACGACTATAACCCTAAAGGTGAACAAATAAGAAACGCAATTGCGGACTTTTTAATGGAAAAATTTTATTAAAAAACAAAAACTTGTAAAACAAATATAAAAACAAACCAATTCAGTAATTTTTTTTTATAAAAACTAAATAAAACTAAAAAAACTTAACAAAACACAAAACAATTCAGTCTTATTTGAAATTTTAAACTTGTATCAAGTTTTAAAACGATTTTTACTTCATAAACCTTACATACTAAACTATTAATTATTTACTAAACTATTAATTATTTACTAAACTATTAATTATTTATTGATTAATTTTCTGAATATGTCATTTCTTTCTTTTTCAATCTCGACCATTTCCTCCTGCAATATTAAAATTCTAGCATCTACTTCCCTATTTCTTTTTCAATAACTTCTGTAGAGTATTGAATTTTCTTAAGGATTTCGCTGTGGAAGCTGGCCTTTCTCTTCTTTTTGGGGGGAGGAGTTTCGATGAGTTCATCACTTTCATCGCCCAACGTCTCAACTTCAAAATCCATAATTGTCTTTTGGCTTGTGGAACAGGAAGGTTCTATTAAAAGATAATAAAATTAAATTATAAATACAAAAAATCGAAAAACAAATATGTTTATTTACCTATGCTTTCATCCATATTATTTTCTATTGCGTTGGATTTATACGAACCCAGCATAGAATGCATCCTTTCATAGAAAGGCCAGCTCGACGGCGATCCTCCGGAAGGCCCAACTTTACGTTTTTCGGCTCTAAAATTATAAATTAAAACAATTAAACACTGTTTTTGATTGTTCTTGCTTGTTTTTCAAACCTGTATTTGTTCGTAAAATTGTGAACTTTTATTTTTATTTCCTCGGGAGTGAAATCAAAGCCACTGCTTTGCATCCCTAGTGCCATCTCCTCGTATATGTGGCTGTTCTTTCTAGAGCCACGGAGCGCTCCGATGTTGTCCTCCCATACAGCAACAAAAAGGGACTCTTCGTTGAAGTCCCACTGTTTCTTTTTCTTAATTACGCGTTTCCTGTGAGCTTCACAATGAGTTTTTTGTTTTTAAAAAAGTACACAACAATATACTTACACTTTATTTACTATTTGGTGCTCCATTGCCAATTATCTTTAATAATTATTACGATTTTAAATTTTGCCGCAAAAATCCATATTCCAAGATTGGTCTGACTAAAGATGTATACATATAACCGTTTAGTAATGGTTGGTTAATCCCATCGTTTTATAAAAGCTAACACACCGCGAGCTTTGTTTACCATCATATATTAAACTGTAATTAGTTATTAAGTTGTAAATTAATTAATGATTTATAATTACACACATTCTCAGTTCCATACTGTAAAATAAGACTCGTAAGTCTTGTATATGGAGCAGTTCAATTAAATAAATAAATATTCATATGTGTTTCTGAAAATTTAATTTATGATCCAAAAGTATTTCAAGATCTGAAAACTCCGTAACCAGTTCAAGTTGATGTCCACCCAGCTAAAAATTAAATAAAGCGTTAGGTTTCTTGCAAAACGCATATGTTTACATTTTTTAAATTGAGTCCCATTAAATTTAGCTCGCACCATTGAAATAGTTTATCCAAATCATGTTTCAGAAAATTTTTTTCAATGTTATTGTCATAGCTATGAAATATCTTCACATCATCGGCATACATTAAGGCGTTACAATATTTAATTACACACGGCAAGTCATTGATGAATAAGGAAAATAAAATTGGACCAATGTGGCTACCTTGGGGCACTCCAGAACTTACGATAATGTTTTTTGATGTAGTAGTATTAGAAAAAACATTTTGTTTTCGGTTTGTTAAATATGATTTAATCCAATTTAATCTCCCGAGTGTAAGACCCATAACATGAAGCTTTATTAAAAGTAATTTATGATTGATTTTATCAAAACCTTTACTAAAGTCCGTGTAAATACAATCTGTGAATTTCCTTTTAATAAATCCAAGAGGAAAATAACCATATTTTAAGGATAAATTAAAAATTATGCTTAATGGAGTAGCTATTGCATGTGCGCAATTCTTCAGCACACAACTGGGAACACCATGTGGTATGAGGACTTAAATGATTTTAAAGTGTCTAAAATCTGATTTGTGTGGATTGGATAAAAGTGTATCATTTGATGGCCCGCAATTGGATGTGGGTATTCATTTAAATTATTTTGGGAATCAGAGTAAGTGGCGGAAGTAAAATCAGCAAACAACTTACTACTTATCTGATCGTGCCAATTCGTATTATATAAAAGATGATTTAAGTCATAGTAGTTACATTTTTTGAAACCGAAAACCTTTTTGTGTTGATTTGTTGATTGGGAGTTGATTTTAAATAGAACATTAACGCTGATATCTAGAGTAGGATGATACCGGTCTTCGGGTGCTGTAATTGACAAGGAACATTCAGCTTGTTCATTTACAAAAACCAGGGGCCTGATTCTGACGGTCGTGATCGAATACTTTCTCGATTCGAAAGCAATTTAATATCTAATTATTTCAGTCAATACTGAACGAATCTGAATTATTTTTTCAGTGTTGTAAAGCATTAATTTGAGCTTCACAATACTGGAAAAATAATTTCGGCTCGTTCAGTATCGACTGAAATTAAATTGCTTTCGAATCGAGAATGTACTCGATAACGGATGCCAGAATTAGGCCCCAGATCTAGTGATTTACTATGAGAGTTGTAAACTCCATTTATTTGAAAAAGATATAGATCATGTAAGCTATTCAAAAATTTGAACACCCAGTAAGCATTAGGTAAGTTAAAATCACCAAAAGCAAGAAAAGGGACACCTGGCGCAGATAGTGATACTACTGATTTAATCAGAGAAGCATGCTTTGTATAAATAAGTTGATTATTATTTTGGCTTGGTGGAATGTAGGAGCAGGTCATAAATATTTTGCTGTTATGGAGTTTTATACGTATGCCAATAAATTTAATGCCTTTAGGAATATTGCAGTTTATTTCTTCAGATAAAAACATGTTATAAATAACTATTAGTATACCTCCTCCAATTGTAGCAGTATCTCTGTCGAATGTATAAATATTAAAATTGCTGCAAAAAATTTCGTTGTTGAGGATATTTTTTTAACCAAGTCTCAGTGAATATAATAACGTGGTGGTTAAATGTAAAACTATCGATGTAAAGTTTGGAAAATTTTGTGTTTAACCCAAAAACGTTTTGATAGGTAATGAACAGTTGGTTATCATTGTCAGTAATACGTTTTTTTTTTAATTGATGACACAATTGAGGGAATCCGGGCAATATTATTTAAAGTCTGGCTTGCTTTTGGTATATATTCCCTTACCAATGTATTATCGGGCCAGAAACGAGGGTCAATTATTTTATTGTATATATGGTGGAAGCGCAGTGTCTCTCATAAGAAGCTACTTATCTGATCGTGTACAAAAGGTTGTTATCGGCTTAAGAGAGTCAGGTTTCAAGGATGTACATTCTGGAGTACCACAGGGCTCAGTTCTTGGACCTTTGCTATTCACTATTTTTATCAACGATATATTTAATGTCGTTAATTTTGTTAAAATTCACGGATATGCTGATGACATACAATTGTATATATCTAGTCGTATTGGTCTTGTTGATGATATGTGTTATAAACTTAATGAGTGCCCCAGTAGGCTAGCTGGTAGTGAGCTAGTCTAGCAGCGCCGGGGTTTCGGGTTCGATTCCCGGCAGAGACTCTGGTTCCTGCAGACAAGCGTAGAGCTTCGCGGGATTAGCTTAGGGAATTAAAAAAAAAAATAAAAAAAGGACCTTCAAGCTGTTCATGAGTGGGCTATAGCTAACAACCTTATGCTGAATCCCGTAAAATCAGTTTTATTACCCATCAGCAGGATGAAACTTGATTTTAATTAGCTTCCAATTGTTAGCTTAGGCGATACACCACTTGCATATGTTCAAAAATTAAAGTACCTTGGCTTTCACATCAACTCCACCCTGTAATGCAGTGATCATATTAATAATGTAGTACGCAGTGTAACACTACGCAACCTGCGAATAACCTCTGGTTACACAACGACAGAGATCAAGAAACGTCTTATTTTACAGTTAATTCTGCCCCTTATTACTACTTCTGCGGTGGTGTATAGCAAATTGGACTCGTGCAATCTGCATAAATTACAAGTCTCATTTAACAATGCAACTCGTTATGTATACGGTATTCACAGATTTAGTAGTGTCTCATCCTGGAGAACCATGATTCTTGGATGTGACTTAATAGACTACCTTCGCATGCGAAACCTACTATTTTTACACAAATTGTTAACTGACCGTTCACCGACATACCTGTTTGACAAAATATCATTCGGTAGGTCGGCCAGTGGTGTGACCTTAATACCCCCTCGTTACAACTATTTAAATTCAAGCCGATTTTTCTTCATCAATGCTTTGGAACTCGTTGCCCTCAAATATAAAACTAATTGTTGACAGACAGAGATTCAAGAAAGCTCTTATGGATTATGTCTCACAAAATGGCTAGCTTTTAATTTTATCTTTATCTTTTTTGTTATTTTTTCTTTTTTTTTATTATTATTATTATTTTTTCCCCCCTTTTTCTTTTTATTTTCTTTTGGTTTAATTACTAATTGTTTTGTTCAAAACTTGATTTTATAAGTATATTATTATTGAATTGTTATTATTATTACTATTATTATTATTATAATTATTATTATTACTATTGGTGTTCATTATGTCATCCTCTGGACTATAAGGTCCTTATAGCTGAAATAAAATAAAATAAAAAATATATCTGATGAAACTGTTATCTTAAAAGATGTAATGCTTCTTGGTTGAGAATAAGAAAATTTATGAGTTAAAATTTCATCGTTTGAATTTAGCTTGGTTTTAATATAGTAGTTTAAGTCATCAACAGTCGTTTCAGCAGCAAAACGGGATACAAATACATACATGTTTTTTTTGGTGGTATAACTCGAAGTTCACGGGGAGCGTTTTCGGTATTGTTTGTTATAGGATTGTATAGTTTCGTTACATCAGAAAATGACAGTTTCTCAGCAGTTTTGTTTTCAATTATCTTGGAAGTAGACGGGATAACGTCGATATGGTTATCAACAGCATTACCAGAATTAAAAGGGTTTATACTAACGGTATCAGTCTTGCTTGCAATTCTAGCTGACTTACGTCTAGGAGACAATTGGGATGGAGAATGTTGTTGCAAAGACGATTGCTGCGATTGTATTTGTGTAGGAAGTTCAGAGGTTTCTAGTGATATAAAACGATCAAACAAGTTTCCGTATTCAGATATACGCTGAGAAAGATTGGACATTTCTTTTTGAATACCAAGAAAAATTGATTTTCTTTCTTGAAAGAATTTGTAAAAATCCACTCCAACTTTTTTACAGTTGTTACAACGCCAGTGCAAACCATCGTGCATTTGAGTAGCTTCAGCAGCAAGTGTTTGTATGCCGCTACATTTGAAATGAATTAGACCATGGCACAACCAGCATGACAACATTCTTTCATCATTGATTGAGCATTTCTTATTTAAGCAGTCTATAATATCAGCGTATTAAGGGTTAGACAACCAGGAGAATAACAATTTAAATATGGCAATTTTGATGAATGCGTTTACTGTAGACAAATAACAACAATTAAACGTAGAACTTTGTTTTTTAATATGTTTTTTTTGTTGATATTTTTAGTTTGCTGGGTTATGGATTTATTGTTGATTGTTTTGTGCCTATTGAGTACTACACAGTACAACACATGATTTCGGGACTCAATTCTGATAATGAAAGTATACCCAAAAAGAAGAACTTCTGCATCATAAGTTTGGCCATGGTACATCAATAAATAATTTAAAAATTAATTTGAAGTTAGTAAGTATCGTATAGCGGAATTTGTCTTTTGTTTGGCATAACTCGAGAACCACTAGTCCGAATAAGCTAAAAAAAATTAAAAAAATTAAGAATTACAATTCATTTAATCTCTTCATACAACGTTTCGCTACATAAGCAACAGTTTCGGAGTTATAAATAAATATATGAAGAAAAAAAATATTTTTACCCCAAAAAATTAAAATTTTTTATTTTTAATTCATAAAAAATCCAAAACGGTAAAAAACAAGTTAGAGTGCTATATTCCTCCACCGACTGTTCGAATATTTCAGGAGGGATACCTATATGATGTATATTTATTATTAATTTATCTTTATAAAAACAGACACCAGCATTAAAATTCTTTGGTTTGAGGTTTAGATCTAAGTATATTAAATTATTTAGCAATTTAAACTAGCTTGAGTAACAGTTTCAATTCAAATTTTGTTATAATAGAATTATTTTTATCGGTTTTAGGCTTACTAAACTGTTTTCCGGGAGTAGTGTTTATATGGGGCCTAGGGTAAATTATGGACGGATCTTCACGAAATTTTACAGCGTGATTTCCAGTCGAATAAAACAAATTTTTGCAAAATCTTATCTCATTCCGTGCCTTGTTCCACCATTTATGTTATTTTTTATAACAAAATTATCATTTTTTTTAGCTGGTGGTTCCACATTTTAATTCATAGCTCTGGTCCTACTGCTCCGATTTTGCTGAATTTCAATCCCAAACTGCTTAGGATAACTACAAGCAATTTGGCACCAAGTTTGTTCAATTCTTTTGAGTTGTTCGAAAGTGAGCATGTTTTCAACAGACGGACAGACAGACATTGCTAAATCGACTTAGAATCACTCAAGGACCCAGAATATATATACTTTGTGGGGTCTGAGATGAATAATAAAAAAGTTTCACACGGAATGACAAACTTAATATACCCTCTTCACAACTAATTGTGGTGGAGGGTATAAAAAGTGTCAAGTCCTATTACTTTCACGTAAAGTCGCATAACCTGTGAACAAAATGACACATAAATCATGAAAATCGATGAACGCGTTTCGCTTTTATTCACAATTAATTAAAGGTATGAATTTCAACAATTTGCTCGAGATATCCACAAAATTCTTTGGAAAAAACATTGATGACTTTTTTATTCATTCTTTATTTTGCATGAAAATAAACATTCCGATTCATATTACAGCTATTCTTACACAAAAAATATGCAATTTTTATATGTTATCTATGCATGGAAACCAAATTTAGAACATTTTCAATTATTGTCACTATCCATCCTCGTTGACGCTTGTAGTTCTGATGACCTTATTTTCTTCGTAGGTTGTTCATATTCATGTTCTGAGTCTGCATCATCATCCGAGATAGACGTAATATTCAAGGGCATGTTTTGTTCAGTGTGTCCGCAAATTTCAAACTGCATAATTTTAAAACTCCAACAACAAACCTTCGCAAGCAACTCTACAACTCTATGTGTGACAAAAAACGATTAATAACCAAAAATTTCGTTTTTAGTTTCTTAAAAAATACATTTTCCTCAAAGACTAGCGGAACCTCTAGACAAAGACCTTCTTTGCAAACAGGCTGGATTCAGGGGCCTGATTCTGGCAGTCGTTATCGAGTAATTTCTCGATTCGAAAGCAATTTATTATCTAATTATTTCAGTCAATACTGAATGAATCGGAATTATTTTTTCAGTGTTATAAAGCATTAATTTGAGTTTCACAATACTGGATAAATAATTACGATTCGTTTAGTATCAACTGAAATTAAATTGCTTTCGAATCGAGAAAGTTTTCGATCACGAATGCCAGAATTAGGCCCCAGATCTAGAAAATCCGGCATAACCGCACAAATAGCCTCCGGATTATAATTGAGCAATCAGTGGAATGGAGATCCCTTCTCGACCTGGTCTACATTGATTTTGAAAAGCTTTCGACACAATTGCCACCACTGTCATTTGGAGAGCACTCACCTGTAAAGGAGTACCGAGGAAAATAATAGAGATTATATAAAAATTATACAAAATCACAAACCGTCATATAATTCATTTAAACTGTATAAACTATAAGGATTACGTTAAAACTAGTGTACGACATATTATCGCCGTTCGAACATGATGGAACGTCTTAAAAAGGTAGTGAGTGAAGCTGCAAAGCAGGTCTCAAAATAAATATTTCTAATGAGAATAAATGCCACCTTTATCAGACCATTCGTTATCCAAGACATCTAACTTTAGGACGTGGGACGTGCACGCCTTTTGCTACCTGGGTACATCGAATGATGGACATTCTAATGGTGTCTCATAATCATTTGGACAACTCAGCAGTGTGTGTGTGTGGAAATAGCAATCAATTAAAACAAAAATTAAAATTTTTAATTATTGTGTAAAGTCTGTGGCACTCATGAGCTTTATGGAACTTTTTTCCCGTTGTTGGCTTTAGCGTTAGTCTGTTCTTATCCGATACCTCGTGCTTCCTGTAAAGTGCCTTGTGCTTAGGCTTTATCTGTTTGTTTCTAATTATGACTTCCGCGCCTTCTGCAAGGTTTGCAGGGTCTGATCTTGTTTTGTTAAGCCTATCATTTGTGGCTTTTTTTCTTGATTTACTTGATCTCGAAAATTTACTAAGTTCTGGTAATTAAAGCGTTCGGACCTGTTAAAGAATACGTCGGAAGGTTTCTTCCTAGTGACCGAGTGAATTGTATTATTGTAGCGGTCGACAGCGAGATTTATCATATCTTAAGTCCCCATATTTTTTGTTTCCCTAGATAAACTCCGATAAATCTCTATTAAGGTTGAGTGAAACCTTTTGATTTGTCCGTTAACTTCACTCCTTTATACAGGAGTAAAATATATCTCTAACTTTATAACTCCCTCTAACTTTTTGCCTTATACTCTGGAGTATGGCCCTATATATTGGTTTCGTCCGCACGATATCATAGTCGGCCAATATGGACTCTACGCTGTGTATCCAGGATACGTACTGCGTAGGGTTGCCATCAAAGGGTTGTAGTTCCCTTACCCGGTCCGGAAGCTGACTAATTTCCCTAAGCTCTAACTCGGTTCGAGGCGAACGAGGCGATTCGGTAACCGTCTCTGTTAAGAGAGACAGGTTGGGCCTTCCATAACCCTGACCCTAGCCTCCAGAACCTTCAACTGGGCGAGGGTAGCATTTAATCATTTCCAAAACTTTCTTCTGTAAATCTTCCATTTTAAAGCACAAAAAGCACAAGGTGTTAACAAATAAGCACAAACAAACGCGAGGTTTAACAATAAAAAAAATGGGAAAATTCAAAAACAAAATAATATAAGATATCTTAAGTCCAAGCACTTACCCTTGAATGTGGTTTCAATTCTAGGATTATTTTATTAATTTTACGTACTATAAAACGTTGGCGTACATGTGATTTTCTCTCTTTTTGTTTAAAACGAAATGAACAAAATTTTGTATATATTTTTTCCACTATGTTTTGGCTCGTGGACTAGGTTAAATTCCGATTCACTTTATTTTTGCACTTCAATTCTTGTGTTAACCCTCTTTACTCAAAATTTTATTTTTGCACAGTATTTGGGTTACTTTTAAAATTTTAATCTTAAAAAAGAAATTTTTTATTAAATATTTAAGGGAATAAAATTTCATAATTTTTAACTTCGTTATCTTTTTATGATATTTACAAAATAATTTAGTTTTTACTATTTGTAGTTATAAATTTTAATTCATTACTTAACATTCAAGAAATAACACTGTACAGATTCGGACTTACTCAAGATGAAGGACCAGAGTTGAATACTAAGCCAGAATTCTCCATATAAAACCAAGTAGAATTGAATTGCCAAGTAGAATACTTTTATTAAGATGTTTCTCGTTTGACTGCTAAGTCTTAACTAACAAACTGTTTTTTGGTAGGAATTTTTCAAATACATTTCTTTACAATTTAGTACATATATAATGGCCTCAACGCCCTCTGGTTATAAAATTCAATTTATAGCGAATAGGGTTTCCCCATATGAACATCCCGGCCCCCTTGCGGGGACTGCAAATATTCTTGTCATTTTCAATTCATTTTTAAATTAGCAGAGAGAGACAGGAAGTTCAATAATTATTCTAAAATTCAAATGGGATTTTCTTTTAATTTCTCTAATATAGGTTGTAAATCATTTGAGCAAATTCATAAGATATAATATCAATATGAAAAATATCAAAAAAAATATCAAGTTCATTAAATAAAGAGTATAAGGTATACATTACGGAAGTGTTGCTTTATTTGGTTGTTTAAATAGCACAGGAGCCGGATAATACCCATCCGAAAATCGTATCTTGAGCCATGGGTAAACCGCCTTCTCCAGGAATGAATCCAGCTTTCAGGACTTTACTATATGACTCATTTCCAAGCACCAAAGAAACGGATTGGGAAATGTAAAATTCGTTATCAGCCAGTATGAGGTGGGAAAACTTTGTCACAATGGTAGAACTAAGTGATGAAAGAGGCGTTTTCATTGCTAATTGTGACACAATCCTTGCGTCTACGGCTAGACGGATTTGGGGGTCTATCTTCGATGATAACATGAGCTGGCAATACGTTTCATTCTCGAACTTATATGTTTTCACGTGAAGTTTGGTGACAAGTTGCTGCTCAATACGGCTATATTGCGAACAGACATCAATCAAAGCTCTAGAAGTAAGCTTGGTGTGAGTGGAAACGATTATCACTTTGACTGTGGGTAATAGAGAAATGACGTGTCGGGAAAGAATAGTCGAAACAGAAGTACGACCGTTCCTCTCCTTCGAGAGAAACGTGTTGAGTTATGTTATGAGCTGACGACTTCTCAAATTGCAGTAGTGTGTGATGTTCTTTGGAACAAATGTGGCAGCCTGTGTCTTGTCGGCAGTTATTTCCAGAGTGCTTATGAGCGAGACAATTTGGGCAATAGCCTAACCTCACCACGGCTCTCAAACGTTTCTCCACGCTCATTCTGAGAAAAAATTCGCATTTTCGTAGGGAATGATATCTTCTACACAATCTGCATTTAAACGGACTATAGTTTGTGCTGCGTCTATAGAGAACAACGTCATGGTAGGAGGACATATTTTCACCTAAATAAAAGAAATTATTAGTGCTTTTCATTAAGATAAGAGATTGAAAGGCTTTATGGTTATAGATAATGAAATGGAAAGGAAAGAAAATTGGAAAATTAAAGAATATGGAAAAGTTAGGCTGGTAATAAGATAAGTTTAACTATGGGGCGAGTTACAATTCCACGTTGTGTTCTAATATCAGCAACTCTAACCCTTTGATCGGGTATTTTCCATTTATTTCTCTTGTGAAGTTCCTTTAAATATTCATTTTTCCAACGATGACAAAATTGTTGCTGGATTGATCGTAATCGTTGCCAACGATTTATATAAGATGTTGGTTGGTTAATGAATTTTGGATCGGGAGGAGCGAGAAGGGGACTACCAATTAGAAAATGCCATGGAGTCAAGGCATTTAAGTCCATAGGGTCTTCGGACATTGGTGAGATTAGTCTTGAATTAAGGCAGGATTCGATTCTGGAAAGTAACGTCGAAAATTCCTCAAAGGTGTATTTAAACGGACCCATGATTTTTCGAAAATGGCTTTTAAAGCTTTTTACGCCAGCTTCCCACAAACCACCCATGTTTGGAGAACCGGGTGGAATAAAATGCCATTCAATATTCTTAAGGGTTAAGCTAGATGTGAGTTCGGTGCGGGATGCCAATAGAAAATCCTTGGCCATTTGTCTGGAAGCGCCGACGAAAATTGTACCGTTATCGGAGAATAATTTAAACGGATAGCCTCGTCTGGCTACAAATCTATGAAATGCCATAATGAAAGAAGGGCTTGAGAGGTCTGTAGTGGCTTCCAAATGAATAGCCTTTGTGGCGAAACACACAAAAACGCAAACGTATCCTTTAGTTATACGACAAACTCTACCTGTGAAAGTTTTTAGATCAAAAGGGCCTGCGAAATCAATTCCAGTATTGTAGAAAGGTCGCTGTAGCTCTGTTCGTTCCGAAGGTAATGCGGCCATTATTTGGCTTCTGGCTCTGCCCCTGTCAATGACACACTTCTTACAATTACGAATCGTAGTTTTGATAAGATTTTGATAAGTTTTGACGAATTAGAGCTAGCACCAGCTGGTTACCTCCATGAAGTGAGAGGGAATGAGTAAAATTAACTAGTAGTTTCGAAAGTTTGCAATTATACGGCAGAATTATGGGAAATCGTTCATCGTATGATAAAGATAGAGAGTTTGCCAGACGGCTGTTTACGCGAAGTAATTTTTTGGAATCAAGAAATGGATTCAAGTTGAGGATTGGACTTGTTCTAGAGATGTTTTTATTATTTTCGATAGAATTATATTCATTGGGATATGCAATTGTTTGAGCAATTTGGATGAGGCGATCTCGAACATGGGCAACTTCTTGCGCGGATAACATAATAACTTCAGAGTGAAAGGAGTTCCTATACTTAGGGGATGTTCGATGAATGAAACGAAAAACGTAACAGAGTGTTCTGATAGCTTTGGGAAATGTGGAAAATCGATCTAAAATATCAGCGTAATTTGAAAAATATGAAAAATGTACTCTTATAGGTTTCTCTTCTTCTTTTGTCTCCAGAAACGTCAGATTCGATTTTGGCCATTGATTAGATGGAAATTTTAACCAGGTAGGTCCATGCCACCATAAATCATTATGAACTAAGTCCTGAGGGTAAACTCCACGGGTCGCGATATCTGCAGGATTATACTGAGATGGAACGCGATTTCAATTATCGCATCCTACCGTTTGTAGAATTTGAGAAACTCTGCTTGCGACAAATGTCTTCCATTGATGAGGAGATTTGCGTAGCCAAGAAAGCACAATAATCGAATCACACCATTTGTAAATTTTACAATTTATCAGGTTAAGACTAGGAAGCATGGAATCTTGAATTTTGGAAAGCATAACAGCGCCGCACAATTCTAGTCTGGGAAGAGAAATGCATTTTATAGGAGCAACTTTAGATTTCGCAGTAAGAAGATGGACAGAAATGGATTCAATAGTTTCGATACGAACATAAATAGCTGCTGCATACGCCTTTTCTGAGGCGTCACAAAACCCATGTATTTGAACGTTGCATTTTGGAGTGAATGAAATCCATCGGGGAATTCTTATACTTTCAATTTCTGGATAATGTTGAATGAACAAGTTCCAATCCTGGAGGCAGTTATCACCCAAACTTTCATCCCAAACGGATTTTGATTCCCATATCTTTCTCATTAGGATTTTAGTCAGTATTATGAAAGGAGAAAGCCAACCTGTGGGATCGAACAATTTGCTTATTTCGGACAGGACATGTCTTTTGGTTATATTCTTACGATTTGACACAGCTTTTGCTGAGAAAAAGAATGTATCAGATTTTGCATTCCATCGTACTCCTAAAGTTTTTGCATTGCTAGTATCGTCAAATATACAGAAATCTTCTTGTAGAAGATCACTTTTGCTTATGCCTGCGAGGATTTCGGCAGAGTTCGGCGTCCATTTTCGAAGAGAAACCCCAGCTGAATTAAGGGCTTCGTTCAACTGATTCCTAGCTTGGATTGCCGAGGGAATGTCGGGTGCGCCGTAAAGTGCGTCGTCAACATACATTGAGTTTTTTAGTATATCACTAGCTTAGGTATGACTGTTCTCGGTATCTGATGATAATTGGATAAGAGTTCGAATTGCCAGGTACGGCGCACAGTTAAGTCAAAAAGTTACTGTTTTTAATTCGTAATCTCCGATTTCATTATTCTTGGAAGTACGGAAAAGAATTCGCTGAAAGGGAGTGTCATTTGGACTAACGAGTATTTGTCGATACATTTTCTCTATGTCGCAGTTAAAAACATATCGATGAAATCTCCATTTTAGGAGAAGGACAATGAGATCATTTTGCAAGACAGGGTCTGTGTATAATATATCATTCAACGAAATACTATTGGAAGATGGATAAGAAGCATTAAACACAACCCTTACTTTAGTCGTAGAGCTGTCTGGCTTGACCACCGCATGGTGTGGAAGGTAAAAGTTTTTAAAATTGTGTGTTTCGGAGGGTGGAGACACTTTCGTCATGTGTCCAAGGTCTAAGTATTCTTGGATCACGGCATCGCATATAGCCTTCTGTTCTGGATTCTTGGAAAGACGTAGTTCATTACGTAGAAATTGAGCTAGAGCGATATTCCTCGACTTTCCTAAGTAATCTGTTTCATTTATCTTTGACTTCTTAAAAGGCTGAGATACGACATATCTTCCATTTTCTGTTCGCTGGGTAGTTTGTGCATGAAATTGTTCGCAAAAACGATCTGCTTGAGATAGGATTGGTTTTTGAGGAACGTCCTCCACCTCCCAAAAACGCATTAGCTGTTTTTCTAGGGAGACTGAAGCAACACATGATAGTACACGAGTGGACGGGGATGAAGTTTGGGCTAAGTTCCCCGAAATTACCCAACCAAAAATGGTTTCCTTAGCTTTCAATCTTCCGTATACATTCCTCTTGAAGCCGTCCAACTCAAACTTGTCCATTGTATCTTCACCGATAAGAATGTCTATTTGTGAACATTCATAAAAATTTGGATCAGCCAAACTTAAATTAGACAATTTTGAAACAATTTTTGCATCCACATAATTACTTGGAAGGTTTCCTGAAAGTTCCTTTATAACGAGTGCGTCTGTTGTGACCTTAATGTTACTATAACCATTAGAACCAAGTACGATTGAACATACTTTTCGAGATATTGCAGAAAGTGACCCGTTCAAGCCGCTTATTTCGGCTTTTACAGATCTGTATGGAAGACCAATACGTTTAAAAAGCCTTTCTGAAATAAATGTTCTTTCAGAACCTGAATCGAAAAATGCCTTTGCAGGAAATTCGATTCCCTTGCAATATACCTGAGTCATTGCAGTAGCTAGAAGAACAAATTTTGAATTTAAGGAAAAGCATGATCGAATATTAGCGGATGTGCTGGGTTCAGTTGAGAGTGGGGGTAAGCTATCGGAGGTGGGACTAAGAGTCGAAGAACCATTTTCCTTGTGCAAAAGAGTGTTGTGTCTTTTACGATAGGTACGGCAGTTAAATGAGCTAGTGCAGTCTTTTACACGATGATGCCTAGCAAAACAATTTATACATAGTTCAAACCTTTTTATACATGAAATTCTTTCATCTATATTGATTTGTAGAAATTTCGAGCATTGTCGAATAAAATGTTGACCAGTAGTGCAAATATGTTAGGAATGACATTAGAGTGATTGTTCTTAACTTTTCCGGAGTCATTCCTATGATCGAAATGGGTATTGTATGTGGAAGATAAAGAAGCCCCTTTAGCTTCCGAAACAGTTTCGAGGGTTTGAAAATGGCTGGTTAGAAATTGGTTCATTTGAGACCATTTCGGAATTTGTGTTCTATTAGAGAGGGATTGTTCCCAAAGGGAAAGAGTAGTCTCTGGAAGACGTGTTGAACAAATATAGCATCCCAGTTCTCTATATTGATTTTATAAAGTTCCAAGGAAGAAACGCAACTATTGATTTGTCGTTAGAAGTTTTTAATTTCGACACAAGATTCATTTAAAACTTGGGGCAGGTTGAGAAGCAAACGAAGTTGACTATTGCATTCTTTCTATTGTTTTCAAATCGTTCCTGTAGGCTCTGCCATGCTAGCTCAAAACCTTCATTCGTAGGAGGATGTTTTTTACAATATCCTTCGCTTCACCGCTGGTATTTCTATTTAAATAAAAAAGTTTCTGGACATTGCAAAGACGAGGATTATTAATATAAAGTGCAGTAAATAAATCCCTAAACGTAGGACATGATTCGTAATCCCCATCGAAAACGTCCGTATCGCAAGGAGGAAGATGTACATTATTAAGGGTCATGGTTTTAGAGATATTTGGTTGTGGGTTTTGCTTGCACTCGATAATTCCTGAATATGTGAGCTTAAGCGAGATATAAATCTAACATACGTAGTGTAGGCGGACTGATGCCTAGATGCTATAGTTTCCTCATCTACTTTTACAGAGCCCCCATCATCATTATTAGATTCACTCCTATTTACCTCTTCAAGGCATTTCTGGTAAATATTTTTTACTCCGTCCCAAATGGACCTCATTTCGTCGCGATGTACCACCAATGAGTAAACCGAGGATACCTGAATTTGTGATTCATCAAATTCTGCATCGAATCGAATAAGTTCATCCGTGGCTCGAATGTATTGTTGTAAATAAGACATATTTGTAGGGACAGACACTAATTACAACGAAAAGAAAGTGGGAATCAAGTGTACTAACAATGAATAACGATTTGAATTTATGGATTGTATTGATAAAAAAACGTGACCACAACGCGACGCACTTGAATTTATTTTGTTATAAGTTATAATCAACTAAAACTTTGGTAAATCGATAATGAGAAAAAAGACTATAGCTTTATTGTTAAAAAAAATGGGAATTAAAATGGAATGGTAGAGTAATGATTTTTTTTTTGCTAGGATTTATGAAAATGTAAAATTGAAAATGTTTAAAGTGTAGTTACCAGTAATCTTCGTTCTTTACTTATGTAGGTGTTTGTCCTGTGATAATTGATTGCTTTAGCTCGTCTTCTTCTCCTGATAGCTTTTCCAAACGGCAATGTCTTGGTAGTTGATACAAATTGAGTTTCTCACAACTATGCACTAGAACTTGAGTGAAGAGAACTTAACCAACACACTGTTGAATGCTGAAAATTCCTTGATGCTAGTTTTATTTTTATACAAATTAGTTTGTGTATGGTTTTGTTTTAAATTTAGGCTTGTCGCAAAATGTTAATGTTTTTTTTTCCTTCTTGTTAATTATTTATATAAAATCAGTTAAAAGTCATTAAAAATTAATTTAATATCGAAATAATATTTTATCTGCTTCTTCTTTGGTTTCTTTTTTTTGTTGTATGGGAATGGTTATGAACCGTGTTTCTTTTTCCAACAACTGTTAAGAAACAAAAGGTATTGGAAAAACCACAATATGAAAGTTATCGTAGGTTATCGAAACAATGTTTATAAGAAATTTAAATTTGAATGTCAACTAAATGTTGCTAGACTTTTACTCTGTTTCGAATAAACTTAAAGACGAAAGAGAGGCGGGAGAACGGAATGTGTGTAATGCAACGTTAGATTTTGCTTACGAAAATAAGGGGTTGATTTTAAGATGTTTTGAGCACTAAATATAGCTAACACTTTCTGGTTCTCTCTTTGCTCGTTTTGTTTTAATGTTTTCAACGAGTAATCCAATGAATTTTTAAGTGATTTTTAGGTATACAGAAAAAGACTAACGGTATTCTAAAAATGACTTTTATTTTTGTTCTTTTTTTTGCGCACTGTCCGTATGTAATATTTGTAGCTATTTAAAAAAAAAACGAACGCTACTTTCCCGTGTTACGCTAATATGTACAATATAAGATTTCTTCCAAAACAACGAATTTAATGCTCTTTTGAATTTTATCACTTGTAGAAGGTAATTCCCGAACAGTCCATGTCGTATAGAGTTAAACGCCGGGCAATCACATAGAAGATGAAATACTGTCTCCTCAGTTCCAGGTTCCCTGCAGCTGCGGCAGCATTCATTGAAAGGGGGGCCGAGTCTCATAGCGTGCTTGCCGATCGTCCAATGACCAGTGAGCACGTATGTAAGTCTTGACACGTCCTTCCGACTGAAATTGAGAAGTCGCTCAGAGCGACCTATGTCATATGTGGGCCACGTTTCCTTGGTAGCCCTACAGCCATCCAGTTTCCTCCATTTATCGTCAGCCATATCCAGATAGTGCCTGAAGATTTCGCTCCTGATAGTTCCCAGGGGTGTTGCGACTGGCACAGCCTGTGAAATATCAAGAGCGGCTCCAGTTTTGGCCAGCCCATCCGCTCGTTCATTGCCATAATGGTCCCTATGCGCAGGGATCCAAATTAAGGTAATGTCAGATAGACTGCCCAGTCTGGACAGTTCTTCCCTACACTGGTTGACGAGTATGGATGTTGTTTTGTGTGGCTCCAGTGACATCAAAGCTGCCTGGCTATCGACGAAGATGCCAATTTTGCCGCTGATGTTCCTATCGTATAGCGTTATGCATGCCTCCCTGATCGCCAATATTTCAGCCTGAAATACGCTAGCCCAATCCGGCAGACGAAAAGAGAGGTTCACATGTAGTTCCTCCGAGAAGACCCCAGAGCCGACACCGCAGGTCATCTTTGACCCATCTGTGTAAACCCTCGTGCGGTATTCCTCGTCCAGGATACCCCTGCTCCATTCCCGTCTTGACGGGAATATGACCTTGAATTTCCTATCAAAGTCCATGCGGGGTATCATGTAGTCCGTTGGTCGTTTCAGAGATGTGGGTTGCTTCTGTAAGATCCCTGCATGACCGTACGTCCTCGCCCTCCAACATCCCGATGAAGAGAGCCTGACCGCGCTATTGACGGATATGGCCATTAGGTGTATTTTAATTGGAACAAGGTGCAGTGTAGTGTTCAGAGCCTCTGAAGGACTAGTGCGTAGTGCGCCTGTTGCTCCAATGCAGGCTGATCTTTGTACTCTGCCCAGCTGAACCACGATGTATTTCTTGCCCGTCGCGGTCCACCATACCAGAGATCCATATGTAAGAATGGGCCGTACTATTGCTGTGTATAGCCATTTGACCAGTCTAGGATTAAGGCCCCACCTGGTGCCAAACATTCTACGGCAGGCGTAGTAAGCCACCGTAGCCTTTCTAACCCTGTGTTGAGTATTCAATCCCCATGATAGTTTCGAGTCCAGGATAATTCCCAGATATTTCGCGTGATTCGACAGGGGAAGTTCGCAACCCCCCAGCCGCGGCAGTTTAAAAGCCGGAATTTTTGTCCTTCTGGTGAATAGTACCAGTTCCGTTTTGTTTGGGTTCACTCCCCGTCCGCACTCAGTGGCCCAGTTGCTGAGCGCCCCCAACGCACTGGACATAATGTCACTCATCACATCCAGAAACGCACCAGATACTAGTAACACTACATCATCCGCATAGGCCACCGTCTTGATGCCCCTGTTATCCAGGCCAGTAAGAATCGAGTTAACAACGATGATTCAGAGCAGAGGAGAGATCACCCCACCTTGGGGTGTACCCCTGCTAACATTCTTTGACCTCACACTGTTGCCAAGACATGATGTAACGATCCTTGACCTCAACATGCTCACCAACCATCTAATGATGTACTCCTGGACATCCAGATCAGTTAGAGCCTGTTCGATCGCAGTGATCGTGATATGAACAAACACTTTTATGTTATAATTTCCTTATTATAATTTTTAAATCATTATTTAACTTTCCTTCCTTTTATAATATTTAAGGAAATATCACTTTTATGATTTTCCATTTCATTATTTCTATTTCAATTTTATTTTAAAATTTTATTTGTTATTTTATTTAGTTAGTTAGTTAGTTAGTTAAATGTTCTTTATTTAATTCATTTCTTTGTGATAACAATTTTTTAAATAATAAATAATAAATCTTATTTTGTGTTTTATTCGACCTTTAATATGTATTAATAAAAGAACTTGTTTTTCTATTGAGCTCGAGGTCCTGGTTTTATTGTTAATAATTGTAATTTATTCAATATTTATTTTGCCAATATTTCGTTTTTCATTGAAAAACATCTTCTTGTATATTAATAATTTTTTTCTTTATTAAAGCCCAGAAGATGTTTTTCAATGAAAAACGAAATATTGGCAAAATAAATATTGAATAAATTACAATTATTAACAATTAAACCAGGACCTCGAGCTCAAAATAAAAACAAGTTCTTTTATTAATAAATAATATAATAATAAAAAAAAAATTATAATAAAAAAATAAAAAAAATAAGAACGTACGACTATGACTTAATGTCGTCAGTCGGAAAGAGATAAATATGATAATGTTTTTGTGTATTATATAATAAGGTTAATAGCTAAACTCATTTAAGAGCTCCTTCCTGTAACCTATCGCATGTATAACACAGTACAACATTTTTCAGGTGATTGATTCGGGACTCAATTCTGATAATTGGTTATGAAAGTAGACACAAAAAGAAGAACTTCTGCATCACTTCTTTGGTCGTGGTACATCTAATAATAATAAAAATTAATTTGAAGTTAGTAAGTATTGTATAGGGGAATTTGTCACGTTTTAGGCTCTTTTGTTTGTCATAACTCGAGAACCACTAGTCCGAATTAGCTGAAACAAATTGAAACAAATTAATAATTACAATTCCTTTAATCTGTTTATACAACGTTTCGCTACATAAGCAACAGTTTCGCAGTTATAAATAAATGTATGAAGAAAAAAAATATTTGTTGCCCAAAAAATTTAAATTTTTTATTTTTAATTCATAAAAAATCCAAAACGGTAAAAAAGTGTCACGTCCGACTTTCACGTAAAGTCGAATAACCTATGAACGAAATGAGACATAAATCATAAAAATCGATGAACGCGTTTCGCTTTTATTCACAGTTAAGTAAAGGTATAAATTTCAAAAATTTGCTAGAGATATCCACAAAATTCTTTGGAAAATCATTTATGCCTTTTCATATTACAGCTTTTCTTACACAGAAAATATGCGGTCTACTTTCATAACCAATTATCAGAATTGAGTCTCGAAATCATGTGTTGTACTGTGTAATGAATCCATATATTTCTTTAAAATTTTCTGTAGGGTTGTTTACAATAGTTATTAACTCATTTTCAGTCAAGGTAAACTTTTTAAAATGTTTATATCTGATATGACGCAAAATAGGGCATATGGCTATGAAATATAAGATATTTCAATCTGATTAAGATTGCATAACGAGCAATTACGGGATCTTTGCTGCTAAAACCTTGTTCCATTTAATTCAAGCAGGTCACTTCTAATTTGGAATATGTAGCTAAAAGCTGTCGTGTTATTTGAAATTTCAAAATATGATTGAGGCCTCGTGTAATTGAGTTTAGAGTAAAACCGGTTTGTAGTAGCTGCTTTTTCTAAATGATTTTGTAGTTCTTTAAGTTTCAATCCTGCTAAATTTTCAAATCTTAATTGTTCCCAGCTTTCTTTTGTAGAGCATTCGGAAGCTCTGGATGTATTTAGTTCATTAGCTAGTGCATCTATTTGCTCATACCAATACACTTTTTTTTGTATGATAATTCTTGTAAGCTGGTTTGGTAAACGGTCGTTGTTGTATTCATGTAATGTTCTAATAATAGCCCAATTCACAATCTTGTACAAATGATCTTGCTTCGTAGCATTTGCAAAATGATATATTAAATACTGTAGAATACTTTTGGGATTTTATTAAATACTATACCATTTTGCAGATCGGCTTGGTTCACTGAGTGTTAGCTGTCGGTTTGCAATCAAGTGTTGCATAAGTCGAGTAAATATAAACTATTGGTTTTAGGCGTTGCATATTTGCAAAAGAGTAGCAAGTGCATTGCTGTATATTTTGTTGGTGTAGAGTAAAAATATACTATACCATTTTACTATAACCCCAAAAGTATGCTATAGTATTTACTATACCATTTTGCAAATGCTACGATGCAAGACCATTTGCACAAGATTGTGAATTGGGCTAATATATCTTTTGTATTTAAGTTTCTATTTGTTAAAATAGTTGAGTTAAATACATTCAATTTATAAAGTATCACTATCCAGTGTGACACAAAGAATGCTGACGAAGGCTGTAGCGGGCCAGAAAATGCATTACATTCTACTAGTGTCTAATAATTGTAAATTTTTCTGTGCATACAATATAAAGGACAGCTAAGGTAAAATGTAACAAGAAGATACAATATAATAGTCTGGTAGTGTATAAAGTCATTCCTAAAAATTAAAGGAATAGGACTATTTCAAAAAAAAGCTTTATAAAATACATAACTGAAATTTACCTCAAAAAATAAATTCGAAAAAATAAAAAATGTTGAAAAAAATAATAAAAATAAAAGTGTGTAAAATATAAAACAAAAATATAAAAAAGAAGTGTGTAAAAAAATAAAAAAAATAATGTCATCAGAGGATGTATCACTAGCCATTGCTTTGACTGCATTTGTATTCGATGGTAATGAGAAATCTAAACCAAAACGGCATAGAATTTGGCAAAAAAAAATGAGTAGAGAAAAGAGAAGAGGAGGGGTTCTGTGCAAAATTGTACATCGAATTGAAAGAAGACCAATTTTTATACAAAAATTTTTACGTATGGATATTCAACAGTTTAACAATTTGCTCTGTTTGGTGTCTCCACTGATTACAAAAAAGGACACTGTAATGCGTAAAAGTATAACAGCAAGGGATCGACTAATTGTGACACTTCACTTCCTTGGTAGTGGTAATTCGTTTTCATCACTGCAGTATCTGTTTCGTATTCCTAAGCAAACTATTAGCACCATTATTCCGGAAGTGTTGGATGCGATTTATACAGTGCTTTTAGACAAATATATGAAGGTAAGAGAATTTTATCATTACCTTTGTGATTGCACTTCACTACTTCTATTTTTTACACATCTTTTCCTATAGATGCCAGCAACCGCAACAGAATGGAAGGCTGTTGCAGATAAATTCGATGAGCGATGGCAATTTCCAAATTGCATTGGTGCTGTTGATGGTAAGTACGTTGTAATGGTTGCACCATCTAATGCTGGAAGCATTTATTATAATTATAAAGGTACGCACAGAATTGTGTTAATGGGAGTTGCAGACACTGATTACAAATTCATATATGTTGATGTTGGTCGTAATGGACGGTTTTCTGATGGTGGAGTATTCAACCGCTGTAGTTTTGCAAAAGCAATGGATAACAACCAATTGAACTTACAAGAGTAGACTGTATTGTCTGGACGAGAATTACGTGTTCCGTATTTAGTTGTTGCAGATGATGCTTTTGCTATGCGACCAAATCTTATAAAACCATATGCCCAGCGTGGCTTGACAATGGTTCAGAGTGTATAATTATCGTTTAAGCCGTGCACGTCGCGGTATTGAAAACGTGTTTGGTATAATGTCAGCACGTTTTCGCGTATTACGATCACCTATTAATTTAGACCCCGAAAAAACCAAAAAAGTAGTTTTAGCGTGCTGCATACTTCACAATTATATGATCACAACAAATAAAAAATTATACACCCCATTTGGGATAACCGATCAATATGATGAAAATGGAGTGTTAATTGAAGGTACTTGGCGAAATGAATACTGTACAAATTCAACATTGTTTTCACTTCAAAATGCTACAAATTCTCACTTTCTATCAAACATGACTGCTAAGGAAATACAAAAGGAATTTACAATGTATTTTGTGGAAGAAGGTGAACTAGATTGGCAGTATAAACAAATCTAATTTTTTATATTGATAACTAAAATTTGGTTTATTTATGTTATTACTATTAACAAATTTGTTTTTCATTTAAACAATTCATATATGTACATACATATGTAAATTAGTAAGTATTTACATATCACACTGGTTCCTCTAAAGGGAGTAAACTCAAAATTTATAAATTTTCAGTAGAGGCAAAAAACTGGTTTCTTTTTATATGCACTCTTATACTTCAAAGGGGGGCAAAATACTACAGAAATTAATCTAAGACTTTAACAGTGCGTATATATGACCACTGTACATCGATTTCTTGCAAAGTGAAAATTAAAATATTTATATTTATTGACTCTCTTTAGTGGAACCAGTGCGATATGTAATTTTTTAGCCATTATTAAAATTGGATTAAACAGAATTTTCAGCATCATCCATAATATCCATTAGAGCTCGATTCAATTTTCTTTTAGCAAGCATTCCTTTTTGCAGCGGAAGACTGCGAAATTCTGCAGCAACAAAAGCGCCAAATTGATCTTTTGTATCCGTTTTTTCTGCTATTGTACAGATTGCCTTCGCTGCCATTTCTTTGAATATATCGCAATTAGCCGATGGTGATGATTGTGATAGCGGCATTGGTGAAACCGATGGTATTTTCCTAGCACGTTTTGGTAATGTTGGCTCACAATCTGTTACTGACCAATTCGAGTTTTCCACAGGCTGTTATGAAAATAAAAATAAAACAAATTAAGTTAAAAAATCCGTATCGGGCCTGTTCTGAAAATCACGTGATTTCAAATCACGTGTTTTTGAAAATTACACGTGTGATTTTGTGGTCTTCTGAAGGTCATACAAGTTTTGTGTTGCTCGGTGTGCTTTCGGCAATTGAAGATCACACCAAATTACACAAAAACGGGACACTAAAATATCAAACGTGTGATTTTAGTAGGCACATGTGATTTGAAATCACGTGATTTGAGTAAAAGTGATTTGCAGAACAGGCCTGATAATGCAAAAATCGTTAACTTACAACTGTCATTGATGAAATTGATTCGCTAGTTTGAGATGTTTTATTTACTTCTAGAAACATCATTAAGTTAAAATATTTCCAAACAATGTTTCCTCCAGCAGCTGAACCAGATTTTTGCCTTTTACTTTTACTTATGTAAGTTTGTTTTGAATGTAACTCGTAGATTTGACCATTTTGCTCTGCATTCGTCTGCAGTTCGTTCTTCTATAAAATCAGCAATTTCTTGCCAAGTTGGTGTTTTTGCAATTTATATTGTGGAGAACTAATGTCCCAAAGTGTTGGACGTTCTTCAACAGCAGTTATTAGTTTAATAATATCATCGTGAGACCATTCAGTATTGACTTTTGGTCTTATTTGCTTGTATACCTTTCGGATTTTGTTTGATGTCTGCACCTTTTTCAGGTGCCACGCATTCGGAACCATGAGCATCAACACTATAAATTGAGTCTGTACTGTCTGAATTTTCCAAAAAATCTGCAATCATTGCATCCATTTCTCTATATGCTTGTTATATGTATCTATAAATAAAAGGAGGAATAAATAGTATTACTAAAAACACATATATGTATATGTATGTTGACTCACCAATTAATGTATTATCCAAGAAAATTATTTTTACTATATTTTAATTTTTATAATTATCACAGCTTTTTGTTAACACAATGTCAAAATTTTAATGAAAATATGTCAAAATATCAATTCTATATGCTAACAAATTTGCCGTATGTTGAAAAGCTTACCTACGACTTTCAACAAATAACATATTTGTCAACATTAGAGATGAGCGATATTTCCGTACCTGTGATTTAATCACTGTTACTGAAAAATCACGAATCACAGTTGTGACCAAATCTGTTAAGTAACAGGTACTTGCTAAGTTGTTATTTTCTTATTTTGTTTCATACACAAATTTATGATATTTCACTGTTTGTGTGGGTAATAGCGTTTTTTGCACTCATGAATGTAATTGTTGCTATTTTTTCTTTTGATCTCTCTTCTTCTTTTTTAGAATTTTTTTTACAGCCAATGTTTATTTGTTCAAGTATGTCCAACTAAACAGGTGATCGTTTTTGTTGCCTTATTTCTTTGTCAAACTCCATAACAAAAAATTTTCAAATATCCTAGAACAAAAATAAAAGTTGTGATCACAATCACAGTTTTAAATAACAGTGATTTTTAAATCACGTTCACTAATCACGATGTTCCTTAAAAATCACGGGATCGCTCATCTCTAGTCAACATACGTATAAAATTTGTTGAAAAGAAAAAAAAAATGGTGTCTAGACGATATGCTATAATTGTGAACAAACGTTTGCTGACATCGTTAACAAATGCCTGCCATATGTTGGTAAGCATACGTTTGTTGAACAAATTTGTTGTCTACACGATATGTTGGCACTGAAAACAAATTTTTCAACATAAATTTGCTGATTCAACATATCGTGTACACTTAGCTTTAGATGTAAATCCAATGTAAATATAAAATTATTCTCTACACCAGTTTCCAACATCAATATATATGTGGGTGTAAAAGGTGGCAGTTTTAAAATTTTTTTTTAAAAGAAACGTAGAAGGTTATCTACTTCTTCAAAAGAAGAAAATCCCCATATTTGGGCGGCATAAGACTGAATTCCACGGCATACAGATTTAAACAAATTCCATTTTGCTTTTAAGCATATCTCTTTTTTCGCCAAAAAATCATTTCATGTTGCATTAATGCTGTTTTTTGCAGAAAAATTTCTTTTTTCAACGTGTTTTTTAAAAGACATTTTAGGCGATAAAGTAACTCCCAAATACGTATATTCATTTGTGATTTGCTCAAATTGACCTGCAGGTTCCACATCTCACAATATCTTTCAAGTTGATTTATCATTTGTTGCATTGTTACGATATCATCAGCTAAAATTACGATGTCGTCAGCAAACATTCGTGCAAATCATTTAGTTATTTTGAAAAAAGTGTTGGGGAAAGTAAACAGCCTTATTTAACTCCAGAACCAGTTTCAAACTCATCTGAGAACTCCTCTTCATCCCATACCTTAAATTTAGTGTTACTATATATGGTTTCGATCATTTGGACCATTTTTGTTGATACGCCAATAGTATTAACCAGAGATTTCCTTGAGATTTTATCAAACGCTGCACCGAAATCCACGAAAAAAGCGTACAATTTTTTGCTTTCTTTGAACTTAAGGTCAGCACGATAATTACTCACGGTATTCCTTTCTCCCTTCTTATAAATTGGAAAAAGTATACTTGTCGTAAATTTATCATCTAAATTTGCTGTTTCATATATGATGTTGTATGTGTTTGCCTGCTCTTCCACAAAAATATCCGTTGAGTTCTTAAAGAATTCATAGCTGACGCGGTCCTCTCCAGGGGCTTTGTTTTTCTTGGATTCGGCTAGTACGTGTTTTATTTCAAAAGTAGAAATAGGTTGATCTAGATCTTCATCCGTATATTTCATTGCAGCATACATTATATTACATACATATGTAAAATATCAGGCGTTTTTAAAAGAGTAGAAAAATATTGTTTGAACACATTTGCCGGTATATCAGGCTTCGACTGCATTTCTTTGTTTTTTATTTCTTTAATAAGATTCCACCAATCTTTACCAGTTTTTACTAAATTGATCTGATTTTCTATCTTCCTGTAATATTCGTAATTACCTCTCACACAAATTTTATTTTTGATTTTTTATTTTATTTAGGTTACAATGCTCTCAAAATAAAATTTATTTAGCATATTTTATTTCTTTCTCAATAAAATAAAATTTATTTAGCATATTTCTTTCTAATTTTTTTTTATATTTTTATTTTACTTAGGTTACTGAGCTCTAAAAAAAATTATTAATTATTTTTTCCTATGAAATCCTTTGGATGGAGGATCGTGTAGTCCTTTTTCGAAGGCTACTGCCACCGTACTAAGGCACGATTTTCCTCACCCTGCATACTTTCCCACTGTGACCTTTCATTACCAGACCAAAGACTTATTTCCCATTAAGTAGTGTAGTTTCTTATGTTGACTTCAACTTACAGGAGAACCCCTACTTAGCCTTCTGTAATGAAACGGTGTCGCGAAGGAGTGGGACCAAAAACAAAATGAACGACACTAAAAAAAACGAAAACAATTAACCGGAATTGATGAAGGACAAGCGAGAATAAGAACAACGATTGACAGTGAGACGAAAAAGCCAGGGGCTGTAACAGTCGATGCGATGCATCGCAAACATACATCGATGTTGCATCGATATTTCATAAAATACATCGATGTTTTTCATACATCGATTGTTTTTTTAAATTATATATTATTATTATATTTTCGAAAAATCTTTTTTACATATCCCAATACATTTTTTCAATACTGTAAACAATAAGCAAATAGCAAAATATGTTCCTTTGTTTAACTCAAGGCAAATTTATAACCCCGGGTCTCCACGTAGCAATATTTATTGCGGCAAACGTCAAATTTGATTGCTCCATAAAATTTGCGACGTATAGACCGCATATTGCCATGAGTTGCAATCCATTGCGCAATGATTGCTCTTCTTATTGCTTGAGCAATTATTGCTTAGCAATCTGCTGCAAAATGAGTTGTCATTTATCTGACATTTCATTTCTCTGTACGTGGCAAATCAATTTCACGTGTTCTCCAGCAATATAGTCAGCAATTATTGCTCCATTGTTCTGTCATTGTTCTGCCGACGTTATTGCTTGTACTTATCAATAAAAATTGCTACGTGGAGACCCAGCGTAAATAAACCCCAGTCAAATTTGATTGCTCCATAAAATTTGCGACGTATAGACCGCATATTGCCATGAGTGGCAATCCATTGCGCAATGATTGCTCTTCTTATTTCTTGAGCAATTATTGCTTAGCAATCTGCTGTAAAATCAGCTGTTATTTATCTGAGATTTAATTTCTCTGTACGTTTTTTTATGGCAAAGCAATTTCAAGTGTTCTCCAGCAATATAGTCAGCAATTATTGCGCCATGGTTCTGCCGACGTTATTGCTTTTGCTTAGCAAAAAAAATTGCTACGTGGAGACCTAGCGTAAAGGTGACCGCATCATGAGATAGAGCTATGCTAGCTATCCCTTTTTTTGAACACATACTATGTATTTTGTTTTTGTAAAAAGTTAGAGTGAATGTCAACATTATTTGTTTATAAAATATACACAATTGCTTAAGAAGGTAAATTTTTTCCTCTATTGCAAATTTATTGTGGCTCCACTTATTCCTTACGCCTTATAAAATCCTTGTGTTTAAATTTTATGTTCACTTTTTTGTTTTATAACATTTAAATAGGATAATATAATAGACTTTATATTTTTATCGAATTTTAAATTTTAACAAATTTTTTTCATAAAATGTAAACACACAAGGAAATAAACATTTAACAGATGACTCGAAAATGTCACCTTTATGAATTCGCCTTGGTTTAACTTGTGCACAATTTTATAGCTATTATTTTAATTACGCGTGGTTAGCAGCGATGCCAGAAGTGCAGATTTATCTGTATTTTGAAGATTTTATCCCCAAAATTGTCAAAATGCAGATTTGCAGATTTTTGGTTCATGATTGCAGATTTTTTAGCTCGGTGGAAACTTATTTACATTGTCATGATTGTACTATTTCCACTTCTTGCATTGATAAATAAATATAGTAATCAACCATTAATGGAAGAACCGTGTGGAAATAGATTCATTAGTAGAAAATTATTCACAAAAGATAACTTAAAAATTAAAAATTCGCAGTCTTGACACATTAATATCGCGGGACTTATGTCATCCCGCAATTAACTTTTAATTTGTTGTTTAAATTAACAAAGATGTGACTAATCCTTACTCAGCCTGAGTAATTAAATTTGGATAGATATTTTAAATGCAATAATATCCATAAATTATTAGCCAGTTCATAAAATCGAACAAATTTTTATAATTTTTAGTTCAAAAAAAATATTTCCTTTTTTATACCTCATACTTCGAGGACCACTCATATTTACCAGAATCACATTTTAAACTACCATCGATTTTAAATTCGGGAACATATTTTGAAATTAATTGTAATATCTTTTTCTAAATAAACTACATAAAAAATGCAATAAATGTGTTTTGAAGGATATTGAAGATTTTTAAAACCTTGACGCAGATTTTGCAGATTTTTTGATAAAAAATTATTGTTTTTTGCTGATTTTTCCTCTAAAAGTTCTGGCAACACTGGTGGTTAGTCCCCTTTTAGACAGGCAAAGTTTACTTTGCAAAGTCTTGAGTTTATAGAAGGGAGGGGAAAAGAGAATAGCGGGGAGTACATACTTTGCTGTACTCGCAAATTCATTTTGTTTTTCGTTTATATTTTTTACCTGAAGTTGGCTGCAACTTTATATTAATATTAAGCTTTGCCAGAAAGTTTGGTAAAAAAATCATCATTTGGCTAAAATATGATTTTCTTGAAGAAAAAAATCTACAAAATTTTTTTTTAAATCCAATTGTTTATAACAAGGGCAAAAATGTAAAAATTATTAATTTTATATAAAAAAATACTTCTTCCCAACAAAAAAAAGGGGGAACATTTTCGTGATTTCTTTAGTACTTATTTATTTAAATGAATTTAAAATACATACCATATAATAAATTTTTCATAGCTTATAAAATTACATGCAATATTCCCATTCAACTCTTATGAATGAATTGCAATATTTCACTATAATTTGGTATGAATTCTTTTATGATTTAAACGGGTAGAATATTTTATGCAATTAAAATTAATAGTTGAGTTAGATTTATTTAAATTAAACATTTTATTTTAATACTTAATAGTTTTTTAAAAAAAAGAAGGCGAAAAAGGTTTGACAACTTAGTGGATTTAAGAAAACACATTTCCTGTTTGTTAATTATACGAAGATTTAAATAAAACCTGTGTAACTAATCAACTCTATTGTGGCGTCCATGAGGAGTCTGGAGATCGACGTTGGCATGTGTAGATTTGTGGACAATCTACTCAGGAATAGGGTCATTATCTCTACGATAGGTGAAACCAGTTTTCAGAGACAGGTGAACTGGGGTACTCCCCAAGGCGGAGTTCTATCCATACTATTGTGGAACTTGACTATGAACACCATGTTGACGAAGATGAATGGCATGAGGATTAAAACAGTGGCGAATGCTAAAGATGTTGCGGTGGCTATCACAGGGAGACATTTGAAAATAATGTCTCAATGTATGTCGGCTGCTTTGAAGGTACTCAGCACCTGGACTGCATCATGCGGGCTGGGTGTTAATCCTTTCAAGACGGAACTGGCATTCTTTACGAGGAAGACTTTAGGCTTCCAAGGCTAAATGGAATTGAGCTTCAGATTTCTCACAGTACCAAGTATCTGGGCGTGGTTCTGTTAAGCTGTTATGGGAACTGAATGTCCCGATGAGAGTTGAAAGGGCAATAGCTGCCATATATGCAGGCAGAGGTGCAGTTTCCTTTCGTCTGCCGGATGGATGTAGTGCTGCAGGCGCAGATCTCGGCTATAAGACGGGCGGAAAATTGGCTGGGGTATCATCGCATATCGGGGGATATACATACGTATATTTACCGACAGCAAATCTGCCCTTGCTTCCCTAGCGGGTGTCTACACGACATCTAGGTTGACTGTAGAAAGTCGGATGTCTTTGAATGAGATTGAGAAGCATTCAAGGGTAACGCTAATATGGATACCGGGGCACTCAGAGTGCCCGGGCAATTTGATAGCAGATTGGCTGGCCAAACAAGGAGGTCGCATGGATGACGTATTCATTGATCAATTTATTGGCCTTCCAATGGCTCACTGTAAGTCACTTATCAAACGCGAGTCTTATAGAGTTGCATAGACGTGGTGGACCTGTAAGTCTACCTGCTTGATATCTAGGACACAATGACCTGGATATGGTGAACAGAGAACTAATTCCCTACTTAGGTTCAACAGGGACCAAATTAGGACAGTGATTTCGGTTGTGACTGGGCAATGGCCGGTTGGGACTCATGCTGGAAGGATGGGTCTTGAATTCAACGACTACTGTAGAAGTTGTCAAAACGAGAAGGAAGAGGAGACTGTGCTTCACTTTCTTTGTCAATGCCCTGGGTTTCGCAGCATCAGGGAAAAATACCTGGGGGAACCGGTGTTTGCCTGCTTGGTGGATCTATCTGGGATAGAACTTAAATCGCTTCTTCTCTTCATTAGGAAGACGAATTGGTTGGACTTTGTAGTGACCCCATCTGATTAACTGCTTTAAAGGATGAGCAATTAAAGGACCCAAGTGAGCTGTCTCTCGACGGCTGCCAATGGAACCCAACCTAACCTAACTGCTGCTGGGCTCAAACTCAGGCTTTTACGGACAGTTTACCCCTACATGTTTCGATTGCAACCACTCAATCTCTTCAAAGGGGCTTGCCGTTTAACACTCGCAGCCATCGACGACTGCTGGCAGTCTATAGTCAAACATCAATCTTTAAACGAAAAAACAGAAGTAAGGAAAAACATGTAAAATCAATTAAAATAGATAATGATTGAGCCAATTTAGACTAGACTAATTTTTAGTCGGATTAACTTTTGTTCTTTCCAAACTACACTGGATTAATTATTCTGGCATAAAATTGCCTACGTGTTAGTATTTTTTTGTTTATTTGACACTGAACCTGTTTTTGCATAAGTGTGTATGTATTGGTTTTGTTCTGCTAATTCGGGGTTGAAGCTGGATTAAAAATTATGCCAACCAAAAACGACTCTCTTCACCTCTTTCGCCCACAAACTGTCGTTTTCTGCCAGAACAATTAGTCTAGTCTAAATTGGCTCATTCAAAGCAAATTTCCTCTAAAGAGATTGGCCCATATTCATAGTCAAAAATAAAGTCGACTTTAAATAAAAACCGGTTTTAAATGCATGTGAACACCATTGTTTTAAAATATACTTTAAAAAAAGTCGACTTTATTTTTGACTATGAATATGGGCCATTGAGTGGTTGCAATCGAAACATGTAGGGGTAACCTGTCCGTAAACGCCTGGATTCGAGCCTTAGGTCGGTCAAGAATGAAAAATTATCAATTAATTTTAATTAATTTTATGTTGCAAAATTGCTTTATTCATAAAAATAATTGAATGAAAATTAAATTTGATGAACTTAAGCCTAATTAAATATCAAAATTTGGATTAAAAACAAACAAAAATAATTTAAAATAAATTGGTTGCAAAAGAAAATGTAAGTATTTATTTACATACAAATTTATGTTTTGTGTTTAGACATACATACGTTAACTCCACTCTGAAAAAAAAATGTTAAACATAGAACATTTCTGTGGCGTCATTTTGTCGATGTTATTGCTTATGTAAGGCGACCAGATTTTGAAAATAAAAATAGAGGACAAAATGAAAAAAGTTAAAAATTTAAGATTTTTTTTACATATTTTACTGACAAATTTACATTCCCACATTCACATATGTTAAGTAAATTAAAAAAAAAATAACATATCGCTTAAAATGCAAACCTGTTAAATCCAATTTTTAAGTAAATGGAGATTTTGATGCCGTGTGGTAGAGAAAGATATTCCTCGTCGCCCAGCATGTAGTTTTCCTTTAATTTGAGTCTTGAAGTGTGTCAAATCAACTATATTTCTGGTTTTCCTTTCAAGCAGCAAATTGGGAAAAAAAGTTTTCCTGTAAAATTTGTTGAAAGGGACTTAGTAGGTTTGCTTGCATATTCAGCCAGCGATATATACACATTTACGTTTACTTATAAATAAGTAAAATTACTAAAAAAAAATAACGAAAATTAAAATGCATTGCACTAACTTATTCTAAATTGTATACTGCAAGTGAATAAGAGTTCAGTAGAAGTATGAAAAGAATAAGCACGACACGACATTTTCCATACGATTTGACAGGAAAATACCGGCGATCGCCGTGAAATAAAATTTATTTTAGTTTATAAAAATAAAAACAAATATTGATTATGCATTTAAAAATAAAGAGGACAAAGATGACAGATTATGAAAAAAAGATGATAAAAGAGGACACAAATTTTATAGATGACAGCCAGTTAAAATAGATGATTGTCCTCTAAAAAAGAGTACGTATGGTCACCTTAGCTTATGGTAACAAACACAAATTGCGCGTATGACATAGGGTAATGTTTTGGTGAATACGGATAAATTGCCAAACTTAGTCTGTGTTTATACGGCTCATGTTTTAATGACATGATATCTACTTTATTGGTGAGAGGACGAGGAGAAAAGAAACGAGTACACAGATGCATGTACTGTCAGTACGCTTTGCTTTTTCATTCATTGTTTAATTTTGTTTTCAATATCAAAAAAGCTCGCATGCATACTCACGACTATACAAAATAAAAAACATGTCGTCGACATTATATGAATCATATGAACGCCAATTCATGTTCAAAGAAGAAAAAGGAAGAACCATGTCAATAAGACATGAGCCGTATGAACTCAGACCTATTGCCCGTGTGGTGTGGGGTATTGTTTTTGACAGTTGCTTCAATTTCTTTGTTTCGTTAAAATACCATCACTAGTTTTTAGTACAATTGACAGATTTATTTTTGTTCTATTAAAAATTTTAGCACGTCACTAGTTGTAATTTTACAAAAGTCATATTTTGTGCAAAATAAAAAAAAAAACAAATTTAACAACGTTTTTCTAAAAGTTTATTATTAATTAAATATGTGTACGGGTAAATTAATGTTTTTTTTCCATAAAAATAACAAATAAAACAAATTTATTTGTACGAATAATGCAAATGTACTTTTTCTTTGTTGCAATATGAATTCAAAACTTTTGCCCAAAATTGTGTTTTTGTGTGTGTGTGTATATGTTTGTGTGTTTGTAACCATAATGCATTTCCATTCTTGTATTACAATAAATACATACAAAGAAATTTATATATTTAAAAAAATATGAAAAAACGTAATTTGGTGGTTTATAATTATCATTGTTTAGCAATCAAAACAATTATTTGTCTAAATAGTTTTTCTTCTCATAAATATGGCTTTACAATAGAAATAAAATC
Source organism: Pollenia labialis (assembly GCA_949318255.1). Lineage (NCBI taxonomy): Eukaryota > Metazoa > Arthropoda > Insecta > Diptera > Polleniidae > Pollenia > Pollenia labialis. Next base: position 58,920,010 of record OX439140.1, read on the forward strand.
AGTACTTACAATATTTTTCCACCCACTTTTCTTGTAGATAAACAGTGAATGCCAGTGACTGTAACTTGAAATCGTAATGGAAAAGTTTCCTTTAAAGGGGGTACGGGAAATTGTGGCAGAAGGAAATAATTATTTAACGGCGTATCAGTCAGTATTGAAAAAGGTAAATACAAGTGTTTAAGCTATAAATTTTTTGCCATGATAATATTTATTTTCCTTTGTAGGTTTTTATTAATAAATAAAGGAAACGCCTACTTTTTCAAACAGAATAAATCTTTTAAAGTTTGGAAAAAACGTATTCCAAATTTTAAAGATATTTTATACCCTGCACCACAGGTGGTTGGGTATACGTATATAAGTTTGTCATTACGTTTGTAATTTATACAATATGTATCTTAGACCCTATAAAGTTGTTATATATTTGTGGTTTTTAGATTTTTTGATGTTGATCATATATTTCTTAATTTTAAACCCTCTAAATGGTTTTAAAAATTTCTGAAAATAAGATGGACCGATTCCGATTTTTTAACGTAATAACAAAGTTCGGAGTTATCCTCCTAACCATACTCAAGTAGAGTAATTTCATTATTTTACAAAATTACAGTGTAAAAGATTATTAATTTTTAAAATTGATAGGTATAAAGATTTTAAAAACAACGAATTGAATTTGAATTCATGGCATATCTGGCATAAATATATACCAGTCATCATATCTTGGTTCTTCGAAAAAACACATTTCAACAGGTAGACGGTCAACCGGATTTGAACTTCTTTTCTCATAAGGATCCAGAATAAGGCCCCTATCATGGTTTACAACAACTCAGTTGAGTTGTTATTTCTTAATTTTTGTATTATGGTTTACAACTTTGCTTTATTGCGGTGAACAAAAACATAACAAAAATTACAACTGTTCACAACTAGTTGTCTTAATTACAACTCAACTGGATCAATATTGTGGAAGTTAAAAACGGAATGACATAGTAATACATATATAATCTTTTTTCCTACGGTGAAGGATATAAAAAGAATCATTAAATAGGTACTTTAAATTATAAAGAAACGTAAAACATTTGTGTTATTTTTCAAATTGGCACAGCATACCTCTGCAATCCATTAAATTTTACTATTTAAATTGAAAAATGTAAAAAGTTTTGAAATATTTTGAAGAGTAGCCATTGTTTTTTATTTATTAAATAAAATTTTCCAAAGTGTTTGTTTTTTCGGCATTTGCCGTATTCCATTCTTCTAAAAGGCCTTTTTTCAGTTGGAATTTACTTCTAGTTTCCTGTTTTCGCTGATTTCTCTCTAAAATTGTCCATATAAACTAAATAGGATTAAAGTCATCATCAGGGACAGTACAAAAATTACAATAACCTAGTGTGTTACTGCTACCATCGTCATTATCATACTGAGAGTAGGGGAGTACGGTAATGACGACGCTAACATCAACACAGTTGGGTATAGGTTTTTTTTACTGTCCCTGATGACGTTATTCAAAGAGTAACAAAATATTGGATTAATAAAATAAAGTATATTTTATTAAAAAAAGACCTTGAGCTTGACTACTTATTTGTTTTTTATTTTTCTATTATACCTATTATTTAATCAATTTAGTTTGTACCTAAAGTACCACGTTAGCTGTTCGGCCTTCAGGTGCTAACACGACCAGGATGCTAAATTTGATTCCTTTTGAACAGGCCACGTTAAACTCCCGTCTGAGAAGCAATCGCTTCTTTGATATATTCCTGCTATTGTCAAAGACACCCTGAGATTTATTAATAGCAATTGCAAAACAGACCTTAATCTGATGTTATGTCCTGCCACGTAGCGCAATATGATAATTATTTAAATTTTGTGGTACACCGGCAAAATATTTAGCCGTACCTAAACAAGAGCGGAAAGTGTTTTCTAGCTGTCTGTATGAAGCATCCCTAAATAGGGCGGCCTCAACGCTTTGCAATTGGAAAATCCTATTTTGACAGAGCGTTTAATAGTGAAGTTGGCCGCTATTCTTAATTAATAATGGCGATTCAGCTGTTTTTTTTGTCAATCTAGCGGATTTTTCCTTCTTTTTATTTCTATTATGTGGGTTTTATTAAACAAGAAAGTTAACACTACTGCTTGTGACACAAAGTTTACGCTCTTGTTTAGGTATGGCATATCAGCCTAAAAGCTTAGCGGTAGAAAACGTTCCACCTTTCGCTCTTGTTTAGGTACGAATGATATGCAACCTTAGCGTTTATCCGAACCGAAGGTTGGATAAGTTTGAGTACTTCATATGTAGTAAACGTAATGTAGTTTACCCGCAACATTTACTCTATGCTCTTAATAACTCTACACTGCCTCTCATGACTAAGATACAAAACGGTTACAATTCAATGTTTGGCAATCTTAGCCATACTAGCGATCAATAAGTAATAACAATAAAATAAGCTATATTAGCGATTAATTCAATTTCAATAAAAAAAATAAAACATGAAATATAAAATATAAAACAAATGCAATTACAAAAAAAAAAAGAATAAGGAATATTAGCGATCAGAAAAATAAAATTATAATAAAATTAAGAAACGTTAGTGAGCAATAAAATAACATAAGAAATATGCCCGCTTTTTCCAGAGTGTACAATGTCAAATGTTATTGTTTACATATGTTTGCAACTGAGCAAATACATATATGAACGTTTCCTTGTGTGTGAAAATGAAGTTTTGAGAAAAACGCATCTTATTCTACACCCTTTTAGGTACCAGAATCCACTCTTAAGTCCAAACCCGTTTTTTGGCACATTAGGTTCTTTTACATATGCACTATTAATTTTGCTCATGGTTTTTAGTGCAAACGAAGTAAAATAGAGCAAATTGCAAATGCGTACATTTTGTTGCCGTGTAGTGTTAATGTGTGTATTTTTGCACGCATTTGCATCGCTAGCACACTTTGCACTACCCATCGTGATTTCCCTTAATATTTAGAAATTGTTAACTAAACAATACTTTTAATTGGATACAGTGTTGAGCAAAATACATGGTTTGCGGTATTTAAAATACAAAATACTTTCTAGTAATGTATTTAAAATACTTTCAGGTTATGTATTTAAAATACAAAATACTTACACATCTGCATATTCATTGTACGTATTTCAAATTCAAAATACTTCCACGTCATGCACATGTAGGTATGTATTTAAAAAACGACCCAGTTGGCCCCGTCTTTAAGACATCCTCGAAGACGGATGCACGACAATGATAATTCCTGCCCGACATGTGAGGGACAGCAGGAACAAATCATCAACGACATTTTCGAACAAGTGTCGCGAAAATCGTGAACGACACAAAGAAAAACAATGTCGCCTACTTTGTCGTCAACGACTACATGCATGACAATGTCGTCTTTTTTGACATCCAGGACAAAAATTATTATATGGATATCTATTTCAGACAGTTTTTTAGTATAGTTGGAATTTTAATTGTTATATGTTTTATATCCGACTCTTATAAGCAATCCTAAAGTTGACAGTAAAGTATTAACTGCATGTAATCCATTTTCCAGCCCGCGAATAACTTCATCAGCATATTTCGGTCTTACTGGTTAGAGCTAATTTGTAAATTTTTTGTAGGTATTTAAATCAACAATAAAAAAAAAGAATATGAGAATTTTAAGAAATCGAAGCAAGTGATAAAAGAGCATCCAAGAAAACTTTGTCTTCAATAGCATTTATACAAGACAACTTATAAGACAGTGTCGCTCATACTGTCTCACATAGAGTTTAATAGAGGACAACTTATAAGACAATGTCGCTCATACAGTCCTACATAGAGCTAAATAGAAGACAACTTATAAGACAACGACGCTCAAACTTTCGTGCACGACGATTTCCTGTTAATTGTCTTCTAGCAAACCTAAACGGCAGGGGACAAGTCGTGCATACATCATTAACGACGATGTCGTCAACGGCAATCTGGCCAACTGGGGAAATAAACCATTTTTATTTTCAATTCAATTTCATTTATTTCCAATAATATTAATACTATTTACATTTGACTTATAGTGATAAAGAGTTTAGGAACAATGTTCCTTTTCTACTTATGGTGTTTTCTTTTCTACAAAAAATGTGCCTTTTTTTTAAAAAAAATTCAATTTGGTCTTTTTCTTAAAAATTTTGCCTCCGAAAAGGGTGGCTTGTTTTATTCTAAAAAACTCATGCTTTTCGGGAGCAAACTTTTTAAGAAACAGACACCAAATTGCATTTTTTTAAAAAAAAAGGCACATTTTTTGTAGAAAAGAAAACACCATTAGTTGTATTGTATTTACATTTTTAAAATCTATGTACAAATATATCATATTAAGGGAGGGAAAAAATTTACAAAAACCTTTATGAAACAGGTATAAGATAAAAAAGAAGGTTAAAGATAAAAATTACGATGAAATCAGTTCATTAATGTGTGGGTATTGGGAGGATGTACATTTTCTGTTAAAATTTTGAGTTGATCTTGCAATTTTGTCATGTATGGGTTCAAAACCAGCAAGAGTGTGAAGTCGTTGGGTGGAGTAGTGCCAAGGTAGCTTAAATATCATTTTAAGTAGCTTATTTTGTGATACTTGAAGTTTACTTAGATGGCATTTTGCCGACGTGAACCAGACTGGATAGCAGTAAAACATTATGGGATGGAATATTGATTTTATAATTAGTTTTTTGTTGTCAATGTTCAGCTCCGACTTTCTGTTGATAAGTTGGTACAATATTCGGATCATCTTGTTGATTTTGTCAACTACTTATGGAATATGATTGTTGAAATTGAGTTTGGTGTCCATGATTACTCCTAAATATTTAACGTTGTTTTCCCACGGAATATCATGATTCATAAAGCGAAGTGAACTCTGAGCAGTGTAACACGTTTTTTTGAAAATCGTTGCTCAAACCAATTAGAGCTGACTGCAGATTTGAACTTATGCTAGCTGAATATATATCAGAACTAAGAATCGCCGTGTCATCTGCAAATATAGACGTAATACAGTTTGTAAATGCTGGAATATCGGCAGTAAAGATGTTGTATAGTATCGGTGACAGACACGAGCCTTGAGGACAGCCAGCAGTAATATTTATTTGTTGTGAACATGTTGTTCCTATGTAAACGTTGAATGATCTATTTTGTAGAAAATTTTGAATAATTTTTATAAGTTCGATAGGAAAATCAAATCTTTTTAATTTATTTATAAGTCCACAGTGCCGAACAGAGTCAAAAGCAGCTTTTATGTCCAGCAAAACCATTACCGTTGATTTACCATCCTGAAAGTTATTTTTAACTAGTTTTCTAATTTTTAAAAGAGGTTGAGACGTATTATGCTCACTTCTAAACCCGAACTGTTGCGATGGGAGTACATTGTTTGCATCCATAAACTGTGTAAGCTTTTCCTTTATAATTCTTTCAAAAATTTTACTTATGGAAGAAAGTAAGCTTATTGGTCTATAGAGCAATTCCATATGAAAACGATCAAAATTGGCAAATTTTTGGACGACCCCTCTCCAATTTTAAAATAAATAGTCTCAATCGATTGCCCAGCAAAAAATAATGTACCTACATATTTTTTTTTTTTTATAGTGACTGGTTTAGTGGTTGTTGTTGTTTGTTTAGTGGTGGTGTACACCACTGTCATGTGACAAAATTGAAGAATTCTTCATAAGGGACCTCATTGAAAGATGTTTAAAAAAAAACTACTAAAGCGATCGCAACGAGTGATAGCTCGTTGGAAAGGTATTGAATCAGGCTTTAATTGAAAAATAAAATTTTCCTAATTTTTCTTAGAAATTTACCTTTAAATTTTCCCATGAAAATTAAATTTTCCGATTTTCCACAGAAGCTCCTAAATTTTCCGGCTAATTTTTTTTTTTGGATTCCTCATAATTTTTGCTTTAAGAATCAGCAATAAAAAAATGGGCCCGACTCCATGTTTGGACAGGAGAAGAGAATTTAAGAGACCACCTTGTTAAAAATACATTTTAAAAATTGTTTTACAGTTAAAAATACATTTATGAAGAAAAAATCTTTCTTATTTTGCTGCTTATACTTAATTACAATATTTATTAAAAATTTCAATTGTCTTGGCATCATTATAAAATTAAAGTAACTTTAAATTTAGCACGTCGGCAGACGAAGAGTACCGCTTTACATTAATTGACATATCAGAAATATTTGGTATGAAGCAATGAAACTTTTGCGTTCCAGTTATAGTTTTGACATTATTATATCTGTTTTGAATTCGTCGCTCCATGGCATCGTGTTCTTTTTGAGTGCATAAAACTGTGTTAATGGCAATTTCCTTGCTTTGAATCCACGAAAGCAAATGTTGTACATTTAAGATCTGGTCAGTATATGGCCTTTGCAAACTTGCCTTAGTCGCCATGCGTTTTAGGGTTCCCCCTAACGCATCGCATGGGCCCTTACCGTGGGACGTCGCGAAAAAGTGCCACTCGACCTTGCAGTTTTGTTCTTCTTCAATTATGCAAAGATTGTAAAAATTTTTTTTATTCTTGTACTGAGAAGCCGCGCCGTCTGAGAAAAACGTTACTTTGCCGATTGCATCGAATTTTAATCTTAAGAATTCAAACAGTTTAATTTGAAATAAATAAACGGACACATAATTATGAGCTAAACTCTCCGCGACAACAACAAGGCTTACGCAAAATGCAAAAAGAATGCACCGTGCACTGGTCGTTTGCCCAGTGATAAGCCTGAATTTCATCCTGAACGAGAAAAGTGTAATTCTCGGCAAAGTCGCTTATCACAATGAATTCATTTTGGGCTAATTTCTCCTTACTTTCCTTTAGAAATTTCGATTGCATCTCGGATATGAAATGGTGCGCCTTCAGTTCATTCAACTTGAATCCGAATTCCTCGATGAATTCCGGAATCTGCTTTACCACGGTCTCAAGGGAACATCTGCCGCTGCTAATTATCCACTGTTTGAAATGCACCTCCTGAATTAACAGCTGTTCAAACTTTTCCGCCAAATATTGCTCTAGCTCGTCAATCTTCGGATTGTCGCATTTGGACAGATGACAATTTTCCGTGGGGTATGCGCAAAACGACTTCGACAGGAGGTCCCTATATGTTTCAATTTCACCGTGAAATACTTTCAATTTCTTGCATGGAAAGAAAATTAATTTGATGTTTTGATGAAACATGCAAACGCAGACTTTTGGTCGTAGGATGGCAAACTTAGAAAATCCCACTTTTTCTGCTGGGTATTTCTCATTGAACTGATGGTATGCTTCGGATAGATTACATAATAATAATCTGCGCTGCTTGTGTACTTTTTCTCCATCTTCACGTGTGATAACATAGTCACGTGAACCTGGGCAGGCGCGGCTGTTGTCATCATTGCAGTAAAAATCTTGAATCAATTTCACCGTTGCTTCGCTGAGGGTCCTTGAGCCAAATTTCTTGGTGGGAGTCGCCAATATGCCCTTCTGTCGAACTAATTCTTTGCTTCTTCTCGCGATGTAAAAAGATGTTTGAAACTGTTCAGAAATCTTGCGTATAGACCATGATTGAGGCAGCACAGATAAAATGAGATATTTCTCCGGAAAAGTGGTCGCTAAATTGAATTTTCTTTTCAACTGCTCAATCATTTGTTTGCCGTCATCAACGTCATCTGCTTGACTGCATTCGTTATCAGAGCCTTCATCAAATATTGTCGCGATTGCACTCATAACCTTGCCTTTTTTCACTTTCCTGTATGTTTCACTTCGCAACTTTCTTTTTCTAATAGGCGTTTCACCTAAAGTGGTAATAGCCTCATTTAAAGGACTCAAAGACATATTGACCATCGGAATGTCTGCCTCACTATCAGATGAAACATTTTGTTCACTTGTCATTTCACTCTCGGATTGTGGCTGCATTTGTTTCAATGCATTTGCTTGTTGAGACAAATCGATTTTACACTTGGGGCAAATGAATTCTGCTTCTTCACCGTATTGTATATTTAATTCATTCATGTATCGCTTCGAAACACCAGTTAATTTTAATACTTTTATCTTTTTCGAACGATGTCCACTTTTGTTAAACGGATTGCAGCAAAATTTATTCATTTTACTTTAAATTGTCTTTACAGCTTCACTCTTTACTTTACAAAAAAAAAAACACTTTAACACTTTCACGTTTAGTATTCAACTGAAATTTGACTCAGAGTGTGTGAAGTATTTATATTTATTTTTTGGTAAAAAATAGGTAAAAAAAAATAAGCGATATTTGCTTTTCTTTAATAGGAAAATTTGCGTGAACTACTGGTCATAAACTGTTTTTTAAAGAGGGACTTAATTGGTTACTGCCAAAAAGCCGACCACAGGTCATAAAATGTTTTGCAAATTTTTTAAATTACCGTGTAATAAATATTTCGCCATATTTATGGAAAATCCGTGTTTTATGACTTGTTTCTGCACGTGTCATTTTAGGCGAAATATTTATTACCTGGTAATTTAAAAAATTTACAAAACATTTTATGACCTGTAGCCTCAGTCGGGTTTGGTGTGCCATTACATTTTTAATAAATATTGTAATTAAGTATAAGCAGCAAAATAAGAAAGATTTTTTCTTCATAAATGTATTTTTAACTGTAAAATAATTTTTAAAATGTATTTTTAACAAGGTGGTCTCTTAAATGCTCTTCTCCTGTCCAAACATGGAGTCGGGGCCCATTTTTTTATTGCTGATTCTTAAAGCAAAAATTATGAGGAATCCAAAAAAAAAAAATTAGCCGGAAAATTTAGGAGCTTCTGTGGAAAATCGGAAAATTTAATTTTCATGGGAAAATTTAAAGGTAAATTTCTAAGAAAAATTAGGAAAATTTTATTTTTCAATTAAAGCCTGATTCAATACCTTTCCAACGAGCTATCACTCGTTGCGATCGCTTTAGTAGTTTTTTTTTAAACAACTTTCAATGAGGTCCCTTATGAAGAATTCTTCAATTTTGTCACATGACAGTGGTGTACACCACCACTAAACCAGTCACTATAAAAAAAAAAAAAATGTAGGTACATTATTTTTTGCTGGGCAATCGATTGAGACTATTTATTTTAAAATCGGAGAGGGGTCGTCCAAAAGGTGATCGCTTTCATATGGAATTGCTCTATATGAAAGAGGGGATTCAACTGGCTTGTTTGGCTTAAGTATCGGGATAGTTTTTGATATTTTCCATGCACTGGGGAGATAACATAATTTTAGGCAAGCATTAAAGATGTTCGAGATATAGCTTATACCTTTAATAGGTAAATTTTTTAAACACTTATTATTGATTTTGTCCAATCCTGGAGATTTTTTGTTCTTTAAGTTCTTTATAAGGACAGACACTTTGTCACGAGTAGTGTAGTAACTTATTTAAGGATTTGGACTTGTATAATTAATTTGGTTTACAACATTATATACCTCAAAAATTGTAGTAGAGTCGCTGAGATTAACTGAAATATCATGGTTCATTTTAAAAGAGTGAGCCAGCATTTCAGCCTTTTCTAGCTTGGTGTAACATACTACGTTGTTGTGCTTGAGAATTGAAATGTTGGAAGATTTCTTCCTTAAAATTTTTGAAACCTTCCAAAAAGGGGAAGATGATTTCTCTAAAGAGGACAACATGTTGTTCCATGATTTCTTTCTAAATTGATTTATTTCGTATGCAATACTTTTGTTTAGACGACTCATTGCTCGATGATCATTGACATCTCTATATCGCTTCCAATTTCTTCTGTATACATTTCTAAATTGTATCAGAATTATAATGTTATTTGGTAGTGGTTTGACCGCTGGCGATGATCTACATTTAGGCACACTTGCATCGATTCCAGTTTTATATGTATTATTAAAATCAATTATCATGTTGTCGATTTCATTATTGTCAGTAATTTCATAAAAATCGACTGGCATGGGAAGATTTCTGTTTATAAACTTGACAAACATATACCAGTTGGCCTTACCATAGCTGTAGTGCAAACTCAAGTTGACAGTACACACGATTGGGAGGTGACCGGAACTCAAATCATTTACCACTTTAACCGCGGAGATATTTTGTGACACATTAGTTTAAAAGAAATCTAGAGTTGAGAATTGTTTATTTGGATCAGCCGGTATATATGTAGGTATATTCCTGAGGAAATGAAATCTGTGTATGATTTAGTTGAAGTTTATCATGTAAAATGTTACCCCAGCAATTGTTTCTTTGGCATCCCCAATATCCGTGCCTGCAGTTAAAGTCACCTCCTAGAATGTAGTTGTTATTTGTACTAGTTAGTTTACGAAGATCAGATATAAAGTTTTGTTTTCGAGTATTGTCCCTTCCTGACGATCCACCAGGGTGATAACATGAATAAATGTCTACAAATTCGTTACCAGATTTAACTCTTACACCTATATTTTCAATAATCTTTGTATTTTGTGGGGTTAAAAGTTGATGATTTATATTCTTCTTTATTAAGATGGCTACACCTCCCCCTCCTCCATGTTGTCGATCAAGCCTGTAGCAAAAGAAGTTTTGATGTTTAATAGAAACATTATTGTTAAGCCAGGTTTCCCAAAGCAAGCATATGTCGATATCAGTTCTTAACAGAAAGTGAAATAATTCGTCTTTTTTAGTTCGGATGCTTCGGGCATTCCATTGTAATAACTTTATGTTGTTAGCCATTAATATAAAAATTTATATGCGAGGTTTGTAACAACCTCAAATTGCTCTTCACGAGACTTACATTTTCTTAAATTTGAGATTAATTCGAAAGTTAGATTTTTCAATTCTTCAAAGGAGAACAGGTTATTGTTAGAATTATTGTTGAAGTTATGAGAATAAGGTAAATTATTGCCTCTTCTTGATGTATTTGGTATTTCACCCTGATTCAGAGTATTAGGAAAATTTGTATTGTAATTTGTTTTGGTATTGTAATGTTGACTTTTTTGTTCTATACTCTTGGGTTGAGCACGTAGCCGCATTTGATTAAAAGTTTCCCTGCTAGGAAAATCGGGAGACATTGCCTTGTGGGGTCCATTGCAATTTGCACATTTTACAATAGTTGCCTCACATTCTGTGGTTTTATGGTTCCCGGCGCAGCGGGCACAAAACGTTTTGATCATACATCGACTGGAACCATGTCCAAACATCTGGCAATTGTAGCACTGAGTCAGTTTGGATTTGCTTGGTTTTTGGTTTTCCCATCTTACTTTTATGTAGCTCATAACTGAGTACTTTTGCCTAAGTTCCCTTAGCGTGATTGACTTTTTTTCAAAGTAAACAATAAATATAATTTGTTCGTTATTGCCAAGGCCCATTGAAAAGGTCTGCGCAAGAAGCCTGATGTTCATTGTTTATGTTCTTTTTAGTTGTCAAAAGTTGTTTACATTTTGCTTGCATGTGCATTAGACTGTCCCAGGAAATTTTTTTTTCGAATTCAGATATGAGTACCCTCCAAATTTTTTCCTTTTGATCCGAATAACCGAAATATGAAATATTATTGTGATCGGATAACGTTTACCGGTGTCGACTTGAAGTCAAAGTTTGAGATAAAGGCCAGTTTGAAAGCCATAGAATAATCTTGGAATTTAAAACCATCTTTTAATTTTACTTGTGTAATACACATTTATTTATTAAAAATATGCTAATATTCAGTGTTTTCTGAATCCTCTAACCACGCCCACTACAACCCCCCCCATGCTGGTACTGTACTGTTGCCCTGCCACAAGTCCTAAGTTCCTGCCTAAGACCATCTGGACATGGTAAGTGATATAATGTAGACAAAAAATAAATATATATATATATTAATTTTAAAGTTTTAGATTTTATTATCTTTATTCATTAAATTTTCTTTTTAAAGTTTGTTTATTACAGTCCGGCTACATCTGCCTGTGTTCTTGTACACAACGTAGTAAATATTGCTTTTGCTCCTCTTCAGCTGTAATTAAGCCATGAAAATCCTTTACTAACTTAACCGCTCTTTCAGCAGTATCATTAACCGCTCTCAGTGCATTAACTTTCTCTTTACTTTGTTAAAATGATGCATTAGTTTGCCACGTAGTGGGACATTCGCTTAGAAAACTGTCGTCGATTTTAAGCCGATTAAATAAGGATTTGCTTTTAAATGAAATAAAGTCATCTATATTTTTGTCTAAAAATAAAAAGGTTGTATATTGAAGTATTTATTGAAAGAAATTAAATCTATTATTAGTATATGCAAGACTAACCGTAAAGTGAGCCGCAAAGTTCTTCTTTCGATGGGATGTAGCGTTTACCTGTTGCTAACGGAATTTCATTCCTTAAGTTAGCCAACATTTTCGCTTTAGTTTTTTGATCTACATCATCGTCAAATAGAGACAACATACATACTTCATCTGTCAAGTACCATAAATGCTGGCAAAACTTTTGCAACGTTGCTTTTGAAAGGCATTTGTCAATTTTTTCATAAGCTTTCAAAGCCCCCTGGCGCCATGCACCAAGCTCGATGGATGGCAAGGGCAATTTATTCATTAAAAATAGTATTACTTAGCTCTCAGTTTAAAATATCAAAGCGAGATAAGGAGGCTTTGTTAGATGTCTGCCTTTTCTTCGCAACAACATACGTCAAACCTTGGGTAAAATGTATTTTAGCTGTAAAAGCACCTTACCAAGATATGTGTTTTTTGAAAGCTCTGAAACCTTATGAAAAAATTGACAAATGCCTTTCAAAAGCAACGTTGCAAAAGTTTTGCCAGCATTTATGGTACTTGACAGATGAAGTATGTATGTTGTCTCTATTTGACGATGATGTAGATCAAAAAACTAAAGCGAAAATGTTGGCTAACTTAAGGAATGAAATTCCGTTAGCAACAGGTAAACGCTACATCCCATCGAAAGAAGAACTTTGCGGCTCACTTTACGGTTAGTCTTGCATATACTAATAATAGATTTAATTTCTTTCAATAAATACTTCAATATACAACCTTTTTATTTTTAGACAAAAATATAGATGACTTTATTTCATTTAAAAGCAAATCCTTATTTAATCGGCTTAAAATCGACGACAGTTTTCTAAGCGAATGTCCCACTACGTGGCAAACTAATGCATCATTTTAACAAAGTAAAGAGAAAGTTAATGCACTGAGAGCGGTTAATGATACTGCTGAAAGAGCGGTTAAGTTAGTAAAGGATTTTCATGGCTTAATTACAGCTGAAGAGGAGCAAAAGCAATATTTACTACGTTGTGTACAAGAACACAGACAGATGTAGCCGGACTGTAATAAACAAACTTTAAAAAGAAAATTTAATGAATAAAGATAATAAAATCTAAAACTTTAAAATTAATATATATATATTTATTTTTTTGTCTACATTATATCACTTACCATGTCCAGATGGTCTTAGGCAGGAACTTAGGACTTGTGGCAGGGCAACAGTACAGTACCAGCATGGGGGGGGGGGTTGTAGTGGGCGTGGTTAGAGGATTCAGAAAACACTGAATATTAGCATATTTTTAATAAATAAATGTGTATTACACAAGTAAAATTAAAAGATGGTTTTAAATTCCAAGATTATTCTATGGCTTTCACACTGGCCTTTATCTCAAACTTTGACTTCAAGTCGACACTGGTAAACGTTATCCGATCACAATAATATTTCATATTTCGGTTATTCGGATCAAAAGGAAAAAATTTGGAGGGTACTCATATCTGAATTCGAAAAAAAAAATCCCCATACAAGCTTGGGACAGTCTAATGTGCATGTATACGTTTATGGCATGCCACACATACACGTTTTTTCCTTTTGCTTTGTATATGCGGTAGTCAATTTTTGACAACTAAAAAGAATTGTATTTTGTTTTTGTACAAGTAAGCAGACCTAATAGATGGGCCTTGGTTATTGCTATCTCTACCTCTAGTGCCAATTTTAACATCAATAACCTTAAGGCCCATATCCAATAGGTGTGCTTTATGGGTCTTTTTTATCTAGGCCTAACAGCACAGCTTTATATGGCTTTTCATTTTTAGCAGCATATGTAAAATATTCAAGTTCGAATTTTTTAGTGAGATTATCACAAACATTATTAAAATCTTCTTTATTGGAGCAAAAAAGCTGTAAACCAATTGATATATCTGTGGTTTTCACGAATAATCGCGTAAGTCGGGTTTTCCCGAAATTGAGATAATGATGTCAAAGTGCTACATTTTGCATTAGGTTTTTATAAGTATTAAGCTTTTTAGAATATAATGTAGTATTATTAATTTTTTTCTTGTTTAATAAAATATTTTGCTATTATAACGATTTATGTCGACATACATCGCCAAAAATTGTAAAATTGCTGAATATGTTTCCAAATTAAAAGCATATGTGATGTTATGTTGTTATTCGTGCAAAAAATATGAAAGTATTTTTTGAAAAATTTTCTATTAATAACAACTTATGTGCTAAAAATAACAACGTAAGTCGTCATGTGTGAATTAAATGATAACATTTATTTTCACAAAAAAGAACTTATGTGGAGATATGATGTTATATTGCACACACTTAATGAGTCAATCAAACATATGCATTTTTAATCCTTTTACAAATTGTGATCCTGTGAGGATTTTTTCATGAAAACTATGTATAATACGTAGAAAGTCACTGTTAAGAGGATAGTAAAGAAAAAAGTTTAAAAAATAATCTAGAGAAGCCGCAATTGAAAAAAATAATTATTGTTGCTCTCCTGAAAAGTTTGGTTTTATAACTTACGCGATTATTCGTGAAAACCACAGATTTTACGTATCGAGTAATCATTAATTTTTTATATTCTTCATACTTCGTGTAATTGTTCTATTTTACACTTTAGAATAGTTATTGGTGGTATGTTGACTTTGACAGTAGGCTCGATAACAATTTCGTTGTTATCTTCATCATCTATTGTTTGAAGAGGTGCAAAAAAATTTTGATTTTCAGCTCTCTGAGAACTTTTAGTCGCTTTTCTTTTATTCATGTTTTGCCCAAATGAGGCAGTAACATCATCCTCTCTTATGCGTTTAATTGTGTATAGTTAAAATTGTTAGTTTTTATTTTATTTAATGTTGTGAAGAAAAAAATAACAACTATAAGAAAATAACCGTAAACTTTTAAGTAGAAAAAGGCAGAGTAAATTACAACTTTACACATCAGACGATAGTGCAAGACTGACCATTTTTATTTCAACCCCAAAATTACATTAGATAAAACTAAATAACAAAACAATGGTTTCCTTTCATAAATATCAGATTCTTGAATGTGGCATCAGACAAACAGTTTCTTGTTTGAGAATAAATGAAACCTGCTGAAGAAAAATAATCTTTCTACAGGTCCTGATGAGCACAAACTTGTATTAAATTGTATGAATACTCTTTTTATATTTGGATAGCTGTCAAGAGTGATAATGTCTTTGCTCTTGTCACTGAGGAAACTGAAAATTCCAACTCCAAATTTGATGTCCTAAATTCACCATCATTCCTATCTACGAAAACCTTGATTTAAGAAAATCCATACTTCCGCAAGGAATCAAATGTTTTTGGTTTTTTTAAATTTATTTGAGAGGCTTTTTGTTAATTTTTGACAGAAGCTTAAGCATATTATAGTTGGGCCTTAACAATTAAAAAGTTATTATAGTGCATGCATACATATGGGCATTTCCAGCAAAAAGTCTACTTTTTGTCACGTAACGCCAGAAGTATTTTAAATTGTTTCTCAAAAAATTTTATATGTATTGTTTACTTTTTTATATTTTGGTGTAAAGCGCAACAAGCTCTACATTAAGTAACAAAAGGGACAACGATTGAACAACATGGTCCGAAAATACAACCTTATTTGCAATCTGGCGTTACATTAAAAAAAGTAGACTTTTAGCTGAAAATTCCCATATTTACCTTAAAACGAGCAAAGATTTTTAAATTTGATAGCTTGAAAAATAAATCTATATAAGTTCTAAGTTTACTAAAAAAGGTTTTGTACAAAACTTCTTGCTCAATTCGCTGTATTTTTCAGTTTTGTAATGCAATCAAAACCCACTTCCGTTTTTTTAACGTCAAGCCAGGGCAGATTTTTGCTTATATCTGCAAATCCTTAACGTCGATTACTGTAATTTTTTTTCTGAATGTAGAGCTACTTCATTACTTTGTATATATAAAAACCCTTTTTACAAATTTGACTTCGTCATTTAATTTTTTTCCATTTTGTGCTACAAATATCACGACACGTCAAAATGGAAATGCCCATATGTATGTATAATTACTTCTTTTTATGGTTTATGAATACTGCTCTTTTGATCTGTTTCCAAATGACAGGTGATGGACTGAGTGCTTTTTATATAAATTTTACTACACAATCAATCGCCTGTCATTTGAAACAGCACATTAATGTTTTGATTCAAAATCTTTGCGTACGGTAATTTCTTTTCAAAAACGGTAATTTTTAGAGGTCCGTACGGCAATGAAAAAATAACAGTTGACATCACTGCCTCAAAGAATCATTTGTGATACAATTTTCTGATTCCTTTTTGAGCAATTTTATTTTAGTTTTATAATTATTAATGAGTATTTTTCGTCTCATTTTCTTGAAAAAAAATTAATTAAAAAATAAATAAAAATTGCAATACACGTACTAATGAACCGCTTTCCAACCCATAATAAATATATTTTCCCTCCCCAACACCTCTCAATAACTGCAGTAGAAGTTTTTAAAAGGTTTTCATCATCTCTAGGCACTTTAATATTGCATTTTAATAATAAAACAAGAACTAGAAGTTTTCAATAAATTTAATAGCCCATTTAGCCAGCATTTTGTTCAATCTTACTTTTGCTCTCAAAACTCTCACTTTCGCTCCCTAAACCGTAATTTTTACAACTATCACATACATTCATATGTATCATGAATCAAATAAACAAGATTGCGCATTGCGCAGGACCGTTATTTTTGTGTGTGACGAAACAATAGACTTTGTGTATGTTCATTTGTGTGTGGCTTACATTTTTTACAACAAACACTCATATTTAGTCTATGATGACGTAGATGCGCAGTAGAATTTTTTTTTGTACGGCTGAGTGCGTAATCTTGTTTTTTGATTCATGCATACATATGTTTTGAGAGTAAATTTTGTATTTTCATTAACAATATTTTGTTTGTCGAGCTTAATTCCCAGTTTTTATAATTGATAAAAACACTTGAAATTTATTGTTGATGGGATAAGCTATTCCTATGCGCATTTCACTGGTTGCTTAGGCCAGATCATCAGGAAACTTCATCCATAAAAATTTTAGAAAAACTAAAGATATTAAACCAAATAAAACTGTTAAGCGTATAAGAATTATAAGCAACAGTTCTACTTGTAACAATATCATAGGTTAAAGGCTCAGTTAGGCGAACGTTGCTGTACCGTATCTGTACTGTATCAATCAGCTGTTCGCTTTTTGTTATATGAAAACCAATACAAAAGCTTACCGAAATGCAATGTACCGTAGTTGCAACGTACCAATCTGTTTAAAATAGAATTTCATGCCGTTGTTACGTGACATTTGTAAGACAGTGATGGGCGGCTTGTATGTTACATTGAATGCGGGTAATTTTGCTCTTTTTTTTTTGGTACTTTTTTCAGTATATCCATGGAATTGCGACAAAACAACTTACAATACAACATATTTCCAAATATACAAATATACATATGTTTAAATGTTTAAAATAAACAAATGCATATACACATACAATGGAAATGTGAAACATATAAAGACTTTAAATGGTATCAAAACGTTGTTCGGTGTATGCACATTTACAATATATGTATGCTAAAAATGTATATATTCTACAATACAAATTTATTTATTGTAAATCGATAATATCAATATTAAATTATTAACATTTTTTACATACACAAAATACTGTTTTAATACCATTTAAATCACGTGGTACATTTTCTGCACTACGGTCACCGTTTGAACATTTTTGATTTCCCATCACTGTGTGTTTTGTTTTATGTATACTATTGCTTTTTGTTTATGTATGGGAAAACATATGACACGTTTTTAAATGTTCCATAAGTGCACCAACGTGCTTACAGTACGGTGCGGTACATTACGGGTACAGCAACGTTCGCCTAACTGAGCCTTAAAGCTTTGTTCACAATAACCGCAACATTTTTACTGGTGTTCATAATAGAGCAAACATTTTTTTTTGCGACCACACATATTTTAAATAAAAAATCGTTTGCAAATTTTGCCCAGAACAATATTACGTATTTATCATTATTTGTTGAACATTTTGATAAAATTTTCATTCAAAACTAAATAAAATTATTTCAATCGTCAGAAACAATTTCATACAAATTGTTGCTGAATTTTTAGTTGACTCAACTTAAGGCGAATTCATGTAAACGGTGGTGCAAGAAGCCTGATGATCATTGTTTATGTTCTTTTTAGTTGTCAAAAGTTGTTTACATTTTGCTTACATGTGCATGTATACGTTTATGGTATGCCACACGTACACGTTTTTTCCTTTTGCTTTGTATATGCGGTAGTAAATTTTTGACAACTAAAAAGAATCGTATTTTTTTTTGTACAAGTAAGCAGACCTGATAGATGGGCCTTGCATTTTTGCTTATAAAATGAAAGGAAAATATATGAAATACTTTCGGAAGAAATAAGATAGAAGAAAAAACGAAATTGTTGCTCTGATTTTTAACAAAGCATGAACAAAAACATCAACAATAAATTTTTATTAAAAAAAATAAATAAAGAAATACAATCATTATTTGAACATAATAATAAATCATAATCCTTTTTCAATCACTCATGTGATAAATAACAGGCAATTCACATGGAGGCTTTTACGACGTCGCTTTGTCGACGTCTCTTTTGGTTTGATGGCGAGCGGTGTAGAGAAGAAAGAGGTGTAAACAAAACGACTCGTTTTGTGTTTTTTATGTCGTTTTTTATATTTCTCTTTTAACTTTTCCTTTTTACGTTTTATTCTTTTTCTTACTTGGAAGTAGGGTAGCCAGATTTTAAATTCGGAAAAACAGTACATTGACCACAAAAAAACAGTACAATCAAGAAAAAAACAGTACATTTTTTTTTTGGCGAAAACACAACTATTTATTTAAATTATTATTTATTTAAAACTTTTGATTGAATATGCAACAATTATATAACGAAAAACACTTGAAATGTGTAACGACAAAGGAATGATTTCCGTTTTATGGCATTTTAAACGTATACGAAATTACTCCATTTGTGTAAGTAGGACTTTCTTTAAGCATACTGGTAGTTAAAGCAATTTTCACCACACACATAGTTGCACAAATCAAATAGAATTTGAAAAAATTTATGTGTCCAAGTTAATTTTCAAATTTCAAAAAAATTTTAAGCTATTTACGGACAATTTTACCAAGTTCAGCTATAATCTATAAATTCTAAAAAACATAGTTTGGTGTATTTTTATTTAACAAAATCTGAAAATATTAAAATAGTAAAAAACAAGTTTCAATAAAAATTAACGTAGCTTTTCTTTATTTCAAAAGTAGTTTAGGTAGAGAAAAGTGGTCCGAAAGGAATTAAGTATTTTTATAAATTTTGAGCCCGGAGAATTTTTTAAATTTGTTCGTTTTTTCAATTTCACGTGATTTCGATTTCCAGAACTTGCACGAATATAAAAAAAAAATTCTAGGAATTAACGATAGTTGTGTTGGAATAAGTATTTATTTACCCCCGTATTTATAAACGATTATTAAATCTTACAAAAGTTTATTAAGGAGAATTTTTATACAAAATTTGTTTTGTAAACCTTTATTGAATTTAAAAATTTTTTATAAATACAGACGTTAGTATTTAAAAAATATAATATTTTTAACAAAATTTCGAGTCTTATTATTTTAGAGCTTTTTTGTTTGGAACACAACCTTTTTTTTAATCTATGTACTGTTAAATATTAGGATATTTTCAAAATATGACTTAAACAGGGTTTTTCTTAATATCTTGGTTTTTTGTAGACTGAACCAAAAAAAAACAGTACAAAAAACAGTACAAAGTGTAAAAAACAGCACATTTGCGTACTGTTTTGGACATTATGCATAAAACAGTACAATTGCAAAAAATCAGTACATGTACTGTTAAAAACAGTACGTATGGCAACCCTACTTGGAAGTGTGTGGTTGAAAATACAGTGAGTCCTCGATTATCGATAACAGACGGGACCGGCAGCATTCTTGATTATTCATTTTTTTTTTGCGTGTTTCATATTTAATATAAATATGTAATGTATTATTATGTAAACATGGGGAAAAAACTAATTGGGAGAATATGCTTCCAGTACGTTGGGAAATTCTCTTTCTTCGTTTATTTAAATTTGTTTTGATTGTTCAAAAGTAAACAAAATAAAATAATTTGTGTTATATTTCGGATAACAGAGGTGATTTAAATCAATGCAAAAAAAAATTTATTTTCCAGTTAATTGATGCTGCCGGTTAATCGAATGAGAGATAATCGAGGCCATACTGTAAATAAATAAAAGACATGCAACCAAAAATCATCGTATGAACGCCAAGAGATTTTGGAAGTTGCTTTAAAAGGGAATCAAGATAAAACGACGTTGTAAAAGCCCTCATGTAAATTGAGTGTAAGTGTTAATTCATCAATATTGATCTGAGAAGACTCATTTATGTATGTGATTTTGACAAAAAATTATCACCCAAATGCTAGCTGGGATTCAATTAATCAATAGTTCAAAGTAATCTTTTATTTTTGTGTATTTTTTTAATATAGTCTAACGGCCACACATCTGGCAACGATCAAGATCATCCTTTAGCAGCCCCATCTTCATCTAATAGGACTGCAGTAACAACAACATTAACCACACCAGACGATGATGAAATGATCGATATTACGCCACATTCAAGTCCGGGAGACGGTTCTCATCATTTTAATACATATAGTCGTGGTAGTACAGCCGATAACTCTGATATAGAGAAAGAGCGAGCAGATTATAACAGTCATCCCCATTCACATCACTCTAATAGTAGTCAACAGCATCAACGTATACATCAACATGTGCCAACTCACAGCGCTTTTGGTGATTCAATGGAAGGTAAACATACAAAATCTAATTATTGTTATTATTAACTTTTTTATAACAGAATTGTTATAATATAAACTAGTAACTATAAACTAAAAATGCTCTATTTATGTACATACGTTGTTTGCATGTGTTATTCGAAAAACATAAACTTTTTTAGCACATCTATTCTCTGGGAAAGTTTAATACAATTAATTTAAATAAATCATACAGTGAAATCTCTTATAACCAGATCCCGAATGGCCATTAAAATGTGTCCGTACAAGCGGCCAGCCCTCTCAATATAAACCAATGCTTTCCGTCGAAAGGGGATGTCGGTTAAGGGAGATCGCAGTGTATTTGTATTTAAAAAACGTGTGCCATTTTTTCTTAGTATTGACTCAATACCTTAACATCTCAAAGTTTTCAAAATTTAGATCCAGGCATTTTTAATAATATGTATTACTACGGAGCAATATATGTATAAATAACAATACAATTCTTCCAAAGAACATATCGCACGATGTGGCAAAGTTTTAACTAATTAAGTTATGTTCAGTTTGTTTAAATTTATAATTAACAATGAGTTGTGAAATAAAAATATACATATCTGTGCCATTTTTAAAATGTTGAAAAAATGTTGTTAATTATACGAATTTGCATTCAAAAAACATTTTTGTTTACGTTTTTAAAATTTTGTAATATAAACGAAATTTTTCTTTAATGTTGGCTTATGTTATTATTTGATAGAAATGATTTATTCAGCAAGTTTTTTTTAAAACTTTTTTGCTATCTTATCTCGACTTAAGATGTTTTGTCATAATGCTACAGATATGTACTTACGTTGACATACATCCATATGTGTACATGTACTACACACATAAATTAATTCAACAACTTAGTTAACATAATATTTATTAGATTAATTATAAACATTTGGGCTGCACGATATCTATTAGTACTATTAATCAATTATTTGATATTCGATCAGAAATGTAATTAGTCGAATTCATAATTAATCGATTATTGTTATTTTGATTAGTCAAAATTATTGATAGGAGTTCGATCAATGCTTTTGGAGGAATTCAAGTACATATGAACTAACTGTCAATTTCACGCCAAATTCTCAAAAATTTGTTTTTGTTTCAAATGTATTTGATCGAATGAAAGAGTTCTTTCGCATTTAGTGAAAAGGCTTCATTAGTGTTTACTTAAATAAATTTTGTTGCTGCTAATATAACTACATAAGATAACCTTATAATCCGCCTTCCGTGAATAACCCAATTAAAATAGTAAAAAATAATTTTTCGTAAAAAATAAAATATGAATATTTTGTGTAAAAAACAAATTTTCTAGCTTTAAGCTTCGTTCACAATCAAAGAAACATTTTTACTTGGTGTTCATAATAGAGCAACAATTTCTTTTACATTAAGAAACCGTTTGCAAATTTTATCCACAACAATATTATTCATTTATTATTTTTTACAACATTATCTTGAAATTTTCATTCAAAACTATATAAATTATTTCAAGCGTCGGAAACAATTTCATACAAATTGTTGCTGAAGTTCTAGTTGACACAACTTTAGTTACATTTTTAAAAAAATATTAGTTACATTTTTGTTCGAATAATGAAAGGAATATATATGAAATACTTTGGGAAGGATAAAGATAGACGAAAAAACGAAATTGTTTCTCTGAGGCAAAATAAACTCAAATGAAACTAAAAGCCATCCAAATTCATTGGCTTATTAGAAGAAACTCTGTCCTTAGTCTCAACTGCAAATTTCTATCTTACAACTGCATCTTAAAGCCAATCTGGTCCTGTGGAATTAAGTAATGGGCCACTGCCTCGGACTCTAATATGGGCAGTTCCAGCGAAAAGTCTACTTTTTGTAACGTAACGCCAGAAGTAATTTAAATTGATTCTCCAAAAATGTTATTTATATAGTTTACTTTTTTATATTTTGGTGTAAAGTGCAACTTGCACTACATTAAGTAACAAAAGAGATATCGGTTAAACAACATGGTCCTAAAATACAACCTTATTTGCATTCTGGCGTAACATTAAAAAAAGTAGAATTTTCGCTGAAAATGTCCATATGTACCTTTAAACGAGCAAAGATTTCTAAATTTGATAGCTTTAAAAATAAATCTAAATAAGTCCAAAACTTACTAAAAAAGGTTTTATAGAAATAGTCTTGCTCAATTCGCAGTCTTATTCAGTTTTGTAATGCAAGTCAAAATCCACTTCACGTCAGCGCATATTTTTGCTTATATTTGCAAACCCTTAGCGTCGATTACTGAAATTTTTTTTCTGAATATAGTGCTACTTCATTACTTTGCATATATAAAAACCCTTTTTACAAATTTCACTTCTTCATTTAATTTTTTTTACATTTTGTTGTACAAATATCACGACACGTCAAAATGGAAATGCCCATATCGAAAAAATTCAAAGGCGCCAAAATAAACTTCTTCGAATAATCACAGCTGCCCCTTGGTATGTTAAAAACTCAAATATTCACGAAATATGCAGTAAAATACTTAAAAAGGCTCGAATTGCATCCGAAGCCACTAGCTCGAAATATTTTAAATGATAGCGGCCACACTCGCTTAAGAAGAAGACACACTGCAGCACTTATAAAATTAGATGAGCGATAAACACCTAAATAAAGGGTCCGCCAAATAACTTTTTTTCCGGCTAATAATGGATAATAATTTCATTCAAATGGCTGCCTCGGCTGGCCATGCAGTAGCCTACACGATCGGTCCAATTTTTAAGCACATTATCGATTGTGTGCAGCTGTATTTCACCAATGGCTTCCCGAATATCGTCCTTAAAAGCGTCAATTGTCTCTGGCTTATCGGCGTAACACTTATCTTTGACGGCACCCCACAGATAATACTCCAACGGTGCCAAATCGCATCTCCTAAGTGGCCAAACGACATCAGCTCTGCGGCTGATAATGCGATCTTCAAAAACAGGGCGCAAAACATCGAGTGTAGCTTCGGCTGTGTGGCACGTAGCGGCGTCCTGTAGCGTCCAATAACCTCCTCTTCAATTTTTGGTAAACAAAAATTCGTTCAACATGGCCCGATAACGATCGCCATTGACTATAACGGCCACTCCTTGCTCATTTTCGAAGAAAAATGTCCCAATTATGCTTCTGGACCAAAATCCGCACCAAACAGTGACTCGTTTTGGGTGCATCGGCTTTTCAATGTATGCGTGCGGGTTTCCTGTGCCCCTAATGCGTCAATTTTGCTTGTTTACATACCCGCCAAGATAAAAATGAGCTTCATCTGAAAAGATGACTTTTTTTTTTTGGCAAAATCGACATCTTCTGTAAGTCGATCGCAGGCCCACTTAGCGAAACGAAAACGCATTGGATGGCCAGTTGGCTTCAACTCCTGAACCAATTGGACTTTGTATGGCGTCATACCAAGGTCTTTATGCAAAATTCGTCTCAATGATGTCTCCGAAATGTTCAATTGTTGAGAACGACGGTGAATTGATGTTGATGGCGCTTCACGCACACTTTCTGCCACAGCAGCAATATTCTCGGGTGTACCTGTTTTTGGCTTTTCACGCTTTGGTTTATCGATGAGGATGCCAGTTTCTTTCACTTTTTTCACAAGATAACGAACATACCGAGCTGACGGTGCTTCTCTTCTTCCTAAATCCGTACGCAATTTTCGCACACATTCTGCAACATTACCATGATTTTCAAAGTAATGTCGCAATATTTCCCAGCATTGTTCAAGTGTATGCACAACCATATTCGTTCAGCGGAAGTATAAAACTAATTATCTGTCAAATCAGACATGAGCTAAGTGTTACCATTCACGAAATCAGCACTAGTTGAAAAAAAACGTTAGATGGCGGACCCGTTATGTGAACAGAACCCGCGATGAAGAAAATTTTTGTTTGGTACTGGCAGGACATTAAATAAAGTATTAGGTTAAGATTTGATTAATTATTGTTCGTTCATATTTAATATATGAAGATTCAATAAATAAATAATGAAAAAAAATAAATAAATGATACTTTTCTCGAGAGAAAATGGTTCCCTACTCGCGACTCTTCTTGAAGAGTCATTTATGATTCTTTTTTTTTATTTGTTTAGAGACATTTTCGACTCTTTTTTAAAAGTTTTCTTATTGCATTTCAAACACTGGTTTAAAATGCTATCACCATTTTAGCAAAGTTGTACCTTTTCCTTAGCTTAATTACAAATCAAAACTCAAGAGCTAAAAAAATGCCAACACTAAAATAGCACATTTCAAAAGAAGTAGCTAATTAACACGCTGCTTTTGAAACGTAAATTTTGGCTCCTGAGAACTTTTTTATATTCATAATGGCAAAAATTTCTTAATTGAGGGAACTCTAAAAGCAGAATAAAAACAGCTTCTGTAATTAACAGTCTGTAAACCGCCAAAAGAAAAAAGTATGTAGACTAGTAGCAGCGCAACCGGATATAATTAAAGACCCTAGTATAAATAAATACTTTTAAATACATAGAACTTTTAAGACCGTTAAAGTACGCAAATATCTATTACAACATGTCAAAAGCATTTACTCATCTGTGTGTTATTACATGTTTTCAGGCGGCTTGTCATTTTACGGATCTCCAGGTATGTCAAAGTAAAAGGATAATTTTTTTTTATTAAGGTAATTTAAAAATATTCACGTAAAAATGTATGTGCTAATAATATTGCAGAACCAAATGATGATATACCTGGTATAGGGCAGTATGAAGATTTCCACACAATAGACTGGCAACGTGATATTGCAAGAGATCGCATGCGTCACCGTTACATTGTAAAGAAGCGACAGGATTCTCTTTGGGATTTGGTCAAGGGAGCACATGATGCTTGGTCGGGTTGGCTATGTGTTTTGTTGGTGGGCATAGCGGCGGGTTGTGTGGCTGGTATGGTTGATATAGGAGCAAGTTGGATGTCAGACTTAAAGCACGGTATATGTTCGCAAGCTTTTTGGTTTAATCGTGAGCAATGTTGCTGGCCCACAAAACAATCGGTGTTCGAAGAGGGAAATTGCTCAACGGTAAAGTGATCGTTGACTTATGTGTAGCTGCAGAGTATTTGTAATTAATTATTATCTTGAATGTCTTTAGTGGAAAGCATGGCCGGAAGTTTTTGGCCTTAGTCGAGAAGGTACTGGAGCATATATTATCTCGTATATTTGGTACGTGCTTTGGGCGTTATTGTTTGCTGCACTTAGCGCATCGTTGGTGCGTATGTTTGCTCCATATGCATGTGGTTCAGGTATTCCAGAAATTAAAACAATTCTATCGGGTTTTATTATACGAGGCTATTTGGGGAAATGGACATTACTTATCAAGTCTGTGGGTCTAATGCTTTCTGTCTCGGCTGGTTTAAGCTTGGGCAAAGAAGGACCTATGGTCCATATAGCAAGTTGTATTGGTAATATATTTTCACATCTATTTCCAAAGTATGGTCGTAATGAAGCAAAAAAGCGTGAAATACTGTCTGCAGCTGCAGCAGCTGGTGTATCTGTAGCTTTTGGGGCACCAATTGGAGGCGTTTTATTTTCATTGGAGGAAGTGTCTTACTATTTTCCACTGAAAACATTGTGGCGTTCATTTTTTTGTGCTTTAATAGCTGCGTTTGTTCTACGATCTCTTACGCCATTTGGCAATGAACATTCTGTGCTATTTTTTGTAGAATACAATCAGCCTTGGATATTTTTTGAACTAATACCTTTCGTTTTTTTGGGAATAATGGGTGTAAGTACTTTAGAACACAAATTAAGATTTTGAAAAACTTTAACACACAACTTTAAATTTCAGGGTATAATTGGAACAATATTTATTAAAGCGAATTTATGGTGGTGTCGCTTTAGAAAATTCAGTAAATTGGGCCAATATCCTGTAACAGAAGTTTTAGTTGTTACTTTAATCACAGGCATACTTTGCTATCCAAATCCATTCACCCGCATGAATATGAATGAGTTGATCTTTCTGTTATTTAGTCAATGTTCACCGGGAGACGTTTCAAATCCATTATGGTATAGATTTGTTAAATTAATTTCATAGTAAATATTTTTTTTAATAATCTGGCCAATTTTAGTGACTATACACGCATGAACATAACAAATGCATCTTCTTCAATAGAAGTTACGCAACTGGGGCCCGGAGTATATCGTGCAATTGGTTTATTACTTTTAGCTTTTTTCCTAAAATTGGCATTGACAGTATTCACTTTTGGTATGAAAGTTCCAGCTGGTTTATTTATACCATCCCTTTTATTGGGTGCAATCATGGGTAGAATTGTGGGTATCGGTAAGTATTGGCTATAATTTTTAGTAAGCTTTCAATATTATCTTGTACTTTTGTAAATTTTTTTCTCAGCGGTGGAGCAATTTGCTTATAGCTATCCAAATGTTTGGTTCTTTACTGGGGAATGTGTCACTGGTAACAATCTTATCACACCGGGTCTTTATGCGATGGTTGGAGCTGCTGCTTGCTTGGGTGGAGTTACGCGTATGACAGTGTCTCTAGTGGTTATAATGTTCGAATTGACGGGAGGTGTTGGTTATATTGTACCGCTTATGGCAGCAGCTATGGCTTCAAAATGGGTTGGAGATGCTCTTGGCAGACAGGTACTTATATAAATAATTTGTTTTTACTTCAATAAATACATTTTTAACTTTCCAGGGTATTTATGATGCACATATTGCATTAAATGGTTATCCTTTCCTTGACAGTAAAGAAGAATTTGCACATACAACTCTTGCCGCTGACGTAATGCAACCGAAGTGAGTAAAAATTTATAAATTTTACCATTATTTACCTACATAGGATGCTTATAAAAAGAGATATCGTAATATGTTTTGGTATAACGCGAATCATTGGAAAATAAGTTGGTACAAATTTTGTATAGCCGTTTATTACAAATTTAATTGACAGCTACTGAAAAAATACATTTTTATATGTACCTACATACCAAGGCGAATTCATTAAAGGTAATCGTGGTACAACAACAAGTACAACTCGTACAAAAACCACAAGCAATTTGTTTTTTGTAAAATCATTGTACAATGTCGAAAACTGAAACAAAGATAATAAACAAATTTTTGACATCCAACAATGATAAAGCTAAACAAAGTTATCCGCAGAGATTTTAAGAACACCTGCAATGAAATCGCCTTGCATGCATATGTGTATATACTAGAGGTCTGCAAGAATAAATAAAAAGGAATTTCAACACACTCATTTGTTTTTTAATTACAATGTGTCGATCACCCAATGATAACGAAACAAATGAAAAAATAACCAGAGACAAAACAACAAAAACTCATTCTATTCAGTCAACTCAAGTCAAATGAGTAAATTATTCAAATATAATTTGAATGTAAAATATGTGTACCAAGGCCCATCTATCAGGTCTGCTTACTTATACAAAAACAAAAAACGATTCTTTTTAGTTGTCAAAAATTTACTACCACATATACAAAGCAAAAGGAAAAACGTGTATGTGTGGCATACCATAAACGTATACGTGCACATGCAAGCAAAATTTAAGCAACTTTTGACAACTAAAAAGAACATAAACAATGATCATCAGGCTTCTTGCGCAGAACTTTTCAATGGGCCTTGATGTGTACCTACACATTATGTATGTATGTGTAAGCTTAACTCTTACCCAACAAACACGGAGGTTTGATTTCAAATTGAAAATGATTTGAAATCAAACGTTTGTCGTTTGAGAAAATTGAAAATCATAGATAGCGTTCTCAACAAAGAGGGGAAATTATTTTCAAATTGAAAAATGTCTTTATTTTCAACTTGCTTTCAAACGTAATTCTCAAATGTTTTTCAAATGTGGATTATAATACAACGTGGAATATAAATAAAACTATTTAATTTTTTTAATTTAAATTTATTAATTATTTAAATAAACTTTCGGTACAATAGCTAAAAGATGAAATAGTGCTTTTTCCGTCCTCTAATTCTTGGAAAGACAAACGTCCATGTTCTGGAAAACGCAGCGTTTACAAATCGCTTACGATTTGAAAAACGCAAAACGCATTTCAGCATGTTCTGAAAACCAGGCGATTTGCTAGCGTTTTGATTTTTTTCGAAGTTGTGTTTGAGCAAAGAAAACATTTGTTTTATCATAACAAAACGTAAACAAACAAATAATTTAAAAATTAGTTCTGTGAAATAAATTTAAAATTAAAATGCCTACAGCGTTATTAGATGTTCATAAAAAAATCTTGAAAAAATGTTACAAGTTTTTCCTTAAATAAATAGAAAACATATTAAATTGAAATTTTGGGCCATTTCCTTTCCTTTTCTCTTTAGTTTTTTTTTTTTTTTTTTTTTTTTTTTTGTTTTATTGAATCTTTCTTGTCGAAAATTACAATATGTATTCAAAGCTTAATCCTAATTCTTATTTGTATTTGTTAGCCGTTACCAATGTAACCGCTAATTATTAGCATTCAAGTGCCAAAAAAGCCTGCAAGGCTCAAAGTGTCGGATCTTTTCAGCCTCCGGTGACCTTCGAACTTTATTAGATCCCGAGCGAGGTAGTTGGGATGGACCATTAGTTTATCAATGTATTTGTCTGAATACTTTTTAATTTCTTCCTGGATGGTAGCGATATTAAGATCTCTGTGGATCATGTCATTACGTATATACCATGGGGCGCAGACAATTTGCCGTAATATCCTAGACTGTCTTCTTTGTAGCTTCTGGATGTTTGATGCGCATGCAGTACCCCATAATTGGATGCCATATGTCCATATTGGCTTTATGATAGACTTGTATAAGAGAACTTTGTTGTCTAAGGACAAGTTTGAGTTTCGACCGATTAGCCAATGTAGTTGAGCTGCTTTAAGTTTCATAGCCGTTATTTTGGCTTCAATATGACGAGACCAGGTCAGGCGTCTATCTATATGAATTCCCAAGTATTTAACATGGCTTTCTACCGGAACAGTGATGTTATTTATTTTTACAGCAGGGCACGTTTGTCTTCTGAGCGTGAAAGTTAAGTGGGCACATTTAAAGTGCAGTTTTAATAAAATAGACCAGATCGCTTAAGTATACACTAGCGGTTTGAAAACGCCAAATTTGTAGCGTTTTCGTTTTTCAGAACACCTGCCTGGCGTTTTCAAATTGAAAACGCAAATTTTAAGCGTTTTGCGCTTTTCAGAACATGGGCGAAAATACTTAGCTCCCTTTTATTTTGAGGATTGTAGCAAAGCGATCGTTCAACAATCTTTCTTCACTTTCCCGTTTTATTATCTCTCTTTTTTTCGTATTTTTAATCATTGTAATTTCTCACAAATAATTTTTATTTTTCACAAGAAATAAACTGTTCACTTTATATTAAAATTTATTTTTAATAGTAAAACACATGTAACCACAAAGTAAAAAAATTTAACTTTAATCGCCATTTTTAATGCTTACATTTATTTTTCGCTTTAGTATTGCCAAGTTTATTTTTGATTTGATTTTAACATTTGACAAACATTTGACATCAAATTGATAAAACATTTGATATCAAATGTTTATTTTCAAATCATTATCAATTTGAAATTAAATGTTAAATCAAACAATTGAAAAACGTTTGAGAATTATGTTTGATGTCAAATGATAAAGTCATTTCATATTAAAGGTTTGACTTCGTGTTTGTTGGGTATAAATAAAAGAAGCCACAAGCTTACACACATATTATGGCAAGGTATTCAAATAAATGTATGCACATTGAATAATTCAAAAATTATTTGAAATTTTTTTGTAAACTTGCTCTCTCTAACGGGTCATTTCAATGATTTGTTATTTATGAATGACTCTCATATTTATTTATGTACAGTAAACAAGTTTTTTATGCAATTCATTCATTCTTATTTTTGTATATGGTTTACTCTCTCCTAATCTTTTTGAATGTTTTATAATTGAATAAATGTTGTGCACTTTGGGTAAAGGCAAACAAGTGAGTTATTCAAAGCAGACCTCTAGTAAATATGTACATAATATGATAGTGATTCTTCAATTTAGGACTACTAAAATAATAAATGGCTTTTTGTATACATATCCTTCGTACTTTTAAACTTTTAAATTGTTATTTACATAAAATTATTAAAAACAAACGACTACAACCAAGGACACAGTCAAGGGCACAGGTAGTCTTATTTTAAAAACGGATACACTCAAGGCGAATTCATGTAAACGGTGGTGTCGATACTACAACAAGTAACAACACCAAAAACACAACAATGTATTTTTTTGTTGCTTTCGTTGGCCGATATGTCAAAAACACAAGTAACTTTTGACGTTCCTCTCTCTAATTAAGAAAAAAAGTAGCACAGCTGTGTTTTCAACGCCACCTGAAAGTCAATTCGCCTTGGATACACTGTGAAATACTTTTAAGTTGTGTCAAAAAAATACAACGCTGTAGTAAACAATTCAAAAATATAATTTTGTTTATAATTTTAAATTTTGTGTTTTGAAATGTAAAAATTTAAAGAGGTTTTCAATTTCATAATCAAAGTGAAAATTATAAAATTTATTAAATATTCCCAAAAATCACCAGAACGGTATACCATTGAAAGACATGGTAAGTTATCAGCTGTTGCTTACGTGGGTCATCTGGTGTGAATTCGCCATGGACACAGTGCAGCAACAAAATATATTTCGAAAGAACCAGTTCGTGTATACATGTGTTTTTGGAAGTAAACACAAAAACGTACTCATTTTAAGGGAACAACAAACAAAATCAGACAATATCAATTGAAAAACAAAAAAATTTTATAAAATCTCATTTGTAAATTGTATTCCACTCAGGACATTGCATGTTTAATTTTATTTTTCTATGTCTAATATTTACGAAAATTAATCAAAGTACCAGATGTTGAACGAAAAAGTACCAAAAAGCTCCTCTTACATGTTCTTATTCATATTTCATCTTATATGTTTTCATTCACTCAGGACCCTGCACCTATAATATTATGTTTCTAAGTTAAATATTACAGAAAATTTATGGTAGAATAAGTACAAGGTATAGTCATTATACATTTTTTTCTCAATTTCGTTCACCTGGCATTTTAACCTAATTGGGGCACGCTGAATTCAGTAGTGCTAAAGCCTATAGTACACGGAATGTAAAAAGCCACATGCGATTCTGACTACATTTTGTTGTTGCAGTGTTGTAAATCTTAGTGCTTTAACTAAATTAATAAGATTCATAATGTCTACAAGGGACTTTACTATCAAGGGTGAAAACCGCTAATATAAGCTTTGAAATATTAATATTACATTGCAGAAATTTTTACTTCATTCTTTTTATTTCTTTTTAAATAACTTTTTTTATTGAACTCATTCTTAATACGTGTTTTTTCTTTTTGAAAGTTAAATGAGAAAAAAGTTATGTTTGAAACAGTGTTGCCAGAAGTAGGGAAAAATCCCTACATGTATGTATTTTTGATACTAAAATAGAAGCGTAGGGATAATCGGACAGATTTTTTATAATCTCCAAAATTTAGGGATTTTTCGTCATATCGTATTATTTATGAAATAAATGCTGGAAAAACGTTTTATTAGTAATATATTCTTGTACAAAATTTTGAAAAATTTTATTTTCCCTAAAATCGCTTAAAAATATGTATCTAGAGTTGTTTGTGGTTAAAAAGTTGGCGACACTACTATGGATGTTTAATTTTTTTCTAAGATATCTTTAAAAACAAATTGACGGGGTTTCTAAACAATTGTTTGCTGAAATGAACATCAATGCCTTGGTGACAAATAAAGAATTGATTGAAAAAAATATGTTTCCTACATTGTTTAGGGTTAGCGAAGTATACACTATCACAAGCGCCATTGGTGTATAGAGTGAAAATGCCAACCATTTCGCAAGTCACGAATGGCAATAGTTCTTTCTTATACTACTGAGATATTATTCAATGTTAAAATATTTAACTGAATTAATTAAAATAAATATACATATGGGCATTTCTCCAGAAATGTCAACCACAGCCAAAAAATTCAAAGTCTATAAAAGTATGTTGTTTTAACATATTTTTATAGGGAATCCATCAACTTTTAATAATGTAAACAAATTTTACATTAAATCATAACACACTTTGAAATATTCAAATGCAAAGTCCAACAAGTGCAAAAGTTTTGTTTTGCTAAATGATCTCGGTTTATATTCAAACAATATAAGAAAAATGTAAACGGAACGATGCGATTTCCAATTACGGTAATTTTTTTCTTTGCTTTATCGTATATTTCGATGTAGCGTGCAACATTGAAAAAGAACATTTTTTATCAGTGCGTCGAGGCTATTTGTACAATGCGCATCAAATATTAAGGGTATTCATTTCAAATTTTTTTTTGGTTGGAAAAATGGAAAAAAGAAAAATTACACTCTTATTGACGTGACCGGGTTTTTTTTTATTTTTTTTTGTAAAAAGTACAAACTGTCAAAAAAAATCTGCCAAATAATTCGTGGAGGTAATTGATATTTTCAATATAATCAATATAATTGTCACATCATTAACAAAAATTGATAATATTTGCGAAAATAAAGGTATGTAAAGATACATTTTCATGAAAACAATACAATATAAACTTTGAAATATTAAATTGCAGAAATGTTTACTTCATTCATTTCTTTTTTTTAAATTCTTTTTTAATAACTTTTTTATTGAACTCATTTTTAATAAGTGTTTTTTTTTTGAAAGTTAAATGAGAAAGAAGTAATGTCACACATACACGTTTTTTCCTTTTGCTTTGTATATGTGGTAGTAAATTTTTGACAACTAAAAAGAATCGTTATTTGTTTTTGTACAAGTAAGCAGACCTGATAGATGGGCCTTGGTTGTAACTATAAAAAAAA
Organism: Pollenia labialis; assembly: GCA_949318255.1. Classification (NCBI taxonomy): domain Eukaryota; kingdom Metazoa; phylum Arthropoda; class Insecta; order Diptera; family Polleniidae; genus Pollenia; species Pollenia labialis. The sequence continues at coordinate 58,953,934 of OX439140.1, forward strand.
TATTTTTAAAATCAGAGTTGTACAATTCAAGAGTTTATAAAAAGAGATGTAATTTTTCGTACTTTGTATTAAAAATTAGCAATTTTTTATGAATGGCAACATCATTTCGTTTGACGTTTATAGTGGAAAATTACATCTTTTTATCCTGACTTTTTTACACTTGGTTATAGTGTGATAAAAATGTAACTTTTGGTGGAATTTTTTTTCTTGTGGTTGTTGTAACAAAAATTACATTTTTCCACTTTTCAATTTTTCCAACAAATAAAATGAATACCCTTATTAGTAACAAACAGATATTTTTGTTGCAAATGTAATAAAAAAAATTTTGCTGGAAAATAATCAGTGCTTTTCTCTTGGTACTTATTTTAAATTTGTAGCGTGCGACATCGTAAGCAGGGATGTTAGATGTGACGATTTTACGTCATTTTGACGATTTTTTTCAATGAATTTATCATAATGACGATTGACGATTTTTGATGTAGAGTCACTTATATTTTGACGATTTAATCCCGTCGATAAATTTACTTTAAACTTTAATCTGGCATCAATTTTATAACACTTTAATCTGCCAAGCAGGTTTGGTAGATGTGACGATTTTTTTGAGAAAATACAGTAAAATGACGATTGATGATTTTTTGACTTAAAGTTAGTGCTATGACGATTTTCTGGCATCGATAAAACACACAAGAAATATTTACAATTATATTGAAAACAGTTCAAAACTTAAAAATCAATTTTTCGAAACACAAAAATTTTTGAAAATTAAACAAAAAAATTCCTCCCCCATCACAAACCAGGTGAATTTCATTAGAATCATTAGTAATTCAAATTCTACAATTATAGAAATGCCATCGATGCTTGAAAAATATGCACTAGAGCCCTAATTTGCGTCCTATTTGGTCCGGTTTTTAAAAATTGGTTTAATACGCTTTGCGTTTTTATGATTTCGATTTGCGTCGCTACATACGAATGCATTTTTCGATGAAGTCATAATCATATGTGAAGAATTTTTCCATCTGTGTGTAAAAAGGCAAATCCCATTTAATTCTGTTAGGAAAGTTATTCTTAGTGAAATCGCGTGTTAGGAAGTAAAAAGTTACTTTTTAATAAGAAGTTGTGTAGAAAAATGAGTGCAATGAGAAGAAAATGTATTAGTTTGGAACTAATATTGGACGTAATTAAACGTTTCAAGTCGGGTAAAAAGACTGTTGATATAGACAGAATCATCCTTGGTTTTTAGCACCTTTAACAATAAAAACAATTTGCAATAGAGATAGCGCTAAAAGTTACTCATTTAAAAATAGCTCGAGTTGAAAGCAAATGAGATTTTATTTATTATTTAAAATTTTTCTAAATATGTATAAATGAAATAAAAAAATTTTTGTTATGCATTTATGCAAACATATTTTTTCTTATGTTTTCTTTTTAAATAACACGACTCAACAAAAAAAATTTCGTTCTTTGTCCTAAAGTTTATTTTGTGATTTTTCAGTTAATTATACACAAAAACGAAAAGAAAATACATTTTTTGTGTATAAAGTTTGCTTTTGTGATAGTTATAGTAAAAATTAAAAACACATATTTTGAAAAATATCGCATAATTATGCAAACTTTATACACAAAAAATGTATTTTCTTTTCGTTTTTGTGTATAATTAACTGAAAAATCACAAAATAAACTTTAGGACAAAGAACGAAAATTTTTTTGTTGAGTCGTGAAATCGGTCTCCTAAATACAAAAGCAAACTTTTTCATGTCGTATATTTTTCTTTCGTCTAATTAAGACCTAATATATCGTAATTTTATGATTTAATGTCAAAGACAAATTTTGTGTTGACCCGTGTAATAAATATATTCAGCTCACTTGCTGAAATAAATAGAATAAAACTTAAGCATATCCCTTTCTTCATCATAAATAGAATTTCTTGCTAAAAATTTATATTTTCGAACCAATCCATGCAATAAATTGTCTTTAATTTGTAAAATTTATATATTTGACGTTTTGTTGACGATTTTGTTCAATTTTCGTGATGATTTTGACGAATTTTGTTAAAACTTTTGACGATTTCTGAGGAAAAAAGTCTAACAGCCCTGATCGTAAGTGTAAAATGCATAAATTCAAAAAAAATTTCTAAAATATCTTTATTTGCGATGGCCAATAACTACAAGCAGCAAGGATAGCTTATTCCATTAAAAAAAACTTTATTTGAGAATAGAAATACTATTTTCAGTTAAGTTAGTTTTTGTTCTATATTTGTATTTTTCTTTATTGAAGATATTTTTTTAAGTTTATAATTTTTGTTCGGAAAATAAATATATTAAATGTATTCAACATTTTTTATTTTTGGAATTTATTCTATGAGCTAAATTTCAGTTATGTATTGTATAAAGCTTTTTTGTAATAGTCATATTCCTTAAATTTTTCAGAAAATTACTTTATACACTATCAGACTATTATATTGTGTTTTCGGAAGGAAATAATTCCCAGTTTCTATTTGTTTATATTAAATGTATTTAAAATAAAGTAGAATGAATCATCTTACGGATGTCTTATTACATAAAAAGTAAAAACGTAAACATAAAAGTATGATGGAACAAAATGTCGCATGCAACTTGTAGCGTGCGATAGTGATTAAAATTAAATTAAAAATAAGCTACACAATATTTTTGAATCAAATCAAAAGCATTATTAAGATACATCAATGCATAACATTTTAAAATTAGTCGCATAAAAATATTTCATCAGGTTTCGCTGAAATCAGTGTTTGAACTGTTTGCCGTAAAAGCGACTTCTGTTTTTGTCGCATGCAAATGCCTTGGTTTTTTTTTAATTTTTTGAAAACGAACAATTGCTCAAAACCAACCTTTAGCACAAATTATAGAGCTAATCAAGAGCTATAAGTTTCGCCTTTTGTCAAAATAAAATTAATGTTTTGGTATATGTTTTTTTTCACTTTTAAGGCGTACGAATGTCGCATTCGACATTAGAGAAATGCCCATATGTATTATTTTTTTTTGTACCTATTTTTTCGCAAAGCTTTAATATACATTTTCGAATAAAATTTATTTTTTATTACTACTGTTTTTTATTCTATTATAATGACAATAATACGTAGGGATTTTTGTAGGGGGCATTTTTTCAACGTGTGGGGAAAAATCTGATTTTTTTTAGCACGTGTAGGTATTTTTTCGAAAAATCCACTGGCAACACTGGTTTTAAATGTTGTAAGTTCCCATTCACATTATACGATTTTTGTCATTGCTCTTTGAAGTCGGTCTGATACTTACATTGTTTGATTTTTGTCGTTACGACTTTATTTGTGCCACCGAATATAACTACATTTTTCGTCAGATAAGAAAAAAATAAGAGAACGAATTAGCAAACAAAATGAATCAAAGAGTACACTCGCTTGTGTACCACTTTAAATTCCTCTCTTCCCTTTCGTCTATAAAGTAAGAATCGCAACGACAAAAATCGTTTAATGTAAATGGGGACTAACTATAAAAAATAATTTTTAAAATCAGGGGGGCTACCGCGCTTTTCGATTTAAAAAGCAACATTTTTCGAAAGCAATTTCCAATTCGAAAGTTAAACCGTACTGCGTAACTCGTTCAAAACGATGACAGAGTTGTATTTATAAACAAACGGGAAATTTAATTAAAAGTTGGTATCACTACTATTAAAATACCAAATTGGACGAAAATATCCCACAACACAACAAATATTCATTTGCACTTTGTCACTAACAAAATAGCTTTCGAACAATTTCCTAACGCTTTTTACATAACTGACGCTCGTTTTCGTAATACGGAGTTGGAGTTTCGAAAGGGATTTTTAATGTTCGTAATATAGAGTTACGAAAGAAACTTTTTGTTTTCGAAAAGGTATTAAAAACTTCCGTTCATTCGAAACAAATAGCACGAAAATCGTAATACACAGTACAAATTGATCGAACTCGTAAATTATTTCTTTCGAATCGAAATACGCGGAAACCCCCTGGGTTGTACAATTCAAGGTTTTATAAAAAGAGATGTAATTTTTCGTACTTTGTATTAAAATTTTTTTTATGAATGGCAACGTCATTTCGTTTGACGTTCATAACTGAAAATTACATATTTTTATCCTGATTTTTTTACACTTGGTTATAGTTTGACAAAAATTTAACTTTTGGCGGAATTTTTTTTCTTGTGTTTGGTTGTTGTAACAAAAATAACATTTTTCCAACAATTAAAAAAACTGAAAATAAAAACAATAATTAGAATTGTGGTTATTTTGTTGAACTATTTATGGTTTTTTATCCAAATTTTTTAATATATTAATCAGGCTTAAGTTCATCAAATTTAATTTTCATTAAATTATTTTTATGAAGAAAGGAATTTTACAACATGAAAATTAATTAAAATTGTTGTTGATAATCATTCATTCTTGACTGACCTGAGATTCGAACCCTGGCGGCTGGTTACCATGATTAATATTTTTGCTTATTCCATACAAGCAACCACCAATAGCTCTACCATATCTGCTTATTCTGTATGCTGATTTCCAAAAAATGTTAAGATTTTTAAATTATTTTTTAAAATAATTAGAATTGTGGTTATTTTTTAAAATTTTCAAATTTTTCTTCACAAATGTGTGTTTCTATTAATATAACAATATCAAAAGAGTTTACATAGTTAAAAAAATCATTATACAAGATTTTATTTTCTAATCCATGTATATTATAAGAAAGTACTTTTAAATTTTTTGATACAATATCATTTTCTACCTGCATTATATTATCAACCCTTTTACAGTATTTAGTTTTCATTAGTTTTTTGAGCTTATTTTTTTAACAATGTTATCATATTTTAAATCTAAACCTAGTATAACATCACCATATAAATTCTTCAAAAAGTTTTCTGCTTTCTCTACATCACAAACAAGTTCCTTATTCTTGTTCCATTTGAACCACTTATTTCCAACCTTAAGCTTGTCATTTCGAACGCTCACACGTTGAGATTTGTTGATGCACAGTATGTCTTTTTTCAGCTGCAGCATCAGCTGCATTTTTTATCTAGCAATCGGTCGCATCCCAGATCAAGTTCAATAGATATATTAGTCCCTTTTAGATGAACTGTGTTCCTTAGAATGTCTTGCACCGTTCTTTCAGATTTGAATTCTACTATGACTGTCATAGTTACATCATTCTCGTATAGCTTGCGGATACTTTCGAATTCACATGGCGAATTAATTTTAAGTTTTTCTTTAATAAAACTATTAACCGTTTCATAAATAGGCCCCTTACTCAGTCCTCTGCTAATGAATAGATGTTTGTAGTGAAATTTGATTAAGGTTATTTTCCCAGAAAATATTAACCCTATATCTGCCATTTTTAGGGGTAATTTTAGTCCTTTCTCCAAATATCATCGTAGAATAACACTAACACGTACGTTTAAAGTGTTAAAACGCTCTACAACAATTATCAGCCCCGGTAGGCTAGCAGGTAGTCGGCTAGTCTATCAGCGCCGGGGTTGCGGGTTCGATTCCCGCCAGAGACTCTGGTTTCTTTCCTAAAGACAAGCGAATAGATTAGGAAATTAAAAAAAAAATTCACTAGGGGTTGTAAAAGACCAAATGTTCGTGTGATATAAGCAAAATGCTTAAAACACTAAAATTGTACGTTATCATAATTTGTTAAATAGTGTTTCACCATAGTCCTGTGAAATACTTCTGAGCTCTAAACGTATTTAAAAATATTTAAAAACTTCAGTGGGTAGTAAAAAAATAACTCGAGTATTTTCAACTGTAGCTTTAAGTTATGTAAAATAACTCTTTAATAATAAGTAATACTACATTTACACCTACGCAAAATCTAGTACTTACGAGATTTGGAGCCAAATCTAGTTGTTTTTGACTAGATTTCCCATACAAAACAAAATCTACTTCGTGACTAGATTTCGACAAAATCTACTCAAAATCTAGTAGTATTTAATGATGCAACTATGGTTTTTTCAATATAGCACTAAAAAATACCTCCCTGCACAAGTAAAAATGACATTTAAAAAAAACAAAACAAAAATTGTTAAAAAAAATTAAAAAGTTTTATAAAATAAATAAATAAAAAAGTGTAAAAAAATAAAAAAGACGAATAATATTGATAAAATAACGAAAAGACTTTTAGTTAGTTGTTTTGTTATAAAAACAAAATCTTGCTAATGTCAAAAAAGTGTAATGTAAACGCACTAGATTTCGAAAAAGATTTTAAATCAAATCTACAAGATTTCGGCCTTATGTAAATGTAGTATAAAAGATTCAATAAAATTATAAATTAGATGCTGTTTTACATTTAGATTACTGTTGTAAAGTTTAAGTTGTGATTGACTACTTAATTTATTTCGATTTTTAAGTTTTTTTCTTGGTTCATTATATGATGTGCCGTTATTTACATTTTTCAAATTAAGGATGATAGCGTGACACATTTGTTTTAAAGTTATTTGATAAATTTTTAGAAATGCGAGAGAAATTTTCATCTATATATATAAAAATGAAAAATGTTTGTATGTTTGTGTGTTTGTTTGTTGGCTTATAGACTCCGAAACTACTGAACCGATTTTCTTGAAATTTTTACAGTAACATCACGTGAGCCCTAAAAATAAAATAGGCTACTTATTTTTTCGATAGGGGCAGGGGAATTGGTACCCCCCATAGGATGCCAATATTTATTATCGCATATCTTAAGAGCCGCTGGCGGCATTTTGCTGAACTTTTTGTAGTAGGATCTTCTGAGCCCCGAAATTGAAATAAAATAGCAGCGGGGGTATTTGAATCCCCCATAGGACGCCAATGTTTAACATCGCATATCTTAAGAACTGTTATAGTGAGAATGTTCAAACTTTCTAGAAGTCACTCTTATGGTATACTACACTTATGAAAATAAAAATAAAGCGGGTAGGCGCAGAGGGGGAAATACCTCCCATAGGATGCATATATTAAATATCGCTTAACTGAAGAACTATTAAAGGGGGAGTCTTCAAACGTGGTTAAAGCTACTACTATGGCAAACTATAAATTTCAGTATAAAAATGGGCGGGGTAAACAGGGGAGGAGCAGTACCCCTCATAGATAGAAATATAAATAAGAGCCACTGCACGCATTTTGTTGAACTTTTGGTAGTAGGATCTTCTGAGCCCCGAAATTGAAATAAAGTAGCAGCGGGGGAAGTGGTTTTCCCCATAGGACGCCAATGTTTACCATCGCATATCTTAAGAACTGTAATAGTGAGAATGTTCAAACTTTCTAGAAGTCACTCTTATGGTATACTACACTTTTGAAAATAAAAATAAAGCGGATAGGCGCATACATTAAATACATTAAATATCGCTCAACTGAAGAACTATTAAAGGGAGAGTCTTCAAACGTAGTTAAAGCTACTATTATGGTAAACTATAAATTTCAATATAGAAATGGGCGGGGTAGCCAGAGGAGGAGCAGTACCCCTCATAGATAGAAATATTAATAAGAGCCGCTGCAAGCAATTTGTTGAACTTTTCGTAGTAGGATTATCTGAGCCCCAAAGTTGAAATAAAATAGCAGCGGGGGAAGTGTTACCCACCATAGGACGCCAATGTTTAATATCGGATATCTTAAAAACTGTTATAGTGAGAAAGTTCAAACTTTGTAGAAGTCACTCTTATGGTATACTTCACTTTGAAAATAAAAATAAAGCGGGTAGGCGCAGGGGGGAACTACCTTCCATAGGATGCATATATTAAATATCTCTCAACCGATAAAGTGGTTAAAGCAGTGTAGCGAAGCGCACCGGGTTAAGCTAGTTTTCTATAAAAATATTTTTTAAGCGTAACGGATACAAGTTTAATTTCATTTAAGGCTAGTGTGTCAAAATACTAACGGATCCATCTATATGTGTAATGTAAACAAGCTTTAAAAAATAAATTAATCAATTATATTGGTTTTTATTTTATATGTGACTAGCATATACCCGCTACTTTGTTAGCGTCTCCTTTTTTTCGTGGACATATTTGTATACCAAAGTTTATTTCTCTAGGTTTAAACTTGTTTAAATTCTAGCATTTAACACGCTACTTTAGAAGAACCAAAAAGATAAAGAAAAATATTAAATTTCCCGTATTTCCGTTTTTGGGCACTATATTTTCCCCCCATTAAAGTATTAAAAATTTCAGTATTGTAGTGGCAGCCCATAATTTAGAACGAATATGTCAATGAATAGAGGAATATGTTTTGTAAAAAAAAGTACTAAAATAGTTACGATTTTCACCCCTTAAATGTTCGAATTTCGATAAAGTACCAAATTCGTATACGTATTTTTTTTGATAAGTTTCGAATGTGGTATTAACTTTGTTTCTATGGTTATTGGTTCAAAAGATAGATGGGGGGAAAAAACTAAAATTCAGATTTTAACCGTTTACTCCCTTATTTAATATAAAAATGAAATTATAAATCTAGCTTTATATCTATCTTCTTCTTCTATATATATAAAAAGAAGTGTACATTTTGATTGTCACTCCATAACTCGAGAACGGCTCGACCGATTGCCATAAAATTTTTAGGGAAGGTACAGGGAGGAGTGATGATGGTTAGTTGATTTTGAAATCCAAAATCGGTCTAGCCATTCTCCAGTTATCTATATATATAAAAATGAAAAATTTTTGTATGTTTGTGTGTTTGTGTGTTTGTTTGTTGGCTTATAGACTCCGAAACTACTGAACCGATTTTCTTGAAATTTTTACAGTAACATCACGTGAGCCCTAAAAATAAAATAGGCTACTTATTTTTTCGATAGGGGCAGGGGAATTGGTACCCCCACAGGATGCCAATATTTATTATCGCATATCTTAAGAGCCGCTGGACGCATTTTGCTGAACTTTTTGTAGTAGGATCTTCTGAGCCCCAAAATTGAAATAAAATAGCAGCGGGGGAAGTGGTTCCCCCCATAGGACGCCAATGCTTAATATCGCATATCTTATGAACTGTTATAGTGAGAATGTTCAAACTTTGTGGAAGTCACTCTTATGGTATACTACACTTTTGAAAATAAAAATAAAGCGGGTAGGGGAGGGGGGGGGGAAACCTCCCATAGGATGCATATATTAAATATCGCTTAACTGAAGAACTATTAAAGGGGGAGTCTTCAAACGTGGTAAAAGCTACTACTATGGCAAACTATAAATTTCAGTATAAAAATGGGCGGGGTAAACAGGGGAGGAGCAGTACCCCTCATAGATAGAAATATAAATAAGAGCCACTGCACGCATTTTGTTGAACTTTTGGTAGTAGGATCTTCTGAGCCCCGAAATTGAAATAAAGTAGCAGCGGGGGAAGTGGTTTTCCCCATAGGACGCCAATGCTTAATATCGCATATCTTATGAACTGTTATAGTGAGAATGTTCAAACTTTGTGGAAGTCACTCTTATGGTATACTACACTTTTGAAAATAAAAATAAAGCGGGTAGGGGAGGGGGGGGGGGAAACCTCCCATAGGATGCATATATTAAGTATCTCTCAACCGATAAAGTGGTTAAAGCAGTGTAGCGAAGCGCACCGGGTTAAGCTATCTATATATATAAAAATGAAAAATGTTTGTATGTTTGTGGGTTTGTGGGTTTGTGTGTTTGTTTGTTGGCTTATAGACTCCGAAACTACTGAACCGATTATCTTGAAATTTTTACAGTAACATCACGTGAGCCCTAAAAATAAAATAGGCTACTTATTTTTTCGATAGGGGCAGGGGAATTGGTACCCCCCATAGGATGCCAATATTTATTATCGCATATCTTAAGAGCCGCTGGACGCATTTTGCTGAACTTTTTGTAGTAGGATCTTCTGAGCCCCAAAATTGAAATAAAATAGCAGCGGGGGAAGTGGTTCCCCCCATAGGACGCCAATGCTTAATATCGCATATCTTATGAACTGTTATAGTGAGAATGTTCAAACTTTGTGGAAGTCACTCTTATGGTATACTACACTTTTGAAAATAAAAATAAAGCGGGTAGGGGAGGGGGGGGGGGAAACCTCCCAGAGGATGCATATATTAAATATCGCTTAACTGAAGAACTATTAAAGGGGGAGTCTTCAAACGTGGTTAAAGCTACTACTATGGCAAACTATAAATTTCAGTATAAAAATGGGCGGGGTAAAGAGGGAAGGAGCAGTACCCCTCATAGATAGAAATATAAATAAGAGCCACTGCACGCATTTTGTTGATTTTTTGGTGGTAGGATCTTCTGAGCCCCGAAATTGAAATAAAGTAGCAGCGGGGGAAGTGGTTTTCCCCATAGGACGCCAATGTTTACCATCGCAAATCTTAAGAACTGTAATAGTGAGAATGTTCAAACTTTCTAAAAGTCACTCTTATGGTATACTTCACTTTTGAAAATAAAAATAAAGCGGGTAGGCGCAGGGGGGAAATACCTCCCATAGGATGCATACATTAAATATCGCTCAGCTGAAGAACTATTAAAGGGAGAGTCTTCAAACGTGGTTAAAGCCACTATTATAGTAAACTATAAATTTCAATAAAAAATGTGCGGGGTAGACAGGGGAGCAGCAGTACCCCTCATAGAAGACATATAAATAAGAGCAACTGCACGCATTTTGTTGAACTTTTGGTAGTAGGATCTTCTGAGCCCCAAAATTGGAATAAAATAGCTGCGGAGGAAGTGATGCCCATCATAGGACGCCAATGTTTAATATCGCATATCTTAAGAACTGTTATAGTGGGAATGTTCAAACTTTCTAGAAGTCACTCTTATGGTATACTACACTTTTGAAAATAAAAATAAAGCGGATAGGCGCAGGGGGGGAAATACCTCCCATAGGGTGCATACATTAAATATCGCTCAACTGAAGAACTATTAAAGGGAGAGTCTTCAAACGTAGTTAAAGCTACTATTATGGTAAACTATAAATTTCAATAAAGAAATGGGCGGGGTAGCCAGAGGATGAGCAGTATCCCTCATAGATAGAAATATTAATAAGAGCCGCTGCAATCAATTTGTTGAACTTTTGGTAGTAGGATCTTCTGAGCCCCAAAATTGAAATAAAATAGCAGCGGCGGAAGTGTTACCCACCATAGGACGCCAATGTTTAATATCGGATATCTTAAAAACTGTTATAGTGAGAAAGTTCAAACTTTGTAGAAGTCACTCTTATGGTATACTTCACTTTGAAAATAAAAATAAAGCGGGTAGGCGCAGGGGGGAACTACCTTCCATAGGATGCATATATTTAATATCTCTCATCCGATAAAGTGGTTAAAGCAGTGTAGCGAAGCGCACCGGGTTAAGCTAGTATGTATATAAAAATGAAAAATGTTTGTATGTTTGTTTGTTTGTTTGTTGGCTTATAGACTCCGAAACTACTGAACCGATTTTCCTGAAATTTTTACAGTAACATCACGTGAGCCCTAAAAATAAAATAGGCTACTTATTTTTTCGATAGGGGCAGGGGAATTGGTACCCCCCATAGGATGCCAATATTAATTATCGCATATCTTAAGAGCCGCTGGACGCATTTTGCTGAACTTTTTGTAGTAGGATCTTCTGAGCCCCGAAATTGAAATAAAATAGCAGCGGGGGAAGTGGTTCCCCCCATAGGGCGCCAATGTTTAATATCGCATATCTTATGAACTGTTATAGTGAGAATGTTCAAACTTTGTGGAAGTCACTCTTATGGTATACCACACTTTAGAAAATAAAACTAAAGCGGATAAGCGAAGGGGGGAAAAACCTCCCATAGGATGCATATATTAAATATCGCTCAACTGAAGAACTATTAAAGGGGGCGTCTTCAAACGTGGTTAAAGCTACTACTATGGCAAACTATAAATTTCAGTATAAAAATGGGCGGGGTAAACAGGGGAGGAGCAGTACCCCTCATAGATAGAAATATAAATAAGAGCCACTGCACGCATTTTGTTGAACTTTTGGTAGTAGGATCTTCTGAGCCAAAAAATTGAAATAAAATAGCAACGGGGGAAGTGGTGCACACCATAGGACGCCAATGTTTAATATCGCATATCTTAAGAACTGTTATAGTGGGAATCTTCAAAATTTGCAGAAGTCACTCTTATCTTATACTACACTTTTGAAAATAGAAATAAAGCGGGTAGGCGTAGGAGGGGAAATACCTCCCATAGGATCGATATATTAAATATCGCTCAACTGAAGAACAATTAAAGGAATAGTCTTCAAACGTAGTTAAAGCTACTATTATGGTAAACTATAAATTTCAATATAGAAATGGGCGAGGTAGCCAGAGGAGGAGCTGTACCCCTCATAGATAGAAATATTAATAAGAGCCGCTGCAAGCAATTTGTTGAACTTTTGGTAGTAGGATCTTCTGAGCCCCAAAATTGAAATAAAATAGCAGGGGGGAAGTGTTACCCCCCATAGGACGCCAACGTTTAATATCGGATATCTTAAAAACTGTTATAGTGAGAAAGTTCAAACTTTGTAGAAGTCACTCATATGGTATACTTCACTTTGAAAATAAAAATAAAGCTGGTAGGCGAAGGGGGGAACTACCTTCCATAGGATGCATATATTAAATATCTATCAACCGATAAAGTGGTTAAAGCAGTGTAGCGAAGCGCACCGGGTTAAGCTAGTTGCATTAAAAAAATTAATTTGACAAATGTTTGGTTGGTGGACTGTTTCTGGGATTTGACCATATGGGCATTTCCATGTCATCGTACGTGACATTTGTACACCATCAGAGAGATAGAAATTTTGCCAAAATAGTATTAACTTTTTTTATCATTATGTTTCATTTATATATGAAAAAAAATTGTTAAATTCAGAACCTTGTTGTCCAAAATATCTAGCAAAGTAAGTGCATATCGTACGCGATATAAAACGGAAATGATTTTGAGGTGAATGTAAAAAATACGAAAATCTGCGAATTGTGGGAGGTTTTTCTTCTTTTTTTTTTAATTTTTAATATTAAACCACATATTTTACCGTTATAATCCGTAATTGAAAAAAAAAACACTTTTTTTAGTTGGTTTAATAATGAACAAACTGGTTTATTGTTCGTGACAGATTTTTCTCTTATAGTATTTACAAGGCATGAAATATATTTTTTGTAAATATATGTATATAAAAACTTAAAACAAACAAGTTAGAATGTATAGTCGGTCAAGCCCGACCATAACACACGTTACACTATAATATTTAAATAAAATTTTTTTGAGAGTGTACCATATTTGGGACCATGGCCAATCAAGATCGCTAGTAATTTGTGCCGAATATTCTTTAGTTATCTCCATCTATATTAGATTTGTGTGTCCCTAGATTTAAGGAAGGGGGTTTATGGTTTTATGGGACCTATGGTTAATTTTTGGATCTACCCGCACAATTTTTTATCATGATATAGTACCTATCGCAAAAGTCATTGTCGCCAATTTTTATGTAAATGCCAATTTTTATTTAAATGCCAATTTTTATGTAAATGCCAACATTTATAAGGAAGTTATGGCATTAAAACCAATATTTTAAAGCATAATTCGAGGGTTGCCAGTATGTATCTGTATTTAATCGGAAGAAAATTTAAAACTTTTAATTGCAGTTACTAAAAATGAATCAAAGAGAAAGTCAGTTAAAACTTTTCTTTTTTGCTTTTTAAAAATTGTAATAAGCTATAAGTACGTCTGCATAGTAAAATTTGGGTGTTTTATTTCTTTTTACCATATTTGAAAAAAAGTTACAAGCGTTTAAATTTTTTGAGTCCTGGTTGACATTCTCATGGGAATGACCATATGTCGTGTAGATGTGCACAATATAATTTTTTTTCTAAATTTTTAGGATTAAAGTGCTTAAAAAGCATTTTAATTTATCTTGCAACCACACGTACACACTAGGGGTGAAATAGTGCACGACTTTTTGTCGAAAAATTAATATTTGTATGGGAGCCCGCCTAAAAGGTGGAGATAAGTTTTTTTAGTTTTTTCAATAAGCTTAAGCGTTTTTGAGTTATGCGAATGTTGTGTCCGCCATTTTAGACATTTTTGTATGGGGACGACCCTAATGATTAAAGATGGAGAATAGGTATGTTCTGAAAAATGCTCGGGTGGCAAAAATATGGGGGATCCGCCATATATTTTACTCCTCTAGGCAGGCTCGGATCCTGCTTGAGCCTAAGGGAGGGGGGAAATTTTTTTGATAAAAAAAGTAAAAAATTTGTTTTTAAAGGTTTATTAAAATGAATATGCGTATATTATATTAAAAAAAACTCAACAATAAGGTTCAATGAAATATAAGATCAGTTCAATATAAATGAATTGTTGATCTGAGCCATGTTTTTATTAGACGACGCACACTGGTTCATATTTTGAGAAGGCGGCCAAAATTATTTTTTTTATGTTCTCCGATTTTAAAATTGTTTTATACATGTGAAAGTAAATACTAGTGAACCTCGGGAGCCAAAAAATTTCAACCCTATTTCAACTATTTCATTGAGAACAGGGTGGTCCGAAATAGACTTTCTCAATATTTGGTTATAGTTTTAAATTTCTGAGTCAATTTTTGAAGTTGAAATGCTCATAAGTTTTTTGTTTTTTAAGATTTTTTGACAGAATAAGTTTTGTGTATTATATTAGTTTATTAGCTATACGTGGTTTAAAGCATTAAACTCTGCGACCTCTAGAACTATTTAATTTTTTTTTTAATGTCAAAATTTCCCGGAAATTTCTTACTTTATAGAGCATAAGTCCTGCCCGTCAAAAAAAGATCTATACTCTCTTGTAGTCCAGAATCTAACCTACATTTCTATACCCCATTGTACACACATCTGGATACGGCCCCGGAAATTTCTTACTTTATAGAGCATAAGTCCTGCCCGTCAAAACACGTCAAAAAAAGATCTATACTCTCTTGTAGTCCAGAATCTAACCTACATTTCTATACCCCATTGTACACACATCTGGATACGGCCTTGCGAACTAGAGCAATTTCTGTGACCCAAGGTAAGATATTCGGTTCAAAAAATAAGTCCTGCAAGGAAACATTATTGAAATTAAAGAAGGTGAATTTTAAAGAATTTTCGACAAATAAAGCAGTTCAGGCCACATAAATTATCTAGCACTTCAGGTAATCAATTAATTTTGAGAAGGTAAAGGTATTGCCATTGTTATGAACTTATTGTGGGTGAACGGATGCTGCAAAACGGCAATATTTAAATTTGATGACCAATGCATTGAAATTAATTTTCAAATGTTTCTTACAATGAACGCTGGAAAAGTTGCACAAGCATTAACCGAAACAAAGTCTTCGTCAAGCTGTACCATATGCCAAAAGACATCAAGTCAATTAAGCCAACCCCCATCACAATACAATAGTTTCAATGAAGCATACGAATTTGGAATGTCCCCTCTTCATACCAGAATTCGTTTTATGGAGCATATTCTTAAATTGGGTTATGATTTGGAATTTGACCCGTTAGGCGAAACAGTGAGAAAAAACAAAGAAAATGTGGAAAAAAGGAAGCAAACAAAAAACAAATTTAAGAAAAATACCTTCACCTAGGCCTTATAACTGATCAGCCAAAACAAGGAGAAGGAAATTCAAATGATGGAAACACTGTAAGGAGATTCTTTTCCGATCCAGAAACTGCAGCATCTATCACAGGAGTACATTTTGAATTAATAAGACGATTCCAGATCATTTTACAAGTTATATCATGTAGCAGAAAGATAAATGCAAAAAAATTTGGCCAGTATGCAAATGAAACAGCAATTCTTTATAACAAAATATACTCTTGGAGACATATGCCAACCACAGCTCATAAAATTTTATACCATAGGCAACAAATAGTTCAACAATAGTTCAAGAAAAAAGGAACAAACACTACAGATTCTTCCGCGAGCATAACACAAGAAAAATGTCCAGATGTTGTACTAATGAAGATCTTATTACTATTTTGTTATGCACATCAGATCCATATGTGTCCAGCATTCGACAAAAATGGAAATCAACCTCAATCGAATTAGAGGAAGAAGCTAAACAACTTCTGGAAAATGAAACCCAAAGCTATTTTGGAGAAATTTTTACTAATATTGTTTAATTTAAAATTGTTTATAGATTATAATTTGTTTTTGATTTAAGTATATATTTGTATTAATATATAAAAATAAAATACACATACATACATCTCAAACCAAAAATAAAAGTTGAATAATGTTATCGATAGCCAAGAATGCTATTTGGGCATTTTTCAAAATATTCCTTTTCAGTTTTATCCTTTTAACAACTTGTCTCGTCCCAAAAAAGCCAACATTTGGCCCCTGTGAATATTAGGACTAAAAAATGTACAGGGGCCAAATATTGGCATTTTCTGACAGGATATAAGTTCGACAATAAAAAAAAAGTTTCAGTTGTAAAATACAAGAGAAATAATGATAAATTATAAAAAAATCATATTTGAAATATTTAACTTTTACACCGAAACTCAACAAAAAAATGAAAATGCATTTTGAACTCCCCATAACTTTTGCTCCTATCAGTCGAATTTTACATTTTATAGCGGAAATTAAAGCCTAACATCGCACTTATCGAGCAAAAAAAAAATACCGATCCAGTCAAAAGTTATGGAATTTTGACCGCCTTCTCGTAAAATTTCCCACTGTGCGACGGGTAGGAAATGACCTCTCTTTCGTTGAATTACTGACGAGTAGGGCAAGTTTTTTATGGCATATCGATGCCTTACATTCTCAACCTTGTATCTTAAAAAATACAACTTTTCAGGAGAGAGAAAAAACGTTTTATCTTTTTATACTTCAGTGTTTGGGTAAAAGTTCAAAAGAAATTATTAAAGCATTGATTACATCTATGTGTATTAGTAGTAATAGTATACTAATCTTCTGTAGTTTAAGCATGAAACATACATATATATTGAGATACGAGTTTGCTACATTAACAGTAATATTAATTTATGATACTTGATGAATTACTTACTCGTTTGTTGCACTCCGTTATACCAAAATTATCCAATGAAAGCCATATTTAATATATCACAGTAAAAATTAAAAATGGATTTTAATCACTCAATTCACATAATCAAGTAAACAATTTGTTAATTTGCACCTATCACAAAACTGATTATATTGATTACTAAAAATTGTAGAAACTGGAAATTGTAAATTTTTTTTTCAATAAATGATATTTTGAATTTTAATTAAAAATATGATCAAAAAACTATGAGATTTCAAGCAATCTGTTAATAGATAACAAAAATAATTGAGAAAAAATCCATATATATATTATTCAAACATTAACAATAAAATTTAAATACGCCCTTAATTCTATCCGGTAATATAAATTGATATTGTGGTGAAATTTGGTCGTATTAAGTTTCGTTAGACTCGAAGTTATACATAAGAACTTTTTTCATGACCGCTTCAGAATATATGTACATATCACAGGTTCCAGGTAAATCCTCCTTAAAAAATGCCAGCCAATTATATTTTTATATTGGAATGTGGCAACTTTTCCACTCTGCCTAATTTTGTGATGTTTGTTTCATAATTTACCAAAGATCCAATATAAAACTTCCCCCCGAAAAGCCTAAAGGCCCAACCAGAACATGAATGATGTCGCTTAAGTCAACTCATTAAGCTACAATGTACTTAATGATGCTTTTCGTCAAGTTTCGTCAAATGTCATTTCCTTAAGCAAAGTGCCAAACTGAACGCACATTCCGTACGAAAACAGCTGTGTATGTATAACAATAAAAAATAAAATAAATTAAAATGGACAAAGAAGACGAATTAACATATTTTAATTTATTTTCCATTTTTTTAAGACACTCACAAATTATCTATTTTTAAATTCTTTACAAATTAAATGGCATAAAATAAACAAATACACGGGTGGACTTTTTGGTACTTTTTTTATTTTACGTAAAAATAATACATTTGTATCCACCTTTATAGTATAAGACTACATATAAAAAGAAAACAGGGTTTTGTCTCTACTGAAAATATATAAATTTTGAGTTAACGCGCTTTAGAGGAACGCACTGTACACACGTACTTATGTTATATTTTACGAACACGGCAGCATGGCATTATATGTATTAGTTTAGTAAATGAGATACGTGAATATATGTAATTTATCAATATTTACAGAATTGAGACAAAGTATTGAAATAATAAATTGTTGCAAGAATAGAACACAAAAATAGCAATCGCTTGATATGAAAAATTCAAACCCGTATTTCTTTAAGTTACGAGGTTGAGAAAGTATGGTATCGATAAGCCATTTCTTCAATTATTTATTTTAAAAGCAATTTTTGGTCCAGCTTGCCAAAGAATACCTTTTTGCAACATAGAAAAAAAATCTTTAAATAAGCTTAGCGAATATGATGCAGAATCTAATCGAAATGCTAACTGAATAATGCAAAAATCAGACGTAAAAAGTACTTTCAATGCATCTGCTCAAGCCTCTTGAAGCTACAAACGAAAGGGATTTCTATGAATGAAAGCTTTGGCTTAATTGACAGTGCTAAGGAAAATAATACAAGATGTCAGTAAAAAAGATTTTGTTGAAAAGTTTAAAAAACGTTTGAGATCGTAATACGTGTGGTAAATTATTCAATACTCCTGAAAAATCTATGTATATGGCTTGACATTTCAATTTTAAAAAAGTTTTTTAATCGATTTTTCTTACAATTTTGTTTTAATGAAAGTGAGACGGATGAATTTATTGACAACCTTTCTCCATCTGAACTTTTAGTGTTCAAATATGCTCCAGTTACATCTTGCGATGTTGAAAGAGTGTTTTTCATTTATAGAACTGTTTTATGTGATAACAGGAGATTATCAGAGGTGTTCAAGAAATCGATGACGCAAAACGCAAGAATTTTAAACGTCGTTTTTAATAAGATTTCCCTGATAAACAAATTTTATGACAAATATTATAAAAATATTTCTTTATTAAACAGAATTTTATAACAAAAATTAGATAAAAAGTGTATTAAAAACAACTTTTAAATTCTTGCGTTTTGCCCCCCATTATTTTTTTTTTACAATTTGAAGAAACATACTATTGTAATTACAATAAAAACTTAATAAAATAAATGTTTCTTAAAAGCCGTTTTACACTATTCCACAAAGTCTTACGTATTTTTAAAAAATGCTTCCCTGATCTAATTATTCTTTGAACATTTTCAAAAAGCAATAACAACTTATCATGACAGGGTTGCATTATCGTAAATTACTAAAGACTTTGTGGGATAGTGTAAAACGGCTTTAAACAACATTTTTATTTTTGCCATTTTTCGTGCCACTTTTTATACTTTTTCGTGCCATTTTGCCAGCCATTTTTAACCATTTTTCGTGCCATTTTAAACTTGCCCTGCTGACGAGCATTGAAACGAAAATTTTAAATATTTTTCTTAGATTTCGGTAGATATCTTCATCACAGTTTATGAAAGCATCTACAACGTTATCTGATAGAGTTTCAGATATTTTCCATGTTTGTTGCCAATGCAACAGTTCTGACTCAAGTTTAGATGTTAATAGGGGTTTATCTCTCTCTTTTATTAAACATAATCAGCTCATCAGCTAGTTGTGATTTTAAAAGTTTTGTATCTGTATTTGACTTGATTACACTTGAGGCAGAATTTTAGGTATGTTCAATACATTTAGGATATCTATTGGGAAACGTGTTTTGAGATCTTCTAAAATAAATTCAATAAGAGGAATGTAACCTACAACTCAGTAGTACTCTTCAATGTTTTGAATGTGATTGGAACCTCGATTTGAACGCAGATAACTTTAACTTTTTCAAAAATCGCTTTAAATAGTTCTTCGGCTTTATTTCTTTTCTCTTCAAGGCACAGGATGTAAGTTTTGATAAGGCTTGATCCTTTTTGAAAATCTATATCGTGCTTTTGCAAAATGATACTAAGCGGCTGTGATACAATAAGTATCACACTTAATATGTTTATTCCGTAAATGAATTCAAAAGTACTAAGCGAGTACTATATTTTTCCCCCATTAAAGTATTAAAAATTTCAGTATTGTAGTGGCAGCCCATAATTTAGAACGAATATTTCAATGAGTAGAGGAATGTGTTTTGTAAAAAAAAGTACTAAAATAGTTACGATTTTCACCCATTAAATGTTCGAATTTCGAAAAAGTACCAAATTCGTTTACGTATTTTTTTGATAAGTTTCGAATGTGGTATTAACTTTGTTTCTATGGTTATTGGTTCAAAAGATAGATGAGGGGAAAAAAACTAAAATTCAGATTTAGATCGTTTACTCCCTAATTTAATATAAAAATGAAATTTTAAATCTAGCCTTATATTGCATTAAAAAAATTAATTTGACAAATGTTTGGTTGGTGGACTGTTTCTGGGATTTGCCCATATGGGCATTTCCATGTCATCCTACGTGACATTTGTACACCATCAGAGAGATAGAAAAAAACGTTCCAAACATGAGCACTCATAAATGTGGGTGCAATTTCGGTTAAAAAAATAATGCAGGTAACTAACGGAAAAACTCAAAAAATTAAAAAGGGCACTTTCCTTTTTTCCTTTTAATTGGCCACTCACATTTATTAACGCATATTACTTTGCTACCGCAATCATAAAATCAAATAACATTTTTTTTATTACTTTTTTTTTAATTCTGAGAATCTTAAAAAAAGTCATCAATGTTTTTTCCAAAGAATTTTGTGGATATCTCGAGCAAATTTTTGAAATTCATTCCTTTAATTAATTGTGAATAAAAGCGAAACGCGTTCATCGATTTTCATGATTAATGTGTCATTTTGTTCATAGGTTATGCGACTTTACGTGAAGATTCGGCATTGCCGAATATAGCACTCTTACTTGTTTTTATTTATGATCTCTTTTATATCTTTATAAATATACACTTGGCTGTAATAAAAAGGCCCTTTAAGTTTTTGTTTTTTTTTTTAATTCATATTTTTGATGTATCGTTTTTTTATATTGAAAACAAGGTTTGGAAAGTAAAGTACCTGTCAAGGCGAATTCATTTTCAGCGTTGAAAGCACAGCTGTGCTACTTTTTTTCTTAATTAGAGAGAGGAATGTCAAAAGTTACTTGTGTTTTTGACATATCTACCAACGAAAGCAACAAAAAAATACATTGTTGTGTTTTTGGTGTTGTTACTTGTTGAAGTATCGACACCACCGTTTACATGAATTCGCCTTGGTACCTGTTTTGTTTACATAGCGGCCACACGATCAAGTTTTGCCTTTCAATTCCATTCAATTTACTCAACTCTCTCATTTTTTTACTAACACACTCACACTTTTTAAATTGACCACGAGATGGCTTTCAATTTCACCTTTCCATTTGTTTGACAATTTACTTTCAATTTAACAGCTGAGTACATGTTTGTCTTTATAAATTGTTTTTTTTTATGGCATCTTGAAAGTAAATTGAGTGCCACCTACGTCACAGCTCTCAATTTTTGTAAATTTTGACAAGCAGTATATGTAAAAGACTATCAAGAACAACTTGATCGTGTGGCCTCAGGGTTAAACAAATAAAAATAATTTTTGGATTCTACCTTTTTTGTAATTGAAAATGTAGTAGCTTATTTTTCAAAAACAAAAAATTATTTTTTACAAAATTTTGTTTAAGTAAAATTTAGAGGGGTAAAATTTACCACCACGTCATAAGGTATGTCCCAAAATTTCACCTCCACAGTTAAAGGATAGATAAAAAAAATTATGGACCAATAAACACTCAATTTTGTTGAATGTTTTCTGGTATTAATAAAACCTAAATTCAAACAAATTTCGATATACACTGGTATAAAAGGCGTCATGGCAAGTGTCTTCGTTTTTGACCCCATGACAGTTTTCATCATTGTGATGTCAACCTTAACATCACTTGGCCAAAGTGTCATCAGGGTCAAAAAGAAATTATGTCATAATGTCCGCATCACATTAGCATCAATTTAATGACAGTTTGTCATTAAGTCAAAGTCATTGGAATTGACTTAATTCAAAGTGCGAGAATATTATTATTTACTTACCCGTTACATATGTTTGTTTCACGTTTGTTGAATTACGACCTTTGTTTACAGCAGAACTCTCAATAATAAGAGACCAGCACGCACCATGCCCCATATGGTTTTCGGAATCATTCTACTTTAAAAATTTGATGTATTTAACTAAATAATTTTAAAAAATAGAATATATATAGAAATTTTTGCTTCTTATAATACATTGTAGTCATGAAAATAATGTTAATAATATACAAAATGTGGCATCGAATTGATGTCGCTATAGTCATAAAATAGATGGCACGTAAAAAATGACAAAATTGTACGAAAACGTTAGTCATTGAATTGATGTTACTTTTTGCATCATTGATGCCATTTGTAGTAACATTGGTGTCACAATTCTGATGTTAGGGCGTCATCAATATGATGATGAATTTTTCTATCAGTGTAGTAGTATAGTTTTAAAGTTGTTTTCAGACGGCTGCTTAATGTAAGACCTACGGTAAATTATTTAAATAAATTCCCAGATTGGGCATTTTATGGGGAATATGGTAAATTATGGACCTATTTAAAGCCTTATGAAACTACGAAAGACCAAATTCTGCTACTAAAATTTAATTCGTTTTTAGGCGTACTTAACTGTTTTCCGAGATTGGCTGTATATGGGGCCTATGGTTAATCATGGACCAAAATTTATACAATTCTAGTACATAGTGATCTAAATGATAAACCGGAATTGCTTCCAGGGTATTTGCATGTATGAGATTTTGTACTTTGAAAAATTAATAATAACTGTAATTTTTCTCCCTGGTTTGATTAAACGTTTTTACCTTTCTATAAAACTCGGAATAAAAAACGTGTTCGATACGTTGAGACACAATCACCCTTATCGTGGTTGGCGTATTTAAAATACGCCTACGACTGTTTGGTAATAGATTAAAGAAAATAAGTTCACCTTCTCTTTAATCTATTACGAAACAATCGCAGGCGTATTTTAAATACGCCAACCACGAAAAGGGTGAATATTAATTTCTAGTTAGTAAAATTTTGAAATAAACTGTCTGCTACTCGCAAATTGTAAACTATTATAACGGAATGTTGACCAATTAATTTTTAAATTTTTTCAGGCGCAATGAAACATTAAACGTTATTACGCAAGACTCCATGACGGTAGATGATATCGAAACGTTGCTGAAAGAAACAGAACATAATGGGTACCCCGTAGTTGTTTCTAGGGAAAATCAATATCTCGTTGGTTTTGTATTACGCAGAGATCTTAATTTAGCTTTAGGTGAGCAAAGCAAATATTATATTTAGCTAAAAATAATAAAATAAAAAATATTATATTCTGTAGGAAATGCAAAACGTTTTATAGAAGGCATCAATGGTCAATCAATAGTATTATTCACGTCCACAGCGCCTGTACAAAATCTAGGGCCTCCACCACTTAAGCTAAAAAAGATATTAGACATGGCTCCTATCACGGTAACAGATCAAACACCGATGGAAACTGTTGTGGATATGTTCCGTAAATTGGGCTTGAGACAAACTCTTGTTACCCACAATGGGTAAGTTTCATTACGTTATATACGTAAGTATGTCTAGCAATCAACTAATAAAACTATTTTTATCCATAAAGTCGTTTGTTGGGAGTCATAACAAAAAAGGATGTTTTGAGACATGTAAAGCAGATGGATAATGAAGATCCCAATACAGTTTTGTTTAACTAAATAAAATTTTACTGTAAACAGATGTTGAACAAAATCGGAGGAAATGTGGTTAATTAAAAAGAATTTATAGATCATCATAATGTATAATCACCATAATCTCAGTTTACCATCAACAAAATTATCAATCATATCGTAATAAAAAAAAGTTTACTCCTCAAGATGCTACGACAGCTGTACAATATTGATTGATGTTTGCAAACTGAGCTTTATTTTACCTGTTTTGGTTTATTTGATTTTTATTTTTTATTTTCCGTAAAAATGTGGTTTAAAAAAAATGTTATACACTTTAGTAATTTATGTAATTAGTAGATATATGTATATTTATTTGTATTGATAATATTAATAACGATGATTATAAGAAAATGATGTATAGAAACACAAGTAGAAAATTCCAATTAAATTATATTCACATTAAAATATTTTACATTGAAAACATTATTGTACATTAATTAGAAATTTGATTTGTTTAAAAATGACCCGTATTTAAAAAAAATTTAGTTTTTATCTGATTTTTGGTTTTTTGTTTTTATGTTACGTTAAACTTACAATAAGAAACCTGTTTTTAAACGAACGAACAAAATACATATTGGACAAAAGCTTTGTGTTAATCGCTTTTCGTAAGTATTATAAAAACGTTAGTCTTAATCTTAGTAAAATATTTAGTAGCACAACTCCTCTTCGTGTCAGTTGAAAACAATATACATATTTCTAATTGCATAAATTGTCTCAGATCAATTTAATTTTATATACAATTATTTTTTTTCAATTAAATATCGCACTTAATCAATATGAGGGTTTTAACGAGGATTTACAAAACTGCAATCGAAACCAAAAACTGTCAAACAAAAAACGAATATTTGTGTACAACTTTTCGCATTTTGAGTTGTTTGACAATGTTTACAATGTTACAATGCCAAATGAAGAAGGGGAAGAAATGGCAGTTTTCAAAATTTCAAAATTTTCAGTAGAAGCGAAGCAATTTTTAATTTAACATTGAAGGCATATGAAAAACAATTTTAAAACCAACCATTTTATTACCAAAAAGTTGAAAAAATAGCACGACATCTTAAAAGCGGGTAGAAATGAAAATAACGTGTAGATTTTTTCGGGACAAATTTATTTTTTTCATTATTTAATTAATTGTGAATAAAAGCGAAACGCGTTCATCGATTTTCATGATTAATGTGTCATTTTGTTCTTAGGTTATGCGACTTTACGTGAAGATTCGGCATTGCCGAATATAGCACTTTTACTTGTTTTTATTTATTATCTCTTTTATATCTTTAAAAATATACACTTGGCTGTAATAAAAAGGCCCTTTAAGTTTTTGTTTTTTTTTTTTTAATTCATATTTTTGATGTATCGTTTTTTTATATTGAAAACAAGGTTTGGAAAGTAAAGTACCTGTCAAGGCGAATTCATTTTTCAGGTGGCGTTGAAACCAAAAACTGTCAAACAAAAAACGAATATTTGTGTACAACTTTTCGCATTTTGAGTTGTTTGACAATGTTACAATGCCAAATGAAGAAGGGGAAGAAATGGCAGTTTTCAAAATTTCAAAATTTTCAGTAGAAGCGAAGCAATTTTTAATTTAACATTGAAGGCATATGAAAAACAATTTTAAAACCAACCATTTTATTACCAAAAAGTTGAAAAAATAGCACGACATCTTAAAAGCGGATAGAAATGAAAATAACGTGTAGATTTTTTCGGGACAAATTTATTTTTTTCATTATTGATTGAATCTTTATATCTGTGGCCTTTTGACAAAACATCTTTAGTCAAATTTAAAAGGTTGAAAGAAATGCTGTTAATTATACGAATTTTACTTCAAAAGACATTTTTGTTAACGATCTTAAAATTTTGTTTTATTAAGGAAATTTTTCTTTAATTTCGGTTTATTTTATTATTTGATAAAAATGATTTTTTCACCGAGTTTTTTTAAAACTTTTTTTGCTATCTTATCTCGACTTAAGATGTTTTGTCAAAATGCCACAGATATTTTAAATATAACTTAACAATAATTAATCAAATCTAATCCTAATAGTTTATTGTATATGCTGCCAGTGCCAGACAAAAATGTTCTTCATCGCGAGTTCTGTTCACATATTTAGGTGTTTATCGCTCATCTAATTGGGTAAGTGCTGCTGTATCTCTTTTCATTAAGCGAATGTGGCCGCTATCATTTAAAATATTTTGAGCTAGTGGCTTCGGATGCAATTCGAGCCTTTTTAAGTATATTACTGCATATTTCGTAATCATAGTTTAAACTAATGCCACATTGAGATCCTTGTGAATATTTGAGTTTTTAACATACGAAGAAGTTTATGTTGGCGCCTTTGAATTTTTTTGACATTTGAGGGCGAGGCAGTGCCCCATAGCTGAATACCATAGCACCATAGTAGAAGCTTGCAGTCGAGACTTAGGACAGAGTTTCTTCCAATAAGTCAATGAATTTGGATGGCTTTAAGTTTCATTTGAGTTAATTTTGCCTCTATATGGCTTTTCCATGTTAAACGGCGATCTAAATGTATACCGAGATATTTTACATGCGAATTTTGAGGTATAATTTGATTATTGATTTTAATAGGGGGCATGATTCCCGACGCAAGGTGAAAATTATCAGCCCAATTATAAATAAAAATTCCCCGGGAGTTTTCTCCCTTCTCCCATTTTTCCAATGTTAATTCAATTGCATAAATGGGAAAAGAAAAAAGTCTCGGAGAATTTTTATTCATAATTGGGCTGTATATGCACGCATTTTTGCTCATTGACCTTTATCCTCCATTGTTTTAACCATATTTCTAGTTGAAATATATGATCCTGTAGGTAACGGGATGCTTCATGACAGTTTTCGTGTACACTTAGAAAAGCTGTTGAAGTTTGGGTGTAGTTGTTTGTTGGCATGCCCGAAGTATAAATTAAGTATAATAGAGGGCTCAGGATGCTGCCTTGTGGGACTGCAGCGCCAATTGGCTGAGGTGAACTTAAGAAATTTCCTTCTTTAATAATAAATTGACGACCGACTGGTAAGTTTAGCTTCAATTTATGCCAAACTTTATCAAGAGCTTGGGAAACATATATGAAGGGTGCGGAACAATATTATCTTCAAAGGCTTCTCTTATGCGTTTACTATTCGATGGGTTTGTTCAATTGTGCTGTGTTCTCTTCTTAAGCCGAATTGGCGGTTAGGAATACATCTATTTTCATTTAAATGTGCTGGGTAGCTCCAAAAGCATTTTATTGCTGATTTTATCAAAACCAGGGGCTTTCTTAGGGTTTAAATCACTAATGGCCTTTTCGATTTCTCTTATCTCAGGGGAACAGCTGCTTTAGCAGCAACAGGTGGTAACTCGACCGAAATATCGTAAGATATATTTGGGGTAGATATGTTTTTTAAATCATTAACAAACAGAATTCCTTTTTTTATATTTCGAAAAAATTAAAAAAAAAAAATTTTGAGTTAATACCCTCTTGTTGATTAAAAATATTTAAAATTGAAAAAAGTTTACACAACAAATTTTCTATGGAAACTTACGATCCATTTCACCAAGTTTAATCAGAATTAACTATTACTTAACTGTTTAAAAAACCTGTTAACAAAGGCAGTTATAGTAATAGTTATTTGCTGTTTGGTGAAATTGACTGTTAAGCGCTTGTTAAATTTAATAAACGTTTTTGAATAAGCCTTTCTAATGCTTCTGCAGTCAACAGTTATTTATGTACATATGTATTTTATATGTTGAGTGATCAATCGATTGAATGATAATTGTGTGTGTATACTTCATAGTAAATTATATTTTCATGCATATGTTACTTACATTTATGTGGCATTTTGACAAAACATCTTAAGTCAAATTTAAAAAGTTAAAAACAATGTTGTTAATCTTACGAATTTTCATTTAAGAAACATTTATGTTTACGTTTTAAAAATTTTGCATTTTAAATGAAATTTTTCTTTAATTTTGGTTTATTTTATTATTTAATAAAAACTATTTTTTCACAGAGGTTTTTTTAAAAACATTTTTGCTATCTTATCTCGACTTAAGATGTTTTGTCAAAATGCCACAGATATATTTATTAATTTTTTTGTATGTCTTAAACAAAAATAAAGTAAACGAAATAATCGTATTCATTAAAATTATTTTAAAGTAAAAAATAAACAATTTTATAATATGTATCGACGGATAACAAAATTACACCATGTTTAGGTTGGCTTTTTCTAATCACCAGATTGTGTATATTTCTCAGATTTTATTAGCAGTAAAAAGTTCAATTAAAAAACAAGTTCATTTAGAAATAAAAGATTTTAACTATTAATTGAAAATATTTGAAACTCATTTTCGTACAGACCAGTTATTAGCCAACATCTGAAATGGATAAAAAAAAATTGAGAATAAGTAATAAATTCACTGGCATACAACAAAATCCTAAGACCCCTTTCAGACTCGGCAAGTTACTTGCCGAGTGCGACAGTCTGTACAAAAAATGTTTTTCCTTACCCCGCCCTTACCGCTGACGTCTACAAACCAAGAGTTGCGCAAGTAACTTGCCGAGTGTGAAAGGGGTCTAATGCTTTACACGTAATGTAGTTTAAAGTGTGCTTGTCAAATTTCCCACTGCAACATGCATACATGTGAAAAAGCAAAAAAAACTTTGCTCCTGTGTCATTTTTTTCTATCTACATATTTACAAATTTAAAAAAAAAAACTTTTTTTATAAACTGAAATAAAATCAAAAGCAAATAGAAATATATCGTAGGTCTCATGTAGAAAGGCCCTAACTCGCATAATTGCAACTTTACAGGAGACGGCAAAACATAATAGAAATGGCTTTTTCAATTGCTTGTAAATTTGATGATATTGCATTAAATTTTTGTGACGGGGTGTATTTGTGGAAAATGTATTGAAATCACTAAAAAACTCAATATTGAAAAAAATCGAGTTAGGGCCTTTCTACATGAGACCGACGATAGGTAAATTAGTATTTACTGCCTGTTTATCTATTTCCGAACGAACACTTCGTTCGCTAAGCTTACACTTAAAACAAATAATAAAATATTGTTTTACATGTAAGTTAAGCGAACAAAGTCTTCGATCGAAATCGATAAACAGGACATAAATTTTGTGAACGAAATTGGCCCAGAACAGACGGTAAAACGCAACTGCAACTTCTATTTATTTTCGAGTTTCATTCGAGTCTGTGCCATAGACTCCATGGAGGAACCACACATGACGCGCCCATTTTGAGACCAGTTTGAAATGCATTGGAAATCAGTTGCATTGAAACCGGCGTGCAGGAAACTCGTGTTTGCGTTTCATCTATTCTCAAAGAAAATCGAAATGATTGTGATAATTTCATTACATTTTGGGATAATTGAGGTTGCAGGGTTTGTGGAAAACGATTGAAACTAGTTTCAAAACATTTATTTTTAAAGGGGTTCGTTGCAGTTGCGTTTTACCGTCCATCTGGGTTATTTCAGATGAAACCGAAAACGAACGAGTGGAAGCAAAACCTTATAAACCTTCCGTATTTCGTCACCTAAAATACAAAATAACGTAACAACACTTTTTATAAGTTTACAGGAGAAGCAAAAAACTTTACAATATCGATAACAACAAGATGTACTTGGCGTTTGAATTTCTTTAATAAAGCCGCCATTTTTGATCACAGGGATCAACAATTTATTGCGAACACAAATTAATCAAAAAGTCCTTTTTAAATATTTTAATGGTACGTTGTTTTGTATTTTAGGTGACGATTTGTAAAATTTGGCAGACATGCGCAATTACATATGTATGTACATATGGATTTTACATCTGACAAAGCCACTGTAAAATATATGTATTTTGCCTTGAAGTTCCTTCATTTAAACAAAGAATGTAAAAATACATAGACTTAAGTGTTCTGAACCAATGTCTGTCCTTAGCTTTTTTCTATCGAGTATAGGTATGTTAATTTAAAAGGACATTTTAAATTTAACCCCTTTTCGAGAAAGATTTTTTTCCGCATTAAAATCGAAAACGAATTGTTCGATTTGTTTTGATAAAAAAAATTCATAGATTAACTGCCAGGCCCCCCATTGGTGCGTTTGAGTACTTTTACAGTAAAATGCGGTAAATGAGAAATTTTTAAAATTTGCTCTCACAAAAAGCTGTTGTCCAAAAAAGTACGCGAACGCAAAATTTGTTAAAATTCGTAAAATAATACCCTTTGTACACTTGCATACATTTCGGAGGAACGCATGGAAGATGTTGAAAATGTGAAATACGCGTTCACACTTGAAACATCTAACATTTAGTGCCGGTTCACACACGTCAAGTTTGTCTCGTCAAGTCTTGAGTTTTTAGGAGAGAGGGGAAAAGAAATGGCCTTCTCTTTTCCCTTCTCTCCTAAATGCTCAAGACTTGACGAGTCAAACTTGACGTGTGTGAACCAGCACTTACTATCAATAAAAAATGCCACCATTTCTTTTTTTCTACAAAAGAGCCAAAATTTTAAAAGATAACACCAAAATGTATTTAGAACTCATTTTGTTTAATAACATAAAAAAAGTAACATAAGGCTTGCAAAAAAGAAAAAACTTAAGAAATGGTAACGCTGCTTTCAAACCAAATGCCATTTTATCAGTGATGCCACAATAATAATAGCATTTATTGCCAATTTTTTAGTGATTACACTAAAATAATCGGAAGCTGTGGAATGAAATACAATGAGTTAGGAACATTTTGTAAAGATGTTGAAAAATTTTGATTTTTAGCTCTTTGTATTTCTTATAGCCTATTAACACTTGTGCACATCTTAGAGGAATGCGTGGAAGATGTTGAAAATGAAAAAAACTTGTTTATATTTGTAACATCTTTCAACATAAAAATATTATTTTTCACGTGTAATAGCCTATTTACACTTGAGCACATCTTAGAGGAATTCGTGGAAGATGTTGAAAATGAAAAAAACTTGTTTACATTTGTAACATCTTTCATCTTTCATCATAAAAATATTTATTTTCACGTGTAAGAGCGAATAAAAACTAAATTAATGATATTACTGTCCTGCTCTTTTGTATTTTTTTCTAGTGATGGTAAAAAATTATTTGTTTTTTCTAGTGATGACACTAAAATAATCGAAAGATGTTGAATGAAACAACATGAGATAGGAACATCTTTTAAAGATGAAGAAAGATGTTGATTTTTAGCCCTGTATAATTCTTATGGGAAAATGTTATCATCTTTGCGATAAGATGAAAGATGTGAGCAAGTGTAAAAAGCCTATAAGAGCGAATAAAAACTAAATTAATGATATTACTGTCATGCTCTTTTGTATTTTGTTCTAGTGATGGTTAAAAATTATGTGTTTTTTCTAGTGATGACACTTAAATTATCGAAAGATGTTGAATGAAACAACATGAGATAGGAACATCTTTTAAAGATGAAATGTTGATTTTTAGCCCTGTAGAATTCTTACGGGAAGATGCCATCATCTTTGCGATAAAATGAAAAATGTGAGCAAGTGTAAAAAGCCTATTATAGCCTATTTACACTTGAGCACATCTTAGAGGAATGCGTGGAAGTTGTTGAAAATGAAAAAAACTTGTTTACATTTGTAACATCTTTCATCATAAAAATATTTATTTTCACGTGTAAGAGCGAATAAAAACTAAATAATGATATTACTCACCTGCTCTTTTGTATTTTTTTCTAGTGATGGTAAAAAATTATTTGTTTTTTCTAGTAATGACAATAAAATAATCGAAAGATGTTGAATGAAACAACATGAGATAGGAACATCTTTTAAAGATGAAGAAAGATGTTGATTTTTATAGGCTTTTTACACTTACTCACATCTTTCATCTTATCGCAAAGATGATAACATCTTCCCATAAGAATTATTATATCAACATTTTGCTTCATCTTTAAAAGATGTTCCTATCTCATGTTGTTTCATTCAACATCTTTCGATTATTTAAGTGTCATAACTAGAAAAAACAATAATTTTTTACCATCACTAGATAAAAATACAAAAGAGCAGGAAAGTAATATCATTTATTTAGTTTTTATTCGCTCTTACACGTGAAAATAAATATTTTTATGATGAAAGATGAAAGATGTTACAAATGTAAACAAATTTTTTTCATTTTCAACATCTTCCACGCATTCCTCTAAGATGTGCTCAAGTGTAAATAGCCTATTAGCCCTGTATAATTCTTATGGAAAGATGTTATCATCTTTGCGATAAGACGAAAGATGTAAGATGTGAGCAAGTGTAAAAAGCCTATTATGGAAAATTCCAACATCTTCGCAAATTGATGTTAAATTAACATAACAAAAAAAAAGTTTCAAATGTTGGTATTTAGCCAAATAAATGTTTCACAAACAAGTTAAATGAATTAATTTTTATTCACTTTTTGTTTTTGTTTAATTTTTTCAACTTTTTTTTATTTATCATTTTTTCACAATTTGTAAGCATTTTGTTTGTAACTTTTGTTTGTTTACCTTTTGAAGCAAATGTATGTTTATTTGTTAATCTAAATTTTACTGCAAAAATTTCTGCAGTAAAAATTTGTAAATACTCAGACAAGAACTGTCACTTTTCGCACCCAATTTGTGTTCTCATTTACTGTATTTTGTGTACGCGAACGCAATTTAGGAAAATGCAGTAGGTAAAGTTCATTAAAAATAGTAAAAACTTTTGTATATTTATATTGAAAACAAAAACAAATTTTAGGGCCAGGCAGTATTATTTATATGTCTTCACAGTGCTTTTTTAACCCTAGAAAGATAAGGTACGTCTGCGAGACGTACACTTTTTCAATTTGTGATCTTACTTTAACATTTGTTAACATACAACTTTCTTACGTTCAATTATTGGAGGATAGTCTTCAAAGTGATGTAGCAGGTGAGCTTTTGACATCCTTGAGCCTGACAAGAATATACCACCGATTCAGGAAAATCCTCATGAATCTGGACCTATTACTACTTCTTCCGATATCTGCGTTATTACGATATCTCGACCCACTTTAAGAAGTAAAACTAAGAGGGCTACATCGAAGGGTCAAAGTGATGGCGGAGTTTCTTCAATGACGATAGTTCATACGGCAAGAGGTCCAACTCGGGAATGCAAATCACTGTACGATCCAATTTCATGCTTCAATATTTTTACTACCGAAATAATTTCGGATATTGTTTAATGGTCCAGGTCCGAAATTTCCATAAATTTTTAAATTTTAAGGTTAGAAATTCCTATTTTATCGAAAACTTTGACCTACAACATTGAACAAATTTTACCAGATGCAGTAACCTATGATTGAGGTTGTAGGGGAGAACAGCGTGAATCAAAAAAGAGATAATACGGTGGCTTCTGTCCATCAGAAATTAAACTTATGTCTAAAATGGTATGTGCCAAATACGGTATACCTGTATGTGGCGACCACAATACTTAAATTTGTAAATCTTGCACATAATGTTATTCAAATTGTTTTTTTTTGTTTATATAAGTTAATACAGATAACATTATCTACAAGAAGTACAATAGTGGAGAGGGTATTATGCATTTGTGCTGATGTGTGTAACGCCTTAAAATAGTGGTC
Source organism: Pollenia labialis (assembly GCA_949318255.1). Lineage (NCBI taxonomy): Eukaryota > Metazoa > Arthropoda > Insecta > Diptera > Polleniidae > Pollenia > Pollenia labialis. The sequence continues at coordinate 58,987,249 of OX439140.1, forward strand.
CTAGACCCACCTTAACGCATTTCCGGTCGCGAAACATAAAAGAAGTCCGATTTCAATGAAATTTGAGTTCGTATCTAAATTGGGGTTCCTGAATTCAAATCCGTTCACAAAATTGTTCGCAAGTGCAAGCGCGGTGTTCGCAAGCGCGAACGTTGGCCGCTATTCAACATTAATATTTTTTGCATTTTGTTTTTATTGCATAAAACATATTTTCACACAAGTTTCTTTCAATTTCATAAAATATCCCTACAAGAAATTACTGATGTGAACTAACACATACAAAACTTATAAACTAACACACTCGCAATTTTGTATTAAATTCTTGTATATACCCAACAAACACGAAGTCAAACCTTCGATATGAAATGACTTTATCATTTGACATTAAACGCAATTCTCAAACGTTTTTCAATTGTTTGATTTAACATTTAAATTCAAATTGATAATGATTTGAAAATAAACATTTGATATCAAATGTTTTATCAATTTGATATCAAATGTTTGTAAAATATTAAAATCAAATCAAAAATAAACTTGGCAATACTAAAGCGAAAAATAAATGTAAGCATTAAAAATGGCGATTAAAGTTACATTTTTTTACTTTGTGGTTACATGTGTTTTACTATTAAAAATAAATTTTAATATAAAGTGAACAGTTTATTTCTTGTGAAAAATAAAAATTATTTGTGAGAAATAACAATGATTAAAAATACGAAAAAAAAGAAAAATAATAAAACGGGAAAGTGAAGAAAGTTTGTTAAACGATCGCGGTGCTACAATCCTCAAAATAAAAGAGAGCCAAGTATTTCGTCTTTCCAAGAATTAGAGGACGGAAAGAACACTATTTCATCTTTTAGCTATGGTACCGAATGTTTATCTTAAAGTTTATTTAAATAAATAACAAATTTAAATTAAAAAAATTAAATAGTTTTATTTATATTCCACATTGTATTATAATCCACATTTGAAAAACATTTGAGAATTACGTTTGAAAGCAAGTTGAAAATAAAGGCATTTTTCAATTTGAAAATAATTTTCCCTTTTTGTTGAGAACGCTATGATTTTCAAATCATTATCAAACGTTTGTCGATGTCGGTAACACCGTAATTCGAATTTTGTAGTAGATTAAAGAACTTTAATTTAATTTACTTTAATCTACTACTGATTCGTTTTCGACATCGAGAACCGAAATAAGGCTGATTGTAGTTTGCTATAAATTAGATCAATATATTTCGAACATCTTCAGTTCATGTTCAGGATCTATACAATTTTAAATACAATAATCAGCCTTATTTCGGTTCTCGATGTCGGTAACACCGTAAGTCGAATTTTGTAGTAGATTAAAGAACTTTAATTTAATTTACTTTAATCTAATACTGAGTCGTTTTCGACATCGAGAACCGAAATAAGGCTGACTGAGTCGTTTTCGACATCGAGAACCGAAATAAGGCTGAATAATAATTTTTTATTTATAATCAGCCTTATTTTGGTTCTCGATGTCTTACCAGCATACATGTAAGATTGTATTGGAAATAATAAAATTTAGATAAACATACAATAAATTTTAGGGGCATTTCATTTTCGTCCTTTGTAGCAAGCAAACGGTGTCCACACCATCATCTTATTCCACAATTATACCAATTATTTCTTCAATGGTAAAAATTTTACGCGTCATATTTTATTTAAAATATGATTCCCAACTTTTAAGATACTTAAAACACAACTAAATTCACAACTAGGAGACGAAAATCTAAAGATACAGCTCTTCGTCAATCCACTAAATAAAACTAAACTAAATTTTATATGTTGAATCGCAGCCAACTAGAGTTTTTTTTCCCGGAGGTTTTCGATTCCCGGGATAACGGGAAATTTTTTTAAATTTACCTGGATCCCGCTCCATGTAAATAATACAAAGTAAATTTGTTTTAAATTAATAAAAAGAACTTTTTTTAAAAAAGCGTAAGGGAACTTGTTTACAAAGTAAGTAAAATAAATGCCTAAATATTACAAAAATTAATTAAAGGTTGAAAGAGGAACTTGAATTATTATTACCTTACGATTTTATATGTAAATTTCGTATCATTATGCTCTAGATACCAGATAAAAAGATTACATAAACATAACAATTTAATTCATAAAACAATAATAAAAACAAATACTTATTACCATGTTTCCGAAAAATTTCGTTCACTTTTTTACCGACATTGGACAAATAGTTTTAAGTGCAAAAGTTTAAAGTTGTTGCATATTTCTAATTCACAATCCGAAGTAATTTTTCTTTTTTATAAATAACGTCTATATCAGTCAAATGTATGTCAAGGTTAATGCAAAAAATTGCATCAAACGGACTTCATCTTACAAGAACCACCTGTAATCTTAAGGACAATGTGTTTTTAAAATTGTATGTTGTAGTATCTTACACGAGTTTCCATAGTTTTTTTTATTTCGGTTTCCGAGTACTTCCAGGTTATTCCAGGATTTTCTCCTCTATGGTATAACAAATACCGGCTTCGCTAAACAAAGCTTCTCTGCATAGCCGGCCTTCGGCCTTCTCCTCTATGGTATAACAAACACCGGCTTCGCTTACTAAATCTTTTCAGCACCTAAAAGATACTTAAATTAACCTAGAGAGAAAAATAATATGTGAACACAAAAACAAAAAGTACACCGATGTACTCAGATTCTTTTTCGAAAATCGGACTTGGCAAGCCTAACTCAGAATCACTTTTTGAGTCGAACTAACGATGTCCGTCCGGCTGGCTGTCCATGTAACCTTGTGCGCAAAGTACAGGTCGCAATTTTGGAGATAATTTGATAAAATTTGGGTCATAGGTTCTTATTGCCACAAGGACCAAGTCTATTGAAAATGGGCCGAATCGTAGGACCACGAGGGAAGATAGGGGGAAATTTCTTCCTCTCAGAAACTATCAAACAGATTTTAATGAAATTTAAAACATAGATAGATTCATATCTATATGGACACAAAATGTACGCATTTTTTAAAAAAATAGGACCACGAGGGGAGATAGGGGCAATTTCTCCCTCTCAAACCGATTTTAATGAAATTTAAAACATAGATAGATTCATATCTATATGGACACATTAGCTATACAGTTTTTCAAAAATAGGACTACAAGGGGAAGTAAGGGGCAATTTCTGCCTCTCACAAACTTTCAAACCGATTTTCATGAAGTTTATAAACATAATGAGAATTGTGGTTATTTTGTTGAACTATTTATGGTTTTTAATCCAAATTTTTAATATTTTAATCAGGCTTAAGTTCATCAAATTTAATTTTCATTAAATTATTTTTATGAAGGAAGGAATTTTACAACATGAAAATTAATTAAAATTGTTATTGATAATCATTTATTCTTGACTGACCTGAGATTGGAACCCAGGCGGCTGGTTACCATGACATGTTTCGATCGCAACCACTCGATCTCCTCAGATGGATTTGCCGTCTTACACTCGCAGCCATCGACGACTGCTGACGTCAATAGTCAAACATCAATCCTTAGACCAAATTGTATTTTAACCTTTGGGAGATCGAAATTTGCTTTTTTGAATGATTATCCATTTTAATTGATTTTACATGTTTTTTCCTAACTTCTGTTTTTCCGTACTTATGTCAAGAATTCTTCTTGAAGTCCAAAGTACATTTGTTTTTTCATTTTGTCTTTCTTTTTCTTGTTGACCTTTTTCAGCACAACTTGAAGGACAAATGTACACATAGAGCTCGTGCCTTAGCTTTAACAATAATTAGAATTGTGGTTATTTTGTTGAACTATTTATGGTTTTTAATCCAAATTTTTAATATTTTAATCAGGCTTAAGTTCATAAACATAGATAAATCCATATTAATATGTGTTTTTAAATACTGTGGTGTAGGGTATCATATGGTCGGGCTTGACCGACTATAGTTTCTTACTTGTTTTTCAAAAGAAATAGAATAAATAAATGTTTTCAACAATAAAATTGATCAATATACAAAATAATAACGTTATCTTTCTAGGGTTAATATGAGAAGGTATTTTATATTTAATTCCGCAAACAACAGCTAACTGTATTAGGAATAAAAGGAGTCCGTCATGCAGGCCTTTGACAGAAAAGGACGAAGTATGTGCATCATGTGGAGTGAAAACTTTCCTCAAGTGACTTGCAAAGGTGTTTATTTTTTTATTTGTGTTTTTAGCCTAGGTGTGGGTTTCCAGTCATAGTGGAGACTTGCGGGTTATAGGGCATTGCATATGGCTTACAACCTTCAATAAGCTGTGTCTGGAGTGTTTGTGGGATGTAGGCTGTTTAAAAAGCCTTCTATTGCAGGATCGTGTTTCTGCCTCAATTTGTTGCGTAGACTTGCCTGGCATAACCGTAGTTGGGCCTTGATGGTTGGTGAACGATTATTTTGCCATTGTCTTCCCAACTTCCTTTGTTCCCTGACAAGGGTCTCTATATTAACCGATGTGTTGTGCGGAGCACACTTAATTGTCCGCTTAATTGGTATTGCATTTCTTACTGAAGAATACAAGACTTCCGTGAATCGGTCGACAGCTGTTTGAATGTTAGATCAATTTTTTAGAGGAATGCTCTGAGATAGATAAAGCTCACATACATTTTATACTTCAAACAATTTGTGTTTCTGTTTGGATAGGAAATAAAGTGTACAGCTGTGGTATCAAAGTTGCCTATTAGAATAAGGATCATAGGAGGAACTAGTTCATGCTCGATGTTTTATGTTACGGCAAAGTCGATAAGGTCTGGTAGCTCGATACGACATCAACATTATTTGCAGTGACGGTGTTATATAGCTGGTTCATTTAGGAATTGTAAGTCTGGAGGCCCAATGCGTATGCTTAGCGTTGTAGTCGCCTGCTGCAATGGATTTCTGTCCCAATGTGGAGAAGAAGTTGAGAAATTTATCGTGTACAATATTATCTAGGGGGACAATATACGGATGATAACGAAATTGGAATCTTTTAGATTTATTGAAGTAGCCTGAATACAATATTCCTTGAACTCTGGCATTGTAAAGTGTCTCACGTGTTATTGCACAATCATGGCTGTGCCACCACAAGCCCGTCCGCTCGGATGTTTTTTTTTATCGTAAGTGAGGTCTCCATTTACCCTAAAGCAGTTTTTTAGAGTAAACGGGGTTTCAGAGACGAGAAGCACATCGATTTTGTGCCTTTGAAGAAAATGTGCTACTTCGTGTTTATGTTGGGAGAGCCCGTTTGAGTTCCAGAAACATATTTTTAACTTGTTCATTTCTTGTTTAGTAGAACAGGGGCATGTTTTGGTTTCGCATCATTTCCTGAAACATGTTCTGCATGGTGGCCATAAAGTTATTCATAATTTGAATAAGATATAAAATTGATCCCGATATGTCTGCAGAAGATAATACTTGTACTTTCGCAGGATTATGTAAGTGGGAGTTTGCTTTCAGGACTTGTGTATATGAGTGGTTTTGTTTGTTGGCTTGTGTAATGCTAGCAATAGGTGGACGATATTTTTGGATTTGGTCAGGTTCTTTTACATGCATGAAGACTCTACAACCCTATAGTTACCCATGTGGTTTTCGCTACAGTTACAGCATTTTCTTACCTTTGGGTCAACTTTGGAGTGATTCCAAACTTTAATGAGCGTCAACACAAACCACACATATGTGAGGTAGATTGCAATATGATTTTGTATGCCCGTATTCCTGACAATTGGTACTTTGAGTTGGACCCTTGTTATTCTCCTACTTAGGAGGTATCTCAAGTTGTAAATGGGATAAACCAAATTTTGTTGATTTTAGGAGCGATGGATCGGAACTTTGTTCCTGTTCAAAACAGATCTGACCTCATACACCTCTAACTCTAAGGCAGATCTAATTTCCTCTGTAGGGACAGAAATATATATACATAAATTTTATGATGACAGTCAAACCCTAAGCACGATTAAGTTGATAAGCAAAGTAACTTTTCCTTGCTGTATCGAGGCGTTTTAAAGAACATTTCAGTATGGGTTTGGTCTCTTGGATTTGACCTCGTCGTATTAAAACGACGTAAAATTATTTAGCCCACAATTTCGGGTAAAATTTTTACTATGGTATTAGATGTTTGCTCTCGCAGATAAATGGGTCGAGGTTTGACTACTTTAGATACTGTTACATAAGCTGATTCCGATTCTTCATCGTCAGGAATGGAGAGTACAGCAAATCTATTTTGGCTTATTGGCAAGGAGGCTTCACTACAAATTTGTATTGTTTCGGGATGCGATCCAGGTAAGTGGACCTAGGACTATCCTATCTCTTGGTTCTCTTTCTCCTGTTTATTTATTAATGTCAAACGGGATGTAGAAGGTTCTTTGTTGGTATTCTTCTTATCACGTTGGGCACACTTGAGCTTAACTTTATGTATGTATGGGAGATCAGATGGACTGCCAGTTGTTTTTGCACTTAGATAGTTCCTGTTATGCGCAGCGTCACGAATGTTTTCATTGCTGACGATTGGAGAGTTAATAGTATGTAAAATATCTCGGTATACATCTAGATATACATTTTAAGTGGAAATGGCAAAAAGAAGCAACATTTATTCAAATAAAGCAACTCAAATTAATTGGCTTGGAAGAAAGTCTGTTTATAGCCTCGATTGCAAGCTTTACAACTCTATCTAAGAGCAAATTTGATGCTACGGTATTCAGTTATGGGGCACTGCCTCGGCCCCTAATATAGAAAAAATGTAAAGGCGCTAAAATTAAATTCTTCAAATAATCACAGCTGCCCCTGGATCTCAATGTGTCATTAGTTAAAACTATGATTACGAAATATTCAGCAATATATTCAAAAAGGCTCGAATTCCATCCGAATTCACTAGCATGAAATGATGGCGGCCACACTCGCTTAAGCAGAAGATATACTGCTTGACTTAACCGATTAGAAGAGCGCTAAACACCTACATTCATACAAATGTGAATAGAAACCGTGAAGGGAAACATTTTCGTCTGGCACTGGCAGGACATAAAATAACGTATTAGAATAAGATTTGATAAATTCCAGTCCGGTCCAATAATTCGGGCGCTTTTAAGTTTCGGACAAATTAAAATTTTTACTTCTACAATCCGGACAAATTTTTTTTTATGCAAGAACAAAAATTAAATGCCGTTGTTTTATTGTTTTTACCTCGCATGTTTTGTTATTCACACGTTGATTCACATTTTGTTCACACGTTGATTACATTTTTTTTTTAGCAAATAGAAAAGTTATGAAAAAAGCAGAAAGGATGACAGGTTAGGACGGGTTTTTAACGAGTTCATGCTGGTTAGATAAATTAATGTTAAGGCATGGTATTTATTTCCTAAAACTCTGTGGTGTCACAGTTTCCTAAAGACTAAATTCATATTTTAATTCACTAAGATTATTTCAATAATTTTACTATTAAATTCCGGACAACTCGATAATCCGACCGAGCCTAAAACTATATGTGTCCGAATTGTCGAAGTTGCATTGTATACAATTCTTTCGAAAATGGAGGAGTTTGCACGACATATATTCGCGTAACTTAAAAACGGTTTAGTTTAATGAACAATTTTGCATCACTGACTCCAAATTTTAAATTTTTCCAAATTTTAAATTTTTGAGCTACATATGTCAACTTTTGAAGTAAATGAGCGTGAGTGATGAAAATTTATCGTTTTTAGCAGGTGTGGTGAATTTCAATCGATTTTAAAAACCATTTTTGAAGTATCTCAAATATCTTCTGAATTAAAAAAAAAATAAAGGAAACCCCATGGATTTATTCATATGTTTATATGGGTGGTTTCATTTACTTAAGTATAAGCGTTAAATGAGAAAAAAAATTGATACGTTAATATTTTAATTTTATTTTTTTTGGTTGTGGCCAAGGCGAACTGACTAGAAGGTGAGGTCAACTCTACAACAATACTGCTTCTGTGGTCGCGTTGGCAAAAATATTGCTACGAAAAAATAGGTTTGTTTACATAAAAAACTAGTTTGTATGCTAACTTTGACAAGTCGACCAGAGAAAAAAAACACCATATGTTGACTTGACCCCACCTTCTAGTGAATTCGCCTTGGCTGTGGCTTTGGTTTAATTTGTATAGTTAGAAAGGAGTTTCTTTATTGCAAGTTGCAAAAGGTAAACGATAATTTGACTCTCCTATCACCGGTATCGTTCACTACTTTTAAACCTGAAAGAGTTTACCTTCGATAAATGTTTCGTTACTCGTCCACTTTGTGGTAAGTTGTTTTTGAACCTCTTCACGCAAATCAAAACTCTTGCTTACGTAGAAGGATAAGGTCACCTGATGTAAATTCGCCTTGTCTATTATGTATTTCATAAAAACATGTTATTAATTAAAAAAAAAATTAAATAAAAAAATCTAAATACGAATCTCAATTTCTTATATAATACAATCAAATAATTCGTTTCTGAGTTTTAGTAAAATGTGCAAAGAAATCAAATTGTTAAGCGAATTATACTAGCAAGGATCGATGCCAAGGGGGAGAAACAGAAACATACATATGTATGTACATATTTTGAAATGGGGCACAATATTTTGACTTTGGAGACCAGTGCTGATAATTGATCAATTTAAATGTATGTTTATGAAAGTGATTTCTTACCCATTGTCGCTTGATTTGATAAAATTTCCTTTGCCTTTCAGTGCACCCTTTACAATGCTCTGCAAACCATTATCTAGCCTTTAAGAAAATTACGCGTTAAAGGTGTTTGAAGTTATTTTTCTAGGTTATGATTTTATTTACCTGTAACACTGAAGAGAACCGTCATCGCCAGGAGAATAAATTAAACGTCCATCTTGCGAACAAGCAATAGAATTTTTAAATGGCAGAGGAATTTGCGCCACAGTAGTATCAGTATCCTTTTAAATATTAAAGTTCAGTTTTAGTATAATGGTTTAACATAATGATCAAGGCGAATTCATTTTTCAGGTGGTGTTAAAAACACACAGGTGTGCTACTTTTTTTCTTAATTAGGGAGAGGAATGTCAAAAGTTACTTGTGTTTTGACATATCGGCCAACGAAAGCAACAAAAAAATACATTGTTGTGTTTTAGGCGTTGGTACTTGTTGTAGTATGAACACCACCGTTTACATGAATACGCCTTGATAATAATCGTCTTTACATTATTCAAAAATTAAAATATTAAGGGTGGTCAAATCTTAAGGGCCGATGTTGATTTTGAATAAAACACAAATTATTTAGGAAGTTATTGAAATTTCTTTTTATTATGATAAATATCGGCCAAATGGACGCCGCAATCTCGGCGGCACACCTGCATCCGATGGTGCAAATTTTCAATGACGCTGAGGCACTATTGAGGTTCTATGCCGTTAATGTGCCGAATTATCTCATCCTTTAGCTCTTGAATTGTTGCTGGCTTATAGCCGTACACCTTTTCTTTCAAATAACCCCAAAGAAATAAGTCCAACGGTGTCAAATCACATGATCTTGGCTGCCAATTGACATCGCCACCGCGTGAGATAAAACGGCAATTTAATTTGTCGCACAAAAGAGCCATTGTTTCGTTAGCTGTGTGGCAAGTGGCACCGTCCTGTTGAAACCACATATCGTCCACATCCATATCTTCCAATTCGGGCGATAAAAATTTCATTATCTTCTCACGATAGCGAACACCATTCACAGTAACTGCCTGACCGGCCTTATTTTGGAAAAAATACGGCCAGATGATGCCGTCAGCCCATAAACCGCACCAAACTGTCGCTCTTTATGGGTGCATTGCTTTTTCGACAATCACTCTTGGATTATCATTCGCCCAAATGCGGCAATTCTGCTTATTGACGAATCCACGGAGGTGAAAATGTGCCTCATCTCTAATGCATAGTGTTAATTAACGACGAACGTGAGAGGAGCAATTGTTGGGCACGACGACAGACCCGCTTTGCTCAAATTTTTGCACGATTTTTCCAATTGTACGCACATTTGGACGATTAAATTGGCCAACAGATCACGAAGTGCATGATATGCATTTGATTTGAACGCCCATTTTCATAATAAGCCTGAATAACTCTTCATGGTTCAAACTGAGTTAGTCTGAAATTGAGAAATGTCAAATGAAATGAAGAAAAAAACTTGACGTTTGGGTGTGGTTTAGATTTATGTTGGAAATGTAACAAATCATAAATGTAACAACAATGTCGATAAGTAATTTTAAGACGGACACTGAGCATGTGGCACAAAATTATAGACATTTAATTTATAAAAATAGAAACGAAAGTTAAAAATTTATTTATATTATAATAGATCAAGTTTGATAGAACCCTTATTGGAAATTTTGAAGAGCAACTCGCATATTTTCTGTTTTAGAGTTTTCACTTTTCTCCATAAATATAATGACTTCAAGCAAGCGTTAATTTCAGCGGCACGTGTTTGGCGAAAGTCCCCGGCCAATAGAATCATCATCCCTCCAAATATTTGTTGATAAATAATCACCTCTATCGTGAATAATTTTTCCCTCGTAATTATTCCCCTTTTCACATATTTGCGATCATGTAAAATAGGTAATTCAGATAAGAATAATAACGTGAAAAAAATCTTCACTGGAAAATCGTGAAAAGTTTTTTCCCTCGTAATTTGTTCACATTTCCGTGAAAATTTTTTCACATGAGATCCACGATTGCTTTTTTCCCTTCGATGGGAATGAAAATTTCATGGGAACAGAAATTGCACTTGTTATTCACAATAGGGGTGAATAACTGCAGTTTTGCAGTACTTTTGCCACCGCTGATTGCTTCGAAATATTATATTTTGGCTAATATACCGCTTGAAAGCTTAAAGGCTTTTTTAGGGCAGATTGAGCTGTTCTTCCTCCTTCTAATAGGGTTGCAGCAATCCCAGAAGAGGCTACTGCAAGCGCAATTTGGTTTTGTGAGCGAACCGAAGCCAAAAGGAATCTTAAAATTTCCGAATTTTACCATGAATTTAAAATTTTTTTTTCTTAACAAACCTTCTCCTGAAAATTTCGAATCAGCCGTTCTCACTTATGTATTTCTAAAACGCTTCACGGGCAAGACTCCCTATTTGTCTTCTTTTAGAATACATTGTGGGCAAGGCTGCCAGATTTGACGATTTATCGTCATTTTGACGATTTTTATTTCCGAAATTAGCAAAGTGCCGATTTGCTGACATTTTTCCAAAAAGTGATGAATTTTATTTGTCTCCAAAGTCTGAATAAAACATTCACAACTGAATTGATAGTTGCGTTGTAGTTGTAAAATTCTTATTATGGGTTACAACTCAACTCAACTTATAATCACCTGCTCACTTAGTTGTCTTCGTTAAGTTGTTACCAAGGTATATTTATACCTTGGTTGTTACCCTTATTATGATTCACAACCAATCAAAGTTTAGTTGTATAAGCTGTCAAAAGTATGATAACTACATTTTATTAGTTGTGTTTTTGATCACAGAGCATACAGAGGTGTCACGAGACAGAAAATATTGTGTTTTTTTCTGTCTTTTTCTGCGAATGCTGCCCTTTTTGCATTTTTTGTTTTGATTACGCAATTCGTGTTGATAGTAGCGGCCTGTTTTTACACATTGCCACTTTACTACCAAAAAACATTTTCTTTCTCTTTCTTCGAAAGCTGCCCTCGCAACTGATTTGGGCCTTTTTCACACGTCACTTTTCACAGTTCTGTGTATTCTGTGTTTTTGATTGCCAGCATTAAAAATGGAGAAAACAATGTAAGTGTACATTAGCAATTTTATAAAAAACACGTTATTTATTTATAATGAAATCCATTTCAGAAAAATTACAAATAAACAGCAAATTGACCGCTTGGTGGATTTGATAGAACATAATCCTGATATTTGAAGAAAAGGGCACTACGGATCCAGCCGACGTAAGAAGAAGGACGTAAGAAGACTTGGGAGCAATTCGCCTTGGCCCACCCTAAAGAACTGGACCAGAATTGCAACGGGTAGTATGTTTTTTGATTAAACTAAAAACAAAAAATTATTTTTGTTTTTATAATATTAATCAAAAAAATTTATAATTGTTTTTGTAGGTTTGGATACACTACTAGGCCAATTTGAAAAGAAAGCTGGCTAAAAACAAGGAAAATATCCTGGCGACCGGTGGTGGACCATCGCAAGAAATAAATTTGACGGCTGCGGAGGAAAGAGTGTATGAGCTGACTCAGGTTAACTTATCAATAAATCCCTCCGGGTGTGCTTTTGGATTAGATTTTGCTATCGAAAAAATTCAAAGGCGTCAAAATAAACTTCTTCGAATAATCACAGCAGCTCCCTGGTACGTTAAAAACTCAAACATTCATAAGGATCTCAATGTGCCATTAGTAAAAACTATGATTACAAAATATGCAGTAAAATATTTAAAAAGGCTTGAACAACACCCAAATCCACTAGCTCGAAATATTTTGAATCATGGCGGCCACACTCGGTTAAGAAGAAGAGACACTGCAGCACTTACCCAACTAGAAGAGCGATAAGCACCTATATACATATGTGAACAGAACCCGTGATAAAGAAAATTTTTGTCTGGCACTGGCAGGACATAAATAAAGTATTAGGATAAGATTTGATTAACCTTCGGAAGGAAATAATTCCCAGTTTCTATTTGTTAGTTCATATTTAATATATGAAGATTCAATAAATAAACAATGAACAAAAAAAAAGAAAAAAAAAATTTTGCTAATGATACTAATGAAGCATCTCCACTGTGGCTTCTGTTCAACCGCCAGTTGTTGGAGCTTCAAAGACCCAAGGCAGAAGAAGCTAAAATGATTATTCTTGAAAAGCAGGCAGAAACACAAAAAGATATTCCCAAATCCTAAAAAAAATTTTAAATACAAAGAGTACATTTTAAAGAAGGAAAAACTGAAATTTGTTGAAAAAAATAAAGAGAGGAAAAGTGTTTTAAGAGAACTCAAGATAAAAATAGCGCAAGTAAAAGTGGAAAAACTGGAGACATAATTATATGTTAATACAATGCATATTAAGTAACGCATATTTTTATTTGAGTGTATTTCTTTTAAATAATTAATAGCGGAGTTCAGTAATAGGCTTGCAAAAGAACTAATGCAAAATATCGTAGCACTTTAATGAAATCTAATGGAAATTCTGTGTATTTTGCTGCTGGATTAAGCAAACGAGCTACGATATTTTGCATTTGCAACCCTATTTCTGAACACCACTAATGTGTAATCGACTGTGGATATTTTTAGAGTTCAGAAGTGGTATTTTTTACACATACATATGTACTATATAACTAATGAATTACTGTTTTTGTTAATTGTTTTGAAATAATAATATTTCTTTATTTATTTACCAAAAATGGTTTTATTTACCAAAAAAGAATTAATTAATTTATTGTTTATAGAAATCTAGTTGTTTAGATAAAGGCAAATATTATTACAACGAACGCATTATGTTGTTCCTTATTCCTTCTGCTTCACAGTTTCTTAAATGACTTCTTTCCTCTGTTACGGTTTCCTGTTGATCTGGCGTAAAAAGATCAGCAAATGGAACTTTGAAATGCTGCGATATATTGTGCAATGCACAACAGGCATTTACAATTTGCACTGCTCTATTCGGAGCATAGTGCAAACCACGAGCGGACAGTATGCACCTAAACTTGCTTTTCACCACTCCAATGGTTCTCAACAGAATTCCTTGCTTGAGCATGAATTTTGTTGTACTTCTTCTGCGGTGAACCTTCAGTAGTGTTACGAAAAGGTGTCATAATGGCTTTCCCAAGAGGATATACTGCATCACCTACAACAAATAGCTTTAAGCATGACACCACCACTATGGTGAAAATAACTTACCTAAAATCAAGGTGTTTGTTGGGACATTACATTCAAGGTATTGCTTTAATGTGCTCACATTTCATATATGCGAATCCAGATTTGAACCAGGGTATCTAGCGTCAATGAATCTAACATTTTGCTTATGGTCTGAGAACTAAATGCAAAAAAAAATTACTTTAAGCTTTTGAAAAAGAAAAAAACTTACAAGCATAACGTTAAGGCTAGCCTTTCCTGTTAAGGTATAAATGCTGTATGTCTTTTATTGGTGCGCAGATACGAACATGCGTTCCATCAACAAATCCCATTACTCCTGGGAACCCACTACGAGCATAAACTGCCACTTTTGAACTTTGTATCTCATCAGCAGTCATTGCAGCTTTGGTCCATTGTGAACAGATGTGTTGTTCAAAAATATGTAAAACTTCATTAGGAACGACGGAAAATGTAGATTGCGCGAGGCCTTAAAATCATTTCCAGCACACTTTTGGTAACTGTCATCCGCGAAAAAACGAAGGACAGAGCATAGTTTTATGACGCGAGGGATCGCAGAAGTTCGCGTTGATTGCTTAAAGTGGCCCCCCATCTCATTGAGCAGATACGTGAAAAAAACTAATGAATCCAAAAAATATGAGTAATTCATTTCGGTTTCCTTATTGCATTAACTAACTTGTCAGTAGGTAATTCTAACTTCAACTTCTAAGGATGCGTCGAATACGCGAAAGAATCACTTTGTCTTCAGAATCAGTGAAAAATACATTTCGACGGATATATCCATTTTCACAACGTTATTTATGTAACATTAAATAAATTTTAAAATAACAACTTATTTGAGTTCTCATATTAAAGGGCTAACTATAATGTGCTTAAGCTTACATAAGCAAATGTGCAAATACATATGTATAATCAAATGTACACAACTATAATGTACTTAAGCAACTTTTCGTTAAGTTTCGTCAAGTGTCATTTGCTTAAAGGCCCAACCAGAACATGCATGTATTAGCGTAAGCAACTGTCAAAAATTAACGAAAAGTCTGTCAAATGCATAAGCAAATAAAAAAAGACTTTTAGGTGGCCATAATGTACTAAATATCTGTTTAACCATTGTTGCATATTTGTGCAATATTTTGTTTTTTGCGAGTACTTTAAACTAAAAAGTACCAAAAAGTCCACCCGTGTATTTGTTTATTTTATGCCATTTAATTTGTAAAGAATTTAAAAATAGATAATTTGTGAGTGTCTTAAAAAATAAATTAAAATATGTTAATTCGTCTTCTTTGTCCATTTTAATTTATTTTATTTTTTATTGTTATACATACACAGCTGTTTTCGTACGGAATGTGCGTTCAGTTTGGCACTTTGCTTAAGCAAATGACATTTGACGAAACTTGACGAAAAGCATCATTAAGTACGTTGTAGCTTGCCATATAAGTTTTATATGTATTCGCACAGCTACTTAAGTTGACTTAAGCGATCTCATTCATGTTCTGGTTGGGCCTTAAGCAAACAGCGAAACTTATCGTACTTTGCTTAAGTAATCAGCTGTTTCTCGGTTACATATTGAAAAATATTTTAAAAAAACACACACAATTGCATATTTTAGTACTCTTTTATTTTTGTGTTTAATTGTTTTAAAATTAATAAAAATAAACATGCTCATGGCAGTATATTTATTAATTGTAGACACTAAAAAAGTGTTGTCAAAGAATTGATATTTTAAGGAAAAATAAGAAGAAAATAATTTTTGCAAAAGTACAAATGTTTGCAACTAAGCGTAAAAGTTATTTAAGTCCAAAAGTACAATATAGTCACCTAAAAGCCCACAATAATTTGCTTAATCATTTGACAGGCTTTTCGTTAATTTTTGACAGTAGCTTAAGCCAGCCTAAGCATATTATAGTTAGGCCTTAAGGTTGACAAAAACTTAACGAAGACAACTAAAATTCGTTGTGAATCATAATACAAAAAAATAGTTTGGTTGAGTTCAAGGCGAATTTATTACAGGAGGTCTTTAAAGCCCTGCTGATATTAGCTAAAATCACTGTTGGATGTCAAAATTTTGTTAATTATCTTTATTTCTGTTTTGTTTAATTTCTGTTTTTGACATTGTACAATGATTTTACAAAAACAAATTGCTTGTGGTTTTTGTACGAGTTGTAGTACCGAGATTACCTGGGATGAATTCGGCTTGGTTGAGTTGTAACATTGACAACTTAGTTGAGTTGTAAATCATAATAGGGGCATACATTTTCTGACACATTCGTTTTTTAATTTTGGAATGTTTAACACCCGTATTAAAAGAGCTGTGAAAATCGGTTTTTCCTATTGCAAAGCTCTATTCAAAAACTAGAAAACGCATGCCGCTTTTGTTTTGGTACGGATGTAATATGCAAGTCTACACTTTGTTTATCTTTCGTCAGACCATAATCGAATGAACCTTTTACGACTCTCATACGATTCTTGACATGAAAGACTCGATAGATAATCTTTACCCACGTCTTAAACGATCCCCACAACGATTGAAAAAGCATTATACGTTGTGCGATGGAAGAATCTCAGTCGTGTTACAGTTTTTCCCGTTCGACGAATCTTCTACGATTAAAAATGCTGTCATGGATGATCAAAGGCGCTTTTCATGGGACTCCCAGTATCTCTTACACGATTTAAAATGCTAGCTGGGTATGAATTAATTATGTTATTGTTTGAATGTTTTTTTTTATAAAAATCGAACAAAAATTGTTTAAAAAAACTTAATTTTAGGTTGCCCGATTTTTTGAAACGTGAAAGACGATTTTTTTATTTTCTCAGGAAATTGACGATTTCCTCAAAAATTTTTCTGGCAGCCCTGATTGTGGAGAATAACATTTATTCAACTAAGTTACAGAAGAAGTGCAACTTGCACTATTCCATTTATATAATTTTTAACTCGCAATAACGTTGGTAATGCATTCGTAGGCGAGTTTTTTGGAGTTCATCATATCAACACTGGTAATACTAATTATTATTACCAGCATATAAAAACAGCCAAAGCAAGTTCCTTAAAATGGTACGTACCTGCCGTATCCATGTTGGCCTACACTTATAAAAATTAGATGAAATATCATCATTAAAATACTCTTTACAATTAACATACGCTAATTTTTTCCATTGTGTTTCGTAAACATCCAAAGGTACGTTAGGATTCATTAAAATCTTTAAGACCAACGTATTTTATCTGTGGTAATAAATTGCCACATACATATTATGGAAACATTTTCATAGACTTTAAATTCATTAGCGTGGTTCCAAAACAGTTTTTTCTCTTATCGACATCCAATAGCGTAAAATATTATTTATTTATTTTTAGTGTATGAGCCCGCGCTTTGACCTTCAATTTTGTTAAATTTTGAATAAAGCAACAGTAGCATTGTATTGCAGAAAAGCATATTACTGCATTTCTACGACTTTTCGGTTTGTGAAAATATTGACAGAAGCATTCATGACTCTGCGCTGAAAAAATCAAGAGTTGATTTAATATAGACAAAACTTGAATCAGTACGAAAGATGCCCAGATTTGACAGTAAACAAGATTTTGTGACCAAAAATTATTTTATTGTTTTATGTTGTATAAGAACGAAATTTTTATTTTTTTATAAATATAATTAAAAATGTTTTTAGTTTTAATTAATAATAATTGATAGTAAATAAAATATTAAGGGTCCTCATGATATCGTTTATAAGTCTCGTAATCTGTGCAAATTGTGCATTTTTACGCCCTCGTAAATGAACTGTCAAAAATTGTATGAGAATTCATTTACACAAACTTGGTAAATTTGCCCAACAATTTTGTCTCGTAAACTTGCGCTGTTCAATTGTGCATTTATACAAACAGATCTTTTAATGATTTTAACGACGTTTTCAATGAAAAATCCAAGTGTCTATAAATCACAAACAATAAATTCTAGCAATAATTTCAGTAAATTGGTCTTTTGGCTTTCTTTGAGCATTTTTAAAAGCAAATTTCTCATACATATTAATCACAAATTTAAACACAAATTTTTATATTTTTGAATTTTAATTTTTAATTTATTTTTGTATTGACGTTTCTTACAAACTGACAGTAATTGTTTAAAATTACACAACAGTAAAAAAAAGGGGCTTCATGAAACAAGACTCGTAAGTTTGCGCATATGCACAAATGGCAATTTTAAGCGACATCATGAGGACCCTTATTAAAATTTTAAAAAGTTTTTTTTTAAATATACTTAATTCTTAGGAGCTCCTGTGCGGGCTCAAGATTGGACTTTTTTTTTTGCAATTTTTATTTGTATTAACGTAAGACAAAAAATATTGCTATTAAAATAGGATTCGAGAATTTTAATTTTTTCTCATACATCAGTGACCCACCCTAATATTCATGTTTTAAGGAATTCTATTTATTGATTCCTTCAAGAGCACTTTTAAATATGAAAAACTATTTTCTTTGAGATTTTTATTATCTTCATCAGCGATTTGAAAATACATAGTTTCAAATACTGGCCATACATATTAATACCTCAAATTTCATCCAAAAAAATACAAGAAAAAAAATTATATTCACTCCTATCGCGAATGTTATGGTAATTTGTTATATGGGAGCAAAGCAATATTCCCATCCCCAACAAATCGGTATCGCAAATATTTTGGGAATACAAATGTCTATTGTGAATTATTTGTCAGTCTCTATTGTGAATAACGTGTTAGTGCTTGCATTGTGAAAGAAAAAATATACAAAGTAAAATACTAATAAAAATATAAAAAAAAAAAATAATGAATAGTTTTTATCTTCATTTTCTTTATAAACACTCCTTCTATAAAATGAAAAAGCAATTTAATTTAGTCCAACCTTAGAATACAAATTAAAATCTACATGTTTCCTTGTCGCTCACATTAACACTTGTTGGGAATTTATTTAGTATAAATACTCGCGGGAGTTAACATTGGCGATAGAAATTTTTCAAGTTTGGGAATTCATTCCCAAAAAATTTGTCAATCAACCTTATATGTACTACATTTACACCTACGCAAAATCTAGTACTTACGAGATTTCGAGCCAAATCTAGTTGTTTTTGACTAGATTTCCCATACAAAACAAAATCTACTTAGTGACTAGATTTCGACGAAATCTACTCAAAATCTAGTAGTACTTTATGATGCATTTATGGTTTTTTCAATATAGCACTAAAAAATACTTCCCTGCACAAGAAAAAATGACATTTAAAAAAAAACAAAACAAAAATTGTTAAAAAAAATAAATAAATAAAAAAGTGTAAAAAAATAAAAAAGACGAATAATATTGATAACATAAATATCGTTGATTATTCACCCCTATCGCGAATGTTATGCGAATATGTTAAATGGGAGCAAACCTATATTCCCATCCCCAACAAATCGGTATCGCAAAAATTTTGGGAGTAAAAATGTCTATTGTGAATTATTTGTCAGTGCTTTATAAACAAAAGTCTCTATTGTGAATAACTTGTCAGGCCTTGTTTTGTGAAAGAAAAATATACAAAGTAAAATACTAACAAAAATATAATAAAATAAATAATGAATAGTTTTTATCTTAATTTTCTTTATAAAAACTGCTTCAATTAATGGAAAAAGCAATTTAATTTAGACCAACCTTAGAATATAAATTAAAATTTACATGTTCCCTTCTCGTTCACATTAACACTTGTTGGGAATGTATTTAGTAAAAAAATTCGCGGGAGTAATCATTGGCGATGTCAAATTATTTATGTTTGGGAATTTATTCCCAAAAAATTTGTTGTGGGAATCATTAACAATACGAAATAAAAAAATATGGGAAAATTTTCATGGGAGTAGTTGTTTGCGATAAGGATGATTAATAAAAGGCAATGCAAATTTTTTAATGTATATTTCTATTTGTGTTTGTATGTGTAACTAAAAGACTTTTAGTTAGTTGTTTTGTTATAAAAACAAAATCTCGCTAATGTCAAAAAAGTGTAATGTAAGCGCACTAGATTTCGAAGAAGATTTTAAATCAAATCTATAAGATATCAGCCTAATGTAAATGTAGTATTATTGTGTTTGGCGTGTTTAAAATATGCCTACGACTGTTTGGTAATAAATTAAAGAGAACGCGAACTTATTTTCTGTAATATCAAGGCGAATTCAAACAGGTAAACTCATCTCTACAATAATATACAGCCAGCGCTGCCAGAAGTAAGATTTTACCTTATTTTTTAAGATTTTTTAACCGAAAAAAGATTTTAAGATTTTTTCCCCAAAAACAAGACTTTTTGTTATGTCTAGACGAAGGTTAGGTTCAATAAAAAAAAACCTTCCTTGTTCCCATTTAAAAATTTTTAAACGAAATAAAACAATTTAGTATAAGAAATTAAATTTTTTGTAATGTTTTTTTTTTGTTTATTTTATGTATTAAATAAAATATGAATTGGTTTTATTATTTATAATAAAAAAAACTACTTTTTTCAAAAATAAGATTTTTTTTTCAAAAATAAGATTTTTTCTTCAAAAATAAGATTTTTTCTTCAAAAATAAGATTTTTTCTTCAAAAATAAGATTTTTTTTGGTGAAATTAAGATTTTTTGTTGAAAATTTCTGGCAGCCCTGTATACAGCTATGGGCAAATGCAAAATCAAAATACAAAAAGAGCGAACGATGTGTATACATCAGCGTGGCCATTTTGGCATTTTTGCAGCTAGATTTAGCATTTTTTTTGTCTGATTTAGCTGCAAATTTTTCATTTAGCAGTTAGCATTTTGTTTAGCATTTTTCAACTACATATTTAGCATTTTTAAGCATTATTTAATTTAAGAATATTAAAGTAATCTTTTTTTGAAAAACTACCACACACTTTTGTTGAATACAAATACAAACCCCTACTTTTTTTGCTATAGAAACTGTACAATATTTTAAAGGACTTTTCATATCAAATGGTTTTAAAATTTGATCAGTTTGATCCATTAATTTCATGTAAAGACGATTTTTTCCCTCAATTACGATTTTGAATTTTTTGGAATCGAAAAGAGATACCCAAGGCGAATTCATTCCAGGTAATCTCGGTACTACAACTAGTACAACTCGTACAAAAACCACAAGCAATTTGTTTTTGTAAAATCATTGTACAATGCCACAGAAATTGTTTTATTTCACAGAAACAAAGATAATAAAAAAAAAATTTTGACATCAGGGCTTTTAAGACCACCCATAATAAATTCGACTTGGAGATAGCATAACTTTTGAAATAGAAAAAAAAAACAAATATGAATTACATGCCGAGATTTTATAGCTCAATTTATATGTCATCTTAGAAAACCGTTTAAAAACTAATAAATGAAAATTAAGCGAACGAAGAAGAAATTATTGATTTCACTGTAGAAGAAATTACAACTTTGGAACATCAGTGGCTGAAACCAAATTCATATGACAGTTGATTTCTGGATAAATGTATATGGATATAAAAATTCATTACATGAAAATCCATTCAGTGAATTAGCTTCTTTTGCTATGCAGTTCTTGGTTTTGCCAGTAAGCAACGCGGAAGTTAAAATTGGGTTTTAGTGGTATAAATATCTAAAAAACGAAAATTCGAAACAGAATGACGTTAATGTATAATAATGATATCTTGATCGATACTTCAGAAGCTGAAGAAGAATATTCATTTGATGACGTATTTAATTTATAAAATGAAATATTTTATTAAACATGTCATATAAATTTTATTAAAATACTAAATAATTCCCATTTATGGGTCAAGTTCCTTTGAGTTTTTGTTATGGTATGTGGTACGTTTTGTTTAAAAACTTTTTTTGTACGTATATAAAGACTGAAATATATTTCTTTTATAGTTTTAAGACTTTTTATGTTTTATAAATATTATATTGTTATTCTTTAATCAGTTTGATTTATTGATACGATGTGAGATTATATTATAGGTATTTTAACTAAAATAACAAAAAAATAAAAAATTTAATCTTTAGCATTATTTTTTGGCAGTTTACGATTTTTGTTAGCATTTTTTAGCATTATTTTTAAGCCGATTTAGCTGTAAAATATTTTTGGATATGGCCACACTGGTATACATATACAAAAAACAGAGAGCAAAAGAGCATAAAACCAACAAAAGCAAACGTAATCAAACCAATACAATGCTACACATACAAAGCTTTCAATGTAGTGGTGCCCATAACTGATAATATATTACCAAACAGTCGTAGGCGTATTTTAAATACGCCAAACAGAAGAAACGTGAATATTTATTTTATAGTTCCAATATTTCGATACAGCAGTGTGTATCATCGTCAGGGAAATAATTAAACAATTCAAATAACATTCACAAAATAATGAAAAAATAATAAAAATTGTCACATAGAAAAAATTATTTACAATTAAAAAAAAAATTTTTTTTTTTTTTGTTCATTGTTTATTTATTGAATCTTCATATATTAAATATGAACTAACAATAATTAATCATATCTTATCCTAATACTTTATTTATGTCCTGCCAGTGCCAGACAAAAATTTTCTTTATCACGGGTTCTGTTCACATATATAGGTGCTTATCGCTCTTCTAGTTGGGTAAGTGCTGCAGTGTCTCTTCTTCTTAATCGAGTGTGGCCGCCATGGTTTAAAATATTTTGAGCTAGTGGATTTGGGTGTTGTTCAAGCCTTTTTAAATATTTTACTGCATATTTTGTAATCATAGTTTTTACTAATGGCACATTGAGATTCTTATGAATGTTTGAGTTTTTAACGTACCAGGGAGCTGCTGTGATTATTCGAAGAAGTTTATTTTGACGCCTTTGAATTTTTTCGATATTAGAGGCCGTGGCGGTGCCCCATAGTTGAATATCGTAGCACCAGATAGGCTTTAAGATAGAGTTATAAAGTAGAAGCTTGCAATCGAGACTAAGGACAGAATTTCTTCCAATAAGCCAATGAATTTGAATGGCTTTTAGTTTCATTTGAGTTACTTTTGCCTCTATATGGCATTTCCACGTTAATCGCCTATCCAGATGTAAACCGAGATATTTTACATGCGAATGTTGAGGAATTATTTGATTATTGATTGTAATAGGGGGGCAAGATTCCCGGCGCAAGGTGAATGTTATATGAAAGCATTTTTGCTCATTTACCATTATCCTCCATTGTCTTAGCCATATTTCTAGTTGAAATATATGATCCTGTAAATAACGAGATGCTTCATAACTGTTTTCGTGTACGCTTAGAAAAGCTGTATCGTCTGCAAATGTTGAAGTTTGTGTGTAGTTGTTTGTTGGCATGTCCGAAGTATAAATTAAGTATAAAAGAGGGCCAAGGATGCTGCCTTGTGGAACTCCAGCGCCAATTGGCTGAGGTGAACTTAAGAATTCTCCTTCTTTAATAATAAATTGACGGCCGACTAAGTAGCTTTCTAACAGTTTGTGAGTGTTTGCTGGTAAATTTTGCTTCAATTTATGTAGTAAGCCTTCATGCCAGACTTTATCAAAAGCTTGCGAAACATCGATGAAGAGTGCTGAGCAATATTTTTTTTTCTTCAAATGCTTTTCTTATTACATTTACTATTCGATGACTTTGTTCAATTGTGCTGTGTTTTCTTCTAAATCCAAACTGATGGTTTGGAATACATCTATTGTCATTTAAAATTGGTGTTAATTTTGAAATTAATAATTTCTCAAACAGCTTTGACATTTTTGATAATAAGCTAATAGGCCTATATGACTCAACTTTTGTATGATCTTTCCCTGGCTTTGGTATCATGGTAACTAAGGAAACCTTCCATTCTTGCGGGTAGTATTCAAGCCGTAAAATAGCATTAAAAATAAAAAGTATAATTTTCTTTGCTATGCGAGGTAGCTCTAAAAGCATTTTATTACTGATCTTATCAATACCAGGTGCCTTCTTAGTGTTTAAGTCACAAATAGCCTTTTCGATTTCTCTTATTTCAAATCTTATGGGAATAGATGCACGCCGTAATGAGTAGTCAGATTGTGGAGTTGCATCAAGTTCCCTAAGATAGTTTTCTAGAGAAGCCGTTTTCTGGGTCTGCAGTAAGTTTCTAAGCCTTTTTGTGCACTCTTTTAATAAATTCTTAAGTTGCGGGGATCTGTAAAGTCGCCACTCTCTTCGAACTCTCCTTTTTTCAGTCAAGAGCCGCTCGACATCTGTGGAATATATTTTAATATTTTTTGTTTTTTTGGGGGCAGTACTAGAATGTTGAACAGCTAGTTGCAGATAACTGTCAAAATTCACAATAGAGCGATATACATTCTCCGGTGTTCTAAGCGGAATATTTTCTGTGCAATGGGTACTGAGATATTTTTTAAATTTTAACCAATTAATTTGTGTGGCTGACGTCGCAAAATAACCAGTCGGAGATACAATTCTATTGGGTTTCATTATAGTAATAACTGTAGGTGTGTGGTCGGAGGATAATTCTAAGGAAGATTCAACATGAATAGTTTCTGTGGGGATGTTTTTAATCACGCCAAAATCTATAACATCTGGAATTTTTTGCTGATCAGTAGGCCAATATGTTGGTTGTCCGCTCGCGACCACATTTAAATCCATTTTAGAGATTGCATTAAACAAAACACGACCCTTTGGTGTTATAAGTCGTGACCCCCAGAAGGTATGTTTAGCATTATAATCACCAGCGGCCAGAAAACAGGGTCCTAGTGATTTATAATATTCACAATATTGGCTTTCTGATATTGAAAATCTAGGTGGAGAGTATAAAGATGAAATTACTATGTTTCGATTTAGCTCTTCAACACAAACGTTTGTTGCTTGCAGATAGTCCTCACGATGATCACACATTAAGTAGTGTTTGACTCGAGTTTTTATCAAAATGGCAGAACCTCCACAAGCTCTATCTCGAGGGTCCTTGGTATCATACAGTATATAACCATTAATTTTAAAACTATTTCTTGAGGTCAAGTGAGTTTCAGAAACCATCATGACATCAATTTGGTTACTTTTAAGAAAATATTCTAATTCATTTTTATGTTGGCGGGTGCCGTTTGCGTTCCAAAAACAGTTCATGGTGTTGTTAAATTATTTACTGTTTGCCCTAATGTTTCCATGGTTTTTTCTAGACGACTTAAATTAGGAGTTTCTTCGTTACTTGGCGCAGCACCTTGCATTGAAACATGGTTTGATTTAAGGACGTTAGCGTAAGAGGTTCTGTTACTACCAGGCTGCGGAGCCTGAGTGTCATTAGTGTTTACTTGATTTGTTACCTGCGTTTGAGGGGGATTAGGTTTCGGTCCAGACGACTGCTTGACGATAGTGTATACAGGGCATCCTCTATAATTGGCAGTGTGATTACCGCCACAGTTGCTGCATTTCTTTACGTTGGGGTCGGTTTTAGACTTATCGCAAAGAACTGTACCATGTAATTCACCACATACTACGCAAACAGGGGGTAAGTAGCAGTATGCCTTAGAATGACCAAATTCTTGGCAGTTTAAACACTGAACGGGTCCATTTCTTTTGTGCGGCTCCTCTATCGTTATTTTCCTGTACAGGATATATCTCAAACTGTATATAGGATGAGTTTCGTTTTTTTTTAGCTTAACATCGCCGGGCTCTAACTCCACTCGAAATAGTGGTTGTGGATTTTTTTCCCTATTTTTGATATTTACAACATGTTTTATTTTGAAGCCTTTCTCTTCAAGGAATGTTTTTATTTCTTCAGGGTCCACATATGAGTCAATTCCCTTAATCACTACTTGAAGACCTTAGCTGCTCTTCAGTTGGTATGTATAAAAGATTTTTTTTTAATGTGTCAAATTGGTTAGTAATTTTGCGAAAGTCATTCTCATGATTTACTTGAATTTTTGTCTCGTTTATACTACCACGTTTGATTGCCGCTACGTAAAACGAATTTTCACCAATTAACGAAACTAAACTCTTTATTAGCTCGTTTGAGTTTTGCTCCCTAAGATATATAGGAGAGGCTTGGACGATCTTATGACATTTGGTGCTTCAGAGGATTCATCCTCCAGAATTGCAAAACGGTTTTGAGAATTTATCTTATCAAAAGATGGTACTTTTGAGGCCGAAGCAACTGCTGCAGAGGTAGGGCTGCGACCCCGTTTAAGCACTGTAATGTACCTGTCCATACCAACTTGTACTTGAGGCTTTTGACAACTTTTTACTTGTGATTTTTCCATTGCGTCTGTGTTTGAATTCATGGTAACATTTGTTACTAAAATTGTTTTTGCCGAAGCGGCAACACTTGCAGGCACTAGCGAGAGATTAATATTTTTAATGTCTAAGCATCAACCGTCTTTGTAAAAACAGAGGGCGAAAGGGAACGTGTACGAACAATTGGTTTAGCCGTTAGGTAGTTAATATTGTTTTGTTTTGTTTTATTTGTTTCAGGATTGCACTCTTTAGCATTAACTGTTATGTATGCATTTCTTTCATCTAGTTTTATTGTTGTTACATTGCGATTGCTCATGCAAAAAGTTGTTTTTGTTTTTTCACCGTTTTGCTGTGCTTTTTTATTTTTATTATTTATTGTATTCCACCAAAAATAAGAATTTTAAACTAAATGTTTTTGTTCAGTATATGTATACATACATTTATACATATATTTTTTTTTAATTTTTGTTTATTAAATTTTTCGTTTTTGATAATTGTTCACTTTTATTTTAAAAATTTATTTAAAAAATGCGTCCATTCGCTAAATTGTTATATTAAAATGTTATTAATAATTAAAATTTTAAGGCGGGGTTAAGAATACGCGTCTGTATCACAACAAAGCACAAAACTATTCCATTCTAAAAAATTTTTCTGTTTTGGTTTTATAAACTAATGGCGTTTTCTTTTCTGAGTAATATTCTGCATTTATTCTGACTTTTATATTTCTTTATGTTCTTTTCTGAAAAATGTGTTCTGTTTTAAAAGTGCAATGTGTTCTTTTCTGAAGATGTTCTCCGTAAAAAGAAAAAAAATGCTACATGTTCAACACTAATTTTAATTAAATGGGCATGAGTGTAAAACTAGATTAACAGCTGGTTTTGATATTATATCAGCAAAAATAAATTATTTTTTAGTTCGTCGCTCGTATTTTTTTTACTTAAAATTAACCGCATTAAAGGCTTAAAATTTTTAACGATAATTGTACTTTATTGTTTCATTCCGAAACTTGTTTTCTTTTGTACACGTAAAGTATACAACACTTCTTAAAAATCAGGTTAACATTTAAGAATGTTGCCAGATCCCATGCTACACTTATGGTACACTTTTTTTTAGAAAAGAAAACGCCATAAATTTCTATAATTTAAAATTATCTATAAATTTAAAATTAATTCTTAACAAATCTGGTACTTTAATGATTTGCAACATTTCTAGCATTAAACGTCGCTTATAATTATTTTTGTGTTATAATTTAAGCTGCAAAAAATCTTCTAGAAAGAATACTAAGAATAAGTGACTTAGAATTTCATAACAGGAATTTAAAAAGAATAAGGGAGTTTTTGAGGGATAATTATTTTCCAATGTAACTGATATCAAATTTAACATTTAGAAAAGTCGAAAATATTCTCCACAAGGACATGTAAAATAGCACATAAATCATATAATACAGTAGGACTAAGGATAAAGAACATAAGTTAGAAATGTCGAATGCAGTTTATAAAATACCTAGTAAGGGAAATGATAATGGTCAAAGCAACAGGGTATATGTAGGTACGACAAAGAATAAACTGAAAACTAGAATTTCGGGTCACAAATCAAATCAAAAGTTTAGGGATATTTCATCACAAAAAACAGCATTAACAGCCCACTGTGCCAGTTTAAATCACTCTCCGGACTTTGAGAATGTATCTGTTTTAAACACAGAAAGACGTTTAATGCTTAATTCCCAATTTTTATTCTTGATAAAAACACTGAAATTTATTGTTGCCGGGATAAGCTATTCCTATGCCCTTTTCGCTGGTTGCTTAGGCCAAATCATCAGGAAACTTCATCAAAAAAAAAACAAAACAAATTCATAACTCATCAAAAATAGCTAATAAAATCGCCAATTGTTTTATAAATCGCAATGTCGCCAAATGAAAAATTAGGTCGAAAAACAAGTTTTTAAATCGCCACGTTTGGCGAAATATAAAATAATAAACTGATAACTGAAATTGACAGAGAAAGTGAAGCACAGTCATACTCTTCCTCCTCGTCCTGACAAATTCTGTAGAAGTCGTTAAATTCCAGACCCATTCTTTCAGCATGAGTCCCCACCGGCCAGTGCCCAGTCAAAACCGATATCACTGTCCTAATCTGGTCGTTATTGAACCCAAGTAGAGAGCTAGTTCTCCGTTCATCATATCCAGGCCATAGTAGCCTGGATATCGAGCAGGTCTCTATAAGTCTCGCGCCTGATAAGTGACCTACAGTGAGCCATTGGAAGACCAACAAATCGATCAATGAATTCGTCGTCCATGCGACCACATTGTTTGGACAGCCCATCTGCTACCTGATTACCCGGGCACTCCGAGTGCCCCGGTATCCATGTTAGCGTTACCCTTGAATGTTTCGCAATCTCATTCAAAGACATCCGACATTCTACAGTTAATCTAGGTGTCATGTTGACACCCGCTAGGGAAGCAAGGGCAGCCTTGTTGTCAGTAAATATACGTATATCTCCAGATATGCGATGGTGCCTCAGCCAATTTGCCGCCCGCCTTATAGCCGAGATCTCCGCCTGCAGGACACTACATCCATCCGGCAGGCGAAAGGAAACTTTCACATCCAGTTCCTCTATGAAGGAATCTCCGTCAACTCTTTCGAATTTCCTCGAACCATCAGTATACCCCTAGGTAAATTCGTGGAGAGTACCCGACAGCACATTGCCGTGCGCCATCTGTGTTACGAACCCCGCGCCAAAGAAAGCCCGCGGGGTGCAATAGTCCACACCATCAGGGATAATCGACGAAGGAATATAAATGATAAATGCATAATTTATATGATGAAAATAAACAAAAAACAATTGTTATATATTGTTAGTTTAAATTTTTGTTAGCCTTTTCTTGTTTTGGTTTTAATCAGTGCTGCCAGATAAATTTGTGTCAAAATCGTCAATTTCCTGAGAAAAAAATAAAAAAGATCGTCTCTTTTGTTTTAAAAATCGTGCAATTTAAAATCAATTTTAAACAAATTTATTTCGACTTTTATTAAAAAATAATCAAACAAAAACATAGTTAAAGTTCATGGGTATTTAATAATTATTATTTAATAATTGAGATATAAATCTTTAATTTACCTATTCCTATAATCTTTTTCTTTTTTACCTGAAATAGACTTAGTAGAATACCTTGTAGTTAAAATTAAAAAAATCGGTTCATAAATAAACGGGTTAAAGACCCAGTAAAATCTTCGCCTACAAAATAATATGTTAAGTAATCAGAAACACATAAATGCACTACATACAATTCTACTGAAAAACTAATGAATTTTACAAGGGTTGTGCCAAAAAGAACAAATTCAAAAGTAAGTCATTTATTTTATCTTAATACATCCAGAAAAAAGTAGTTATCGAAGTTCTTATGGAAGAAAGCTACTTAATAACGAGTGGAAGAAGTTATCCATTTTGAAAAAGTTTTTACTGGGAGACAAACAAATTTCTTTCTTGCCGGAATAATGGTTTTGGCACAAAAGTGTACATATAAGATAAGAATATAAAATATCAATCATATTTTGTATATGTATATATGAAGTATTAAATGTTCAAAATAAGCCAAGTCGGTCCATTACTTTCCCTCGAAATTTTGCTTTTGCCGATACATTTTTTAGGGAAGAAACAAACAATTTCGAGGACAATTTTCACAATAGGGATAAATATAAAAATTTAAGCAGCCTTGTTTCTAAAGATATCTTTTTTTCTAATAAACAAACATATAAAACTATTTACAATTATCTTATTTCGAAGACTAAGGGGCTTATAGTGTAAAACGCAACGCCAACAATTTCATTAGAAGCAAAAATAAAATCAAATATATTTTATAAATTTGTTGTTGCTTTCTACAGACATTCATATTATTTTTTTTTTAAATTTTCAACGCCACAAAATAGAAGTGTTTGAAATTTAAAAATTCAAGATGAATTTCTATAGAAAGTAACAACAAAATTATAAAATATTTTTGATTTTGTTTTTGCTTTCGTCACTTTTTTTAGAAAATATCATCAAAACGTCACTTTGTTAATATCGGAACAAAAAATCGTCAAGATGACGATAACTCGTCAAATCTGGCAGCCCTGTTTTTATTATATTTATTTCTTTTGTTGACGTTTCGCTTTTATTTGACACTTAATTACTGGAAATATTCCAGTATAAACAGAATTTGTTGTGTCTGTTTTCGCATTCAAATACAGAAACATTTTTATCTCATAAATCGAGAAACGATGGAATTTTTTGTTTCACACTTCATGTAAGAAATTTTACGATGCGAGAAATACAGAAACGAGCTACTGTGTCCATGTTCTGTAACTCTCGCGTCGAGAAAATTTTCGATTGAAATGTGTGAAATGAAGCAAAAATGCCATATATTGCAACAAACAGCTGTTTTTTTCACTAAATTGTGTTTTTTGGTGAGTAATAGCTGTCGCGTAAGGAAATTACTCGACAATTTACAGAAAAAGTTTGCCTGTAAAGCTTCGTACAGACGGTGGTCAGATCTTACAATGTTGCCATTAAAATTGCCTTGCAACTGTGTGAACATTGTAAGTTCATTTTCATTTGGCAGATGTGTAAAATTAATGCATCTGAAAACGGCACCATTGACAACATTGTAAGATCTGACCACCGTCTGTACGAAGCTTAACATTTTTGTGAGAAAAGTTCCCGCTTTGAACTGTCAAATAAACGCACGAACAAAACTGGGGCGAGAAGCAATTTTAACACTAAAAAAACGATTAAAAACTCAAAATGCATAGAATAATAATAATTCGCCGCCGCACAGTGGAAAATTCTAGTCCTTATCGGATCAAAAATCTGTAACTTTTTTGTTCTTAGAGATAGAGTTCTGAAATTTTGCACGAATAATCTTAAAATTATTTGCTATTATTCTATAAAATATTAGCCAAATTAAACTAGAACTTATTTCACAATAAAGGTAAGAATTTTATTTTTTGTATATAGAGATGACTTGAATATGTATTTGGTACAAAATAGTAACTTTAACTTGAAATACATTTTTTTATTATATTAACATTTGTAATGTTTTAAATTTATGTAGTGTAACTTTAATCCACACCTAACTTAATATAATTTTATTTATTTATTTTATTATATTAAAAAGTGTGAAAATTGGTGCATTGCGGCAATCGTGTGATCCCAGCTTAAGAAAACCATCCGCCAAACTTGCAAAAGATTTGGATGAAACTGATGAAGTAACCATAAAAATGTCACGGTTAAAGTATTACTTAACTATTTAAAGTTACACTATACCTAACAGAATATGTAAATTTAATTTTATAAAATCAAAACCTAGTTAAAAATGGAAAAAGTGCAAATCAATAAAATTATATTAAGTTAGGTGTGGATTTAAGTTACATCACATAAATTTAAAACATTACAAATGTTAATATAATAAAAAAATTTATTTCAAGTTAAAGTTACTATTTTGTACCAAATACATATTCAAGTCATCTCTATATACAAAAAATAAAATTCTTACCTTTATTGTGAAATAAGTTTTAGTTTAATTTGGCTAATATTTTATAGAATAATAGCAAAAACATTTAAAATTATTTGTGCAAAATTTCAGAACTCTATCTCTAAGAACAAAAAAGTTACAGATTTTTGATCCGATAAGGACTAAAATTTTCCACTGTGCGTCGTTGAAAATGTTTCAATTTTAGTAAATTTTGTTCGCCATTAACGATATGTGTGACTGATGCTCTCAACGTCTGCAATTTCACATCGACTTCGAGTATATTATGACATTGATAAGGTAACGACGGAATATCTTTTGATATGTAGTTTTCGATATGAGTTACGTACACACTTTTTTCTGACTTTTTGAGAATTGATGGAATATTTTGTTTCAATCTTTTCGATGCGAGAAGTTCGCACTAAAGTTACAGAACATGGGCACTGGCTTCCTTTTTTATACAATACTGTATGTTTAACTTTTTTCGACTCAAGTCTACGGAGAGCTCGCGAACTAACGCGTGTTATGTTTGTACTTCTGCCTTAAATACAGCAATTAAACTTTAAGTAGTCAATAGCCAAAAAAAGTATTGATAAACTTTTGAAAAATTTAACCGGACAGGAATTAGCAAAATCAAATGGAATAAAAAAAAGAACTGGGGCCTAATTCTGGCAGTTGTTTAAGAATTTTAAAAATTCCGTTCGCGTACTTTTTGGCGCAACATCATTGTTTAAGAGTAATTATTCATTTGCTGCATTTATCTGTAAAAGTACTCGAACGCACCTATATATATGAAAATCTGTATTTTAAAAAAATTGTAAAACGATTTACAACCAAAATTATCCATACGATTGATTAACAAACAACTTAAATATAATTGGGGTATTCACAAGGTGTGCTATCATGTTATATTGTCATAATGTTCTAACATTTTACAATGGTTTAAAAAAATTGTTGCTTTGTAAACAAAAAGTGTCTTAAATTAGGTGCGTTTGAGAACTTTTACAGTAAAATGAGTAAAATTAAAAATTTGCTCTCACAAAAAGCTGCCGTACAAAAAAGTACGCGAACGCAAAATTGTAAAAATTCGTAAAATAAAGGCAACTGCTGATGGCAAATAATTGAAGTGTTATAAAATTTATTACGCTTTTGACTACTTAACTGGTTTTCTTATCGGTACTCGTTTAAATACTTTGTGTAACACGAACATTTTTGTAAAATACAAACAAATTATTTAATGTAATCTTTCATATTTGGTTGTTTTTTATTTTATTTGATTTTACTAATTTATGGGGGTTTAATTTATTCAAATATGTACTTAAATACCCAAATACTTCACACTTTTACAACTCTAACAAATTTACTTAACAAAAAGAATTTCAAAAGTTTGTGTTTAGCCAAATAAATGCTTCACAAACAAGTTCAATTAATTAATATTTATTCACTTTTTGTTTAAGTTTAATTTTTATTTCCACTTTTCTTTTATTTAACAATTTTTCACAATTTGTTAGCTTTTTGTGGGTTACTTTTGTTTGTTTACCTTTTGAAACATATGTTTTCTTGTTTTACTAAATTTTACTGCAAACATTTCTGCAGTAAAAATTTGTAAATACTCAGACAAGAACTGTCACTTTACGCTCTCAATTTGTGTTCTCATTTACTGTATTTTGTGTACGCGAACGCAATTTAGTAAAATGCAGTAAAGATCGGTAAAATATAGTAAACACTTTTTGTTCTCGAACGCAGCTATTAACAGAACTTTGCTTGGTATGTTTATTGTACTGTCACAATTAATCAGAAGTGATCTGCGCTGAGCTGCTGAACCGAACCGCATTAGTTTTTGTTTCCGTCGCCGTTGATGGTACAGTTTTATCCGGCTAATATCCGAATTTAACCTACGGCTAGCAATTTTTGCAACAAAACACTTGCGGCGTCAAATTAGATCGGCTTAGGACTCTGATGTTTGGTAAACAAACAAAACAAAATTTAAAATATAACTAAATTTTCAAGCTTGAGGTCTTTAAAAAAAACCCCTGAAGAAGGCACTCAAAGAAGTGCCGAACTATTGGTTAAAATAAACGTTTAAAGTTTTTTATATGAAATTAAAATAGACCTCAAGCTTGAAAATTTAGTTACATTATAATAATAAAGGTCGAATAAAATACATATAATATAAAACCAAATTTATTTATGGTTTGCGTCAGGAAAGTTCTAATTTAATTTATTTATTCATGAATTAGAATTAAAAAATATTTTTATTTCTGGTAAATATTTATTTTTAATATATGTTTTAAATCAGCTGATTTAAATTAAAAATATCACACTAAATTATGAGGGGTTGTTCACAACAGTCGTATGTTTTCGTGTTATTATTTTAAGACTTATGACATTATGACACCTTGTGAATCCCCCAAATACAAATATGTACTTACATCATTTGAATTACGTAAGTCGTGAAAATATAGCTGACCACTTAAGTCGCAACTTATAACAACTCTATGTCCATTTACATGAGTCTTAAGTAGTGTTGATGTCATAAATAAATGTTTTTTTAGAGGCACAATTTCCAAATGACGTTTTGCACTAGAGGAGTTCAAACACGTGCAGTAAAATACAGATCCTTCTTTTGTGCCAACGACAAAACTATTTGAACTTAAAGCAAGTAATGCACAAATTTCGGTTAATGCATCAGAAGAAGTTTTTACCAGGTATCTAAAAAATAAATCAGAAAATAAATGTTTTTTCTTTAGCAAAATTTCTTAAATTTTAGGCCCTAATTACGTTAAACGCAACGCAACGCCAAAGAATAACATTGAAAGCAAATACAAAGTCATAAATACAAGCCTTATAATAATTTTTGTTACCTTATACTATGTTCACACGGACAGCAATATTCGCGTTTCGCTCTCTTATTCCTGTTTCGCGCCCCAAACATGATTGAAACGACTTGTTTCCCCATACACAATTTTGAGAGCGAAACAGGTCGTTTCATTTTGAAACAGGCTACGAAACAGGAAAAATGTACTATCATCTCCAATTTTGATAACAGTTATCGTTAGTTTATCTGAACTAGCTCTCAAAAAAAATCAAAACAGAAAACAACAAAATAAAAATTGATGTTTAATAAAATCAAGGCCCATCTATCAGGTCTGCTTACTTGTACAAAAACAAAAAACGATTCTTTTTAGTTGTCAAAAATTTACTACGCCATATACAAAGCAAAAGGAAAAAACGTGTATGTGTCGCATACCATAAACGTATACATGCACATGTAAACAACTTTTGACAACTAAAAAGAACATAAACAATGATCATCAGGCTTCTTGCGCAGACCTTTTCAATGGGCCTTGAATAAAATAAAGTGATAATAATAACCTAACACTCAATTCACATGAGGGCTTTAACGACGTCGTTTTATCTTTATTCCCTTTTAAAACAACTTCCAAAATATCTTTGTGTTTTTTTTATTTACAGTATGACCTTCATTATCCGTCAGTCGATTAACCGGCAGCATCAATTAACTGGAAAATCAATGAATACAAACAATAAGAATGGCAGGTGGTATGAATTGCTTGCGTCCGTACCTAAACAAGAGCGGAAAGCGTTTTCTAGCTGTCAAAAATTATTTTATTTCTTTTATGTGGGTTTCATTTAACAAGAAAGTTAACAGTACTGTTTGTGACACAACGTTGACGTTCTTGTTTAGGTAGGGTATATCAGCGTAAAAGCTAAACGGAAGAAAACGACCCGCTTTCCGTTCTTGTTTAGGTACGGCTGTATGATGTGCTTTTTTACTGCTTTTACGTCGAAATTTGTTTACGGACTGAAATGTCAAATTTTTTTGTAATGTTTGAAAAAAAATTGCAATTACAAATGCAATTGCGGGTATAGAATAAAGCAATGATCAACCATTAGAGGAAAAGTCCGCTAGATTAAAAACCTTTTGGATTAAGAATCAAAACCAATTTAGAACATTATCTAAAGTTGCAATAAAATATCTTATAGTCCCTGCTACTTCGGTTCCTTCAGAAAGGTGCTTTTCGGCAGCACAATTTTTAAAAACTGTCATCTTAAATAACGTGGGTACTTATGTACATACGTCTCATACGTTCAATAAAGTGATAAAAACAACGAACTGTAGCCTGATAAAAAAAACTAGTTAAAGTTTTCATGCACAAGTACAAGCATTCAGTCGATAGTAATATCTATATATCGATAGTGAAACCTGAAATACTGATAAATATCCATAGTATCCCAGCACTATTATAGAGACAACACTAATTACACTTGATGCCCTTTATAGCCTATTTACACTTGAGCACATCTTAGAGGAATGCGTGGAAGATGTTGAAAATGAAAAAACTTGTTTACATTTGTAACATCTTTCATCTTTCATCATAAAAATATTTATTTTCACGTGTATGAGCGAATAAAAACTAAATTAATAATACTACTATCCTGCTCTTTTGTATTTTTTTCTAATGATGGTAAAAAATTATTTGTTTTTTCTAGTGATGACACTAAAATAATCTTAATATGTTGAATGAAACAACATGAGATAGGAACATCTTTTAAAGATGAAAAAATATGTTGATATTTAGACCTGTAGAATTCTTATGGGAAGATGTTATCATCTTTGCGATAAGATGAAAGATGTACGATGTAAGCAAGTGTAAAAACCCTATTACGTCTAATACCCTTTGTACACTAGCACTCATTTTGGAGGAACGCATGGAAGATGTTGAAAATGTGAAATACGCGTTCACGCTTGAAACATCTAATAGCCTATTTACACTTGAGCACATCTTAGAGGAATGCGTGGAAGATGTGGAAAATGAAAAAAATTTGATTACATTTGTAACATCTTTCATCTTTCATCATAATAATATTTATTTTCACGTGTAAGAGCGAATAAAAACTAAATTAATGATATTACTGTCCTGCTCTTTTGTATTTTTATCTAGTGATGGTAAAAAATTATTTGTTTTTTCTAGTTATAACACTAAAATAATCGAAAGATGTTGGATGAAACAACATGAGATAGGAACATCTTTGAAAGATGAAGCAAAATGTTGATTTTTAGCCCTGTATAATTCTTATGGGAAGATGTTATCATCTTTGCGATAAGATGAAAGATTTAAGATGTGAGCAAGTGTAAAAAGCCTATAACATTTACTATCAATAAAAAATGTCACCATTTAAAAAAAAACTTTATTTTTTTGTAATACTTTTTTTCTACAAAAGTGCCAAACATTTTAAAGATAATACCAAAATGAATTTAGAATTCATTTTGTTTAACATTTAAAAAAAATTAAGCAAAATAAGGCTTACAAAAAATGGAAAACTTGAGAAATGGTAACGCTGCTTTCAAACCAAATGCCATTTTGTCAGTGATGCCACAATAATAATAGAATTTATTGCCACTTTTCAAGCGATTACACTAAAATAATCGGAAGATGTAGAATGGAATACAATGACATAGAAACATTTTGTAAAGACGTTGAAAAATTTGAAATTTAGCCCAATGTTTTTCTTATTGGAAAATTGCAACATCTTCGAAAATTAAAGTTATACCCTTTGTACACTTGCATACATTTCGGAGGAATGCATGGAATATGTTGAAAATTTGAAATACGCGTTCACACTTGAAACATCTAACATCTACTATCAATAAAAAATGTCACCATTTCTGAAAAAAAAATTTTATTTTTTTTTAAATACTTTTTTTCTACAAAAGTGCCAATATTTTAAAAGATAACACCAAAATGTATTTCTAATCCATTTTGTTTAAAAATTTTAGCAAAACTAAGCAAAATAAGGCTTGCAAAAATGGAAAAAACTTGAGAAATGGTAACGCTGCTTTCAAAGCAACTTCCATTTTGTCAGTGATGCCACAATAATAACAGAATTTATTGCCATTTTTCTAGTGATGGCACTAAAAAAATCGAAAAATGTAAAAGGGAACAAAATGAGATAGTAACATTCTGTAAAGATGTTGAAAAATTTTGATTTTTAGCCCTATGTATTTCTTATGGAAAAATTTCAACATCTTAGCAAATTAATGTTAGATGTTAAATGTTGACAAGTGTGAAAATGCTATTAGATGTTAAATGTTGACAAGTGTGAAAAGGCTGTATGGAAGTTGGACTTAGTGTTGTATTCAACATTTCTATCTCGGAAACTACATTAGATAATACTTATGGAAATTCACACGTCGATAGAGGACAAATGGAATTGGTGTAGTTTATCTCTCCCCTACAGAACTATTGTTACAGTTTTTGGCGCTCAATGATTAATTTTACTGGTGGGCTATAGTGTGTTGCAAATCTATTTCGATCCCATATGGATTGTAGGAAAAAATTAAGGTACAATGGTTAATAAAAAGCAATTTGTAAGCTTCCTACTGTATACCAAAAATGGTTTGTATTTGTGATTTATGTGTATTTATAACATTTTTAAATAAATATATGAAATCAATTGCGGTAAAATTGGAATTGGAAATGGAAATTCAATGAATGCGATACAAAACAGTATGAAATTGGCTGGATACAAGCTAATCACCTGATCTCGAATGAGGGTACATATCCCGGGTAATGTTTTAAACAAAATTGATATTTTTAAGGGAATATATGTGAAATTATGCAGTGTAAAAAAAGTACAAAAAAGTTGGAAAAAGTTGCAAAATTAGAAGATTTTGAAAAAGTCGCACAACAAGTGTCAAAGTATTAAAAAGGTTGCGAATTGCAACTAAAGTCGCGCAACGGTAACGCTGCACGTACATGTTTGATTTCGCCTACATGACAAGCATTTTGACCGTGAACAGAACTCTTTACAGTGTTACAAACATCAGCACGAATGCATAATACCCTCTCCACTATTGTGGTGTTGGTATAACAACTATTCTTTTTTTTTTTATTAAATTCACGAAATAAGCTATTTTTCATCATATCAAAACATTTTCTTGACATACTGTCTGTATGAATCTGTGTTATTTAAGAGATATACTTACTCCGCTTCCTTTATTATGTCTTTTTCCAGATGCCATTGTACAACACAACCATTTGCATGAGCTGTTAACAATGTATACTCGCTGCACCAGTCTATAGCTACAGCAAAACCATGTAGTAACGTGGTATGAAATACTTCATTGATTTCCACATTATTTTTGTTATTGCTGTGCCTGTAGAAGTGTTGTTCATATTGCCACACATAACAATCACCATCAAAAGTGGAACCGGCAAAAATGCTTTTATTAAATGGATTTGTACACAATGATCTTAGACAGGCTTTAATAGGAATACTTTTTACTTCGTTGTAAGTTATAAAATTTCCATTGGGAACTCGCCTCGGCACATAAAGTTTTAAGTACTGATCAACATGTTCACACCAATCATCATGGGGTGCAACGGTTGTGACGACCAGAACAGGTGCGTTGTTTGTGTATACTGACAGCCAAATGGCGATTCCTTGGGAGTTTGTTACAGCTGGCACCGACAGTTTTTGATACGGTTGTATTTCAACATCTCTTGTGGATAAATCATTTAAGTATGACTCTATGGCAGGTGTACAGCCTTTAAGTAATTCTTGTTCAACACTTGGATATATCTTTTGTAACCAATTAGCTAATTTTCTTTCGTCTACATTTTTAGCAAAAGATTTATAGGTTTCCGTTTGCGTTTCCTGTGAACACCTTGTGTGAGTCTCTACAAATGCATCCTTTTTCGGTGGCAAAGGCTCCGTAGCTGTACTGCTGTCGATTAATTTCAATTGCTTTTCAGCAGTATGTGCAGCTTTAAATTCAAGAACCGGGGAAGTATAATCTGATAATTCATCCATAGTATTTTGGGATTTAAACTGTTAATGCTACAATAATTTAATAAACTATTTCTAGCCTAATACAATAGAAATTACTAAATTTACATATAATGTAAATATGTATGTTGTGTTGCTGTGGTAACATATTGCCAAACATATCCCTGTAGGAAGTCAAACACATTTATAAGTAATTTCAAACTGGTTTTTTTATAACCACATCTAGTTGATTAAGTGACTTTTTTCCTTGTCGACGACTCATTATTTTAACATAGGCAGTAGTCAATTGGCCATCTTTGCATGACTTTTTAACTGACTACTAACTACTTATTTTTCAACCTATTTGTAGTTAATTAATAGTATAGTCGGTTTGTAATAAATTATTTAAATTTGAAATAATTTTTGTCAAAAAAATATATGTATGTTCCTATGAACAAACATGCATATTTTTATATAGAAATAATTATTTAAGAACATTTTGCATCAAATTGCTTTAAATGATAATGTATAATAGTGCTGAAATTAATACGCTACATAATTTCTAGTACATAAACAGATTTGTATCGTTTTAATTTTTAATTATTTAAGGTCACTACACACTATCCTATTTAGTCGTACGATATGTCAAAAAAATCGTGTGTGTTCATAAAGTATGAAGTGTGGCCTAAAAATTTAACTAAATGACAGATTTTTTTGACAAGTCTGACCGACTTGCAAAAGTTTTTAAAAATTTTCATAAAATGATAGTTTCTATGCGATCAGAGTTGTATTTTCTAATACAGCTGATAAGAAAACAACAATGTCGGCTTCATTGATTTAAAGCATCTTTTTTGTGTAATAGTGTGGCACC
Source organism: Pollenia labialis (assembly GCA_949318255.1). NCBI lineage: Eukaryota > Metazoa > Arthropoda > Insecta > Diptera > Polleniidae > Pollenia > Pollenia labialis. The sequence continues at coordinate 59,027,390 of OX439140.1, forward strand.
TGTAACAGACTTTTGTTGCGATTTTTTTTGAGTGGGATAGAAATTTGTCAGATTTTCCAGTGAATGAATCGTACGATTGTGTAGGATAGTGTATCACGACCTTTAATAAATTTGTATATATATTTATTTTTTTTATTTGACTTCATGGCATGCTTGTTTTACTTATTTGATATCTGCACTGAGAAAATAAAATCGTAAAATCAAAGAAAATACACTTTGTTGCAAAGACTTTTATTGGTCAGATTGTGCCCAAAGACAAAAAATCTTTACCGGAAAGGCGCAAAGATCTTTAGATTCCCATGAAATATATACTTAAAATCAAAGACTTAAAATCTTGTGGCAAGGATGTACGTCTTTGGAAACACATGAAAAAAGTCCCTAAACTAAGGAAAAAGTATTTTGGCACAAAGACTTTCATTCGTTAGTCTTAAGACTTGAATTTTTGATTTTAAGTACAATTTTTATTGTATCAAAGACGTAATTTTAACATTATTACAAAGAAACGCAATTAAATTCAACAAAATAATTCTTTCAAATACTAAAGACTGATATGTAGAAACAAATGCAATTTTCTTTGAAATCTGCTATAGAAATGTTTTAAAATATTCAAATTTTTCTGCAAAATAAAATATTTAATGAAACCAAACACAGCATTTTTATAAAACTTTTTTATTTCAGTTTAATGTAATAAAAATAAAAAATAGTTCATATACAGCATAACTTTACTTAATTAATTAAAAAAATACAAAGACAAGGCGCACATGCACAATTGAGCGTTCCTATTGACTGACTTACAATTAGGGTTTTTTCCCGAGATTTCCCGTCCCGGGAATTCCCGGGAATTTCAATTATTTTCTTTCCCGTTTTCCCGGGATTTTTGTTGCGGGATTACTATGATAGTCATCCTTATCCAAATCTAAGAGTCTATCTTGCGACATTCATTATTGAACTTATGAACATATATATTAAATTATTGAAGACTATTCTTTAAAAGACACAGAGAATTTGGTTCAGAAGACTGTGCATTTTTACCAAAACCGAATCTGGTTTTATTTGGGTATCTGAAGTAAGAATTTTAAATTACACCTGAATTATACCCAAGAGAAATTACCCACGCTCTACCCACGACAATAATAATTATACCAAATTCGGGTAATTACCCACAAAGTGGCAACACTGATTCGTATACAAATTTAACTTTGAAGACTAATAAAGGCCTCGTTACTCTTACGTAAATGTTGCGGATACGTAAACGTTGCGGTCGACTTGAAATGTTGGAAGTTACTACAAAAACGTAAACGTGTCATATGTTGTTGAGGTGTATGCGTGTACTCGTACACATGTATGTATGTAAATCAGGGATTTCCAAAATTTTTTTGCTTGTGTATTAGTGAGTACCAGAGAGTAAGCAAATTGAGAAAATGCATTTATTTACAGCCGAAATAAAATGTTAGTAATATATTTTATAAGTATAACACAAAGGTACAAAATTAAAAATTTTTTGTGTTGATAAAAAATTTGTAGTAATTCTTTACCAATTCAATGTCGCTGATTTTAAAACTACGCTTGATGTCCGCCTCGAATTTTATTTATTATATCCTCTGCTGTCTTCATAGCTGGGGTATCATTTATGAATTTCGATGCAAGAGCGGTCTGATGAATTATGCAGTGAAAATTATGAACTGCAAATTCGTGTTTTTTTAATTAGCCTATAAGTCCATTATATTTGCCCAACATTACATTGGCTCCATCTGTGCAGACTCCAGCAAATTTGTTTATGTTTACAATGGAAAGAAGCTTTTCTCTGACAACATCGTACAACAACGTGCCAGTTACATTTCCATAAAATGATTCTAAAGTAAACATTGACTCAAAAATAGTGTATTCGCTGTCTACGCATCGAATACAAATTACAAGTTCACACAGATCATTTATGCCATTGCTTCCGCCTAAACAAATTGAAAAAAAGCAATTTACTACTTTTTCCCTAATTCTACACAAGTTCCTAATTGAACAGTACGACGGCCTACCGTTTGACTGGACAGGGGAAGAGACTCTATAAATTTAGTATTATAATTAAGCCTTTCCCAAATTTTCTTCAGCAATTGCTTGATAGAAACACCACCCCACAATGGTCTTCCTTTCTTAACAATTTCCAATATTACTAAACTTGAAATCTCCATTTTCAGTTTGGGAACTGATTTTGGTTCATTAATTTCCTCTTCTAGTAACCATTTTTTCAATTCAATATGAGAATTATAACATGAAAAAGTTATTTTAGTAAACAGTTAGGGTATTCATAGTGGTAAGTAATATAGAAATGGTATTCACGGTGTTGGGTTGCTCATACTTCAAACATCTGTGCATACATTTTTATTCTAGCTAATGGTATATCATAACTTTTTAGAAAATACCAAATGCACACATGAGTTTGCCTGCAAAAATGTATAAAGTCATTATAACAGGTCAAAGTTACGTTAAATAGTTACCATAAATTAGTAAGGTTAAAGGCAGAATTAGTCTTTACTTTCTGTTTCTGTTCTGTTCCGTGCCGTTCTGTTTCTAAATTGTAAAAGTTACTTTTTCTGTAGCAACTTATTAGCCATTTATGACAAATTTATTAGTTTTGCACCATCCATTGTTTTATTTCAATAACTTTTATGCACATAAATTTGAAGAAATAAAATTTAATTAATGTATTTTTTATTATTTATTTTGCGGTCACTTACAATTACTTTACAAGTTTTTGATTTTATCAAACTGAACCGCAACAGAACAGAACAACTAATCAATTTCACAGGTTTTTTAATAACAAAAACAAATCAGCTGGTTCGTAACAGAACAGAAAGTAAAGACTTACTGAGCCTTAACTCTTTGGGCTCGGTCAAATAATTGTAGCATAAAAAAGTAAGCAATAAAAATAGTGCGAAACAATAAAGTTTCATTAATACATCTATAAAACACATCTTCTTACCCAAACATTTTACCTACTGTCACATTTGCTTTTATATGTACAGGTTATTTACACATAAATTGTAGCAAAACAAGACTTTTTTACTTCTTTTTAAATATTTCTACTTACTTAAGAAGTGTTTTCAAAGAAAGAAAAAACCCACTGACGCGATTGGTACAGAAACCAAAATATTTTTACAAGCAAAATACCAACAAATTCTTTTGGCTATTTTTTTTTCTTAATAATTTCTGCATTTAGGTACGTCTTTTTAAAGAAAGCAAAAGGGACCCTTTCCCAGGTATCAAAGAATTTTTTTCCACAAACAAAACACATATCGTTAGCTTAAACGTTGCAGTAAATGTTATTGTTAAAAAAGTTACTTAATAAAATTTACGTTAGCTTTGCTGTTAAATATTTTCAACAATTTAAATTATGTTAAAATTAAATAGAAATGTTATATTACTCTGCATTTAAGTCTTAAAATTTAGACTCTAAATATTGCACGCAAGGCATTGGATGTTACCAAAAGCATTTTTGACCGCACAATATTTTTGAGTGTAAGCTGAAACAAAATAATATAGCATCCGCTAAACATGTACACTTGTCGAAGTCACACCGACGACTGAATTGAAGAGCATAAAAATATGTGTTTGTAGTGGTTTGCACAATTGTGTAAAGAAATGGAAACCCCTGATGTAAATTATTATTTGTTTTGATTTTGCTCACAGTCTTGTTCCAAGACATGTTGCTAACATTCTTGTTTAAAATCGCCAATACATACCGATATCGGCGCTTTTGTACAAAAAAATAAAATACTTTATACATATCTTATGTCGTGATAAGATAGCAAAAAGCTCTAAAAAAAACTCGATGAAATATCATTTTTATCAAATAATAAAACATTTAAAAAATCAAACTTAAAGAAAAATTTCGTTTATACTACAAAATTTTAAAAAATAACAAAATTGTTTTTTGAATAAAAATTCGTATGATTAACAACATTTTTTTCAACTTTTTGAATTTGACTTAAGATGTTTTGTCAAAATGCCACAGATATACAGTGCCAGCTTGATAATTCGAATTAATGATTGCAGACCCTGATTCGGATTAACGAGATATTCGGATTACTGGATGTGCTGTTATTATGTATTATAATTCACTATATCCGAAAATAAAACGCAGACTAGGATTTTAAAACTAATTTATTTTATTTTTATTAATCAAGAATGAACAAATTAAGTTTTGTATTCTAAAAACATAATTTAGATATCATCCAAAGCGAATTTACACCAGGTGACCTTATCTTGCTACGTAAGCAACAGCTGATAACTAACCTTGTGTCAAAATGGTATACCACTCTGGTGGTTCTGTGGAATCTTTACTAAATTCTATAATTATCGATTAAAATTATGAAATTTAAAATGTTATTATATTTCAAAACACACAATTAACAATTAAAAACAAAATATTTGTTTGAATATTTGGCACAACGTTAAAATATTTTACAGTGTTATAAACGTTTTCAAATAAGACCACCTTGTATGAATTCGCTCTGTATCAAACGTATTTTCGAACAAAATTTCTATACAAATTTTTCTGAAAATATATTTCAAGACCAATTTAGTTTTTAATGAATACGGCAGTTAAGCTTTTTTTAAATGTTATGTTTTTTTTAAATACAAAATTTTTTGATGTAGGGTTGCTTCTCTTGCAGTGCACATGCTCCCACGAAGTATTGTCAGATTTAATAATCCAGCTAAGAATTTCCTCTTCAGAAATGCACACGTCATTCTTGCGGTAAAATTAGTTGCAAATTTTCAAAGTTTGCACGGAATTTCGGTTCTTAAAATTATAAAAATAAAATAAATATAAATTCGGTTTGGCAAACTAGCAATCAATGCGAACTATAGAGGATGTAATACGTCATAAATTCAATTCGGATTACACACCTTCGGATAAGCGAGCTGGTACTGTATATTTACATATCCAGCACTAAAATTGCTTTGAAAAATTTAATTTTTTATTTAGTTTTAATTGCACCTGAGAATCTAGTTTTGGAGTTAAGGACCTTAAAATATATTTAGTCGTTATTAATATCTCTTGAAATGAAACTTGATATAACCAATATGTGTTAACCAAAAATTAAAAAAAAAATATTTTATTAATTTGATGTCCTAAAGATGCTAACCAAAGGTTAGCGCAATAATAAGAAAAATAAATAAATATAATATATTTTTTTAAAAAAGACCTCAAGCTTAAATAATTCAAAATAATTATAAAAAGAGAAAGGTCAAATAAAAATAAATAATATATGGGTGTTTCTCTGGTTATGCACGCGACATTTGTACGCGTTTTATTGTGTTTGAATATTAAAAAATAGAAGTGGAATGGAATTTTAGAATGAATTCTAGAATCGTTACATTGTTTGTGATGAGTTCTTTCTAAAAAGTATATATAATGTTAAATTGAGCACTGGGTACCCAAATGCCATGCAATCAAAGTTGACTTACTCACGTGACAAAAATAGAAGTGCCTTTTAGGACCGTAAGAAAAAGTGCGAAAGTAAGTGAATTGTAGGAGGTTTTTATTTCGGAAAAAATGTTTTTATAAAGGTTAGTAATGGGCCTTTATAATCATGTTTTGTTCAAAAGCAACTATCCATGGGTTGGCGAAGAAAAAAATAAATTGTAAATTACGCACGTGACATTACGCACGTGACACTTTTTACCTTCATACATATTTTAGTAATTTTACATATATTTTCAGAAGTTTTTAACAAAAAAATTAAACTTTTATTCAAAAATGAAAAATAAAAATATACTACAAAATTAATCCAACATAATTTTTGTGCTTAAAAAAATTATGATAGTGATTTGATTTTTTAAGTCACGGTGGACCATACCATATATATTTAATATAATAAGGTTAAGGCGAATATTCGGAACTATGCGCTGATTTTTTTCTATTTGCATTGTCCAAAATGTATGCAAATAATTATTTTATAATAAAATCAATTTTTATTTAATAATTTTATAAATTATGATTTTTGCGTTAAATATTGTTAAAACTTTTGTTGTATATGTAAATTAAAATTATAGAAAAGAAAATAAGAAGTGGAAATACAGTAAACATACTAATGTACAATATTAAATAAATGCCATCGTTGTATAACTTGCATTTGTTGTTTATATTTGTGTAATTTTATTGTTTTGTACATATATAAAGCGAATTTAGTTAAACTACGAAAATATTTCTTGTTTCAAACTTATAAAAAAATAAAGTGACCATAGAAAAAGTGAGAAAAAGGCTTTTGCAGCAGCCCGCTGCCGGAAACATGCAAAAATAATATTTTAATATTTATCAATTTTATTTACTTCCATCTATGGAAATAATCTAACTGTTGGATTAAATAAAATAAAAAATTAAACTTTTAACAACAATATTTATTTCCAACAAATAAACAAGAGCTGTAAGCTGCTTCTTTTATTTTCAATAAAAACCCGATAACTTTGGTTTCTGTGACACATAAAGCCAACATTAATTTCAGTTCGAACAAAAAACCAATTACATTGGATTTCATTACATAAAATTTAAATTAACGATTTGATGAGAAACTCATTAATAAAATTCAAAGGTAAACCGCTGGTTAATAAGTTTTGTTGACAACACTGCTTCAAAACAAAAATACAATGCTTAACAGCTGATACGTAAAAACGGAGAGAAATTTTAATTTTATCAGGTTCGTCCGCAACGCAACGTTACGTTTACGTAAGAGTACCTATTTGCACAGTAGCTTGGTAAGGAAAACGGAACAGCTGATTAGCAACGTATACGTTTACGTAAGAGTAACGAGGCCTTAATTTTATCAGGTTCGTCCGCAACGCAACGTTACGTTTACGTAAGAGTACCTATTTGCACAGTAGCTTGGTAAGGAAAACGGAACAGCTGATTAGCAACGCATACGTTTACGTAAGAGTAACGAGGCCTTAAATTCTTTAAAGATACAGATTTTATCTTTGTTTTTTTTTAACCACTCTTGTTTTCCTGTTACATGTTCATTTATGCATTGAAGACAAAATCACAGAATACACAGAACTGTAAAAAGTGACGTGTGAAAAAGGCCCAAATCAGTTGCGAGGGCAGCTTTCGAAGAAAGAGAAAGAAAATGTTTTTTGGTAGGAAAGTGGCAATGTGTAAAAACAGGCCGCTACTATCAACACGAATTGCGTAATCAAAACAAAAATGCAAAAAGGGCAGCTTTCTTAGAAAGAGACAAAAAAAAAGGCAAAATCGTCCGTCTCGTGTCAGTTCTGTATATTCTGTGACAAAATTCTTTAAAGTTACAGACTTTGTCTTTGTAGCAAGGATGCTTAGCTTTAAAAAAGCAAAGAATAGTCTTTAATTTTAAATACGTTTTTCAATCCCTTATTAGCAAAGAAATTAATCGTTGTAGCAAATATTTTATCTTTACGGAAAAGATAATTTCTTTGATTAAGCTTCAAAGAATTTTAGTCGTTTGTGTTGAAGACGCACCATCTGCTTGTTTAAAGAATAAATCATTGATGCAAGGATTTTTTCCTTCTAACAAAGATATTTTCGTTACAATTTTACAAAGACTTTTTTTCTTTGATTTTAAAGCTTTTAATTTTCTCAGTGTAGTGTTGTATTACCACACGAATTAAATTGAGCATTTAACGAAATTTACGACCTTTAAAATAAAAATCCATGGAATATGTACCTATCATAAAGTTTTTTACAAAATAACTTACATATGGAGTAGATATGGGCTCAACCAAAAAAGAAACGCATGTATTTTAGGCATATTGGAAATTATATTTATTTACTACTTCATCTTAAGGCCAGCGCATAGACAATGTTTTTTGTTTTTTTTTATTTGGTGTAAAGAGCCGTTTTCTGATTTTAGGTAAATCGAAAAAAGCGGGCGGGGCAAAATTTTCTTTCCGTAAAAGTTGGACCATGGCGATCATTTTAAAGAAAAAATCGTCCAAATCGGTCAAGCCGTTCTCAAATTATGCGCAATTCATTTATTTTGCATGTACCTATGTACGTACATTTATGCATATGGTTTAGGAATAGCAAATCGTAAACTGGAGGTTCACACGACGCGTTACTCGCTTTTTCGCCTTGAGGCGAAAAGTAGGTTTACTTTCTACTTTTGTAAAGGCCATTTCAGATAAAACTTTTGCTTCGCGTTGCGTTAGGGATTCGCTTTGACATCCAAGATGAAATATTCATACTTATACGAAACATGTCACATAAAGAACTTTTAACGCAGAGCGAAGCGAAAAGTTAGGCAACTCTCATCTTTTTGCGCGCTTTGGCAGTCTATATAATTTTCTTTATTTATTTATTTTTAACAAACAATTCGTGTGATTTGTCAGAGTGTTTATTATGACATACACCTTTTGCGTTACGCTTTTCTGTCAAAGTTAGAAACGTCACGCAAAGCAAAGAAGTTTTATTTGACATGGCCTTAAGCGTAACAAGCTGCGTTCGAACAAATCAGCTGATTTTGACAAATTAAATTTTATTTTTACTTGTGCTGCTTCTGCATAAAAAGCGTTGCATGTAACCTGAAACATAGAACGCAAGTAAGGTTAAAAAAGCATGCACTGCGTGGAGGCGAAAACGAGTGATATGGACCTCCAGCTTTAGGCCTAGAACATAAGAAAGTATAGCAACAAAGTTCAAAATTTCGAATTTTGCGCTTCAACTGCAACGATCATTACAACTACGTATTCTAATGACACTGCTTTGAAACTGCCGTTTTTAACTTTTGACAGTTTACATCGACTATTATTTTCCACACTTTATTGTTACCGGTTACCTCGTTCATTATAACAATCCATAACAAATGACTTCAGGTTGCTTGAACGTCATTGTTATTATCAATTTATTAATAAATACGTTTGTTACTCCTCTTTCAAACACTTTACTTTAGCTGCACTTTTATACAGGTAACCACAATTGCGTAACTGTACATTAAGGCAGCTAAATACATTTAAGAAACATTTAAGATGCAAAGGAGATTGTGCAGCTAAGTCAAAATTACTGTAGTCTATTAAATTACAAAAATTGTTGAGCTATAATGCACCAAATTCACTCTTTCAAATTCTTCAAATTTAATCATACATACATTCTACAGTATTCCACGGATAATTACCTGGACAAAAATGCCAAACTTTTTGGGTAATTATGCGGGGTAAGCATTTAAACGAATACGCTTAACTACCTCGTTAAGGTAATTATAAGAATACGTTTAACTACCTCATTGAGGTAATTAAGCGAATACGTTTAAAAATCTCAGTGATGTAATTTAACGTTTTTATTTACTAGATATCTTAACTTTGATGTATGAAAAATGTATAGACATAGGCATTTTTACATGTATCAGCTAAATCTTAAGAGATAGCATTTAAAAGCAATGGGATTTGTTGTCTTAAATTTAATCTGTAATGCTTTTTGGGATGTCCTGTCATATCCTACTAACAAAAGCGTACTCATACATTCAAACCTTTGATCATTGAACCCGTAAATATGCAATGGCATGGCTTTTCTTGTGCGACCAATAAAGGCGGAGGCAATATGTTTGTCAGTTTTAGAGCTTTTTATGAATAATGGTATCGGTTTGTTTGTGAATAATTTGCATATTTAAGCTATTGCTGCTTTTTTTTGCACACATATTTCACGTTTTTAAGCATATTTTAATACATGTTCAGCAAATAAAATATTGCTAAAATTCTGGTTATCAGATGAATTGTCTGTAGCTTTAATTTCGCTTTCTACATTTAATTTTCACTCCACAATTTTAAGCCAAAGCAAGTTTTTGCTAAGAAGATAAATGTTATTCTAAACTGTAAAGTTTTACATATATGTAGGCAAAAATTAGGAAAAAAGCAATTATTTAAATTTTTTCTGATGCATAGAAATATAGACGAATCATGATCTCTTCGTGTCCGTTCGTTAATCTGGCTGGTTGTCTGTCCATGTTAACCTTGAGCGAAAAGAAAAGTAACTGTTTTTAGATAATTTGATCAAATTTGGTAAATACGTAATTGTCATAATAACGAAACCTATGTAAGTTGTAAGAATCGGTTAATAATATAATATAGTCCTCTCATGCAAACTTCTTTCTTTATGCCCATAAACCATTTTGTCATGTTCTTATTGAGATTAAATTTGGCCCAAAATATCTTACTGCAAATTAAATATGGTTGAGTCGGTTCAGCTTCCATTCAAATATCAATCCCTAAAATATGCAAGCTATTTCATCTTTTCAAATGTTAATATAATTTTAAATTTAGCGACCTTTCCTTTAATCCCTTTAAGGCAAAATATCTCATATATTTGGTGTATCTATACAGTATTTAGCACAAATAACTCCTATATGAATCTTAACTTTATAACATAACTTTATCCTAAAGAAAGTTTATTTTAACGCAAATATTAATTTGTGGAATATTTTTTGGCCATATTTTTTTAAATGTTTAGTGCATATTTTCAAATTATTAACATGTAAACTTGGTTGCATTACTTAGTCTGGGATCACACTATGAAAGTTTTCTTTCAGAAAGTCTGAGTTTATTGGTGAGAGGGGAAGAGAACATGCTTTTCTTTTCTCCTCTCTCACCCATAAACTCAGACTTTCTGAAAGAAAACTTTCATAGTGTGAACCCAGACTTACTGTGTTGTTGCCAAATAGTACTGAGGCAATTAAACAAATGAAATTAATGTGAAATTTGGTTTTGGGAGTTTAATTTTTAAGGCAATTACCCGTATTGGGTAATTAAGCGTAAGGCAATTAAACGTGGATTTTTGTTTGAAAAAAGGAAGAAAAAAAACGGGGATTTAAAACTTAAGGTAAATAAGCGTGAAAGGCATTTAAGCGTGGGGTAATTAACCGGGTTATACTGTAGTAAATTGAAATTCTAGTGTTTTCGTTTTTATACTCTTCACCGAAGGTAAAAGGGTATACAGTATTCCACGGATAATTTCCTCGACAAAATTCCAACATTTTTGGGTAATTATGCGGGGTAAGCATTTAAACGAATACGCTTAACTACCTCGTTGAGGTAATCGTAAGAATACGTTTAATTACCTCATTGAGGTAATTAATCACTAGCCCTGGGGGCTAGTAAAAATTTTGACAATAAACCCTACAAGAAATGAATGAGCGAGTAGTCACATTTTTCATTTTGGTGTTAAGAAAATGATAGGAAAAAATGACCGAAATCTAGTTATCGGTCACATTCGGACATTTTTTCCTATCATTTTCTTAACACCAAAATGAAAAATGTGACTACTCGCTCAGTCGTTTCTTGTAGGGAAATGTATTTAGTGTTATTTACTACAATGTAGTATTATTTCAATACAATGTAGTATTATCTCAATAAACCAAATTCAAGAACCAAATTTTATAAATTCCCAAAAAAAATGTGCCACACCACCGGTGAAGACTGTACTGTAATTCATTAAGGTTGAGGTCAGGGTTGTTAGACTTTTTTCTTCAAAAATGGTCAAAAGTCTTAACAAAATTCGTCACGAACATATAACAAAATCGTCAACAAATCGTCAAATATTAAATTTTTACAAATTAGAGACAATTTATTGCATTGATTGGTTCAAAAATATAAATTTTTAGCAAGAAATTCTATTTATGATGAAGAAAGTTATATTGTTAAGTTTTATTATATTTATTTCAGCAAGTGGGCTGAAATATATTTATCATTTGAAAAGTAATACTCAAGGCGAATTCATACAAGGTGGTTTTATTTTGAAAACGTTTACAACACTGTAAAGTATGTTAACGGTCTGTCAACAATAACTGCCCGTCTATACCAGAGATAATTATTGCGACATATATTGCAGTAATTGTCAAAATTATGTTATCTTTAATGTAGACAGCAATTTTTTGTACATATTTATTGCCAGCATTTTATGTTGCAATAATTGTTAGTCAATTTTTGTTGACAATTATTGCTAAAATTGCAAAAAAGAAAAAAAAAATAGAAGCAAATTGTGTGGGAAAGAAAATAATTTTGTGATATTGTAGCAAATTATTGTAGTAAAATAATTAAATTAAAGAATTAAATAAACACTAATATAAAATTGTAAAAATTATTTTTAATATAATTTTTTGCTTATTCGATCTTTATTATTTAAATTTATATTAATTTGTTCAAGATTGAGTTTTTTTTTATATAAAAATATAAATTTTATTTTACCAAAAACAATAAATTTAATTAAAATTAATATTTTTATATAAAAAAGTTCTCAATCTTAAACAAATTAATAAACATTTAAAAAATAAGTCGAATAAGACAGAATTTATATTAATAAAAATAATGTTTGCAAGATGGCGGGAGTTTTTACACTGCACCTTTTTCCTTGATTTTTTTCATATTATGAGTTGACATAAATACGTTTTCCCATGCCTTTAACATAAGCTGAGCAATAAGAAATATTGCTCTGTTATTCTGCCGACGTTATTGCCAACTTGCTGAGATAATTATCTTTAGTGTAGACCTAGGGTAATACAACACTGTAGAGAACAATTTAAACAAATATTTCATTTTCTTTTTACTTTTAAATTGTTTGTTTTGAAAACATATATTGTCACAAAAACATAACAAAAATTTATTTATTTCATTTATCCATATTCACAAAAACATTAAATAAAAAATTAAATCTCATTTGATGATTAATTTTTAGCGCTATCACTTTTGCAAATTGTTTTTACTGTTGAAATGGCCCTATGCTTCACTCAAATTTAAAGGAAATTATATATATATTTATTGTTGAATGTGCTAAACCAAGGGTTGTGTCTATATCAACAGTCTTTTTACCCGACTTTAAACGTTTTATTACGTCTAATTTTAGTTCCACACTTAAGGTCACTACACACTATCCTATTTAGTCGTAGTGTGGTATTTATATACCACATACCTAAACCTTAACTGCTTTTGAAATTAGAAAATGCTGCGATCGTTTTTACAAAAATTCAATTGAAAATCTTCATCGATTTCACTTTCACGTGATTTCGATTTCCAGAACATATTAAAAATATGCCCGAAACTAAAAATCCCAAATTAAGAATCCCGATTTCAAAATCCGAATAATTATACAGTTTTGGTTTTAAAAATCGTACGATTGATAGCATCGTTGGGCTTTCGGATATGCGCAGAGATTTTTTCCTCTATGGTATAACGAGCACTTGCTTTGCTTACTTACACGATATAGCCGGCATTCGGCCGGGCGCAAGAATTTTTTTTATGGTATAACGAACACTTGCATCGCTAACTAAAGCATCTCTGCATAACCGGCAAGGATTTTCTCCACTTTGATATAAGAATTCGGGTTTTTTTATACTATCCCTAGAAACTTTTACATAAAGTTTTATACAATTTGTGTAAAAATGTTTTGGGTGATTTTTCATTTCTTTAAATTTACATTTTTTATTAGTTAACGAAAAATAGCCCCAAAGTAAAGATTGTGATTTTATTTGCGACCTTTTTTTCATTCCTTGATATTTGGGGCATTTTTCACTCCAATTAAAATACAAAAACACGAAAAATAAATGAAATGTAAACGCAAAAAACAAAAAAATTGGCCCGAAATTGCGTGTTGTTGTGTCACATGTAAAATTTTGGGGCCGTTCATCATTTTTCTTTTAGGGCCATATTTCCTAGTTTCATTTTGCGCACCGCCATTTAAAGCTAGTCTGAAACAATTATTTAAATAACGCAACTTTCATTTAACAAAATCACTTGCGTTTATTTCCAAAAAAATGTTATATGTAATAAATTTGAGCCGTAGGTCTCGTGAAAAATATACAAAATGATTAATGTTACTAAATTATAAGTCAAATTTATAATTATAACTACATATGTTCATACATATGTATATAATTTGCAGAGTAGTAGTCCAGTACATATCTTTATTATTTCTGCTCCTTCCATTTTTAAGACGCTCTTCTTTTTTAATTGTTTTATTTTTCAGAGTTCATATTCAAACACTATTTCTATTCTTTGTCAATTTAAAGTTTTTTCTTTTTGTTTTCCCCTAACAACTACAATTAGACCCCTTACAGACTTTGCAAGTTAGTGGAGCAAGCTACTTGCCAAGAACAACAAATTCTGTAAAATTTTTTCCCCCTTTTTAGCTTATCTAAAATCTTTGGATGAAGCTTCCTTATCCCACCAACGATAAATTGCACATTAAAACTAAATCTAATTAATCAAAAACATTTACGTTAAAAGGTATTTCTGCGTTGTTGTTTGGTGAAGAGTTTATTTTATACTACATCTGTATTTAACATGTCCATATTAATTAATAAAACACTTTTTTCATTATTTTTAAACATATTTTACAAAAATATTCACCCTTATTCCATTTAGCGTCATCAATACGAAACGATAACGTTATGTGTCGATTCTTGCAAATCGGTATGCCCATTGTCAATATCAACTTTTATCGATAAGCGTCGATGTATTTTTGGTATGCCGTACGCAACGTTAACGATGGCATCGATATAAATTGACTCTGATTTTGTCGACAGTCTTATTGGCGTCGAAACAGTTTTATTCCTTTTTAACTTTACAATAATAATAATGTTTAATTAAAAAAATGGAAAATGAGCAACAATGCTACGCGAAAATTGCAAAAATTTGCAAAATTAGCGAAAATTCGCGAAAATTTTTAATATTTCAAACAAGCCATAAAATGGATTAAAAGTCCCTAAAACTATAAGGAATAGCAAAAATTCCATAAAAATGTCTAAATTAGCGGAAATTCGCGAATTTAAGCCATGTGTCTGATAGACGGAACTTTTCGTCTAAGTTTTCTGATTCTTTAGATCTTTAACGATTTTTAATAGATATCAAACTTTTCTATCATATCGTATTTTATGGCTTTTTTGACATATTGAAAACTTTTACGAATTTTTGCAAATTTTTATTTTTTTTTTGTATTGTTACGACATTAAGTTTTTAACCGATTAAACGAGTTTAAATAAATGTTTGGGGTTTGTTTTCATGTTTGCAATTTTTCGCGAATTTTAGCCATGTTCGCGAAAGAAGTGATTTTTTCATGTGATTCTCTACAGCTTTAACGTTTTTTAATAAATATTAAATATTGTTATTTTACTGCAATTAGGAAATTTTTGCGAATTTCCGAATATTTAGCCATTTGTATGGAACCTTTGGCATTCCTTATGGTTTTAGGGACTTTAAATCAATTTTATTGCTTGTTTGCAATATTTAAAATTTTCGGGAATTTCCGCTATTTCTGCAAATTTTCCGAATGTTTGCAATTTTCGCGTAACTTTTTGTTGCTCTTTTGGCAATCGTCGCCGTTATAAATATAGCCCCATATATAAACCGAAGTCTGTTTTTTACAGGGCACAATCAACACTGTCGATTTATACGGGGCATTAGTGATTGTGAATTTTGTTAGAATAAATCAAGCTTCTCTTTTTTAGAGCATACCATTTTTAAGAAATGAACATCAAATTGCATTTTTTTTTTATAAAAACTTAAAACAAAAGAAACCAACTGTCTAAGTTATTAGAGATGTGCTTTAAAAAACGATAAACAATCGACATCGTTACACTGCTGTTATAGAATACAAGTTTTGTATCGAATTGATAACGACGTCGATGAAAATTGAGTTTGATATTTAATTGATGACGATGACGACGACGTTAAATGGAATAAGGGTGATTATCATAAAATGCAGACACTTATTAAAATGTCATTTTATTTTTGGTTTAAAGAAGGGTAAAACGAACAATAAATTTTCTTACTTTATGAATGGTTTATTAAAGGTTTAATAGACTATTTTTCGTTTATGAATACAACTTTAGCAATTTTGCCTTATATTTGTTTAATTAACCATTAATAAATTTTTATGAATACGGCTGTTAGTATTTTGTTTAATTTAGTAATGCCATAAAAGTTGCACAACTTTCATATTTTAACTGGGATAATCTTGCATTTAGGACCCTGAACTTTTGCTTTTTCGCAAGAGTGCCACTTTTGACGTGAATACCTTTATTGTTATTTTTGTGTTGGCCTTTAGAGGTCTGTTACTTCACTTATTGTCCCTTATTCTGGGTACACACTATGCATGTTTTGACACATACACTGCAATCAACAATGAAATCATAAACGCAATGTCGGTTCTGGTTTTTTTATATTAACATAAACATCGCGAGAGAAATACGTTTGAAAAAATGACACGTGAACTAAGTGAAATAGCAGCAATTATTGTATAATTTTGTATAAATTAATAAAATTAACCCAAGCCTCATTTTTTCAATTGGCACTTTTTCAAGTTTTTTACTTTTTTATGCGGTTAAAATTTTTTTTAAATGTAGATGCTTACATCACAGAATCTGGGCTTACAGCTTGCTTGTTTTCAATGTACTAAACAGATAAAAACATGAAATCACGAGAACTAGGTTCAATTTTAAAGTCTTATATTGTTTTTCTCAAAATACGGCTAATTAAGTACTAATAAGGGGTCATACCTTTTTACCATAAATTTTTTTCAAATTAATTGATTTTCGGGCAGTTAAAAAAAACTTATTCAAAATTTGGACAACAACAATGACTGCTCAACACATTTACCCTCCAATATGACAAAAAGACATTTGCCGAAAACTGATTCCTAATAGAAGAGTTTGTGTAAAAATAAATAAGAAAAATTTAAACCAAATTCCACAAAACCAGTTAAAATAAATATTCGGCATTATTACGAGTGTCGTTGTAGTCAAAACCAAGTCGTTTTTAAAAATTGTTATTATGATTGTCGTAGTCGGCATTAATTTAAAATGATATTGACAAAAATGTTCAACGACTACGACTTTAAGCACGACAATGACTCTCGTAATAACACTAATTAATTTTTGAATTATGCAATTTATTTTTCATGTAAAGACCCTACTTCTGACATTGATTATTGTGATCCTGAACCGGATTGTGGAAATGCAGTTGAAAGTTTATCAAACAGCAATGACGTGAATTCCAGTATTGCAGCAATTAACAAATCTGCTTACAAGGTCGGCCGTATACATGCTGTTATTGGGCCCGTTGTTGATGTTATATTTGATGACGAAAATATTCCACATATTTTGAATGCTATGGAGGTTTCTGAATACAAAGCCGGTCCGCGTTTAGTTTTGGAGGTACCTATTGTGTTTTTAAACGGGGAATAAATATAGTTTATGGGTAGTACTAAATATTAAGAAAAGTTTTGTATTAGTGATTGAGTTTAGAATGGGGATTAAAAAATTTTTTTTCGGTAGTCAACAATTTAAGTTAATTTAAGCTATTATTATTATCAAATAACTACAACATTGAAATACATAAACCTGTTATGAGGTCTCTTAATATTTTTAAACTTATAACAACTTGCCGTTAGTTACAGGTAGATTTTGTACCACAAAAACAAAAAAATTTTACTATTAAAACCTTGGTTTAAACATAAGGCAAGTTTTTCCTTAAAGATAAGTTAAATTAAATTTGAAATAAACAAAAACTTGTTATGCATACGTCCGACAAACTAATTTTTTTCTAAAATGCGCAGTCGTTTTAGAAACATAATTTTTTTTTTTTTGGAAAAAGAATATTTTTTTTATCAAAATTTCGAAATTTTTGTTTTTTAAAAATTCATAAAAAAATGGAAAATGCAGCTAGGCTATTAATATTTTGCAGACTATAAAAAACGAAGCCATATAATCAGTTATTATAATCAATGATTTTGTTGATGCTTTGTTGACATTTTCTTCGTGGACATATTTTTATGCCAAAATTTATTTTTCTAGGTTTAAACTTGTTTAAATTCTAGCATTTAACCCGGTGGGGACTCATGCTGGAAGAATGGGTCTGGAATTGTACGACTACTGTAGAAGTTGTCAGAACGAGGAGGAAGAGGAGACTGTGCTCCACTTTCTCTGTCATTGCCCTGGACTGCGGGGTATTAGGGTGGAATGCCTGGGGGAACCGGTGTTTGCCTGTTTGGAGGATCTATCTGGGATGGAACTGAAATCGCTCCTTCTCTTCACTAGGAAGACGAGGTGGTTGGACTTTGCAGTGACGCCATCTGAGTGACTGCTCTAAGGGATGGGCATTGGCGCAGGGTATCACAAAGGGACCAATAAAGGACCCAAGTGAGCTGTCTTTGATGGCTGCCCATGGAACCTAACCTAACCTAGCATTTAACCCGCTACTTTGAAAGAACCAAAAAGCTAAAGAAAAATATCAAATTTCCTTTTTTTGGGTACTATATTTTTCCCCCATTAAAGTATCAATAATTTCAGTATTGTAGTTGCAGCCCATAATTTAGTACGAATGTGTCAATGAATGGAGGAAAATGTTTTGTAAAAAAAGTACCAAAAATAGTTATGATTTTCACTCACCAAATTCGTGTACGTATTTTTTTGATATGTTTCGAATGTGGTTTTAACTTTGTTTCTATGTTAATTAGTTAAAAAGATAGATGGGGTGGCGAAAAAAGTACTAAAATTCAGATTTTACTCGTTTACTCCCTAATAGAGTCTAGTTTCAAAAAAGTACCAGACACCTGTCCGCTTATTTTTCTAAAGAACAACGATAAGTATTACATTTATTTTGCATCTCTTTTAGCTTTGGCGATATAAGGTTACCGAATTTTCCCGTTTTTACCTTTTTACCCCCTAAACATTCGAATTTCGAAAAATCCCGTCTTAGTGGATCGATTTGTGGAGTGACCAATCGCTAGTCCAAGTTTTTAGGGTCAGCGGTTTGGGCTGGGTGATGTTGAATGAGTCACGCAACTCTTTTATATATATACATAGATTATATATTTCTTAAAAGTGAAACAATTGGAGCGGAACATATCCAAATTCGATAAGATATGGAGGTTTTCTTTTCTGGCACAAACTGTTGCCAACATATTTTGCACCTCTTCTTTAGGGTTATTCACGCTCTCATAATCAGTGTTACTAGAACTAAAATTAAGAAATAAAATGGCCAAAAAAGGTTAACATTTTTTTTAATTCAAACCACATGCAAAAAGAACACCAAAATTAAAATAATACATTTAATATTTTTTTGCATTAAATTTGTAAATAAAAAAGATTCACAATACTAGCAACATTTTCTCTGGGTGCTTACAATGAGAGCAACAATTTTTTTTCGCAAACACACTTTTTCAGTAAAAAAAAACCATTTGCAAATTATGTTCCGTACAATTTTACGCAAAAATTTTTATTTTCATAACATATTTATTGTTCTAATGTTCATTTAAAACATAAAAAAAAAATCATTTACAATTGCATGCAAATTGTTGCTGAAGTTGAGAAGTAGACTAAATTTTTCAAAAATCTAGTTATGTACATGAGACAAAAGAAAATTCTAACTGCCTCTATTCCAAAATAATATATTCGTCATAACAACAAAATTTTAAAAACTCACAACTTTGTTTTATTTAGTAACTCCCAAACAAATACTACTCCCGAAAACAGCCTTTAGTGCTATAACTTTCTTATAAATGTTGGTATTGACATACAAATTGCCACAATAACTTTTACGATATGTACTGTTGTGCTGGTAGGTCCAAAATTTATCATATGTCCCATATAAACCCCCTCTTTAAATCGGTTAGATGCAAACAAATATCATATAGATGAAGATATCTTAATAATATTCGGAGCAAATAACTATAATATAATTCTTAACCATATAATTCTCTTTTTGCGCCATGAGTCCCAAATTGAGTACACTCACAAACAATTTTTTTTTAAATATAGTGTAGGGTATCATATGGCGGGCTTGTTTGACTATATACACTGCACCTTCTTCCTTGATTTTTTTCCAATTATGAGTTAACATAAATACGTTTTCCCATGCCTTTAACATAAGCTGAGCAATAAGAAATATTGCTCTGTTATTCTGCCGACGTTATTCGCAAATTGCTGAGACATTTATCTTTAGTGTGGACCTGGGGATATACACTATCCCATAAAGTTTTAAGTAATTTACGAAAATGCTGTGGGAGAACACTCGTTTTCCACTTTGCACAAATAATCTTTACTGTTTTAATTTAATTCTAAAGATAAGTAACTGTGGAGTGAAGAAATCTTGGGAGGTATGCATTAATTGAAAATGACAAGGGCACCATTTCGTAAAGAAAGTCAATCTAAATCAAAAAAGATTTTAGATTTAATACATACCGACGTTTGTGGGCCAATGCAAACGATCACTCCCGGAAAAAAGCGTTACTATTTAACATTTATTGATGATTGCAGCCGTTTTACAGTTTATTTGCTAAATTCTAAAGACGAAGTTTTGAAAAACTAAAATGCTATCTTGAATTAGTAAAGAATAAGTTTTCTAGATATCCATTAACTATAATATAAGATAATGGTGGGGAATATACGGCTAAATATGTCCGAAGCTACTTCGATTCAAAAGGCATCCAGTATTCAGTTCCCTATTGTCCTCAGCAAAATGGAATTGCTGAAAGAAAGTACAGAAGTTTAACATAAATGGCTAGAAGTATGCTTACTGAAGCGCAATTACCAAAATAGTTTTGGGGAGAGGCCATTAATACCGCAAATTTTATTAAGAACAAATGTTTTTTAAAATTAATAAAATGTACTCCATGTCAATTGTGGGAAAACAAGATTCCTGATGTTGAACAATTTAAGATTGTTGGTGAAAAAGGTCATGTTCTTATACCGTAAGAGAAACGTAAAAAATTGGACAACAAAACAGAAGTTTTAGTTTTTATGGGGTATGATAAGCATTCAAAAGGTTATCGTATGGTTAATGTTAAGACTAATGTCGTCACTATAAGCCGTGATATCAATCTTTTAAAGCCCGATGCTTCTAAAAATATTAATTCACTTGATCCAGCAAATAATTACTAAGATTTTGTTGAAATTTTAAATGAAACAACGGCAGATAACCAGAAATCGAATAAAGGGGATCACTATGATAATATTTTATCTGATGATGACACATCATTTCAAAGCCTTAAAGAATTTGCTACTGCAGACGAAGATTTAAACGTTGATTTAGATAAAAATAAAACATTGGTGGAATATAATCAAAATATAGTTCAAGAGCTGGTCGAAAAAAGTTCTGAAAAATGTCGAAGATCATTACGAAATAATAAAGGTAAACATCCCGATCGTTTTGGTTATAATGAAGAGAGCGAAAAATGGGTTGCTGCAATGAAAGAAGAATACACAATTTTAAAAGGCTCAAATATGTGGGAATTGGTGTTTGCTCCGGCTAATGCCAACATCGTCAGTTGTAAATGGACGTATAAGGTAAAACGGGATGTAGAAGGTAAGCCGCTGAGGTTAAAGGCGCGTTTGGTTGCCCGTGGTTTTACTCAAAAATTCGGCGATGATTACTATGAAGTTTATGCATCTGTTGTCAAACAAGCAACGTTAAGAGTTTTATTATCTGTCGCTGGTGTCAAGAAGATGTCAATAGTTCATTTTGATGTGAAATCTGCTTTTCTAAATGGAGATCTCAAGGAAGTTATCTACATGAAACAACCACCTGGATTTGAGGAAGGGAACAAACTTGTATGCAAACTTAAGAAAAGTATATATGGGCTCAAGCAAGCTGCTCACGTGTGGAATCAGTCACTACATGACGTCATATGTTCAGGGGGATTTAGGCAGTGTCAAGCGGACCCATGTCTATATACAAAATACACCAACGAGGAAGGGCAAGTGTATATGTTAATTTACGTTGATGATATTTTGGTTGCAACTCAACTCTACTTAGAGGTAGAAAAGTGTTATCATCAAAATTTGATAAAAATTGCCTAGGAAAAGTTAGTAATTTCTTGGGAATCGAAATATTTCAGGATAAAGATTCAAATTATTGCATCCGTCAATCCACTTATATAAGAAATCTTGTTAAGGAATTTGGTTTACAAGATTCAAAAATATCCCAATACCCATTGGATCCAGGATATGGTAAAACTGATTCAGAAAATTTATTTATTTATTACATAAAGTTTAGCAAATAACAAGAAATTATTTAAAATAATGCTATAGTTTTATCAATTTACTGGTCACGCTTTTGTTTGATTTTATCGTCAAATATTTGTTAGGTCTGAAGATACCTTTTGTCATATCTATGTATTTTGTTGGTTCCTTACCTTCGTGAATTGTTTTATTTTTATTCTAATTAACTTTTTATTACAAAAACTAATTTGATTTTTGTATTTTTATGTATTCGAATAAAAACCGGTTAACCGGTTATTTTAAAAATGCTTAACCGAAAACCGGGTTTTTAAAAATAGCAACTATTCGGAATATTCAAAAACCGGTTATTGAAAAAAGTCGAATAATCGATCACCCTAATATTCGTACTCCGTGGCTGATTTTTTTTTTACAAAATTAGCTTTTAAAATTAAAATTATATCGATATGTATAGCAATTATTATCTAACCCTTAGATATTTGCTTAATAAATTAATTATGTACATATTGCAATAATTAAATTTGTAACTAGTACATTAATTACTACCACATATATATTTTTACTCAATAAATTCAGTAGTTTTCCAAGACATAATTTTTTAAACCTTAATAAATTTAGAATTTTACATGATGGAGTTACTAATATGTAATATGTTTGATTAAATATTTTGACAAAATTGCAAGTGTTGTTGAAAAATCTATCAAGAAATATTAATATTTGCAATTGGTTCTTAACAGGCTAATAAATCGGAATTTTTTATCCATCATGTGAAAGATATTTCGAAGTAGTTTCTTATATTACCAATACTTTTTAGATTCAGTTTTTAAAGTTATTGATAAAGGGAACGTTCGTAAATGCAGTTGTTGGGTGACCCTTGCGCATAAGTAAAGTTTAATGTTCATAAAAGCATCACTTGTAAGAAACTTGGCATCACTCTTATATGTCAAAAGTTTTTTATGCTGTCATGCCGCAGCTCTGCAGCAAATTTTTTTCTGATGCAATAAATTTTGACATAAAAAAAATCGTTTTATTTTTCTTTTGTGATGCTTTTTCTTGTAATTTATAAGAACACTGTCACTTTTTTTTCAATATTTTCAATAGAATTTGTCATCTATATTGTTGATAACATTTTTTTATTATTTTATGTTTGCCCATTAAACTTCTGAAATTTAGCTCGTGTTCAAAAATTCAAACTTTGCACAGCTGTTGTGCAGTAAAAAAAGTATTAAGGCCCAACAATAATGTGCTTAAGTTGGCTTAATCAAATGTGCGAATACATGTAAATTAAATAAGGCAAACCATATTGAACTTAAGGAAACTTTTTGCTAAATTTAATAAAACTGTCATTTGCTTAAGCAGGGTGCAAATCTAATCGCACATTCTGTACGAAATCAAATGTTTTTTTAATTTTATTTATGTTTTTTCAAGTACGTTTGAGAGACTTTTTGTTAATTTTTGACAGTAAGTTAAGCAAGGCTATGCATATTATGGTTGGGCCTTTAGCATTATAACTGCAACTGGTAACCACGCATCAGCAACAACATTTTGCATCACTGCAGCAGTGATGCCCAGCTTTTATATATTTACGTACGTACCCAACGTGTTCTGAAACTTTTATGACGTGCGATGACGGAACAAAATTTTTATTTTAAAAGCAGTATATATTTTTTTATTTAATCTGCTGTTACAAAAACAAAATATTTTAAATGATTTTTAATAAATTCATTTGTTTTTACGCTATAAAATTTATTATAAATAAGTATTTATAATTTATTGGCTTAAATTAAGTTTGTTACGAGTCTTGAATTATGCATGTTTTTCCATTTCATAAAAGTTTAAAAAAATGATAGTGGCACCACTGATATATAAATACACAATAAAAAAACAGCTGTTTTTAATTTTTCAATTGTAGCTGTCGTCTTCAAAATAATTCAGTAGCTGTCTACACGACTGTAATTGCACCCAGCAGCATTTGTAGTCGTGTGTTCGTGTATCCTGCTGTGGCGAATGTGTTTAATGCATTACAGTAAAATGCAGTAAATGAGTAAACTGAAAAATTTTGTCTCACCAACATTGTTGCCAACTTTTTTTGAAGACTTCCCGTCAAATCTCACTTCAAAAACCGTTAGAAAACGCTAAATTTTTTATTTAGCTTAAAATGTTTTAAAAATATCGCTAAAATCTAAATATTGTGTACGCTTTTTTAAATGTGTGTCTTTCAATTAAAATTATATTGTAAGGTTTTTAATTTCACTAACTCTTCCAGTCCCGCGAACATACAAAATGTGGATATTCATATTAAATTCAGAGATTTGTATTGCTTGAAATCTATACAGACATTAGAGTTAAGTGCACTTAATATAGTTTTGGTGATAATGCTAAAAATTTTAGACCGTAGACCAAGATAAAAAAAAATCGTAAAAGAAAAGATGGAAGTAAATGCAAGACAATCGATTTAAAATTTTATACTATTTTATATTTGATAATCATATACATATATACATTTACTTTCTGAGGGACATTAATATAACATGGCCACTACTGCTTTATAACGTTTATAATGGTTAAACGTTTTTGCTTGCCATTATTTTAAACATTCATGCTTGAAAACTGTTTACAATCCTAACAAACGAATAGATAATTTTTGTTTCGCTCCGAAGTCTTCGCTTAGATTTATACACATTATTTCTCACTTTTTTAGGAAAACTAGATATAAGGTTTGCATCCGTAAATTAAAAAAAAATTATAGAAGAATTTTGGCATATGGGCATTTCCATTTTGACGTGTCGTGATATTTGTAGCACAAAATGTAAAAAAATTAAATGACAAAGTCAAATTTGTAAAAAGGGTTTTTATATATACAAAGTAATGAAGTAGCTCTACATTCAGTAAAAAAATTACAGTAATCGACGCTAAGGATTTGCAGATATAAGCAAAAATCTGCCCTGGCGTGACGTTAAAAAAACGGAAGTGGGTTTTGATTGCATTACAAAACTGAAAAATACTGCGAATTGAGCAAGAAGCTTTGCACAAAACCTTTTTCAGTAAACTAAGAACTTATATAGATTTATTTTTCAAGCTATCAAATTTAAAAATCTTTGCTCGTTTTAAGGTAAATATGGGAATTTTCAGCTAAAAGTCTCCTTTTTTTTATGTAACGCCAGATTGCAAATAAGGTTGTATTTTCGGACCATGTTGTTCAATCGTTATCCCTTTTGTTACCTTATGTAGAGCTTATTGCGCTTTACACCAAAATATAAAAAAGTAAACGATACATATAAATTTTTTTGAGAAACAATTTAAAATACTTCTGGCGTTACGTGACAAAAAGTAGACTTTTCGCTGGAAATGCCCATATCTAGTTACAAGCTGGCTTATACTAAACAATAAACTTATATCAACCCAGGCAAAGGTGTAAAATGGCGCTTTCTTGTTGTTTTTTAAAGCATCACAATTCTCGAATTACAGTACGTTTGACAGCCGTGTTGAAATTGTATCCGATGGATAATAAAAAATACTTTTAATTTTTGTTTTTAAGTGCTTTAATATAAACATTGATTTGCTGTAGACAACACCCTTTTAACTTAAGCTTTGACTAAAGATTATATTTTGATCAATCAAAGTTGATAACACTGGTCTGCCGTAAAAATTGTTTTAGTCCGTTCTCAGTTTTTTTCTACCACGTCTAGTTTCAGTTTAACTTCCTAATAAGAACATTTATAAAATTTGCTTAGAATGTTGTAAAATGTTTTATTACGGAAACAAATTTAATTTCCACAAAAAACAATTTTTTCTTAAAACTTAATAACTTTAATTGAAAACAAATATTTAAAATCTCTTATTTTGAGATAAAAATTGGTATTTTCAAATGCCCAAAACATAAATTTTATTTTCTAATGATATAAAAAAAACCGCCAGATTTTCCGCTAACCGCCAAAACGGAAATTTTACCCCGATGGACACGTAAAAGCCGCTAGAATCGCGGTAAAACCGTCAAATTGGCAACAGTGCTCACCAATAGCTGTACGCGAACGCAAATTTTGTAAAATTTTACTGCAAAAATTTCTGCAGTAAAAATTTGTAAATACTCAATTTGTGTTCTCATTTACTGTATTTTGTGTACTGGAACGCAATTTCGTAAAATGCAGTAAAGTTCAGTAAAAAATAGTAAAAACGTTTGTGTTCTCTAACGCAGCTAATGTGAACATAGCTTTACTCGAAAAGAAAACTGCAAGTGAGTGAGTGATTTTGACATTTGCATTCGTAATGTTGACAACTTCTTAAGCATTGTTGAACCGGATTTTGTATGAAAGCACTTACGTTTTCTTTCGAGCTGTCGTTCGTATCAACGGTCATACAGAAGTGCAGTTGATGAATCCAAATCAACTTTCATGTACTTCGACGAAAAAAACGGGACCAACAAGCAAACTAAATAATCATTTCCTTTAATTCCAATATTTATTTTGATTATAATACCACATCTTTAGTATTAAAAATTTATTTTGTCACATCAAGACAATGTTAAATCTCACTTACTATTAACAAAAGTAGCATTGTTGAACCGGATTTTGTATGAAAGCACTTACGTTTTCTTTCGAGCTGTCGTTCGTATCAACGGTCATACAGAAGTGCAGTTGATGAATCCAAATCAACTTTCATGTACTTCGACGAAAAAAACGGGACCAACAAGCAAACTAAATAATCATTTCCTTTAATTCCAATATTTATTTTGATTATAATACCACATCTTTAGTATTAAAAATTTATTTTGTCACATCAAGACAATGTTAAATCTCACTTACTATTAACAAAAGTAGGGGGTTACGCTTACGTGGTCAAATATTTAATAAGTGTGACCGTAGCTTTAGAATGCGAACGCACGCTTTCGTTCGAAATTCATAAACCGCCCATATATCTTTTTTGTAATTAGTTAGTATGTACATTGTACATATGTAGCTTGAATTTTCTTTAATTACTGACATATTTTTGAAGGATTTGTTAATGAAAATCAAACTTAAAATTTTATGAGTTTTAAGGGCGTTGCTTTTATACATTATCTTAGATAGATAAGTTTGAAGCAGATTTTTTCTAGTAAGTGGATGTAATATAAAACAAAGTTCATGGTGAACCACAGAGCACACAGAGATGAAAAAAGTGCCGTAAGAAAAATGCCCAAACCATTTGCGAGGGCAGCTTACGAAGAAAGAGATATGTATAAATCGTTTTATGTAGTATTATGCAATAAACACATTCGAGGCAGCAGGTTACCGACGTGAATATGTCAACTAGAATACATGTCTGTGGCTACATGGCTGCAGGTTGTTGTCTGTGCTTATTTTGTTGTTGTAGTCAAATTAAACTACCCTACAAGAAATGAATAAGCGAGTAGTCTCATTTTAATTTCTTGTAGGGAAGAAATGAATGAGCGAGTAGTCACATTTTTCATTTTGGTGTTAAGAAAATTATAGAAAGAAATGACCGAAATCAAGTTTTCGGTCACATTAGGTCATTCCTTTTTATCATTTTCTTAACACCAAAATGAAAAATGTGACTACTCGCTCATTCATATCTTGTAGGGGTAATTTCTATTTTTGTCCACTACAAAACAGAAAGTGCTGCTAATATAAAAATATATTTCAAGAGTAAGTGCTTACATTTTTTTTCACAGAAAATAATCGGCTTGAAACAAGAATATTAACTCAGCTCAACACCAAATTTTTATTTATATAATTTTTTTGGTATCCTTGAAAGAACATGTTTTACGCTTCAACGCTCCTAGTTTAGGAGTTATAAGGCCGTTAAAGTTGCAAAATACTTTATCCATATCTCTTAAGGTATTAAATGAATACATATATAAAATATGGGAATCTAAGGAAAACTCTCCAAATTGTGTTTCACATGGCATATTAAGCATACCGATTAACCAATAAGGAGCCAATTTTGTATATTTATACCCCGTGGATGACTTTTTTTTTATACAAAACTAGCTGCCCTGGTCCGCGTTGCTGGCCCTAAGCAAACATTAGTGTTGTATTACCAGACGATTAATATTGAGCCCTAATAGCAAAAATGATGTAACCCACAAAAAATTAGTCATATCGATAGAGCCGTTTTCTGATTTTAAGTAAATTGAAAAAAGCGTAAAAACCTAAGTTGGACCATGGCGATCATTTTTAAGAAAAAATCGTCCAAATCGGTCAAGCCGTTCTAAATTTATGCGCTAAATAGAAAAAGTGGGCGTTAACTTAAAATGGATTAATACGAACATTTGAAAGAAAAATTTGTCAAATCGATGGAGTCGTTTTCTGGTTTTTTGTAATTCGAAAAATGTGGGCGGGGCAAAATTTTCTTTCCGCAAAACCTAAGTTAGACCATGGCGATCATTTTAAAGAAAACATGTCCAAATCGATCAAGCCGTTCTCCAGTTATGCGCTTAATAGAAAAAGTGGGTGTAAAAGTAGGCGTGGTAAATTTTTCTTTCGATGAAAACCTAAAGTTGATTAATACGAACATTTTAAAGAAAAATTAGTCAACTCGATGGAGCCGTTTTCTGGTTTTTTGTAATTCGAAAAAAGTGGGCGTAAGAGTGGGCGGGGCAAAATTTTCTTTCCGTAAAAACCTAAGTTGGACCATGGCGATCATTTTAAAGAAAAAATCGTTCAAATCGGTCAAGCCGTTCTCAAGTAATGGATTTTGCCCCGCCCCTCCACCCCTCCGCCCCCAGACCGAAAATCAAAAATCAGACTTCACAGTGTCACCCGCCTGAATATTCTGAAGATAATATATGTACATATTTACGTAATAAATAAAAAAACTAAAAGTGATGATACAGCAGCGCCAATGTATTTATAATTTGATGCCGAAAGTTCCATGTCCAAAGCATGTTACAGAATCTATTTGGTATGAACGATTCAATCAACAAAAATTAATCTGGGGAAAATCATTTGAACAGCACATTAAAAACTGCTTTTTTTCCTCCGCCGCCTGCATTTGGTGTGCAGAAAACCACATCAACAGAGTAATTTCCACAGACCAACATGTTGACCAAGGGGACACTTCTTGTATATCGGGTAAAGCATTTCCGTTGTTTTCTCAACACCCATATGATGGCGGAGGAGGTAAGTAAGCAGTCTTAAGTGTGCTGTTCAAATGATTATCTCCAAACTAATTTTTGTTTGTAACATGATCTGGACATGGCACTTTCGGCCTAAAATGATAAATACATTTGCGCTGCTGCATCATCACTGGGGAGATATGTACTTTTATAAAATTTTAAAACACGAACAGAAAATACTGGTAGTATTTTGCAAAATGTAAAAATGTATTTAACATATACATATATGAAATTGTTTATATACATAAAATATAGAAAACATCTTCTCATATTCCTTTCGGTTTCGTTTTTTGTATCGCCCAATTAGTCCTAAGCACTCTTTTTAGAACAATCGTATTTTACAAAAATTTCGATTGAACATTTTTTATTTTACAAAATAAATACATACATGATAAATACAAAATACATATTTCTTGACGGCTGACAACTTTCTGACATTTTTACCATTTGAATACACAAACAAAACGCGTGTTGTTTTTTCTATTGTTGCATTGTTGTAGTTGTGCGCAGACCTACTAATTGGGCCATGGCTTTATATTTAAATTATGTCGATATAACAATAATTATTTAACCCTTAGATATTTGCTTAATAATAATTCTGTGTTGCCGGTTTTCGGCTTTGCGGAACACTTATTAAATTTCTGCATACATATCAAGCCCTATTTGCGAATTTCTGTTGTTTTTTTCTTAAGCACTGCAATGCTTTGTTTGGATTTAGGAGGGCTTTTTCACGCTATGGTACAAATTCACCAGTGTTTACCTTTTTATTCAATAATGCCGCAACTCTACGGAAAATTTTGGCAATTATTGCTTCAATTCATTTTCTGCTACAATAACTTTTGACAGAAAAGAAATCGTTTATTTTTCTTTTGTGATTTTTAAGAAAACTGTCACTTTTTGGATCAATATTTCCAATAAAATTGTCATCGTTATTGTTGATAACATTTTTTAAATTTTTTTATGTTTGCTTATTTGAAATTAAGATCATGTCCAAATTCATTTTTTTGCACTACTGTTGTGCAGTAAAAAAGTATCAGCATCACAACTGCAACTAGTAATCACGCATCAGCAACAACATTTTACATCACTGCAGCAATGACGCATAGTTTTTATGCATTTACTTATGTACGTACCCAACGTGTTCTGAAACTTTTACGACCAATTTTACCACGTGCATTGTCGGAAAAAAAATTTATTTTTCTATTTTAAAAGCAGTTAACGTTATAAAAGGTATTATAAATAAGTATTTACATATTTATAGGCTTTAATTAGTCTTGAATTATGCATGGTTTTCCATTTTATAAAAGTAAAAAAAAAAATAAAAAATTATAGTGCACCACTGAAATAAATTAAATACATATTGAAAAAACAGCTGTTTAAAATGTTTCAATTGTAGCTGTCGTCTTTAAAATAATTCAGTAGCTGACTACAAGACTATAAATGAACCCAGCAGCATTTGTAGTTTATTCGTGTATCCCGCTGTGGTGAATGTGTTTAATGCATTAAGTGGGGGACAGAATAGTCGCTGTAGTACAACGTTAAGAATAGCGCTGTCTAAAGTTAAAAACGGTAGTTTCAAAGTACTGTCAATAGAAAACGTAGTTGTAGTAATCGTTGCAGTTGAAGTACAAAATTCGAAATTTTGAACTTTGGGTTTGGGCGTGTGTGAAACGGTAGCAAAGTATTATGGTAAAAAAATATTTTGATGTGGGGAAAAAATTTTATGTTTGTGCCGTGTGAAATAATATCATTTTTGACGATATAAAATTTTGACTTTTGTAAAAAATAATTAAAAAATATTTATAAATGAATGAACAATTCAGGAAAATAAATACCAAGACATCATTTTTTTGTAGATGTCTCTATTTGCATTTTATTTTTTGTTTATTTTGAGTTCATACAATTTTGTAAACGTTTTTATTTTACTTTTTCAATTTAAACTTCTAATTTGCTGCTTGTCAGAAATTTTATTGGTTGTTTCAAAAATTCTACTAGCCCCCAGGGCTAGTGAAATTTTATTCACCTCAGAAGTGTCAACATTTTACTTTCAATAGTACTTTGCTACCGTTTCACACACGCCCTCAATCCTAATATTATTAAAGGCTCCTTCTGTATCTAGAAACGCGGCGAGAGTATATTCCTTATGCCTCAGGGCGTGCTAAATACATCCCACAACCTCATGTAGTACACTTGCTTATGTGGTGAGTATCAATATTACTCCTAAGATAGAGATATATTTTTTCTTTAGCTTAACATTTTTGAGCTTTTTCTGAACGCAATATACTTATTTAATCAAAAATCAATTAGTTCCACTCAAATTTTATTTAAAACAAAGATATTTCAAATAAGCTGAACAATGTATTGAATTAATTAAAATTTTTTTATTGAATCCGCTACAAAAGTGCTTGACAAAAATTTTAATTACATTAGTGTTTTAAAGCCCTGTTTTTTTTTGTGACACAAATCATAGTGCCTGTTGCCGCCACTGGCAAAAACAGCTAAAATTAGTTTTACGAATTTGCATTACTTGTTAGGAAATAATCTATTGCAATGAAATATTAAATGTTCGGAGTAAGCGCTACTCGCGCCATTTACAAAACTCCATTTCTTTTTTTATTAATTATAAACCTTGCTCTTACTAGGCTGGCGTGGTGTTTGTACTTAGCCCAAAATAATTAATAATTATTCAAAATTAAAGCTCTAGTGGTTTCCATACCAAAAAGTGAGTTGGTTTTACATGCATTTTATTAAATTGTTATTTTATAAGTTCTCTAAATAATACCATATGTATGTATATAATTTTAGGAATTTTAATATAGGAAACATTGGATGAATAAATGTATATTTTAATTTGATCCCGTGTCTTCCTTATTCAAAATCCAGTGGAAATCATTAGCGAGGCGTATATCTCATCGCAACATTTTAAAATTCTTTTTGCAACTACTAAGAATCCTCTCGCCAACTTAAAATCTGTTGGCCAACCAAACTTTGCCACAACGTGAAGTTACTGAAGATACCCACACCTATAGCGCCTTAAGTGCCAAACACAGTAAGTACCAATGGAATTAGAAGGTCAACAATTACGTTTGAATTGTCCACAATGCTCATGTTCCCCCGACCAAAATATGATTACGTGCTCAAAATGCCAAAAAGAGTATCATATCTTGTGTACAAATGCCACTGCAGATCAAATATCTGCCCTATCCTACAAATGCAAAACCTGTATAACACCGCGGGCTGAATCTATTAGGACCACTTCTAGTCGTACTTCAAAAAAGTCTGAAGATAGACGCGTACAATTAAAACTTCAACAGCTAGAAGAAGAGCGTGCTGTTTCAATGAAATTTATTTCCAAAAAATATAAAATTATCAACCAACACGAACAAGATAGTCAGAGCGACTTATCATCTTTGAAGTCCTCATCGGTTAGTAATTGGCTTAAAGAAGTGCCTAACCCAGAAGTTTCAGTAGAAAAAGTCCATTCAGGACCCAAGTCAGCACCTGAAAATAATAATACAAATAAAACACTCGAGGCAGCACTACCGCTGCCTAATGAAAGTGTTTATTTAAGTATGCCGCCATACGTAGAAAATACAAATAATGATAATTCATGTGGATTATATAATATTCCGCATCATTACAAACGCTTAAATGCACCACCGATTAGTAGCTGCACAGCTACAACGACACTTTCTGCACCTGTAGGGTGGTCAAGTTCTGCCGCCCCCTGTGGCTTTCAACAACAACAACAGGCTTACCGCCAATCGGTTACTTTTGTACCACCTGTTGCAAGTAACACAGTTCCAACTTTTACAAATCCTCCAACCATTGTAGATGGAAATTCAACATATTTGCGCCAAAGTCTGCCGAACCCCATCGGCCATTCGACAGAGCATACTAATAATTTACCACGTATCTCAAACACCACAAATAATTTTTCTTCTAATTTGCCGCATAATTTATTCGCAAATTCAAATTTTTGCAACCCACGTTTAAATCAAGGTCAGCTACAAGCACGACATTCATTGCCAAAAGAGCTGCCTATTTTCTCCGGCCAACCTGAAGAATGGCCCTTATTTTCTTCCACCTTTGAATGGTCTACTAAAATATGTGGATTTACAGACCCTGAGAACCTTATCAGATTACAAAAATCTCTAAGGGGAGATGCCTTACAAAAGGTTCAACATATTTTAGTACATCCGTCAAATGTTAATTGGGTAATGTCCATATTAAAACTTTTATACGGCCAACCTGAAAAAATAGTTAACTCAATTAAAAGTCGTATTAAACAGACTCCTCCTGTTGATGAAAATGACTTATCTTCATTTACCAGTTTCGCAATCAATGTTAAAAGTTTAATTGCAACAATTGAAGCGTCAAATTTAAATAATGAATTAAACAATTCCTCACTTCTTCAAGAATTAATACAAAAATTACCACCGTGTTATCAACTGCAATGGGGTAGCCAAAAATTACAGCTGTTAAGTCAAAACAAAAGTCCCAACATGTGTGAATTTTCTAATTGGATATTTAACATAGGGATCTCTGCAACGTGTATAACAGTTGATAACACTTTAAATCACAAAAGAGAGAAATCACATACTACAAGTAACAACAGCAAAAAGGCTTACATTCATACACATACTGAAGATCGTAAATGTTTTGTGTGTAACAATAACAAGTGTAAGACAATATCAAATTGCCAAAAGTATATTTCTCTTAATCGTAGTGAGAAATGGAATATCGTAAGGAAACACAAGTTGTGTAGAATTTGTTTGTGTAAGCATTATGGGGAATGTAAGAAAAAGACACAGTGCGGAGTAGAAGGGTGTCAATATTATCATCATTCTTCTTTACATCGATATTCTCAAGAGACAAATAACAACACTAGTTCAGAAAATAATACACAGGTTTCAAACGATGTTGAAGTAATTAATACACATAACATTAAAGAGATGCAAGTTTTATTTAAAATAATTCCCATAACAGTGTATGGAAAAAATAAAAGAGTGCAAACATACGCATTTATTGATGAAGGGTCCTCTATTAGTTTAATGGATAACAAATTAATAGAAGTTTTAGAACTCCATGGAGAAACTAACCCTTTATGCTTAAAGTGGACAGGAGGTATTGAAAGGTGTGAAAATAACTCCCAAAAATTAACAATTCACATTTCAGGTGGAAACAACAAGAGGGTACCAATTAATGTGCGTACAGTCAGTAAAATTAACTTACCGTCACAATCTTTGGATTATAAAAATCTCGCACAGAGGTTTAAGCATTTAAAAAATTTACCAGTTGAAAGTTATTTTAATGCTGAACCAACAATACTTATTGGACTTAACCATTTCAACTTAGGAATTTCAAAAAGAGTAAGGCATGGTGGTCCTCATGAGCCAGTTGCTATATGCACAAATATTGGATGGATGATATACGGGGCAATTGCTGAAAATACTGAACCAAGTAAGAACTTTAATTTTCATATTTGTGAGTGTTCTAAGAATGAAGAACGTTTAGAAGAATTAGTCAAGAGTTTTTATTCGCTTGACAGTGTAGGGCTTGGTTGCAAGGACCCTCTTGTAGGTAAAGAGGACGTGCGTGCTGTTAGTCTTTTAAAACAACACACTAAGCAAAGAGTAGATAGACACTATGAGGTACCTTTATTGTGGAAATGTGACATTTTAAATTTACCCAACAGTTATGAAATGGCTTTTAGACGCCTTCTCTGTCTTGAAAGAAAGTTAAAGGGAAATTCAGATCTTTTAAAAATTTTTCAAAATACAATTGAAAAATATATGTCTAAGGGATACATACGAAAATTAAAGCGGGAAGAATTAAACAATCACGGAAAAGTCTGGTATCTTCCCATCTTCGCTGTCTTTAATAAAAATAAGCCAGGCAAGTCTCGTGTAGTTTGGGATGCTGCGGCAAAATCGAATGGAGTCTCCTTGAATTCGTTTTTATTAAAGGGGCCAGACATGTTGGCTTCATTACCAGCTATTTTATTTTCCTTTCGCCTAAAAAAAATTGCCTTCTGTGGGGACATCGAAGAAATGTTTCACCAAATTTTTATACGGCCAGAAGACAGAGATGTTCAACGTTTTTTATGGCGGGATTGCAATCAAGACAATACACCTGAAGTTTACGTAATGGATGTAATGATTTTTGGAGCTTCATGCGCTCCTAGTATTTCACAATATATTAAAAACTTAAATGCTGCAAAATTTCAACAAAAATACCCACAAGCTGCAAAATCAATAATTGAAAATCATTATGTAGACGATCTTTTGGAATCCGTTGATACAACACAAGAAGCCATAAGCTTATTAAAAGATATAAAATTTATTCATAAAAGAGGTGGTTTTAATATAAGAAATTTTGTGTCTAATAGCGAAGAGGTTATGAAAACATTTTCTGGTTGTTGCTCCAATAATAAAAAGTGTTTGAATATAAACGAAGCTCATTCAATAGAAAAGGTTCTGGGCGTATTTTGGGAACCACAAGAGGATGTTATAACGTTTAAAATTGCGCCATGGCTCATAGAAAGTGAAATCTTTTCTTCTAGAAAAATACCTACTAAACGAGAAATGTTGCGACTAGTTATGTCGATTTATGATCCTCTAGGCCTTATTGGTAATATCATAATGTATGTTAAAATCTTATTACAAGAAGTATGGCGTTCTAAAATAAATTGGGATGAAGAAATTTCAGCCGAGCTGATGAATAAATGGTCACAGTGGGTTGATGTCTTACCTTGTATTCAACACATTAAAATTCAACGTTGTTACTTGCAGTACTTGCCTAGCTATGATGGGGTTAAAATACAGCTGCATACTTTTGTAGATGCTAGCAGAGATGGATACGCTGCTGTTAGTTATTTTCGTTTTTTAAAAAATGAAATGATAGTCTGCTCTTTAGCTGGTTCTAAAACCAGAGTAGCCCCAATAAAAGTTACATCAGTTCCACGTCTTGAACTTATGGCTGCATTAATTGGTGCTCGTTTTGCAAAATTTATCTGCGACAATCATAAAGTTGTAATCGAAAAGAGATTTTTTTGGTCAGATTCAAAAACAGTATTAAGTTGGATCAATTCTAATCATAGAAAATATAATCAATTTGTAGCATTTCGTGTTACAGAAATTTTGGAAATAAGTTCAATTAACGACTGGCGGTGGATTTCAACAAAACAAAACGTTGCTGACGAAGCTACGAAGTGGACTCGAATTCCGAATGTCGACAACACAAGTAGGTGGTTCCAAGGACCCGATTTTTTACACAAACCCCAAGATATTTGGCCAGATGATCAAATATTTAAAGAGAACACAACTGAGGAAATGCTACATGAATCCTTTCAAATAGCTCTTAAAGTAAATGTAGTGAACGTACAACGATTTTCAAGGTGGAGCAGATTGCTTCGTGCAACGGCTTATGCTTTTCGATTTATAGAAAACTGCAAAACAAAGAAAATATTAAAAGGTGAGCTTACACGTGAGGAGCTGTCTAAAGCAGAAAGTTTTTTAGTCCGTCAGGCTCAATCTGAAAAATATGCTATAGAAATTGCTTGTATTAAATCTAAAACTAAAGTCTTGAAATCCAGTGAGCTTTACACAAAAACACCCTTCAGGGATGAGCAAGGGGTTTTAAGGGTAGATGGACGAATTGATAACGCGATGGTTCCAATAGAACAAAAACGTCCTATTATATTGCCTAGATCGAGTTACATAACTTATTTAATTATACTTCACTACCATTCAAAATATTACCATATTAACCATGAAACGGTAATAAATGAGATTCGGCAAAAATATTGTATTTCGAAATTACGTGCTGTTTTTAAATCTGTAACTCGCAATTGTCAATGGTGTAAAATAAAAAAGGCAGCACCTCAGGTCCCCCAGATGGCGAAATTACCTCGTGCACGACTTGCTGTGTATGAAGCCCCGTTTACTTTTACAGGGCTAGACTTCTTTGGACCTATATTGGTCACTGTTAATAGACATAAAGAAAAACGATACGGTTGCTTATTTACCTGTTTAACAGTAAGAGCGATACATATAGAAATCGCACATTCGCTAACTACAAATTCATGCATTTTAGCCATTCGAAATTTTATGGCCCGAAGAGGTATTCCGCGTGAGTTATTTAGCGACAATGGCACAAATTTTATCGGCGCAGAAAGAGAATTAAGGGAAGCTCTTTTAGACGTGGATCAAGACCAATTTGTTAAAGCCTTTACCACGTCAACAACAAAGTGGAATTTTAATCCCCCAGCTTCACCGCATATGGGAGGCGCTTGGGAACGACTAGTACGCTCTGTAAAGACGGTTTTATATAACATTATGACATCCCGAGCACCAAGTGATGAATTGCTCATAAGTATGATGATGGAAGTTGAAAATATAATAAATTCGAGGCCCCTTGCTTATGTTCCCGTAGACAACGAAACAGAGGAGGCAGTGACTCCTAATCACTTTCTGTTGGGCAGCTCTAGTGGTCTCAAACCTTTGTCTACGTGCAATGACAGCGGAATTGTCCTAAAACAAAATTGGTTGATCTCGCAACAATATGCGAACATTTTTTGGAAAAAATGGCTGGCAGAATATTTGCCTTCCCTAACATGTAGGTCAAAGTGGTTTGAAAAACAGAAAGCTTTATGTCAGGGGGACTTAGTAATAATTGTTGATCCTTCTCTTCCGCGAAATGTTTGGTTACGAGGAAAGGTACAACAAACAAGATTAGCAAAAGACGGGCAAGTAAGGAGTGCAAAGGTGCTTACCTCAAGTGGTATCCTGGAAAGGCCTGTAGCAAAGCTTGCTGTTTTAGACGTGGCTTCCCGTAAAGAGTATGCAGATGAAGACACATCTTGCCATACTGGGGGGGAGGATGTTGCCGCCACTGGCAAAAACAGCTAAAATTAGTTTTACGAATTTGCATTACTTGTTAGGAAATAATCTATTGCAATGAAATATTAAATGTTCGGAGTAAGCGCTACTCGCGCCATTTACAAAACTCCATTTCTTTTTTTATTAATTATAAACCTTGCTCTTACTAGGCTGGCGTGGTGTTTGTACTTAGCCCAAAATAATTAATAATTATTCAAAATTAAAGCTCTAGTGGTTTCCATACCAAAAAGTGAGTTGGTTTTACATGCATTTTATTAAATTGTTATTTTATAAGTTCTCTAAATAATACCATATGTATGTATATAATTTTAGGAATTTTAATATAGGAAACATTGGATGAATAAATGTATATTTTAATTTGATCCCGTGTCTTCCTTATTCAAAATCCAGTGGAAATCATTAGCGAGGCGTATATCTCATCGCAACAGTGCCCATAAAACTTATTTAATTTTAAAAATTCAATAATTACAAAAATGATTTTTTTAAAGAAATTGTATAATTCCGCCACAATAGAAATGGGTATGTTAGTACGATATGGACATCCGCGTTCTATTCAGAATAACCGTAAAAATAGTTCACCAATTGTTTGGCAAAATGTATCACAACATATTCCGTTGTTATCTCATGGGACCTCTACAAGTTGTGATCACTTTAGTCGACAATTATCATGTTTGTACATAAAGAAAACAGATGGTAAGTGCGTTTTTTTCTAAATTTAATCAGCACGTTATTACAAAAGATTTTCGCTGGTTGAACAATTAAAACAAATCATTTTAATATTAATAAAAAAGTTGGCTTTTTCTTCTCAAAATAAAAGATTTGGCACAATAGCGCCCATACCATATGAACCAGGAGGACAAAATTTGCCTAAGATACATGCATATACATACATACATTTACATATGTATGTATAAAATTTATTTACGGGCATGTTCTAGAAATTGAAATGCAGTGGATTTGAAATCGAGCAAATTTAAAAAACGATCTTGCACTGAAAGTTCATACAAATATGATTTTATTAATTTTTGCTGGTTCACACACGTCAAGTTTGACTCGTCAAGTCTTGAGCATTTTGGAGAGAAGGGAAAAGAGAAGGCCATTAGTTTTCCCCTCTCTCCTAAAAACTCAAGACTGGACGAGGCAAACTTGACGTGTGTGAACCGGCACTTTAATTTTGTGAGTACCAATTAGCTTTACAAGAACAACTCTTAAGCAACCCATACACCTGCAGTATTATTGTATATGATATCCGCCATATTATTTCCATTTTGTCCTATATTATGCAATAAGTCGCACAAAAATTTAATTTATTCAATAAAAAGGTAAACATAACCTATAGAAATAACATAAACAGCATTGTACAATGTTGCCAACACATTTCAATTTATTTTCGTTGTGCAATAAAAATCAAAAGTATTTTGATTGTTGCCAATCTATTGTGCCATCATCGTATATCACATACACATTGGCGATATAATTGTACAATACGTAAAACTAAACAATTTTATTGTAAGTGTATGAGCCGCTTTAAAACCAGAAAGAACTACGGTAATTTTGTAGAAACTATTTCGCTCGATTTCGATTTTACTTCATTCCAAATTCTAGAACATGCCCGTTAGTATCAAAAATAAT
The DNA here is from genome assembly GCA_949318255.1 of Pollenia labialis. NCBI lineage: Eukaryota > Metazoa > Arthropoda > Insecta > Diptera > Polleniidae > Pollenia > Pollenia labialis. The sequence continues at coordinate 59,067,001 of OX439140.1, forward strand.
ACAATCCGATTTATTTGGATTGTTTACGAAAGGCGGATTATCAGGTTATATGGTTATGTAGTTATATTAATAGCAACAAAATATATTAATTTGTTGTTGTGAAAATAACTTAATAGCCATATAACTTGATAAGTAGCCTTCTGTGAACAACCCTTACAAAACAATCCAGGATCCAAGATTTAACTTAATTAAATTATAAATTATTTCGTACTGAAAATCACCTGACGACCTCATTATTTTAAGTAACGCCCATACATTAGTGTTCCTGTAATGAGGGTTTTGCCGCGATAGCGACTTCATGAAAAAAATATCTTTCAAATTTGACTGAAATGTTTTCCATATATTTACAATAAGGTATTCACGTTAATTCTTTTTGCCCTTGCAACCTATTTGACGTGAGCAACCTTTTTTGTTTGTACCTCAAATTTTATGGCAACAGGAAATATGGCCCCAAAAATTAAATGAAAATTTACCCCAAATTTTTTAATAAAAAATTAACAAAAAAAAAAAAAATGAAAAATAACCCTAAAAATAAAATGAAATATGACCCTTAATTTAATGGTTATTCTTCATTATGAAAAATTACCTCAAAACTTATAATGAATTTTAACTCCAAAAAAGAACACAAAGAAAGTTATCAGGCATGTTCTGGAAATCGAAATCACGTGAAATTGAAACCGAACAAATTTTGAAAACCCTCCCGTATTTATATACCACATACCTAAACCTTAACTGCTTTTGAAATTAGAAAATGCTGCGATCGTTTTTACAAAAATTCAATTGAAAATCTTCATCGATTTCACTTTCACGTGATTTCGATTTCCAGAACATATTAAAAATATGCCCGAAACTAAAAATCCCAAATTAAGAATCCCGATTTCAAAATCCGAATAATTATACAGTTTTGGTTTTAAAAATCGTACGATTGATAGCATCGTTGGGCTTTCGGATATGCGCAGAGATTTTTTCCTCTATGGTATAACGAGCACTTGCTTTGCTTACTTACACGATATAGCCGGCATTCGGCCGGGCGCAAGAATTTTTTTTATGGTATAACGAACACTTGCATCGCTAACTAAAGCATCTCTGCATAACCGGCAAGGATTTTCTCCACTTTGATATAAGAATTCGGGTTTTTTTATACTATCCCTAGAAACTTTTACATAAAGTTTTATACAATTTGTGTAAAAATGTTTTGGGTGATTTTTCATTTCTTTAAATTTACATTTTTTATTAGTTAACGAAAAATAGCCCCAAAGTAAAGATTGTGATTTTATTTGCGACCTTTTTTTCATTCCTTGATATTTGGGGCATTTTTCACTCCAATTAAAATACAAAAACACGAAAAATAAATGAAATGTAAACGCAAAAAACAAAAAAATTGGCCCGAAATTGCGTGTTGTTGTGTCACATGTAAAATTTTGGGGCCGTTCATCATTTTTCTTTTAGGGCCATATTTCCTAGTTTCATTTTGCGCACCGCCATTTAAAGCTAGTCTGAAACAATTATTTAAATAACGCAACTTTCATTTAACAAAATCACTTGCGTTTATTTCCAAAAAAATGTTATATGTAATAAATTTGAGCCGTAGGTCTCGTGAAAAATATACAAAATGATTAATGTTACTAAATTATAAGTCAAATTTATAATTATAACTACATATGTTCATACATATGTATATAATTTGCAGAGTAGTAGTCCAGTACATATCTTTATTATTTCTGCTCCTTCCATTTTTAAGACGCTCTTCTTTTTTAATTGTTTTATTTTTCAGAGTTCATATTCAAACACTATTTCTATTCTTTGTCAATTTAAAGTTTTTTCTTTTTGTTTTCCCCTAACAACTACAATTAGACCCCTTACAGACTTTGCAAGTTAGTGGAGCAAGCTACTTGCCAAGAACAACAAATTCTGTACAATTTTTTCCCCCTTTTTAGCTTATCTAAAATCTTTGGATGAAGCTTCCTTATCCCACCAACGATAAATTGCACATTAAAACTAAATCTAATTAATCAAAAACATTTACGTTAAAAGGAATTTCTGCGTTGTTGTTTGGTGAAGAGTTTATTTTATACTACATCTGTATTTAACATGTCCATATTAATTAATAAAACACTTTTTTCATTATTTTTAAACATATTTTACAAAAATATTCACCCTTATTCCATTTAGCGTCATCAATACGAAACGATAACGTTATGTGTCGATTCTTGCAAATCGGTATGCCCATTGTCAATATCAACTTTTATCGATAAGCGTCGATGTATTTTTGGTATGCCGTACGCAACGTTAACGATGGCATCGATATAAATTGACTCTGATTTTGTCGACAGTCTTATTGGCGTCGAAACAGTTTTATTCCTTTTTAACTTTACAATAATAATAATGTTTAATTAAAAAAATGGAAAATGAGCAACAATGCTACGCGAAAATTGCAAAAATTTGCAAAATTAGCGAAAATTCGCGAAAATTTTTAATATTTCAAACAAGCCATAAAATTGATTAAAAGTCCCTAAAACTATAAGGAATAGCAAAAATTCCATAAAAATGTCTAAATTAGCGGAAATTCGCGAATTTAAGCCATGTGTCTGATAGACGGAACTTTTCGTCTAAGTTTTCTGATTCTTTAGATCTTTAACGATTTTTAATAGATATCAAACTTTTCTATCATATCGTATTTTATGGCTTTTTTGACATATTGAAAACTTTTACGAATTTTTGCAAATTTTTATTTTTTTTTGTATTGTTACGACATTAAGTTTTTAACCGATTAAACGAGTTTAAATAAATGTTTGGGGTTTGTTTTCATGTTTGCAATTTTTCGCGAATTTTAGCCATGTTCGCGAAAGAAGTGATTTTTTCATGTGATTCTCTACAGCTTTAACGTTTTTTAATAAATATTAAATATTGTTATTTTACTGCAATTAGGAAATTTTTGCGAATTTCCGAATATTTAGCCATTTGTATGGAACCTTTGGCATTCCTTATGGTTTTAGGGACTTTAAATCAATTTTATTGCTTGTTTGCAATATTTAAAATTTTCGGGAATTTCCGCTATTTCTGCAAATTTTCCGAATGTTTGCAATTTTCGCGTAACTTTTTGTTGCTCTTTTGGCAATCGTCGCCGTTATAAATATAGCCCCATATATAAACCGAAGTCTGTTTTTTACAGGGCACAATCAACACTGTCGATTTATACGGGGCATTAGTGATTGTGAATTTTGTTAGAATAAATCAAGCTTTTCTTTTTTAGAGCATACCATTTTTAAGAAATGAACATCAAATTGCATTTTTTTTTATAAAAACTTAAAACAAAAGAAACCAACTGTCTAAGTTATTAGAGATGTGCTTTAAAAAACGATAAACAATCGACATCGTTACACTGCTGTTATAGAATACAAGTTTTGTATCGAATTGATAACGACGTCGATGAAAATTGAGTTTGATATTTAATTGATGACGATGACGACGACGTTAAATGGAATAAGGGTGATTATCATAAAATGCAGACACTTATTAAAATGTCATTTTATTTTTGGTTTAAAGAAGGGTAAAACGAACAATAAATTTTCTTACTTTATGAATGGTTTATTAAAGGTTTAATAGACTATTTTTCGTTTATGAATACAACTTTAGCAATTTTGCCTTATATTTGTTTAATTAACCATTAATAAATTTTTATGAATACGGCTGTTAGTATTTTGTTTAATTTGGTAATGCCATAAAAGTTGCACAACTTTCATATTTTAACTGGGATAATCTTGCATTTAGGACCCTGAACTTTTGCTTTTTCGCAAGAGTGCCACTTTTGACGTGAATACCTTTATTGTTATTTTTGTGTTGGCCTTTAGAGGTCTGTTACTTCACTTATTGTCCCTTATTCTGGGTACACACTATGCATGTTTTGACACATACACTGCAATCAACAATGAAATCATAAACGCAATGTCGGTTCTGGTTTTTTTATATTAACATAAACATCGCGAGAGAAATACGTTTGAAAAAATGACACGTGAACTAAGTGAAATAGCAGCAATTATTGTATAATTTTGTATAAATTAATAAAATTAACCCAAGCCTCATTTTTTCAATTGGCACTTTTTCAAGTTTTTTACTTTTTTATGCGGTTAAAATTTTTTTTAAATGTAGATGCTTACATCACAGAATCTGGGCTTACAGCTTGCTTGTTTTCAATGTACTAAACAGATAAAAACATGAAATCACGAGAACTAGGTTCAATTTTAAAGTCTTATATTGTTTTTCTCAAAATACGGCTAATTAAGTACTAATAAGGGGTCATACCTTTTTACCATAAATTTTTTTCAAATTAATTGATTTTCGGGCAGTTAAAAAAAACTTATTCAAAATTTGGACAACAACAATGACTGCTCAACACATTTACCCTCCAATATGACAAAAAGACATTTGCCGAAAACTGATTCCTAATAGAAGAGTTTGTGTAAAAATAAATAAGAAAAATTTAAACCAAATTCCACCAAAGCAGTTAAAATAAATATTCGGCATTATTACGAGTGTCGTTGTAGTCAAAACCAAGTCGTTTTTAAAAATTGTTATTATGATTGTCGTAGTCGGCATTAATTTAAAATGATATTGACAAAAATGTTCAACGACTACGACTTTAAGCACGACAATGACTCTCGTAATAACACTAATTAATTTTTGAATTATGCAATTTATTTTTCATGTAAAGACCCTACTTCTGACATTGATTATTGTGATCCTGAACCGGATTGTGGAAATGCAGTTGAAAGTTTATCAAACAGCAATGACGTGAATTCCAGTATTGCAGCAATTAACAAATCTGCTTACAAGGTCGGCCGTATACATGCTGTTATTGGGCCCGTTGTTGATGTTATATTTGATGACGAAAATATTCCACATATTTTGAATGCTATGGAGGTTTCTGAATACAAAGCCGGTCCGCGTTTAGTTTTGGAGGTACCTATTGTGTTTTTAAACGGGGAATAAATATAGTTTATGGGTAGTACTAAATATTAAGAAAAGTTTTGTATTAGTGATTGAGTTTAGAATGGGGATTAAAAAATTTTTTTTCGGTAGTCAACAATTTAAGTTAATTTAAGCTATTATTATTATCAAATAACTACAACATTGAAATACATAAACCTGTTATGAGGTCTCTTAATATTTTTAAACTTATAACAACTTGCCGTTAGTTACAGGTAGATTTTGTACCACAAAAACAAAAAAATTTTACTATTAAAACCTTGGTTTAAACATAAGGCAAGTTTTTCCTTAAAGATAAGTTAAATTAAATTTGAAATAAACAAAAACTTGTTATGCATACGTCCGACAAACTAATTTTTTTCTAAAATGCGCAGTCGTTTTAGAAACATAATTTTTTTTTTTTTGGAAAAAGAATATTTTTTTTATCAAAATTTCGAAATTTTTGTTTTTTAAAAATTCATAAAAAAATGGAAAATGCAGCTAGGCTATTAATATTTTGCAGACTATAAAAAACGAAGCCATATAATCAGTTATTATAATCAATGATTTTGTTGATGCTTTGTTGACATTTTCTTCGTGGACATATTTTTATGCCAAAATTTATTTTTCTAGGTTTAAACTTGTTTAAATTCTAGCATTTAACCCGGTGGGGACTCATGCTGGAAGAATGGGTCTGGAATTGTACGACTACTGTAGAAGTTGTCAGAACGAGGAGGAAGAGGAGACTGTGCTCCACTTTCTCTGTCATTGCCCTGGACTGCGGGGTATTAGGGTGGAATGCCTGGGGGAACCGGTGTTTGCCTGTTTGGAGGATCTATCTGGGATGGAACTGAAATCGCTCCTTCTCTTCACTAGGAAGACGAGGTGGTTGGACTTTGCAGTGACGCCATCTGAGTGACTGCTCTAAGGGATGGGCATTGGCGCAGGGTATCACAAAGGGACCAATAAAGGACCCAAGTGAGCTGTCTTTGATGGCTGCCCATGGAACCTAACCTAACCTAGCATTTAACCCGCTACTTTGGAAGAACCAAAAAGCTAAAGAAAAATATCAAATTTCCTTTTTTTGGGTACTATATTTTTCCCCCATTAAAGTATCAATAATTTCAGTATTGTAGTTGCAGCCCATAATTTAGTACGAATGTGTCAATGAATGGAGGAAAATGTTTTGTAAAAAAAAGTACCAAAAATAGTTATGATTTTCACTCACCAAATTCGTGTACGTATTTTTTTGATATGTTTCGAATGTGGTTTTAACTTTGTTTCTATGTTAATTAGTTAAAAAGATAGATGGGGTGGCGAAAAAAGTACTAAAATTCAGATTTTACTCGTTTACTCCCTAATAGAGTCTAGTTTCAAAAAAGTACCAGACACCTGTCCGCTTATTTTTCTAAAGAACAACGATAAGTATTACATTTATTTTGCATCTCTTTTAGCTTTGGCGATATAAGGTTACCGAATTTTCCCGTTTTTACCTTTTTACCCCCTAAACATTCGAATTTCGAAAAATCCCGTCTTAGTGGATCGATTTGTGGAGTGACCAATCGCTAGTCCAAGTTTTTAGGGTCAGCGGTTTGGGCTGGGTGATGTTGAATGAGTCACGCAACTCTTTTATATATATACATAGATTATATATTTCTTAAAAGTGAAACAATTGGAGCGGAACATATCCAAATTCGATAAGATATGGAGGTTTTCTTTTCTGGCACAAACTGTTGCCAACATATTTTGCACCTCTTCTTTAGGGTTATTCACGCTCTCATAATCAGTGTTACTAGAACTAAAATTAAGAAATAAAATGGCCAAAAAAGGTTAACATTTTTTTTAATTCAAACCACATGCAAAAAGAACACCAAAATTAAAATAATACATTTAATATTTTTTTGCATTAAATTTGTAAATAAAAAAGATTCACAATACTAGCAACATTTTCTCTGGGTGCTTACAATGAGAGCAACAATTTTTTTTCGCAAACACACTTTTTCAGTAAAAAAAAAACCATTTGCAAATTATGTTCCGTACAATTTTACGCAAAAATTTTTATTTTCATAACATATTTATTGTTCTAATGTTCATTTAAAACATAAAAAAAAAATCATTTACAATTGCATGCAAATTGTTGCTGAAGTTGAGAAGTAGACTAAATTTTTCAAAAATCTAGTTATGTACATGAGACAAAAGAAAATTCTAACTGCCTCTATTCCAAAATAATATATTCGTCATAACAACAAAATTTTAAAAACTCACAACTTTGTTTTATTTAGTAACTCCCAAACAAATACTACTCCCGAAAACAGCCTTTAGTGCTATAACTTTCTTATAAATGTTGGTATTGACATACAAATTGCCACAATAACTTTTACGATATGTACTGTTGTGCTGGTAGGTCCAAAATTTATCATATGTCCCATATAAACCCCCTCTTTAAATCGGTTAGATGCAAACAAATATCATATAGATGAAGATATCTTAATAATATTCGGAGCAAATAACTATAATATAATTCTTAACCATATAATTCTCTTTTTGCGCCATGAGTCCCAAATTGAGTACACTCACAAACAATTTTTTTTTAAATATAGTGTAGGGTATCATATGGCGGGCTTGTTTGACTATATACACTGCACCTTCTTCCTTGATTTTTTTCCAATTATGAGTTAACATAAATACGTTTTCCCATGCCTTTAACATAAGCTGAGCAATAAGAAATATTGCTCTGTTATTCTGCCGACGTTATTCGCAAATTGCTGAGACATTTATCTTTAGTGTGGACCTGGGGATATACACTATCCCATAAAGTTTTAAGTAATTTACGAAAATGCTGTGGGAGAACACTCGTTTTCCACTTTGCACAAATAATCTTTACTGTTTTAATTTAATTCTAAAGATAAGTAACTGTGGAGTGAAGAAATCTTGGGAGGTATGCATTAATTGAAAATGACAAGGGCACCATTTCGTAAAGAAAGTCAATCTAAATCAAAAAAGATTTTAGATTTAATACATACCGACGTTTGTGGGCCAATGCAAACGATCACTCCCGGAAAAAAGCGTTACTATTTAACATTTATTGATGATTGCAGCCGTTTTACAGTTTATTTGCTAAATTCTAAAGACGAAGTTTTGAAAAACTAAAATGCTATCTTGAATTAGTAAAGAATAAGTTTTCTAGATATCCATTAACTATAATATAAGATAATGGTGGGGAATATACGGCTAAATATGTCCGAAGCTACTTCGATTCAAAAGGCATCCAGTATTCAGTTCCCTATTGTCCTCAGCAAAATGGAATTGCTGAAAGAAAGTACAGAAGTTTAACATAAATGGCTAGAAGTATGCTTACTGAAGCGCAATTACCAAAATAGTTTTGGGGAGAGGCCATTAATACCGCAAATTTTATTAAGAACAAATGTTTTTTAAAATTAATAAAATGTACTCCATGTCAATTGTGGGAAAACAAGATTCCTGATGTTGAACAATTTAAGATTGTTGGTGAAAAAGGTCATGTTCTTATACCGTAAGAGAAACGTAAAAAATTGGACAACAAAACAGAAGTTTTAGTTTTTATGGGGTATGATAAGCATTCAAAAGGTTATCGTATGGTTAATGTTAAGACTAATGTCGTCACTATAAGCCGTGATATCAATCTTTTAAAGCCCGATGCTTCTAAAAATATTAATTCACTTGATCCAGCAAATAATTACTAAGATTTTGTTGAAATTTTAAATGAAACAACGGCAGATAACCAGAAATCGAATAAAGGGGATCACTATGATAATATTTTATCTGATGATGACACATCATTTCAAAGCCTTAAAGAATTTGCTACTGCAGACGAAGATTTAAACGTTGATTTAGATAAAAATAAAACATTGGTGGAATATAATCAAAATATAGTTCAAGAGCTGGTCGAAAAAAGTTCTGAAAAATGTCGAAGATCATTACGAAATAATAAAGGTAAACATCCCGATCGTTTTGGTTATAATGAAGAGAGCGAAAAATGGGTTGCTGCAATGAAAGAAGAATACACAATTTTAAAAGGCTCAAATATGTGGGAATTGGTGTTTGCTCCGGCTAATGCCAACATCGTCAGTTGTAAATGGACGTATAAGGTAAAACGGGATGTAGAAGGTAAGCCGCTGAGGTTAAAGGCGCGTTTGGTTGCCCGTGGTTTTACTCAAAAATTCGGCGATGATTACTATGAAGTTTATGCATCTGTTGTCAAACAAGCAACGTTAAGAGTTTTATTATCTGTCGCTGGTGTCAAGAAGATGTCAATAGTTCATTTTGATGTGAAATCTGCTTTTCTAAATGGAGATCTCAAGGAAGTTATCTACATGAAACAACCACCTGGATTTGAGGAAGGGAACAAACTTGTATGCAAACTTAAGAAAAGTATATATGGGCTCAAGCAAGCTGCTCACGTGTGGAATCAGTCACTACATGACGTCATATGTTCAGGGGGATTTAGGCAGTGTCAAGCGGACCCATGTCTATATACAAAATACACCAACGAGGAAGGGCAAGTGTATATGTTAATTTACGTTGATGGTATTTTGGTTGCAACTCAACTCTACTTAGAGGTAGAAAAGTGTTATCATCAAAATTTGATAAAAATTGCCTAGGAAAAGTTAGTAATTTCTTGGGAATCGAAATATTTCAGGATAAAGATTCAAATTATTGCATCCGTCAATCCACTTATATAAGAAATCTTGTTAAGGAATTTGGTTTACAAGATTCAAAAATATCCCAATACCCATTGGATCCAGGATATGGTAAAACTGATTCAGAAAATTTATTTATTTATTACATAAAGTTTAGCAAATAACAAGAAATTATTTAAAATAATGCTATAGTTTTATCAATTTACTGGTCACGCTTTTGTTTGATTTTATCGTCAAATATTTGTTAGGTCTGAAGATACCTTTTGTCATATCTATGTATTTTGTTGGTTCCTTACCTTCGTGAATTGTTTTATTTTTATTCTAATTAACTTTTTATTACAAAAACTAATTTGATTTTTGTATTTTTATGTATTCGAATAAAAACCGGTTAACCGGTTATTTTAAAAATGCTTAACCGAAAACCGGGTTTTTAAAAATAGCAACTATTCGGAATATTCAAAAACCGGTTATTGAAAAAAGTCGAATAATCGATCACCCTAATATTCGTACTCCGTGGCTGATTTTTTTTTTACAAAATTAGCTTTTAAAATTAAAATTATATCGATATGTATAGCAATTATTATCTAACCCTTAGATATTTGCTTAATAAATTAATTATGTACATATTGCAATAATTAAATTTGTAACTAGTACATTAATTACTACCACATATATATTTTTACTCAATAAATTCAGTAGTTTTCCAAGACATAATTTTTTAAACCTTAATAAATTTAGAATTTTACATGATGGAGTTACTAATATGTAATATGTTTGATTAAATATTTTGACAAAATTGCAAGTGTTGTTGAAAAATCTATCAAGAAATATTAATATTTGCAATTGGTTCTTAACAGGCTAATAAATCGGAATTTTTTATCCATCATGTGAAAGATATTTCGAAGTAGTTTCTTATATTACCAATACTTTTTAGATTCAGTTTTTAAAGTTATTGATAAAGGGAACGTTCGTAAATGCAGTTGTTGGGTGACCCTTGCGCATAAGTAAAGTTTAATGTTCATAAAAGCATCACTTGTAAGAAACTTGGCATCACTCTTATATGTCAAAAGTTTTTTATGCTGTCATGCCGCAGCTCTGCAGCAAATTTTTTTCTGATGCAATAAATTTTGACATAAAAAAAATCGTTTTATTTTTCTTTTGTGATGCTTTTTCTTGTAATTTATAAGAACACTGTCACTTTTTTTTCAATATTTTCAATAGAATTTGTCATCTATATTGTTGATAACATTTTTTTATTATTTTATGTTTGCCCATTAAACTTCTGAAATTTAGCTCGTGTTCAAAAATTCAAACTTTGCACAGCTGTTGTGCAGTAAAAAAAGTATTAAGGCCCAACAATAATGTGCTTAAGTTGGCTTAATCAAATGTGCGAATACATGTAAATTAAATAAGGCAAACCATATTGAACTTAAGGAAACTTTTTGCTAAATTTAATAAAACTGTCATTTGCTTAAGCAGGGTGCAAATCTAATCGCACATTCTGTACGAAATCAAATGTTTTTTTAATTTTATTTATGTTTTTTCAAGTACGTTTGAGAGACTTTTTGTTAATTTTTGACAGTAAGTTAAGCAAGGCTATGCATATTATGGTTGGGCCTTTAGCATTATAACTGCAACTGGTAACCACGCATCAGCAACAACATTTTGCATCACTGCAGCAGTGATGCCCAGCTTTTATATATTTACGTACGTACCCAACGTGTTCTGAAACTTTTATGACGTGCGATGACGGAACAAAATTTTTATTTTAAAAGCAGTATATATTTTTTTATTTAATCTGCTGTTACAAAAACAAAATATTTTAAATGATTTTTAATAAATTCATTTGTTTTTACGCTATAAAATTTATTATAAATAAGTATTTATAATTTATTGGCTTAAATTAAGTTTGTTACGAGTCTTGAATTATGCATGTTTTTCCATTTCATAAAAGTTTAAAAAAATGATAGTGGCACCACTGATATATAAATACACAATAAAAAAACAGCTGTTTTTAATTTTTCAATTGTAGCTGTCGTCTTCAAAATAATTCAGTAGCTGTCTACACGACTGTAATTGCACCCAGCAGCATTTGTAGTCGTGTGTTCGTGTATCCTGCTGTGGCGAATGTGTTTAATGCATTACAGTAAAATGCAGTAAATGAGTAAACTGAAAAATTTTGTCTCACCAACATTGTTGCCAACTTTTTTTGAAGACTTCCCGTCAAATCTCACTTCAAAAACCGTTAGAAAACGCTAAATTTTTTATTTAGCTTAAAATGTTTTAAAAATATCGCTAAAATCTAAATATTGTGTACGCTTTTTTAAATGTGTGTCTTTCAATTAAAATTATATTGTAAGGTTTTTAATTTCACTAACTCTTCCAGTCCCGCGAACATACAAAATGTGGATATTCATATTAAATTCAGAGATTTGTATTGCTTGAAATCTATACAGACATTAGAGTTAAGTGCACTTAATATAGTTTTGGTGATAATGCTAAAAATTTTAGACCGTAGACCAAGATAAAAAAAAATCGTAAAAGAAAAGATGGAAGTAAATGCAAGACAATCGATTTAAAATTTTATACTATTTTATATTTGATAATCATATACATATGTATATACATTTACTTTCTGAGGGACATTAATATAACATGGCCACTACTGCTTTATAACGTTTATAATGGTTAAACGTTTTTGCTTGCCATTATTTTAAACATTCATGCTTGAAAACTGTTTACAATCCTAACAAACGAATAGATAATTTTTGTTTCGCTCCGAAGTCTTCGCTTAGATTTATACACATTATTTCTCACTTTTTTAGGAAAACTAGATATAAGGTTTGCATCCGTAAATTAAAAAAAAATTATAGAAGAATTTTGGCATATGGGCATTTCCATTTTGACGTGTCGTGATATTTGTAGCACAAAATGTAAAAAAATTAAATGACAAAGTCAAATTTGTAAAAAGGGTTTTTATATATACAAAGTAATGAAGTAGCTCTACATTCAGTAAAAAAATTACAGTAATCGACGCTAAGGATTTGCAGATATAAGCAAAAATCTGCCCTGGCGTGACGTTAAAAAAACGGAAGTGGGTTTTGATTGCATTACAAAACTGAAAAATACTGCGAATTGAGCAAGAAGCTTTGCACAAAACCTTTTTCAGTAAACTAAGAACTTATATAGATTTATTTTTCAAGCTATCAAATTTAAAAATCTTTGCTCGTTTTAAGGTAAATATGGGAATTTTCAGCTAAAAGTCTCCTTTTTTTTATGTAACGCCAGATTGAAAATAAGGTTGTATTTTCGGACCATGTTGTTCAATCGTTATCCCTTTTGTTACCTTATGTAGAGCTTATTGCGCTTTACACCAAAATATAAAAAAGTAAACGATACATATAAATTTTTTTGAGAAACAATTTAAAATACTTCTGGCGTTACGTGACAAAAAGTAGACTTTTCGCTGGAAATGCCCATATCTAGTTACAAGCTGGCTTATACTAAACAATAAACTTATATCAACCCAGGCAAAGGTGTAAAATGGCGCTTTCTTGTTGTTTTTTAAAGCATCACAATTCTCGAATTACAGTACGTTTGACAGCCGTGTTGAAATTGTATCCGATGGATAATAAAAAATACTTTTAATTTTTGTTTTTAAGTGCTTTAATATAAACATTGATTTGCTGTAGACAACACCCTTTTAACTTAAGCTTTGACTAAAGATTATATTTTGATCAATCAAAGTTGATAACACTGGTCTGCCGTAAAAATTGTTTTAGTCCGTTCTCAGTTTTTTTCTACCACGTCTAGTTTCAGTTTAACTTCCTAATAAGAACATTTATAAAATTTGCTTAGAATGTTGTAAAATGTTTTATTACGGAAACAAATTTAATTTCCACAAAAAACAATTTTTTCTTAAAACTTAATAACTTTAATTGAAAACAAATATTTAAAATCTCTTATTTTGAGATAAAAATTGGTATTTTCAAATGCCCAAAACATAAATTTTATTTTCTAATGATATAAAAAAAACCGCCAGATTTTCCGCTAACCGCCAAAACGGAAATTTTACCCCGATGGACACGTAAAAGCCGCTAGAATCGCGGTAAAACCGTCAAATTGGCAACAGTGCTCACCAATAGCTGTACGCGAACGCAAATTTTGTAAAATTTTACTGTAAAAATTTCTGCAGTAAAAATTTGTAAATACTCAATTTGTGTTCTCATTTACTGTATTTTGTGTACTGGAACGCAATTTCGTAAAATGCAGTAAAGTTCAGTAAAAAATAGTAAAAACGTTTGTGTTCTCTAACGCAGCTAATGTGAACATAGCTTTACTCGAAAAGAAAACTGCAAGTGAGTGAGTGATTTTGACATTTGCATTCGTAATGTTGACAACTTCTTAAGCATTGTTGAACCGGATTTTGTATGAAAGCACTTACGTTTTCTTTCGAGCTGTCGTTCGTATCAACGGTCATACAGAAGTGAAGTTGATGAATCCAAATCAACTTTCATGTACTTCGACGAAAAAAACGGGACCAACAAGCAAACTAAATAATCATTTCCTTTAATTCCAATATTTATTTTGATTATAATACCACATCTTTAGTATTAAAAATTTATTTTGTCACATCAAGACAATGTTAAATCTCACTTACTATTAACAAAAGTAGCATTGTTGAACCGGATTTTGTATGAAAGCACTTACGTTTTCTTTCGAGCTGTCGTTCGTATCAACGGTCATACAGAAGTGCAGTTGATGAATCCAAATCAACTTTCATGTACTTCGACGAAAAAAACGGGACCAACAAGCAAACTAAATAATCATTTCCTTTAATTCCAATATTTATTTTGATTATAATACCACATCTTTAGTATTAAAAATTTATTTTGTCACATCAAGACAATGTTAAATCTCACTTACTATTAACAAAAGTAGGGGGTTACGCTTACGTGGTCAAATATTTAATAAGTGTGACCGTAGCTTTAGAATGCGAACGCACGCTTTCGTTCGAAATTCATAAACCGCCCATATATCTTTTTTGTAATTAGTTAGTATGTACATTGTACATATGTAGCTTGAATTTTCTTTAATTACTGACATATTTTTGAAGGATTTGTTAATGAAAATCAAACTTAAAATTTTATGAGTTTTAAGGGCGTTGCTTTTATACATTATCTTAGATAGATAAGTTTGAAGCAGATTTTTTCTAGTAAGTGGATGTAATATAAAACAAAGTTCATGGTGAACCACAGAGCACACAGAGATGAAAAAAGTGCCGTAAGAAAAATGCCCAAACCATTTGCGAGGGCAGCTTACGAAGAAAGAGATATGTATAAATCGTTTTATGTAGTATTATGCAATAAACACATTCGAGGCAGCAGGTTACCGACGTGAATATGTCAACTAGAATACATGTCTGTGGCTACATGGCTGCAAGTTGTTGTCTGTGCTTATTTTGTTGTTGTAGTCAAATTAAACTACCCTACAAGAAATGAATAAGCGAGTAGTCTCATTTTAATTTCTTGTAGGGAAGAAATGAATGAGCGAGTAGTCACATTTTTCATTTTGGTGTTAAGAAAATTATAGAAAGAAATGACCGAAATCAAGTTTTCGGTCACATTAGGTCATTCCTTTTTATCATTTTCTTAACACCAAAATGAAAAATGTGACTACTCGCTCATTCATATCTTGTAGGGGTAATTTCTATTTTTGTCCACTACAAAACAGAAAGTGCTGCTAATATAAAAATATATTTCAAGAGTAAGTGCTTACATTTTTTTTCACAGAAAATAATCGGCTTGAAACAAGAATATTAACTCAGCTCAACACCAAATTTTTATTTATATAATTTTTTTGGTATCCTTGAAAGAACATGTTTTACGCTTCAACGCTCCTAGTTTAGGAGTTATAAGGCCGTTAAAGTTGCAAAATACTTTATCCATATCTCTTAAGGTATTAAATGAATACATATATAAAATATGGGAATCTAAGGAAAACTCTCCAAATTGTGTTTCACATGGCATATTAAGCATACCGATTAACCAATAAGGAGCCAATTTTGTATATTTATACCCCGTGGATGACTTTTTTTTTATACAAAACTAGCTGCCCTGGTCCGCGTTGCTGGCCCTAAGCAAACATTAGTGTTGTATTACCAGACGATTAATATTGAGCCCTAATAGCAAAAATGATGTAACCCACAAAAAATTAGTCATATCGATAGAGCCGTTTTCTGATTTTAAGTAAATTGAAAAAAGCGTAAAAACCTAAGTTGGACCATGGCGATCATTTTTAAGAAAAAATCGTCCAAATCGGTCAAGCCGTTCTAAATTTATGCGCTAAATAGAAAAAGTGGGCGTTAACTTAAAATGGATTAATACGAACATTTGAAAGAAAAATTTGTCAAATCGATGGAGTCGTTTTCTGGTTTTTTGTAATTCGAAAAATGTGGGCGGGGCAAAATTTTCTTTCCGCAAAACCTAAGTTAGACCATGGCGATCATTTTAAAGAAAACATGTCCAAATCGATCAAGCCGTTCTCCAGTTATGCGCTTAATAGAAAAAGTGGGTGTAAAAGTAGGCGTGGTAAATTTTTCTTTCGATGAAAACCTAAAGTTGATTAATACGAACATTTTAAAGAAAAATTAGTCAACTCGATGGAGCCGTTTTCTGGTTTTTTGTAATTCGAAAAAAGTGGGCGTAAGAGTGGGCGGGGCAAAATTTTCTTTCCGTAAAAACCTAAGTTGGACCATGGCGATCATTTTAAAGAAAAAATCGTTCAAATCGGTCAAGCCGTTCTCAAGTAATGGATTTTGCCCCGCCCCTCCACCCCTCCGCCCCCAGACCGAAAATCAAAAATCAGACTTCACAGTGTCACCCGCCTGAATATTCTGAAGATAATATATGTACATATTTACGTAATAAATAAAAAAACTAAAAGTGATGATACAGCAGCGCCAATGTATTTATAATTTGATGCCGAAAGTTCCATGTCCAAAGCATGTTACAGAATCTATTTGGTATGAACGATTCAATCAACAAAAATTAATCTGGGGAAAATCATTTGAACAGCACATTAAAAACTGCTTTTTTTCCTCCGCCGCCTGCATTTGGTGTGCAGAAAACCACATCAACAGAGTAATTTCCACAGACCAACATGTTGACCAAGGGGACACTTCTTGTATATCGGGTAAAGCATTTCCGTTGTTTTCTCAACACCCATATGATGGCGGAGGAGGTAAGTAAGCAGTCTTAAGTGTGCTGTTCAAATGATTATCTCCAAACTAATTTTTGTTTGTAACATGATCTGGACATGGCACTTTCGGCCTAAAATGATAAATACATTTGCGCTGCTGCATCATCACTGGGGAGATATGTACTTTTATAAAATTTTAAAACACGAACAGAAAATACTGGTAGTATTTTGCAAAATGTAAAAATGTATTTAACATATACATATATGAAATTGTTTATATACATAAAATATAGAAAACATCTTCTCATATTCCTTTCGGTTTCGTTTTTTGTATCGCCCAATTAGTCCTAAGCACTCTTTTTAGAACAATCGTATTTTACAAAAATTTCGATTGAACATTTTTTATTTTACAAAATAAATACATACATGATAAATACAAAATACATATTTCTTGACGGCTGACAACTTTCTGACATTTTTACCATTTGAATACACAAACAAAACGCGTGTTGTTTTTTCTATTGTTGCATTGTTGTAGTTGTGCGCAGACCTACTAATTGGGCCATGGCTTTATATTTAAATTATGTCGATATAACAATAATTATTTAACCCTTATTTGCTTAATAATAATTCTGTGTTGCCGGTTTTCGGCTTTGCGGAACACTTATTAAATTTCTGCATACATATCAAGCCCTATTTGCGAATTTCTGTTGTTTTTTTCTTAAGCACTGCAATGCTTTGTTTGGATTTAGGAGGGCTTTTTCACGCTATGGTACAAATTCACCAGTGTTTACCTTTTTATTCAATAATGCCGCAACTCTACGGAAAATTTTGGCAATTATTGCTTCAATTCATTTTCTGCTACAATAACTTTTGACAGAAAAGAAATCGTTTATTTTTCTTTTGTGATTTTTAAGAAAACTGTCACTTTTTGGATCAATATTTCCAATAAAATTGTCATCGTTATTGTTGATAACATTTTTTAAATTTTTTTATGTTTGCTTATTTGAAATTAAGATCATGTCCAAATTCATTTTTTTGCACTACTGTTGTGCAGTAAAAAAGTATCAGCATCACAACTGCAACTAGTAATCACGCATCAGCAACAACATTTTACATCACTGCAGCAATGACGCATAGTTTTTATGCATTTACTTATGTACGTGCCCAACGTGTTCTGAAACTTTTACGACCAATTTTACCACGTGCATTGTCGGAAAAAAAATTTATTTTTCTATTTTAAAAGCAGTTAACGTTATAAAAGGTATTATAAATAAGTATTTACATATTTATAGGCTTTAATTAGTCTTGAATTATGCATGGTTTTCCATTTTATAAAAGTAAAAAAAAAAATAAAAAATTATAGTGCACCACTGAAATAAATTAAATACATATTGAAAAAACAGCTGTTTAAAATGTTTCAATTGTAGCTGTCGTCTTTAAAATAATTCAGTAGCTGACTACAAGACTATAAATGAACCCAGCAGCATTTGTAGTTTATTCGTGTATCCCGCTGTGGTGAATGTGTTTAATGCATTAAGTGGGGGACAGAATAGTCGCTGTAGTACAACGTTAAGAATAGCGCTGTCTAAAGTTAAAAACGGTAGTTTCAAAGTACTGTCAATAGAAAACGTAGTTGTAGTAATCGTTGCAGTTGAAGTACAAAATTCGAAATTTTGAACTTTGGGTTTGGGCGTGTGTGAAACGGTAGCAAAGTATTATGGTAAAAAAATATTTTGATGTGGGGAAAAAATTTTATGTTTGTGCCGTGTGAAATAATATCATTTTTGACGATATAAAATTTTGACTTTTGTAAAAAATAATTAAAAAATATTTATAAATGAATGAACAATTCAGGAAAATAAATACCAAGACATCATTTTTTTGTAGATGTCTCTATTTGCATTTTATTTTTTGTTTATTTTGAGTTCATACAATTTTGTAAACGTTTTTATTTTACTTTTTCAATTTAAACTTCTAATTTGCTGCTTGTCAGAAATTTTATTGGTTGTTTCAAAAATTCTACTAGCCCCCAGGGCTAGTGAAATTTTATTCACCTCAGAAGTGTCAACATTTTACTTTCAATAGTACTTTGCTACCGTTTCACACACGCCCTCAATCCTAATATTATTAAAGGCTCCTTCTGTATCTAGAAACGCGGCGAGAGTATATTCCTTATGCCTCAGGGCGTGCTAAATACATCCCACAACCTCATGTAGTACACTTGCTTATGTGGTGAGTATCAATATTACTCCTAAGATAGAGATATATTTTTTCTTTAGCTTAACATTTTTGAGCTTTTTCTGAACGCAATATACTTATTTAATCAAAAATCAATTAGTTCCACTCAAATTTTATTTAAAACAAAGATATTTCAAATAAGCTGAACAATGTATTGAATTAATTAAAATTTTTTTATTGAATCCGCTACAAAAGTGCTTGACAAAAATTTTAATTACATTAGTGTTTTAAAGCCCTGTTTTTTTTTGTGACACAAATCATAGTGCCCATAAAACTTATTTAATTTTAAAAATTCAATAATTACAAAAATGATTTTTTTAAAGAAATTGTATAATTCCGCCACAATAGAAATGGGTATGTTAGTACGATATGGACATCCGCGTTCTATTCAGAATAACCGTAAAAATAGTTCACCAATTGTTTGGCAAAATGTATCACAACATATTCCGTTGTTATCTCATGGGACCTCTACAAGTTGTGATCACTTTAGTCGACAATTATCATGTTTGTACATAAAGAAAACAGATGGTAAGTGCGTTTTTTTCTAAATTTAATCAGCACGTTATTACAAAAGATTTTCGCTGGTTGAACAATTAAAACAAATCATTTTAATATTAATAAAAAAGTTGGCTTTTTCTTCTCAAAATAAAAGATTTGGCACAATAGCGCCCATACCATATGAACCAGGAGGACAAAATTTGCCTAAGATACATGCATATACATACATACATTTACATATGTATGTATAAAATTTATTTACGGGCATGTTCTAGAAATTGAAATGCAGTGGATTTGAAATCGAGCAAATTTAAAAAACGATCTTGCACTGAAAGTTCATACAAATATGATTTTATTAATTTTTGCTGGTTCACACACGTCAAGTTTGACTCGTCAAGTCTTGAGCATTTTGGAGAGAAGGGAAAAGAGAAGGCCATTAGTTTTCCCCTCTCTCCTAAAAACTCAAGACTGGACGAGGCAAACTTGACGTGTGTGAACCGGCACTTTAATTTTGTGAGTACCAATTAGCTTTACAAGAACAACTCTTAAGCAACCCATACACCTGCAGTATTATTGTATATGATATCCGCCATATTATTTCCATTTTGTCCTATATTATGCAATAAGTCGCACAAAAATTTAATTTATTCAATAAAAAGGTAAACATAACCTATAGAAATAACATAAACAGCATTGTACAATGTTGCCAACACATTTCAATTTATTTTCGTTGTGCAATAAAAATCAAAAGTATTTTGATTGTTGCCAATCTATTGTGCCATCATCGTATATCACATACACATTGGCGATATAATTGTACAATACGTAAAACTAAACAATTTTATTGTAAGTGTATGAGCCGCTTTAAAACCAGAAAGAACTACGGTAATTTTGTAGAAACTATTTCGCTCGATTTCGATTTTACTTCATTCCAAATTCTAGAACATGCCCGTTAGTATCAAAAATAATACAATCCGATTTATTTGGATTGTTTACGAAAGGCGGATTATCAGGTTATATGGTTATGTAGTTATATTAATAGCAACAAAATATATTAATTTGTTGTTGTGAAAATAACTTAATAGCCATATAACTTGATAAGTAGCCTTCTGTGAACAACCCTTACAAAACAATCCAGGATCCAAGATTTAATTTAAATAAATTATAAATTATTTCGTACTGAAAATCACCTGACGACCTCATTATTTTAAGTAACGCCCATACATTAGTGTTCCTGTAATGAGGGTTTTGCCGCGATAGCGACTTCATGAAAAAAATATCTTTCAAATTTGACTGAAATGTTTTCCATATATTTACAATAAGGTATTCACGTTAATTCTTTTTGCCCTTGCAACCTATTTGACGTGAGCAACCTTTTTTGTTTGTACCTCAAATTTTATGGCAACAGGAAATATGGCCCCAAAAATTAAATGAAAATTTACCCCAAATTTTTTAATAAAAAATTAACAAAAAAAAAAAAAATGAAAAATAACCCTAAAAATAAAATGAAATATGACCCTTAATTTAATGGTTATTCTTCATTATGAAAAATTACCTCAAAACTTATAATGAATTTTAACTCCAAAAAAGAACACAAAGAAAGTTATCAGGCATGTTCTGGAAATCGAAATCACGTGAAATTGAAACCGAACAAATTTTGAAAACCCTCCCGTATTTATATACCACATACCTAAACCTTAACTGCTTTTGAAATTAGAAAATGCTGCGATCGTTTTTACAAAAATTCAATTGAAAATCTTCATCGATTTCACTTTCACGTGATTTCGATTTCCAGAACATATTAAAAATATGCCCGAAACTAAAAATCCCAAATTAAGAATCCCGATTTCAAAATCCGAATAATTATACAGTTTTGGTTTTAAAAATCGTACGATTGATAGCATCGTTGGGCTTTCGGATATGCGCAGAGATTTTTTCCTCTATGGTATAACGAGCACTTGCTTTGCTTACTTACACGATATAGCCGGCATTCGGCCGGGCGCAAGAATTTTTTTTATGGTATAACGAACACTTGCATCGCTAACTAAAGCATCTCTGCATAACCGGCAAGGATTTTCTCCACTTTGATATAAGAATTCGGGTTTTTTTATACTATCCCTAGAAACTTTTACATAAAGTTTTATACAATTTGTGTAAAAATGTTTTGGGTGATTTTTCATTTCTTTAAATTTACATTTTTTATTAGTTAACGAAAAATAGCCCCAAAGTAAAGATTGTGATTTTATTTGCGACCTTTTTTTCATTCCTTGATATTTGGGGCATTTTTCACTCCAATTAAAATACAAAAACACGAAAAATAAATGAAATGTAAACGCAAAAAACAAAAAAATTGGCCCGAAATTGCGTGTTGTTGTGTCACATGTAAAATTTTGGGGCCGTTCATCATTTTTCTTTTAGGGCCATATTTCCTAGTTTCATTTTGCGCACCGCCATTTAAAGCTAGTCTGAAACAATTATTTAAATAACGCAACTTTCATTTAACAAAATCACTTGCGTTTATTTCCAAAAAAATGTTATATGTAATAAATTTGAGCCGTAGGTCTCGTGAAAAATATACAAAATGATTAATGTTACTAAATTATAAGTCAAATTTATAATTATAACTACATATGTTCATACATATGTATATAATTTGCAGAGTAGTAGTCCAGTACATATCTTTATTATTTCTGCTCCTTCCATTTTTAAGACGCTCTTCTTTTTTAATTGTTTTATTTTTCAGAGTTCATATTCAAACACTATTTCTATTCTTTGTCAATTTAAAGTTTTTTCTTTTTGTTTTCCCCTAACAACTACAATTAGACCCCTTACAGACTTTGCAAGTTAGTGGAGCAAGCTACTTGCCAAGAACAACAAATTCTGTACAATTTTTCCCCCTTTTTAGCTTATCTAAAATCTTTGGATGAAGCTTCCTTATCCCACCAACGATAAATTGCACATTAAAACTAAATCTAATTAATCAAAAACATTTACGTTAAAAGGTATTTCTGCGTTGTTGTTTGGTGAAGAGTTTATTTTATACTACATCTGTATTTAACATGTCCATATTAATTAATAAAACACTTTTTTCATTATTTTTAAACATATTTTACAAAAATATTCACCCTTATTCCATTTAGCGTCATCAATACGAAACGATAACGTTATGTGTCGATTCTTGCAAATCGGTATGCCCATTGTCAATATCAACTTTTATCGATAAGCGTCGATGTATTTTTGGTATGCCGTACGCAACGTTAACGATGGCATCGATATAAATTGACTCTGATTTTGTCGACAGTCTTATTGGCGTCGAAACAGTTTTATTCCTTTTTAACTTTACAATAATAATAATGTTTAATTAAAAAAATGGAAAATGAGCAACAATGCTACGCGAAAATTGCAAAAATTTGCAAAATTAGCGAAAATTCGCGAAAATTTTTAATATTTCAAACAAGCCATAAAATTGATTAAAAGTCCCTAAAACTATAAGGAATAGCAAAAATTCCATAAAAATGTCTAAATTAGCGGAAATTCGCGAATTTAAGCCATGTGTCTGATAGACGGAACTTTTCGTCTAAGTTTTCTGATTCTTTAGATCTTTAACGATTTTTAATAGATATCAAACTTTTCTATCATATCGTATTTTATGGCTTTTTTGACATATTGAAAACTTTTACGAATTTTTGCAAATTTTTATTTTTTTTTGTATTGTTACGACATTAAGTTTTTAACCGATTAAACGAGTTTAAATAAATGTTTGGGGTTTGTTTTCATGTTTGCAATTTTTCGCGAATTTTAGCCATGTTCGCGAAAGAAGTGATTTTTTCATGTGATTCTCTACAGCTTTAACGTTTTTTAATAAATATTAAATATTGTTATTTTACTGCAATTAGGAAATTTTTGCGAATTTCCGAATATTTAGCCATTTGTATGGAACCTTTGGCATTCCTTATGGTTTTAGGGACTTTAAATCAATTTTATTGCTTGTTTGCAATATTTAAAATTTTCGGGAATTTCCGCTATTTCTGCAAATTTTCCGAATGTTTGCAATTTTCGCGTAACTTTTTGTTGCTCTTTTGGCAATCGTCGCCGTTATAAATATAGCCCCATATATAAACCGAAGTCTGTTTTTTACAGGGCACAATCAACACTGTCGATTTATACGGGGCATTAGTGATTGTGAATTTTGTTAGAATAAATCAAGCTTCTCTTTTTTAGAGCATACCATTTTTAAGAAATGAACATCAAATTGCATTTTTTTTTTATAAAAACTTAAAACAAAAGAAACCAACTGTCTAAGTTATTAGAGATGTGCTTTAAAAAACGATAAACAATCGACATCGTTACACTGCTGTTATAGAATACAAGTTTTGTATCGAATTGATAACGACGTCGATGAAAATTGAGTTTGATATTTAATTGATGACGATGACGACGACGTTAAATGGAATAAGGGTGATTATCATAAAATGCAGACACTTATTAAAATGTCATTTTATTTTTGGTTTAAAGAAGGGTAAAACGAACAATAAATTTTCTTACTTTATGAATGGTTTATTAAAGGTTTAATAGACTATTTTTCGTTTATGAATACAACTTTAGCAATTTTGCCTTATATTTGTTTAATTAACCATTAATAAATTTTTATGAATACGGCTGTTAGTATTTTGTTTAATTTGGTAATGCCATAAAAGTTGCACAACTTTCATATTTTAACTGGGATAATCTTGCATTTAGGACCCTGAACTTTTGCTTTTTCGCAAGAGTGCCACTTTTGACGTGAATACCTTTATTGTTATTTTTGTGTTGGCCTTTAGAGGTCTGTTACTTCACTTATTGTCCCTTATTCTGGGTACACACTATGCATGTTTTGACACATACACTGCAATCAACAATGAAATCATAAACGCAATGTCGGTTCTGGTTTTTTTATATTAACATAAACATCGCGAGAGAAATACGTTTGAAAAAATGACACGTGAACTAAGTGAAATAGCAGCAATTATTGTATAATTTTGTATAAATTAATAAAATTAACCCAAGCCTCATTTTTTCAATTGGCACTTTTTCAAGTTTTTTACTTTTTTATGCGGTTAAAATTTTTTTTAAATGTAGATGCTTACATCACAGAATCTGGGCTTACAGCTTGCTTGTTTTCAATGTACTAAACAGATAAAAACATGAAATCACGAGAACTAGGTTCAATTTTAAAGTCTTATATTGTTTTTCTCAAAATACGGCTAATTAAGTACTAATAAGGGGTCATACCTTTTTACCATAAATTTTTTTCAAATTAATTGATTTTCGGGCAGTTAAAAAAAACTTATTCAAAATTTGGACAACAACAATGACTGCTCAACACATTTACCCTCCAATATGACAAAAAGACATTTGCCGAAAACTGATTCCTAATAGAAGAGTTTGTGTAAAAATAAATAAGAAAAATTTAAACCAAATTCCACAAAACCAGTTAAAATAAATATTCGGCATTATTACGAGTGTCGTTGTAGTCAAAACCAAGTCGTTTTTAAAAATTGTTATTATGATTGTCGTAGTCGGCATTAATTTAAAATGATATTGACAAAAATGTTCAACGACTACGACTTTAAGCACGACAATGACTCTCGTAATAACACTAATTAATTTTTGAATTATGCAATTTATTTTTCATGTAAAGACCCTACTTCTGACATTGATTATTGTGATCCTGAACCGGATTGTGGAAATGCAGTTGAAAGTTTATCAAACAGCAATGACGTGAATTCCAGTATTCCAGCAATTAACAAATCTGCTTACAAGGTCGGCCGTATACATGCTGTTATTGGGCCCGTTGTTGATGTTATATTTGATGACGAAAATATTCCACATATTTTGAATGCTATGGAGGCTTCTGAATACAAAGCCGGTCCGCGTTTAGTTTTGGAGGTACCTATTGTGTTTTTAAACGGGGAATAAATATAGTTTATGGGTAGTACTAAATATTAAGAAAAGTTTTGTATTAGTGATTGAGTTTAGAATGGGGATTAAAAAATTTTTTTTCGGTAGTCAACAATTTAAGTTAATTTAAGCTATTATTATTATCAAATAACTACAACATTGAAATACATAAACCTGTTATGAGGTCTCTTAATATTTTTAAACTTATAACAACTTGCCGTTAGTTACAGGTAGATTTTGTACCACAAAAACAAAAAAATTTTACTATTAAAACCTTGGTTTAAACATAAGGCAAGTTTTTCCTTAAAGATAAGTTAAATTAAATTTGAAATAAACAAAAACTTGTTATGCATACGTCCGACAAACTAATTTTTTTCTAAAATGCGCAGTCGTTTTAGAAACATAATTTTTTTTTTTTTGGAAAAAGAATATTTTTTTTATCAAAATTTCGAAATTTTTGTTTTTTAAAAATTCATAAAAAAATGGAAAATGCAGCTAGGCTATTAATATTTTGCAGACTATAAAAAACGAAGCCATATAATCAGTTATTATAATCAATGATTTTGTTGATGCTTTGTTGACATTTTCTTCGTGGACATATTTTTATGCCAAAATTTATTTTTCTAGGTTTAAACTTGTTTAAATTCTAGCATTTAACCCGGTGGGGACTCATGCTGGAAGAATGGGTCTGGAATTGTACGACTACTGTAGAAGTTGTCAGAACGAGGAGGAAGAGGAGACTGTGCTCCACTTTCTCTGTCATTGCCCTGGACTGCGGGGTATTAGGGTGGAATGCCTGGGGGAACCGGTGTTTGCCTGTTTGGAGGATCTATCTGGGATGGAACTGAAATCGCTCCTTCTCTTCACTAGGAAGACGAGGTGGTTGGACTTTGCAGTGACGCCATCTGAGTGACTGCTCTAAGGGATGGGCATTGGCGCAGGGTATCACAAAGGGACCAATAAAGGACCCAAGTGAGCTGTCTTTGATGGCTGCCCATGGAACCTAACCTAACCTAGCATTTAACCCGCTACTTTGGAAGAACCAAAAAGCTAAAGAAAAATATCAAATTTCCTTTTTTTGGGTACTATATTTTTCCCCCATTAAAGTATCAATAATTTCAGTATTGTAGTTGCAGCCCATAATTTAGTACGAATGTGTCAATGAATGGAGGAAAATGTTTTGTAAAAAAAAGTACCAAAAATAGTTATGATTTTCACTCACCAAATTCGTGTACGTATTTTTTTGATATGTTTCGAATGTGGTTTTAACTTTGTTTCTATGTTAATTAGTTAAAAAGATAGATGGGGTGGCGAAAAAAGTACTAAAATTCAGATTTTACTCGTTTACTCCCTAATAGAGTCTAGTTTCAAAAAAGTACCAGACACCTGTCCGCTTATTTTTCTAAAGAACAACGATAAGTATTACATTTATTTTGCATCTCTTTTAGCTTTGGCGATATAAGGTTACCGAATTTTCCCGTTTTTACCTTTTTACCCCCTAAACATTCGAATTTCGAAAAATCCCGTCTTAGTGGATCGATTTGTGGAGTGACCAATCGCTAGTCCAAGTTTTTAGGGTCAGCGGTTTGGGCTGGGTGATGTTGAATGAGTCACGCAACTCTTTTATATATATACATAGATTATATATTTCTTAAAAGTGAATCAATTGGAGCGGAACATATCCAAATTCGATAAGATATGGAGGTTTTCTTTTCTGGCACAAACTGTTGCCAACATATTTTGCACCTCTTCTTTAGGGTTATTCACGCTCTCATAATCAGTGTTACTAGAACTAAAATTAAGAAATAAAATGGCCAAAAAAGGTTAACATTTTTTTTAATTCAAACCACATGCAAAAAGAACACCAAAATTAAAATAATACATTTAATATTTTTTTGCATTAAATTTGTAAATAAAAAAGATTCACAATACTAGCAACATTTTCTCTGGGTGCTTACAATGAGAGCAACAATTTTTTTTCGCAAACACACTTTTTCAGTAAAAAAAAAACCATTTGCAAATTATGTTCCGTACAATTTTACGCAAAAATGTTTATTTTCATAACATATTTATTGTTCTAATGTTCATTTAAAACATAAAAAAAAAATCATTTACAATTGCATGCAAATTGTTGCTGAAGTTGAGAAGTAGACTAAATTTTTCAAAAATCTAGTTATGTACATGAGACAAAAGAAAATTCTAACTGCCTCTATTCCAAAATAATATATTCGTCATAACAACAAAATTTTAAAAACTCACAACTTTGTTTTATTTAGTAACTCCCAAACAAATACTACTCCCGAAAACAGCCTTTAGTGCTATAACTTTCTTATAAATGTTGGTATTGACATACAAATTGCCACAATAACTTTTACGATATGTACTGTTGTGCTGGTAGGTCCAAAATTTATCATATGTCCCATATAAACCCCCTCTTTAAATCGGTTAGATGCAAACAAATATCATATAGATGAAGATATCTTAATAATATTCGGAGCAAATAACTATAATATAATTCTTAACCATATAATTCTCTTTTTGCGCCATGAGTCCCAAATTGAGTACACTCACAAACAATTTTTTTTTAAATATAGTGTAGGGTATCATATGGCGGGCTTGTTTGACTATATACACTGCACCTTCTTCCTTGATTTTTTTCCAATTATGAGTTAACATAAATACGTTTTCCCATGCCTTTAACATAAGCTGAGCAATAAGAAATATTGCTCTGTTATTCTGCCGACGTTATTCGCAAATTGCTGAGACATTTATCTTTAGTGTGGACCTGGGGATATACACTATCCCATAAAGTTTTAAGTAATTTACGAAAATGCTGTGGGAGAACACTCGTTTTCCACTTTGCACAAATAATCTTTACTGTTTTAATTTAATTCTAAAGATAAGTAACTGTGGAGTGAAGAAATCTTGGGAGGTATGCATTAATTGAAAATGACAAGGGCACCATTTCGTAAAGAAAGTCAATCTAAATCAAAAAAGATTTTAGATTTAATACATACCGACGTTTGTGGGCCAATGCAAACGATCACTCCCGGAAAAAAGCGTTACTATTTAACATTTATTGATGATTGCAGCCGTTTTACAGTTTATTTGCTAAATTCTAAAGACGAAGTTTTGAAAAACTAAAATGCTATCTTGAATTAGTAAAGAATAAGTTTTCTAGATATCCATTAACTATAATATAAGATAATGGTGGGGAATATACGGCTAAATATGTCCGAAGCTACTTCGATTCAAAAGGCATCCAGTATTCAGTTCCCTATTGTCCTCAGCAAAATGGAATTGCTGAAAGAAAGTACAGAAGTTTAACATAAATGGCTAGAAGTATGCTTACTGAAGCGCAATTACCAAAATAGTTTTGGGGAGAGGCCATTAATACCGCAAATTTTATTAAGAACAAATGTTTTTTAAAATTAATAAAATGTACTCCATGTCAATTGTGGGAAAACAAGATTCCTGATGTTGAACAATTTAAGATTGTTGGTGAAAAAGGTCATGTTCTTATACCGTAAGAGAAACGTAAAAAATTGGACAACAAAACAGAAGTTTTAGTTTTTATGGGGTATGATAAGCATTCAAAAGGTTATCGTATGGTTAATGTTAAGACTAATGTCGTCACTATAAGCCGTGATATCAATCTTTTAAAGCCCGATGCTTCTAAAAATATTAATTCACTTGATCCAGCAAATAATTACTAAGATTTTGTTGAAATTTTAAATGAAACAACGGCAGATAACCAGAAATCGAATAAAGGGGATCACTATGATAATATTTTATCTGATGATGACACATCATTTCAAAGCCTTAAAGAATTTGCTACTGCAGACGAAGATTTAAACGTTGATTTAGATAAAAATAAAACATTGGTGGAATATAATCAAAATATAGTTCAAGAGCTGGTCGAAAAAGTTCTGAAAAATGTCGAAGATCATTACGAAATAATAAAGGTAAACATCCCGATCGTTTTGGTTATAATGAAGAGAGCGAAAAATGGGTTGCTGCAATGAAAGAAGAATACACAATTTTAAAAGGCTCAAATATGTGGGAATTGGTGTTTGCTCCGGCTAATGCCAACATCGTCAGTTGTAAATGGACGTATAAGGTAAAACGGGATGTAGAAGGTAAGCCGCTGAGGTTAAAGGCGCGTTTGGTTGCCCGTGGTTTTACTCAAAAATTCGGCGATGATTACTATGAAGTTTATGCATCTGTTGTCAAACAAGCAACGTTAAGAGTTTTATTATCTGTCGCTGGTGTCAAGAAGATGTCAATAGTTCATTTTGATGTGAAATCTGCTTTTCTAAATGGAGATCTCAAGGAAGTTATCTACATGAAACAACCACCTGGATTTGAGGAAGGGAACAAACTTGTATGCAAACTTAAGAAAAGTATATATGGGCTCAAGCAAGCTGCTCACGTGTGGAATCAGTCACTACATGACGTCATATGTTCAGGGGGATTTAGGCAGTGTCAAGCGGACCCATGTCTATATACAAAATACACCAACGAGGAAGGGCAAGTGTATATGTTAATTTACGTTGATGATATTTTGGTTGCAACTCAACTCTACTTAGAGGTAGAAAAGTGTTATCATCAAAATTTGATAAAAATTGCCTAGGAAAAGTTAGTAATTTCTTGGGAATCGAAATATTTCAGGATAAAGATTCAAATTATTGCATCCGTCAATCCACTTATATAAGAAATCTTGTTAAGGAATTTGGTTTACAAGATTCAAAAATATCCCAATACCCATTGGATCCAGGATATGGTAAAACTGATTCAGAAAATTTATTTATTTATTACATAAAGTTTAGCAAATAACAAGAAATTATTTAAAATAATGCTATAGTTTTATCAATTTACTGGTCACGCTTTTGTTTGATTTTATCGTCAAATATTTGTTAGGTCTGAAGATACCTTTTGTCATATCTATGTATTTTGTTGGTTCCTTACCTTCGTGAATTGTTTTATTTTTATTCTAATTAACTTTTTATTACAAAAACTAATTTGATTTTTGTATTTTTATGTATTCGAATAAAAACCGGTTAACCGGTTATTTTAAAAATGCTTAACCGAAAACCGGGTTTTTAAAAATAGCAACTATTCGGAATATTCAAAAACCGGTTATTGAAAAAAGTCGAATAATCGATCACCCTAATATTCGTACTCCGTGGCTGATTTTTTTTTTACAAAATTAGCTTTTAAAATTAAAATTATATCGATATGTATAGCAATTATTATCTAACCCTTAGATATTTGCTTAATAAATTAATTATGTACATATTGCAATAATTAAATTTGTAACTAGTACATTAATTACTACCACATATATATTTTTACTCAATAAATTCAGTAGTTTTCCAAGACATAATTTTTTAAACCTTAATAAATTTAGAATTTTACATGATGGAGTTACTAATATGTAATATGTTTGATTAAATATTTTGACAAAATTGCAAGTGTTGTTGAAAAATCTATCAAGAAATATTAATATTTGCAATTGGTTCTTAACAGGCTAATAAATCGGAATTTTTTATCCATCATGTGAAAGATATTTCGAAGTAGTTTCTTATATTACCAATACTTTTTAGATTCAGTTTTTAAAGTTATTGATAAAGGGAACGTTCGTAAATGCAGTTGTTGGGTGACCCTTGCGCATAAGTAAAGTTTAATGTTCATAAAAGCATCACTTGTAAGAAACTTGGCATCACTCTTATATGTCAAAAGTTTTTTATGCTGTCATGCCGCAGCTCTGCAGCAAATTTTTTTCTGATGCAATAAATTTTGACATAAAAAAAATCGTTTTATTTTTCTTTTGTGATGCTTTTTCTTGTAATTTATAAGAACACTGTCACTTTTTTTTCAATATTTTCAATAGAATTTGTCATCTATATTGTTGATAACATTTTTTTATTATTTTATGTTTGCCCATTAAACTTCTGAAATTTAGCTCGTGTTCAAAAATTCAAACTTTGCACAGCTGTTGTGCAGTAAAAAAAGTATTAAGGCCCAACAATAATGTGCTTAAGTTGGCTTAATCAAATGTGCGAATACATGTAAATTAAATAAGGCAAACCATATTGAACTTAAGGAAACTTTTTGCTAAATTTAATAAAACTGTCATTTGCTTAAGCAGGGTGCAAATCTAATCGCACATTCTGTACGAAATCAAATGTTTTTTTAATTTTATTTATGTTTTTTCAAGTACGTTTGAGAGACTTTTTGTTAATTTTTGACAGTAAGTTAAGCAAGGCTATGCATATTATGGTTGGGCCTTTAGCATTATAACTGCAACTGGTAACCACGCATCAGCAACAACATTTTGCATCACTGCAGCAGTGATGCCCAGCTTTTATATATTTACGTACGTACCCAACGTGTTCTGAAACTTTTATGACGTGCGATGACGGAACAAAATTTTTATTTTAAAAGCAGTATATATTTTTTTATTTAATCTGCTGTTACAAAAACAAAATATTTTAAATGATTTTTAATAAATTCATTTGTTTTTACGCTATAAAATTTATTATAAATAAGTATTTATAATTTATTGGCTTAAATTAAGTTTGTTACGAGTCTTGAATTATGCATGTTTTTCCATTTCATAAAAGTTTAAAAAAATGATAGTGGCACCACTGATATATAAATACACAATAAAAAAACAGCTGTTTTTAATTTTTCAATTGTAGCTGTCGTCTTCAAAATAATTCAGTAGCTGTCTACACGACTGTAATTGCACCCAGCAGCATTTGTAGTCGTGTGTTCGTGTATCCTGCTGTGGCGAATGTGTTTAATGCATTACAGTAAAATGCAGTAAATGAGTAAACTGAAAAATTTTGTCTCACCAACATTGTTGCCAACTTTTTTTGAAGACTTCCCGTCAAATCTCACTTCAAAAACCGTTAGAAAACGCTAAATTTTTTATTTAGCTTAAAATGTTTTAAAAATATCGCTAAAATCTAAATATTGTGTACGCTTTTTTAAATGTGTGTCTTTCAATTAAAATTATATTGTAAGGTTTTTAATTTCACTAACTCTTCCAGTCCCGCGAACATACAAAATGTGGATATTCATATTAAATTCAGAGATTTGTATTGCTTGAAATCTATACAGACATTAGAGTTAAGTGCACTTAATATAGTTTTGGTGATAATGCTAAAAATTTTAGACCGTAGACCAAGATAAAAAAAAATCGTAAAAGAAAAGATGGAAGTAAATGCAAGACAATCGATTTAAAATTTTATACTATTTTATATTTGATAATCATATACATATATACATTTACTTTCTGAGGGACATTAATATAACATGGCCACTACTGCTTTATAACGTTTATAATGGTTAAACGTTTTTGCTTGCCATTATTTTAAACATTCATGCTTGAAAACTGTTTACAATCCTAACAAACGAATAGATAATTTTTGTTTCGCTCCGAAGTCTTCGCTTAGATTTATACACATTATTTCTCACTTTTTTAGGAAAACTAGATATAAGGTTTGCATCCGTAAATTAAAAAAAAATTATAGAAGAATTTTGGCATATGGGCATTTCCATTTTGACGTGTCGTGATATTTGTAGCACAAAATGTAAAAAAATTAAATGACAAAGTCAAATTTGTAAAAAGGGTTTTTATATATACAAAGTAATGAAGTAGCTCTACATTCAGTAAAAAAATTACAGTAATCGACGCTAAGGATTTGCAGATATAAGCAAAAATCTGCCCTGGCGTGACGTTAAAAAAACGGAAGTGGGTTTTGATTGCATTACAAAACTGAAAAATACTGCGAATTGAGCAAGAAGCTTTGCACAAAACCTTTTTCAGTAAACTAAGAACTTATATAGATTTATTTTTCAAGCTATCAAATTTAAAAATCTTTGCTCGTTTTAAGGTAAATATGGGAATTTTCAGCTAAAAGTCTCCTTTTTTTTATGTAACGCCAGATTGCAAATAAGGTTGTATTTTCGGACCATGTTGTTCAATCGTTATCCCTTTTGTTACCTTATGTAGAGCTTATTGCACTTTACACCAAAATATAAAAAAGTAAACGATACATATAAATTTTTTTGAGAAACAATTTAAAATACTTCTGGCGTTACGTGACAAAAAGTAGACTTTTCGCTGGAAATGCCCATATCTAGTTACAAGCTGGCTTATACTAAACAATAAACTTATATCAACCCAGGCAAAGGTGTAAAATGGCGCTTTCTTGTTGTTTTTTAAAGCATCACAATTCTCGAATTACAGTACGTTTGACAGCCGTGTTGAAATTGTATCCGATGGATAATAAAAAATACTTTTAATTTTTGTTTTTAAGTGCTTTAATATAAACATTGATTTGCTGTAGACAACACCCTTTTAACTTAAGCTTTGACTAAAGATTATATTTTGATCAATCAAAGTTGATAACACTGGTCTGCCGTAAAAATTGTTTTAGTCCGTTCTCAGTTTTTTTCTACCACGTCTAGTTTCAGTTTAACTTCCTAATAAGAACATTTATAAAATTTGCTTAGAATGTTGTAAAATGTTTTATTACGGAAACAAATTTAATTTCCACAAAAAACAATTTTTTCTTAAAACTTAATAACTTTAATTGAAAACAAATATTTAAAATCTCTTATTTTGAGATAAAAATTGGTATTTTCAAATGCCCAAAACATAAATTTTATTTTCTAATGATATAAAAAAAACCGCCAGATTTTCCGCTAACCGCCAAAACGGAAATTTTACCCCGATGGACACGTAAAAGCCGCTAGAATCGCGGTAAAACCGTCAAATTGGCAACAGTGCTCACCAATAGCTGTACGCGAACGCAAATTTTGTAAAATTTTACTGCAAAAATTTCTGCAGTAAAAATTTGTAAATACTCAATTTGTGTTCTCATTTACTGTATTTTGTGTACTGGAACGCAATTTCGTAAAATGCAGTAAAGTTCAGTAAAAAATAGTAAAAACGTTTGTGTTCTCTAACGCAGCTAATGTGAACATAGCTTTACTCGAAAAGAAAACTGCAAGTGAGTGAGTGATTTTGACATTTGCATTCGTAATGTTGACAACTTCTTAAGCATTGTTGAACCGGATTTTGTATGAAAGCACTTACGTTTTCTTTCGAGCTGTCGTTCGTATCAACGGTCATACAGAAGTGCAGTTGATGAATCCAAATCAACTTTCATGTACTTCGACGAAAAAAACGGGACCAACAAGCAAACTAAATAATCATTTCCTTTAATTCCAATATTTATTTTGATTATAATACCACATCTTTAGTATTAAAAATTTATTTTGTCACATCAAGACAATGTTAAATCTCACTTACTATTAACAAAAGTAGCATTGTTGAACCGGATTTTGTATGAAAGCACTTACGTTTTCTTTCGAGCTGTCGTTCGTATCAACGGTCATACAGAAGTGCAGTTGATGAATCCAAATCAACTTTCATGTACTTCGACGAAAAAAACGGGACCAACAAGCAAACTAAATAATCATTTCCTTTAATTCCAATATTTATTTTGATTATAATACCACATCTTTAGTATTAAAAATTTATTTTGTCACATCAAGACAATGTTAAATCTCACTTACTATTAACAAAAGTAGGGGGTTACGCTTACGTGGTCAAATATTTAATAAGTGTGACCGTAGCTTTAGAATGCGAACGCACGCTTTCGTTCGAAATTCATAAACCGCCCATATATCTTTTTTGTAATTAGTTAGTATGTACATTGTACATATGTAGCTTGAATTTTCTTTAATTACTGACATATTTTTGAAGGATTTGTTAATGAAAATCAAACTTAAAATTTTATGAGTTTTAAGGGCGTTGCTTTTATACATTATCTTAGATAGATAAGTTTGAAGCAGATTTTTTCTAGTAAGTGGATGTAATATAAAACAAAGTTCATGGTGAACCACAGAGCACACAGAGATGAAAAAAGTGCCGTAAGAAAAATGCCCAAACCATTTGCGAGGGCAGCTTACGAAGAAAGAGATATGTATAAATCGTTTTATGTAGTATTATGCAATAAACACATTCGAGGCAGCAGGTTACCGACGTGAATATGTCAACTAGAATACATGTCTGTGGCTACATGGCTGCAGGTTGTTGTCTGTGCTTATTTTGTTGTTGTAGTCAAATTAAACTACCCTACAAGAAATGAATAAGCGAGTAGTCTCATTTTAATTTCTTGTAGGGAAGAAATGAATGAGCGAGTAGTCACATTTTTCATTTTGGTGTTAAGAAAATTATAGAAAGAAATGACCGAAATCAAGTTTTCGGTCACATTAGGTCATTCCTTTTTATCATTTTCTTAACACCAAAATGAAAAATGTGACTACTCGCTCATTCATATCTTGTAGGGGTAATTTCTATTTTTGTCCACTACAAAACAGAAAGTGCTGCTAATATAAAAATATATTTCAAGAGTAAGTGCTTACATTTTTTTTCACAGAAAATAATCGGCTTGAAACAAGAATATTAACTCAGCTCAACACCAAATTTTTATTTATATAATTTTTTTGGTATCCTTGAAAGAACATGTTTTACGCTTC
Source organism: Pollenia labialis (assembly GCA_949318255.1). Lineage (NCBI taxonomy): Eukaryota > Metazoa > Arthropoda > Insecta > Diptera > Polleniidae > Pollenia > Pollenia labialis. The sequence goes on from OX439140.1 coordinate 59,103,084, forward strand.
AACGCTCCTAGTTTAGGAGTTATAAGGCCGTTAAAGTTGCAAAATACTTTATCCATATCTCTTAAGGTATTAAATGAATACATATATAAAATATGGGAATCTAAGGAAAACTCTCCAAATTGTGTTTCACATGGCATATTAAGCATACCGATTAACCAATAAGGAGCCAATTTTGTATATTTATACCCCGTGGATGACTTTTTTTTTATACAAAACTAGCTGCCCTGGTCCGCGTTGCTGGCCCTAAGCAAACATTAGTGTTGTATTACCAGACGATTAATATTGAGCCCTAATAGCAAAAATGATGTAACCCACAAAAAATTAGTCATATCGATAGAGCCGTTTTCTGATTTTAAGTAAATTGAAAAAAGCGTAAAAACCTAAGGACCATGGCGATCATTTTTAAGAAAAAATCGTCCAAATCGGTCAAGCCGTTCTAAATTTATGCGCTAAATAGAAAAAGTGGGCGTTAACTTAAAATGGATTAATACGAACATTTGAAAGAAAAATTTGTCAAATCGATGGAGTCGTTTTCTGGTTTTTTGTAATTCGAAAAATGTGGGCGGGGCAAAATTTTCTTTCCGCAAAACCTAAGTTAGACCATGGCGATCATTTTAAAGAAAACATGTCCAAATCGATCAAGCCGTTCTCCAGTTATGCGCTTAATAGAAAAAGTGGGTGTAAAAGTAGGCGTGGTAAATTTTTCTTTCGATGAAAACCTAAAGTTGATTAATACGAACATTTTAAAGAAAAATTAGTCAACTCGATGGAGCCGTTTTCTGGTTTTTTGTAATTCGAAAAAAGTGGGCGTAAGAGTGGGCGGGGCAAAATTTTCTTTCCGTAAAAACCTAAGTTGGACCATGGCGATCATTTTAAAGAAAAAATCGTTCAAATCGGTCAAGCCGTTCTCAAGTAATGGATTTTGCCCCGCCCCTCCACCCCTCCGCCCCCAGACCGAAAATCAAAAATCAGACTTCACAGTGTCACCCGCCTGAATATTCTGAAGATAATATATGTACATATTTACGTAATAAATAAAAAAACTAAAAGTGATGATACAGCAGCGCCAATGTATTTATAATTTGATGCCGAAAGTTCCATGTCCAAAGCATGTTACAGAATCTATTTGGTATGAACGATTCAATCAACAAAAATTAATCTGGGGAAAATCATTTGAACAGCACATTAAAAACTGCTTTTTTCCTCCGCCGCCTGCATTTGGTGTGCAGAAAACCACATCAACAGAGTAATTTCCACAGACCAACATGTTGACCAAGGGGACACTTCTTGTATATCGGGTAAAGCATTTCCGTTGTTTTCTCAACACCCATATGATGGCGGAGGAGGTAAGTAAGCAGTCTTAAGTGTGCTGTTCAAATGATTATCTCCAAACTAATTTTTGTTTGTAACATGATCTGGACATGGCACTTTCGGCCTAAAATGATAAATACATTTGCGCTGCTGCATCATCACTGGGGAGATATGTACTTTTATAAAATTTTAAAACACGAACAGAAAATACTGGTAGTATTTTGCAAAATGTAAAAATGTATTTAACATATACATATATGAAATTGTTTATATACATAAAATATAGAAAACATCTTCTCATATTCCTTTCGGTTTCGTTTTTTGTATCGCCCAATTAGTCCTAAGCACTCTTTTTAGAACAATCGTATTTTACAAAAATTTCGATTGAACATTTTTTATTTTACAAAATAAATACATATGTACATGATAAATACAAAATACATATTTCTTGACGGCTGACAACTTTCTGACATTTTTACCATTTGAATACACAAACAAAACGCGTGTTGTTTTTTCTATTGTTGCATTGTTGTAGTTGTGCGCAGACCTACTAATTGGGCCATGGCTTTATATTTAAATTATGTCGATATAACAATAATTATTTAACCCTTAGATATTTGCTTAATAATAATTCTGTGTTGCCGGTTTTCGGCTTTGCGGAACACTTATTAAATTTCTGCATACATATCAAGCCCTATTTGCGAATTTCTGTTGTTTTTTTCTTAAGCTCTGCAATGCTTTGTTTGGATTTAGGAGGGCTTTTTCACGCTATGGTACAAATTCACCAGTGTTTACCTTTTTATTCAATAATGCCGCAACTCTACGGAAAATTTTGGCAATTATTGCTTCAATTCATTTTCTGCTACAATAACTTTTGACAGAAAAGAAATCGTTTATTTTTCTTTTGTGATTTTTAAGAAAACTGTCACTTTTTGGATCAATATTTCCAATAAAATTGTCATCGTTATTGTTGATAACATTTTTTAAATTTTTTTATGTTTGCTTATTTGAAATTAAGATCATGTCCAAATTCATTTTTTTGCACTACTGTTGTGCAGTAAAAAAGTATCAGCATCACAACTGCAACTAGTAATCACGCATCAGCAACAACATTTTACATCACTGCAGCAATGACGCATAGTTTTTATGCATTTACTTATGTACGTACCCAACGTGTTCTGAAACTTTTACGACCAATTTTACCACGTGCATTGTCGGAAAAAAAATTTATTTTTCTATTTTAAAAGCAGTTAACGTTATAAAAGGTATTATAAATAAGTATTTACATATTTATAGGCTTTAATTAGTCTTGAATTATGCATGGTTTTCCATTTTATAAAAGTAAAAAAAAAAATAAAAAATTATAGTGCACCACTGAAATAAATTAAATACATATTGAAAAAACAGCTGTTTAAAATGTTTCAATTGTAGCTGTCGTCTTTAAAATAATTCAGTAGCTGACTACAAGACTATAAATGAACCCAGCAGCATTTGTAGTTTATTCGTGTATCCCGCTGTGGTGAATGTGTTTAATGCATTAAGTGGGGGACAGAATAGTCGCTGTAGTACAACGTTAAGAATAGCGCTGTCTAAAGTTAAAAACGGTAGTTTCAAAGTACTGTCAATAGAAAACGTAGTTGTAGTAATCGTTGCAGTTGAAGTACAAAATTCGAAATTTTGAACTTTGGGTTTGGGCGTGTGTGAAACGGTAGCAAAGTATTATGGTAAAATAATATTTTGATGTGGGGAAAAAATTTTATGTTTGTGCCGTGTGAAATAATATCATTTTTGACGATATAAAATTTTGACTTTTGTAAAAAATAATTAAAAAATATTTATAAATGAATGAACAATTCAGGAAAATAAATACCAAGACATCATTTTTTTGTAGATGTCTCTATTTGCATTTTATTTTTTGTTTATTTTGAGTTCATACAATTTTGTAAACGTTTTTATTTTACTTTTTCAATTTAAACTTCTAATTTGCTGCTTGTCAGAAATTTTATTGGTTGTTTCAAAAATTCTACTAGCCCCCAGGGCTAGTGAAATTTTATTCACCTCAGAAGTGTCAACATTTTACTTTCAATAGTACTTTGCTACCGTTTCACACACGCCCTCAATCCTAATATTATTAAAGGCTCCTTCTGTATCTAGAAACGCGGCGAGAGTATATTCCTTATGCCTCAGGGCGTGCTAAATACATCCCACAACCTCATGTAGTACACTTGCTTATGTGGTGAGTATCAATATTACTCCTAAGATAGAGATATATTTTTTCTTTAGCTTAACATTTTTGAGCTTTTTCTGAACGCAATATACTTATTTAATCAAAAATCAATTAGTTCCACTCAAATTTTATTTAAAACAAAGATATTTCAAATAAGCTGAACAATGTATTGAATTAATTAAAATTTTTTTATTGAATCCGCTACAAAAGTGCTTGACAAAAATTTTAATTACATTAGTGTTTTAAAGCCCTGTTTTTTTTTGTGACACAAATCATAGTGCCCATAAAACTTATTTAATTTTAAAAATTCAATAATTACAAAAATGATTTTTTTAAAGAAATTGTATAATTCCGCCACAATAGAAATGGGTATGTTAGTACGATATGGACATCCGCGTTCTATTCAGAATAACCGTAAAAATAGTTCACCAATTGTTTGGCAAAATGTATCACAACATATTCCGTTGTTATCTCATGGGACCTCTACAAGTTGTGATCACTTTAGTCGACAATTATCATGTTTGTACATAAAGAAAACAGATGGTAAGTGCGTTTTTTTCTAAATTTAATCAGCACGTTATTACAAAAGATTTTCGCTGGTTGAACAATTAAAACAAATCATTTTAATATTAATAAAAAAGTTGGCTTTTTCTTCTCAAAATAAAAGATTTGGCACAATAGCGCCCATACCATATGAACCAGGAGGACAAAATTTGCCTAAGATACATGCATATACATACATACATTTACATATGTATGTATAAAATTTATTTACGGGCATGTTCTAGAAATTGAAATGCAGTGGATTTGAAATCGAGCAAATTTAAAAAACGATCTTGCACTGAAAGTTCATACAAATATGATTTTATTAATTTTTGCTGGTTCACACACGTCAAGTTTGACTCGTCAAGTCTTGAGCATTTTGGAGAGAAGGGAAAAGAGAAGGCCATTAGTTTTCCCCTCTCTCCTAAAAACTCAAGACTGGACGAGGCAAACTTGACGTGTGTGAACCGGCACTTTAATTTTGTGAGTACCAATTAGCTTTACAAGAACAACTCTTAAGCAACCCATACACCTGCAGTATTATTGTATATGATATCCGCCATATTATTTCCATTTTGTCCTATATTATGCAATAAGTCGCACAAAAATTTAATTTATTCAATAAAAAGGTAAACATAACCTATAGAAATAACATAAACAGCATTGTACAATGTTGCCAACACATTTCAATTTATTTTCGTTGTGCAATAAAAATCAAAAGTATTTTGATTGTTGCCAATCTATTGTGCCATCATCGTATATCACATACACATTGGCGATATAATTGTACAATACGTAAAACTAAACAATTTTATTGTAAGTGTATGAGCCGCTTTAAAACCAGAAAGAACTACGGTAATTTTGTAGAAACTATTTCGCTCGATTTCGATTTTACTTCATTCCAAATTCTAGAACATGCCCGTTAGTATCAAAAATAATACAATCCGATTTATTTGGATTGTTTACGAAAGGCGGATTATCAGGTTATATGGTTATGTAGTTATATTAATAGCAACAAAATATATTAATTTGTTGTTGTGAAAATAACTTAATAGCCATATAACTTGATAAGTAGCCTTCTGTGAACAACCCTTACAAAACAATCCAGGATCCAAGATTTAATTTAAATAAATTATAAATTATTTCGTACTGAAAATCACCTGACGACCTCATTATTTTAAGTAACGCCCATACATTAGTGTTCCTGTAATGAGGGTTTTGCCGCGATAGCGACTTCATGAAAAAAATATCTTTCAAATTTGACTGAAATGTTTTCCATATATTTACAATAAGGTATTCACGTTAATTCTTTTTGCCCTTGCAACCTATTTGACGTGAGCAACCTTTTTTGTTTGTACCTCAAATTTTATGGCAACAGGAAATATGGCCCCAAAAATTAAATGAAAATTTACCCCAAATTTTTTAATAAAAAATTAACAAAAAAAAAAAAAATGAAAAATAACCCTAAAAATAAAATGAAATATGACCCTTAATTTAATGGTTATTCTTCATTATGAAAAATTACCTCAAAACTTATAATGAATTTTAACTCCAAAAAAGAACACAAAGAAAGTTATCAGGCATGTTCTGGAAATCGAAATCACGTGAAATTGAAACCGAACAAATTTTGAAAACCCTCCCGTATTTATATACCACATACCTAAACCTTAACTGCTTTTGAAATTAGAAAATGCTGCGATCGTTTTTACAAAAATTCAATTGAAAATCTTCATCGATTTCACTTTCACGTGATTTCGATTTCCAGAACATATTAAAAATATGCCCGAAACTAAAAATCCCAAATTAAGAATCCCGATTTCAAAATCCGAATAATTATACAGTTTTGGTTTTAAAAATCGTACGATTGATAGCATCGTTGGGCTTTCGGATATGCGCAGAGATTTTTTCCTCTATGGTATAACGAGCACTTGCTTTGCTTACTTACACGATATAGCCGGCATTCGGCCGGGCGCAAGAATTTTTTTTATGGTATAACGAACACTTGCATCGCTAACTAAAGCATCTCTGCATAACCGGCAAGGATTTTCTCCACTTTGATATAAGAATTCGGGTTTTTTTATACTATCCCTAGAAACTTTTACATAAAGTTTTATACAATTTGTGTAAAAATGTTTTGGGTGATTTTTCATTTCTTTAAATTTACATTTTTTATTAGTTAACGAAAAATAGCCCCAAAGTAAAGATTGTGATTTTATTTGCGACCTTTTTTTCATTCCTTGATATTTGGGGCATTTTTCACTCCAATTAAAATACAAAAACACGAAAAATAAATGAAATGTAAACGCAAAAAACAAAAAAATTGGCCCGAAATTGCGTGTTGTTGTGTCACATGTAAAATTTTGGGGCCGTTCATCATTTTTCTTTTAGGGCCATATTTCCTAGTTTCATTTTGCGCACCGCCATTTAAAGCTAGTCTGAAACAATTATTTAAATAACGCAACTTTCATTTAACAAAATCACTTGCGTTTATTTCCAAAAAAATGTTATATGTAATAAATTTGAGCCGTAGGTCTCGTGAAAAATATACAAAATGATTAATGTTACTAAATTATAAGTCAAATTTATAATTATAACTACATATGTTCATACATATGTATATAATTTGCAGAGTAGTAGTCCAGTACATATCTTTATTATTTCTGCTCCTTCCATTTTTAAGACGCTCTTCTTTTTTAATTGTTTTATTTTTCAGAGTTCATATTCAAACACTATTTCTATTCTTTGTCAATTTAAAGTTTTTTCTTTTTGTTTTCCCCTAACAACTACAATTAGACCCCTTACAGACTTTGCAAGTTAGTGGAGCAAGCTACTTGCCAAGAACAACAAATTCTGTACAATTTTTTCCCCCTTTTTAGCTTATCTAAAATCTTTGGATGAAGCTTCCTTATCCCACCAACGATAAATTGCACATTAAAACTAAATCTAATTAATCAAAAACATTTACGTTAAAAGGTATTTCTGCGTTGTTGTTTGGTGAAGAGTTTATTTTATACTACATCTGTATTTAACATGTCCATATTAATTAATAAAACACTTTTTTCATTATTTTTAAACATATTTTACAAAAATATTCACCCTTATTCCATTTAGCGTCATCAATACGAAACGATAACGTTATGTGTCGATTCTTGCAAATCGGTATGCCCATTGTCAATATCAACTTTTATCGATAAGCGTCGATGTATTTTTGGTATGCCGTACGCAACGTTAACGATGGCATCGATATAAATTGACTCTGATTTTGTCGACAGTCTTATTGGCGTCGAAACAGTTTTATTCCTTTTTAACTTTACAATAATAATAATGTTTAATTAAAAAAATGGAAAATGAGCAACAATGCTACGCGAAAATTGCAAAAATTTGCAAAATTAGCGAAAATTCGCGAAAATTTTTAATATTTCAAACAAGCCATAAAATTGATTAAAAGTCCCTAAAACTATAAGGAATAGCAAAAATTCCATAAAAATGTCTAAATTAGCGGAAATTCGCGAATTTAAGCCATGTGTCTGATAGACGGAACTTTTCGTCTAAGTTTTCTGATTCTTTAGATCTTTAACGATTTTTAATAGATATCAAACTTTTCTATCATATCGTATTTTATGGCTTTTTTGACATATTGAAAACTTTTACGAATTTTTGCAAATTTTTATTTTTTTTTGTATTGTTACGACATTAAGTTTTTAACCGATTAAACGAGTTTAAATAAATGTTTGGGGTTTGTTTTCATGTTTGCAATTTTTCGCGAATTTTAGCCATGTTCGCGAAAGAAGTGATTTTTTCATGTGATTCTCTACAGCTTTAACGTTTTTTAATAAATATTAAATATTGTTATTTTACTGCAATTAGGAAATTTTTGCGAATTTCCGAATATTTAGCCATTTGTATGGAACCTTTGGCATTCCTTATGGTTTTAGGGACTTTAAATCAATTTTATTGCTTGTTTGCAATATTTAAAATTTTCGGGAATTTCCGCTATTTCTGCAAATTTTCCGAATGTTTGCAATTTTCGCGTAACATTTTGTTGCTCTTTTGGCAATCGTCGCCGTTATAAATATAGCCCCATATATAAACCGAAGTCTGTTTTTTACAGGGCACAATCAACACTGTCGATTTATACGGGGCATTAGTGATTGTGAATTTTGTTAGAATAAATCAAGCTTCTCTTTTTTAGAGCATACCATTTTTAAGAAATGAACATCAAATTGCATTTTTTTTTTATAAAAACTTAAAACAAAAGAAACCAACTGTCTAAGTTATTAGAGATGTGCTTTAAAAAACGATAAACAATCGACATCGTTACACTGCTGTTATAGAATACAAGTTTTGTATCGAATTGATAACGACGTCGATGAAAATTGAGTTTGATATTTAATTGATGACGATGACGACGACGTTAAATGGAATAAGGGTGATTATCATAAAATGCAGACACTTATTAAAATGTCATTTTATTTTTGGTTTAAAGAAGGGTAAAACGAACAATAAATTTTCTTACTTTATGAATGGTTTATTAAAGGTTTAATAGACTATTTTTCGTTTATGAATACAACTTTAGCAATTTTGCCTTATATTTGTTTAATTAACCATTAATAAATTTTTATGAATACGGCTGTTAGTATTTTGTTTAATTTGGTAATGCCATAAAAGTTGCACAACTTTCATATTTTAACTGGGATAATCTTGCATTTAGGACCCTGAACTTTTGCTTTTTCGCAAGAGTGCCACTTTTGACGTGAATACCTTTATTGTTATTTTTGTGTTGGCCTTTAGAGGTCTGTTACTTCACTTATTGTCCCTTATTCTGGGTACACACTATGCATGTTTTGACACATACACTGCAATCAACAATGAAATCATAAACGCAATGTCGGTTCTGGTTTTTTTATATTAACATAAACATCGCGAGAGAAATACGTTTGAAAAAATGACACGTGAACTAAGTGAAATAGCAGCAATTATTGTATAATTTTGTATAAATTAATAAAATTAACCCAAGCCTCATTTTTTCAATTGGCACTTTTTCAAGTTTTTTACTTTTTTATGCGGTTAAAATTTTTTTTAAATGTAGATGCTTACATCACAGAATCTGGGCTTACAGCTTGCTTGTTTTCAATGTACTAAACAGATAAAAACATGAAATCACGAGAACTAGGTTCAATTTTAAAGTCTTATATTGTTTTTCTCAAAATACGGCTAATTAAGTACTAATAAGGGGTCATACCTTTTTACCATAAATTTTTTTCAAATTAATTGATTTTCGGGCAGTTAAAAAAAACTTATTCAAAATTTGGACAACAACAATGACTGCTCAACACATTTACCCTCCAATATGACAAAAAGACATTTGCCGAAAACTGATTCCTAATAGAAGAGTTTGTGTAAAAATAAATAAGAAAAATTTAAACCAAATTCCACCAAAGCAGTTAAAATAAATATTCGGCATTATTACGAGTGTCGTTGTAGTCAAAACCAAGTCGTTTTTAAAAATTGTTATTATGATTGTCGTAGTCGGCATTAATTTAAAATGATATTGACAAAAATGTTCAACGACTACGACTTTAAGCACGACAATGACTCTCGTAATAACACTAATTAATTTTTGAATTATGCAATTTATTTTTCATGTAAAGACCCTACTTCTGACATTGATTATTGTGATCCTGAACCGGATTGTGGAAATGCAGTTGAAAGTTTATCAAACAGCAATGACGTGAATTCCAGTATTGCAGCAATTAACAAATCTGCTTACAAGGTCGGCCGTATACATGCTGTTATTGGGCCCGTTGTTGATGTTATATTTGATGACGAAAATATTCCACATATTTTGAATGCTATGGAGGTTTCTGAATACAAAGCCGGTCCGCGTTTAGTTTTGGAGGTACCTATTGTGTTTTTAAACGGGGAATAAATATAGTTTATGGGTAGTACTAAATATTAAGAAAAGTTTTGTATTAGTGATTGAGTTTAGAATGGGGATTAAAAAATTTTTTTTCGGTAGTCAACAATTTAAGTTAATTTAAGCTATTATTATTATCAAATAACTACAACATTGAAATACATAAACCTGTTATGAGGTCTCTTAATATTTTTAAACTTATAACAACTTGCCGTTAGTTACAGGTAGATTTTGTACCACAAAAACAAAAAAATTTTACTATTAAAACCTTGGTTTAAACATAAGGCAAGTTTTTCCTTAAAGATAAGTTAAATTAAATTTGAAATAAACAAAAACTTGTTATGCATACGTCCGACAAACTAATTTTTTTCTAAAATGCGCAGTCGTTTTAGAAACATAATTTTTTTTTTTTTGGAAAAAGAATATTTTTTTTATCAAAATTTCGAAATTTTTGTTTTTTAAAAATTCATAAAAAAATGGAAAATGCAGCTAGGCTATTAATATTTTGCAGACTATAAAAAACGAAGCCATATAATCAGTTATTATAATCAATGATTTTGTTGATGCTTTGTTGACATTTTCTTCGTGGACATATTTTTATGCCAAAATTTATTTTTCTAGGTTTAAACTTGTTTAAATTCTAGCATTTAACCCGGTGGGGACTCATGCTGGAAGAATGGGTCTGGAATTGTACGACTACTGTAGAAGTTGTCAGAACGAGGAGGAAGAGGAGACTGTGCTCCACTTTCTCTGTCATTGCCCTGGACTGCGGGGTATTAGGGTGGAATGCCTGGGGGAACCGGTGTTTGCCTGTTTGGAGGATCTATCTGGGATGGAACTGAAATCGCTCCTTCTCTTCACTAGGAAGACGAGGTGGTTGGACTTTGCAGTGACGCCATCTGAGTGACTGCTCTAAGGGATGGGCATTGGCGCAGGGTATCACAAAGGGACCAATAAAGGACCCAAGTGAGCTGTCTTTGATGGCTGCCCATGGAACCTAACCTAACCTAGCATTTAACCCGCTACTTTGGAAGAACCAAAAAGCTAAAGAAAAATATCAAATTTCCTTTTTTTGGGTACTATATTTTTCCCCCATTAAAGTATCAATAATTTCAGTATTGTAGTTGCAGCCCATGATTTAGTACGAATGTGTCAATGAATGGAGGAAAATGTTTTGTAAAAAAAAGTACCAAAAATAGTTATGATTTTCACTCACCAAATTCGTGTACGTATTTTTTTGATATGTTTCGAATGTGGTTTTAACTTTGTTTCTATGTTAATTAGTTAAAAAGATAGATGGGGTGGCGAAAAAAGTACTAAAATTCAGATTTTACTCGTTTACTCCCTAATAGAGTCTAGTTTCAAAAAAGTACCAGACACCTGTCCGCTTATTTTTCTAAAAAACAACGATAAGTATTACATTTATTTTGCATCTCTTTTAGCTTTGGCGATATAAGGTTACCGAATTTTCCCGTTTTTACCTTTTTACCCCCTAAACATTCGAATTTCGAAAAATCCCGTCTTAGTGGATCGATTTGTGGAGTGACCAATCGCTAGTCCAAGTTTTTAGGGTCAGCGGTTTGGGCTGGGTGATGTTGAATGAGTCACGCAACTCTTTTATATATATACATAGATTATATATTTCTTAAAAGTGAAACAATTGGAGCGGAACATATCCAAATTCGATAAGATATGGAGGTTTTCTTTTCTGGCACAAACTGTTGCCAACATATTTTGCACCTCTTCTTTAGGGTTATTCACGCTCTCATAATCAGTGTTACTAGAACTAAAATTAAGAAATAAAATGGCCAAAAAAGGTTAACATTTTTTTTAATTCAAACCACATGCAAAAAGAACACCAAAATTAAAATAATACATTTAATATTTTTTTGCATTAAATTTGTAAATAAAAAAGATTCACAATACTAGCAACATTTTCTCTGGGTGCTTACAATGAGAGCAACAATTTTTTTTCGCAAACACACTTTTTCAGTAAAAAAAAAACCATTTGCAAATTATGTTCCGTACAATTTTACGCAAAAATGTTTATTTTCATAACATATTTATTGTTCTAATGTTCATTTAAAACATAAAAAAAAAATCATTTACAATTGCATGCAAATTGTTGCTGAAGTTGAGAAGTAGACTAAATTTTTCAAAAATCTAGTTATGTACATGAGACAAAAGAAAATTCTAACTGCCTCTATTCCAAAATAATATATTCGTCATAACAACAAAATTTTAAAAACTCACAACTTTGTTTTATTTAGTAACTCCCAAACAAATACTACTCCCGAAAACAGCCTTTAGTGCTATAACTTTCTTATAAATGTTGGTATTGACATACAAATTGCCACAATAACTTTTACGATATGTACTGTTGTGCTGGTAGGTCCAAAATTTATCATATGTCCCATATAAACCCCCTCTTTAAATCGGTTAGATGCAAACAAATATCATATAGATGAAGATATCTTAATAATATTCGGAGCAAATAACTATAATATAATTCTTAACCATATAATTCTCTTTTTGCGCCATGAGTCCCAAATTGAGTACACTCACAAACAATTTTTTTTTAAATATAGTGTAGGGTATCATATGGCGGGCTTGTTTGACTATATACACTGCACCTTCTTCCTTGATTTTTTTCCAATTATGAGTTAACATAAATACGTTTTCCCATGCCTTTAACATAAGCTGAGCAATAAGAAATATTGCTCTGTTATTCTGCCGACGTTATTCGCAAATTGCTGAGACATTTATCTTTAGTGTGGACCTGGGGATATACACTATCCCATAAAGTTTTAAGTAATTTACGAAAATGCTGTGGGAGAACACTCGTTTTCCACTTTGCACAAATAATCTTTACTGTTTTAATTTAATTCTAAAGATAAGTAACTGTGGAGTGAAGAAATCTTGGGAGGTATGCATTAATTGAAAATGACAAGGGCACCATTTCGTAAAGAAAGTCAATCTAAATCAAAAAAGATTTTAGATTTAATACATACCGACGTTTGTGGGCCAATGCAAACGATCACTCCCGGAAAAAAGCGTTACTATTTAACATTTATTGATGATTGCAGCCGTTTTACAGTTTATTTGCTAAATTCTAAAGACGAAGTTTTGAAAAACTAAAATGCTATCTTGAATTAGTAAAGAATAAGTTTTCTAGATATCCATTAACTATAATATAAGATAATGGTGGGGAATATACGGCTAAATATGTCCGAAGCTACTTCGATTCAAAAGGCATCCAGTATTCAGTTCCCTATTGTCCTCAGCAAAATGGAATTGCTGAAAGAAAGTACAGAAGTTTAACATAAATGGCTAGAAGTATGCTTACTGAAGCGCAATTACCAAAATAGTTTTGGGGAGAGGCCATTAATACCGCAAATTTTATTAAGAACAAATGTTTTTTAAAATTAATAAAATGTACTCCATGTCAATTGTGGGAAAACAAGATTCCTGATGTTGAACAATTTAAGATTGTTGGTGAAAAAGGTCATGTTCTTATACCGTAAGAGAAACGTAAAAAATTGGACAACAAAACAGAAGTTTTAGTTTTTATGGGGTATGATAAGCATTCAAAAGGTTATCGTATGGTTAATGTTAAGACTAATGTCGTCACTATAAGCCGTGATATCAATCTTTTAAAGCCCGATGCTTCTAAAAATATTAATTCACTTGATCCAGCAAATAATTACTAAGATTTTGTTGAAATTTTAAATGAAACAACGGCAGATAACCAGAAATCGAATAAAGGGGATCACTATGATAATATTTTATCTGATGATGACACATCATTTCAAAGCCTTAAAGAATTTGCTACTGCAGACGAAGATTTAAACGTTGATTTAGATAAAAATAAAACATTGGTGGAATATAATCAAAATATAGTTCAAGAGCTGGTCGAAAAAAGTTCTGAAAAATGTCGAAGATCATTACGAAATAATAAAGGTAAACATCCCGATCGTTTTGGTTATAATGAAGAGAGCGAAAAATGGGTTGCTGCAATGAAAGAAGAATACACAATTTTAAAAGGCTCAAATATGTGGGAATTGGTGTTTGCTCCGGCTAATGCCAACATCGTCAGTTGTAAATGGACGTATAAGGTAAAACGGGATGTAGAAGGTAAGCCGCTGAGGTTAAAGGCGCGTTTGGTTGCCCGTGGTTTTACTCAAAAATTCGGCGATGATTACTATGAAGTTTATGCATCTGTTGTCAAACAAGCAACGTTAAGAGTTTTATTATCTGTCGCTGGTGTCAAGAAGATGTCAATAGTTCATTTTGATGTGAAATCTGCTTTTCTAAATGGAGATCTCAAGGAAGTTATCTACATGAAACAACCACCTGGATTTGAGGAAGGGAACAAACTTGTATGCAAACTTAAGAAAAGTATATATGGGCTCAAGCAAGCTGCTCACGTGTGGAATCAGTCACTACATGACGTCATATGTTCAGGGGGATTTAGGCAGTGTCAAGCGGACCCATGTCTATATACAAAATACACCAACGAGGAAGGGCAAGTGTATATGTTAATTTACGTTGATGATATTTTGGTTGCAACTCAACTCTACTTAGAGGTAGAAAAGTGTTATCATCAAAATTTGATAAAAATTGCCTAGGAAAAGTTAGTAATTTCTTGGGAATCGAAATATTTCAGGATAAAGATTCAAATTATTGCATCCGTCAATCCACTTATATAAGAAATCTTGTTAAGGAATTTGGTTTACAAGATTCAAAAATATCCCAATACCCATTGGATCCAGGATATGGTAAAACTGATTCAGAAAATTTATTAAGTAACGACCAATATCAAAAGCTGGTAGGATCGTTACTATACCTTAGCGTTATTTTTAGACCTGATATTGCTGCAAGCGTTTCAATTCTTGCTCGTAAAGTAAGTCACCCTACTAAAGAAGATTGGTCGGAGTTGAAAAGAGTACTTAGATATTTAAAGGGTACTGAACAATATTTTTTAAGAATGAGTGTTACGAATGTAAACCCAAACATACTAACTGGTTTCGCAGACGCAAATTGGGCGGAAGATATGATCGATAGAAAATCTAACTCTTGGTCGTGCAGAAAACAAACTCTCGTTGCCCTATCGTCAACGGAAGCTGAATTTATTTCACTTTCTGAAACGTGTAAAGAAGCTATTTGGATGGCATGTACATAACTCAAAAATCCCCAACTGTAATATATGAAGACAAGTGAAAGAACAAAGCACATTGACACAAAAGCGCATTTCGTAAAGGATCATATAGATAAGAAACATATAAGTTGTATATATTGCCCATCAAATGATATGTTAGCTGATATTATGACAAAACCACTTTCTAAACATAAGTTTACAAAATTTAGAACTCTTCTAAGGTTGGAATCCGATTGACGAAGGGTGTGGGAGAACACTCGTTTTCCACTTTGCACAAATAAACTTTAATGTTTTAATTTTATTCTAATCAAATATGTTTTGGCATTACATATATGTATAGTTTTTCTACACTGAAAATAGTTCATGACTAAAAATACAAAATATTTTTTTTTTTTTTTTTTTTTTCATTATTTATTTATTGAATCTTCATATATTAAATATGAACTAACAATAATTAATCAAATCTTAACCTAATACTTTATTTTATGTCCTGCCAGTGCCAGACAAAAATTTTCTTCATCGCGGGTTCTGTTCACATATATAGGTGTTTATCGCTCATCCTAATGGGTAAGTGCTGCAGTGTCTCTTCTCCTTAAGCGAGAGTGGCCGGTATCATTTAAAATATTTCGAGCTAGTTAATTTGGGTGCAACTCTAGCCTTTTTAAGTATTTTACCGCATACTTCGTAATAATAGTCTTTACCAGTGGCACATTGAGATCCTTGTGGATATTTGAGTTTTTAACATACCATGGGGCAGCTGTAATTATTCGAAGAAGTTTATTTTGGCGCCTTTGAATTTTTTCGATATTAGAGGCCGAGGCAGTGCCCCATAGTTGAATACCGTAGCACCATATTGGCTTTAAAATAGCGTTGTAAAGTAGTAGTTTGCAATCGAGACTAAGAACAGAATTTCTTCCAATAAGCCAGTTAATTTGAATTGCTTTTAGTTTCATTTGGGTTAATTTTGCTTCTATATGGTATTTCCATGTTAAACGCCGATCTAGATGAATTCCGAGATATTTGACATGCAATTGTTGAGGCACTAGTTGATTATTGATTTTAATAGGGGGGCATGTTTCCCGACGCAAGGTGAAAGTTATATGTACGCATTTTTGCTCATTGACCTTTATCCTCCATTGCTTTAACCATAGTTCGAGCTGAAATATATGATCCTGCTGGTATCGAGATGCTTCACGACTGTTCTCGTGTACGCTAAGAAAAGCTGTATCATCAGCAAAAGTTGAGGTTAGGGTGTAATTGTTTGTTGGCATGTCCGAGGTATGTATTAAGTAAAAAAGTGGGACCAGGATGCTTCCCTGAGGGACTCCAGCTTCAATTGGCTGAGGAGAACTTAAAAAATCACCTTCTTTAATAATGAATTTTCGACCGAACAGGTAGCTTTCTAACAGCTTGTGTGTATTAACCGGTAGGTTTAGCTTCAATTTATGTAAAAAGCCTACATGCCAGACTTTGTCAAAAGCTTGAGAAACATCTATGAAGAGAGCGGAGCAATATTTTCTTTCTTCAAAGGCTTTTCTTATGGCGTTTACTATCCGATGGGTTTGTTCAATTGTGCTATGCTCTCTTCTGAAACCGAATTGATGATTAGGTATACACCCATTGTCATTTAAAATTGGGGTTAATTTTGACGTTAAGAGTTTCTCAAACAGCTTTGATATATTAGGTAATAAGCTAATAGGCCTATATGACTCAACTTTTGTGTGATCTTTTCCTGGCTTTGGTATCATCGTTATTAAAGAGACCTTCCAATCTTGAGGGTAGTATTCAAGGCGTAAAATAGCATTAAAAATATAAAGAATAATTTTCTTTGCTATGCGAGGTAGCTCCAAAAGCATTTTGTTACTGATCTTATCAATACCAGGTGCCTTCTTGGTGTTTAATTCACAAATAGCCTTTTCTATTTCCTTTATCTCAAATCTTAGGGGGATAGCTGCTCTAACATAAACAGGCGGCAACTCGTCCGCTATATCGTCAGGTATATTTGGGGTAAATACGTTTTTCAAATGATTTACAAACAGGTTTCCTTTTTCATTATCATTTCTTGCCCAACTTCCATTCTGGTTTCTTAATGGTGGTTTCGAGATAACTGGTCTTTTGAGTTTTCTAGCTGCACGCCATAATGAGTAGTCTGATTGTGGAGTTGCATCCAGGTCCTTAAGATATTTTTCCACGGAAGCCGTTTTCTGGGTCTGCAGAAATTTTCTTAGCCTTTTTGTACACTCTTTTAATTCATTTTTAAGTTGAGGGGATCTGTGCAATTGCCATTCTCTTCGCACTCTCCTTTTTTCATTCAAGAGGCGCTCGACATCTGTAAAATATATTTTATTATAATTGTTTTTTTTGAGGGTTTTGCTCGAATGTTGAACAGCTAGTTTAAGATAACTGTCAAAATTGACAATAGAGAGATCCACATTTTCCGGAGTGCTAAGCGGTATATTTTCTGTGCAATGGGTACTGAGATATTTTTTATATTTTAGCCAATTTATTTGTGTAGCTATGTAACCAGAGGGAGATACAATTCTATTGGTGTTTGTTATAGTAACTATTGTAGGTGTGTGATCAGAGGATAATTCTAACAAAGCTTTAACGTGAATCGTTTCTATGGGTATTTTTTAACCACGCCAAAATCGATGACATCGGGAATTTTTTGCGGATCAGCAGGCCAATATGTTGGTTGTCCGCTCGCGACAACATTTAAATTCATTTTAGAGATTGTATTGAACAAAACACGACCCTTTGGTGTTATTAGTCGTGACCCCCAGAAGGTATGTTTAGCGTTATAATCGCCAGCAGCCAGGAAACAGGGCCCCAATGACTTATAATATTTATAATATTGGCTTTCTGATATTGCAAATCTAGGTGGTGAGTATAAGGATGAGATTAATATGTTTCGATTCAGCTCTTCAACACAAATGTTTGTTGCTTGAAGATAATCTTCACGATGATCACACATTAGGTAGTGTTTGATTCGGGTTTTTATCAAAATGGCAGAACCTCCACAAGCTCTATCTCGAGGGTCCTTGGTATCATATAGTGTATAACCATTGATTTTAAACGAATTTCTTGAGGTCAAATGAGTTTCAGAAACCATCATGACATCAATTTGTTTATTTTTAAGAAAGTATTCTAATTCATTTTTATGTTGGCGGATGCCGTTTGCGTTCCAAAAACAAATTTTTAAACAGTTCATG
Source organism: Pollenia labialis (assembly GCA_949318255.1). Taxonomy (NCBI): domain Eukaryota; kingdom Metazoa; phylum Arthropoda; class Insecta; order Diptera; family Polleniidae; genus Pollenia; species Pollenia labialis. The sequence goes on from OX439140.1 coordinate 59,121,452, forward strand.
GTTTGTTAAGTACAGCTTGCAATAACATCGATGCATTCTAAGAATTTCCTGCATCATATTACCCATTGTGTTTGTAAAATTATTCACTGTTTGCACTAATGTTTCCATGTGCATTGGCACATGGTTTGATTTTAGGACATTAGCATAAGAGGTTCTGTTATTACTAGGCTGCGGAGCCTGAATGTCATTAGTGTTTACTTGATTTGGTACCTGTGTTTGAGGAGGATTAGTTTTTGGTCCAGCCGACTGCTTGACGATAGTGAATACAGGGCAACCTCTATAATTTGCAGTGTGGTTGCCGCCACAGTTACTACATTTTTTTACATTGGGGTCATTTTTAGACTTATCGCACTGGACTGTACCATGTAATTCACCACATACTACGCAAACCGGTGGTAAATAGCAGTATGCCTTAGTATGGCCAAATTCTTGGCAGTTGAGACATTGAACGGGACCATTTCTTTTGAGCGGCTCCTCTATAGTTATTTTTCTGTATAGAATATATTTTAAATCATAAATAGGATGCGTTTCATTTTTTTTAAGCTTAACGTCGCCGGGTTCTAGCTCCACTCGAAATAATGGTTGGGGATTTTTTCCCCTATTTTTAATATTCGTAACGTTTTTTATCTTAAAGCCCTTTTCTTCCAAAAAGGTTTTAATTTCCTCTGGGTCCACACAAGAGTCTATTCCCTTGATCACTACCTGAAGACCTTTGCTGCTCTTCAGTTGGTATGTGTAAAAGCTTTTTTTAAGGGCTTCGAATTTGGTTGTTAGTTTACGAAAATCATTCTCATGATTAACCTGTATTTTTGTATCGTTTATATTACCACGCTTGATTGCCGCTACGTAAAACGAATTTTCACCTATTACCGAGATCACGCTCTTTATTAACTCACTTGAGTTTTGCTCCCTAAGATATATCGGGGGTGGCTTAGACGATTTAATGACGTTTGGTGCTTCAGAGGATTCATCCTCCAGAATTGCAAAACGATTTTGAGAGTTTATTTTATCAAAAGTTGGTACTTTTGAGGCCGAAGCAACTGCTGCAGAGGTAGGGCTGCGACCCTGTTTAAGCACTGTTATGTACCTGTCCATACCAACTTGTACTTGAGGCTTTTGACAACTTTTTACTTGAGGTTTTTCCATTGCGTCTGTGTTTGAATTCATGGTAACATTTGTTACTAAAATTGTTTTTGCCGAAGCGGCAGCACTTGCAGGCACTAGCGAGAGATTAATATTTTTTAATGTCTCAGCATCAACCGTCTTTGTAAAAACAGAGGGCGAAAGGGAACGTGTACGAACAATTGGTTTAGCCGTTAGGTAGTTAATATTATTTTGTTTTGTTTTATTTATGTCAGTATTGCATTCTTTAGCATTAACTGTTACGTATGCATTTCTTTCATCTAGTTTTATTGTTGTTTCATTGTGACTACTCATGCAAAAAGTTGTTTTTGTTTTTCACTGTTTTGCTGTGCTTTTTTTTATTTTTATTATTTATTGTATTACACCAAAAATAAGAATTTTAAACAAAATGTTTTTGTACAGTATATGTGTACATACATATGTACATTTATACATATATTTTTTTTTATTAAATTTTTCGTTTTTGATAATTGTTCACTTTTATGTTAAAGATTTATTTAAAAAAAAAATGCGTCCATTCGCTAATTTGTTATATTAAAATATCAAATGTAATTAATAATTCAATTGTATGCGGGATTAAGAATACGCGTCTGTATCACAACAAAGCACAAACCGAAAAATGAAAAAAAATACAAAATATATTTTTGTAAATTATTTTTTGTGCAATGAACAAAATTTTTGTATGTATTACAAAATTTTTGTATTTCGATTATGCAAAAGAATTTAGTTAAAATACAAAATTTGTAAAATATACAAAACAGATTTTGTAAAGTAATTAGTATACATATTTTACAAATTTTTTTGTTAAAAATTTTCCTGAACTTTTTGCGAAAGAACAAGTAAAACACGTGTAAGGAAAATATAAAAACAATTTAATATTAATAATATCAAAACGACAATAATTTTTGTCAAGCTAATAATTTACGTTTCATAAATAATATTGCACATAGTTTTGCTTCTTCTTTTTGTGCTTTTTTTCTTTTGTGCAAGAAGAAAACATGAAAAATTTAGTTCAAAAAAATGTTCGCTGTTATGGGCCGCGAGTGATAATTTTGTTTTCTTTAAAACAGACGCATTAAAAATATTAAATTCACCCGACTGCCATGAATTAATAACTCCAACACCTAGTGTTATAAGCAGCGAAAATATCGAAGAAAAATACAGCAATAAAAATGAATTACATAGACTTTTAACAGAATGGAATATGAAAGATTTAGTGGAGATTTTTATGGGTAAATAAAGAAATAATCTTTAAAGTAAGTCTTTATAATTTATTAATTTATATTTATTTCAGAACAACAACTTTACGTAGACGTCCTTCATCATTTGGATGAACAAATGGCAAAAACTATTCTTTCTTATACCAATCTTTCCCTTGGAATACAAATTAAGTTTTTTTTTTAACATTATGTATTAAGTTTTTTATTACTACATAAAATGTATTTATTATTTTCTAGTTTTTTGTAGCCAAAGCCTCAAGGAATATATCAAACATAATTCAAAATATAATAATTGAATTCATTTTTTTAAATCAAATAAGTAAAAATAAAAAAAATTTATTATATTTAAATTTTAAAACAAACCTTTTTTTATTTCCAAAAATTTTTACAAAATATTTTGTACATTTTACAAAAAAATTTGCGTATAAAAACGAAAAATTTTGTAAATAGTACACAAAATTTGTAAATAAACTTCCGTTAATTTTGTACTATTTACAAATTATTTTTTGTACTGAAACAAAAATTTTGTAAATTGTAAAAAAAAAGAATCCTACGCCATTTACAAAATAACATTTGTACATATTACAAAATGTTTTTTTCCGGCAAAACATCAAATAGTTTATTGTACAATGTACAAAGGTTTTTGTTTATTTTACTCATGAAATATTTTCAGTGTATGAAAATTATTATTACTCTTGTTTTTTCGTTTAAACCTTTTATATCAAATTGTCTATTAATAAATAAGTTTTATATAAACAGTGTGCGTAAATTATTTTATAAACTGTGTTTTGGACCTGAAACAAATGCAACCCTGTCATGAAAAGTTGTTATTATTTTTTTTTTAATTTTCAAAAACTAATTACAGCTGGGTGATTTAATTGCTTAGGAACATTATAAAGAATCCATTCCTTTACTAATCTAGAGGTGTGTTTGGGATCGTTGTCTTGTTGGAAGCAATACAAACGTCCTAAGCCCAATTTTTCTGCACTTTGTTTTAAATTTTCTTTTAATATCTTAATAAGGTATGCATATTTGTCCATCGTGCTTTCAATAAAAATAAGATTGCCCACCCCATATGAAGCCATATAACCCCAAACCATTACGTTACCTCCTCCGTGCTTTACAGTTGGAGTCAAATGCTTCGGATCCATTTCGGTATTTGGCTTTCTCCATACAATTTTTCTTTCATCAGAACCAAAAACATTAAATTTACTTTCATCGCTGAAAATAACTCGATCCCAAAATAAAAAATCTTTATCAATATGCTCGATAGCGTAATCCAATATCTTTTCGAACAAGTGGCTTCTTACGGCTTATAACCATTTCGTTTAAGAGCGTTTCTTATAGTTTGGGGGTTAACTGTTATTCCATCGCTAGTTTTTAAGTTTCCTGCACATGGGCTGATTTTTGGATTACATTCTACAGTTCGCAAAATTCTTCTTTCTAGGTGGGGATTTATTTTTCTTGGTCGGCCAGTTCTCGGTTTATTTGCGATTGTACCGGCTTTTGTTAATTGTTGAATAACATATTGAATGGAAGAACGTGGTCTTTTCACAATATCACTGATTTCGCTAAGACTTTTTCCTTCATTTTTCAGATTAATGATAATATTTTTTGTATCCATTGAAATTTGCTTATTTTTGCATTCCATAATTATACATTTTTTTCAATTTTCACTTTAGTCTAGATAAAACAATACGGAATTTAGGTACCAATGACTTAAAACTTACAAAAATCCGTTATAAGGCAATTACAATCTAAAATCAAAACTTGTACGGAGACTTTTTTGAATGGAAAAAATAGTGTTGCCGAAGTCCTTTTCCCTTTTATCCCTAGATTAAGTTAAATAGTTTATATTGGCCATACTTATGCTTTTTTAGGGAAATATATCTAATTAATTAAAAATAAAGCAACAGTACGGAGACTTAATTGATTCAGTTAAATGAAAAAGATCATAAATGATTGTGTATTTTAAAATTTATTTTCACATTTTTGATTTTTTTTGTTGTTATATGAATGTGCCACATCGAAATAAAAACGTAAAACGTGTTAAAGTGTGGCAATGTTTTAAATCTTATTTGCAAATAGTGTCGTTAATCAGGAATTGTTTTCATGAGTTAGCTATTCGAAAATAAAAATAGAATTCACTGTTTATGCGGCAATATTCCCTACTTACAATATATTTATTTGCGAATAAGTGGTGCGTATAAGCTTAGTATATCACATAATCGCTTCTGTAATCGAAAAATTCGACCCTGATTTATGCAATATCGATGTCTTACTTCCTCAACCTCGTAACTTAAAAAAATACGGTTTTGACTTTTTCATATCAAACGACTGCTATTTTTGTGTTCTAATACTGCAACAACTTATTGTTTCAATACAATATACATACATATGTAGATGTAATCAATTCTTTAATAATTCCATTTTAACTTTAACCCAAACACCGAAGTATACAAAGATGAAACGTTTTTTTTCTCTCCTGAAAAATTGTATTTTTTTTAAGATACAAGGTTGAGAAAGTAAGGCATCGATATGTAATTTTCGTTTATTAAGGTTCTAAGCCATTCCATTATTACTGCTTAAAACAAAACAAAATACAAAGAACACAAACGAAATTCACCAAATATTTTTTAAGCAATAACAGAACAGCTGTTTTAATAATGCTGCATTTCAAAACCTTTGATTAATTTGAGGATAACTATTTTACATGCTTTTTGGTTTAGTTGGGCAACATTTTTTAATAAAAAAGGAACACAAAAAGGGGGAAAAGTAGAATTAAGGTAACATTTATTCCAGAAAAAAACGTCATTAATGAACAAATACAATTTTTTTTTATCAAGTTGTGGCTGTATTACTGCTACCAAGCTATGTGAAACTCTTTTTTGATGTATGTTTTATTCTAATAGGTATTTCATCATTTAAGCCACAATATTGTGCGTTCAGTTGCAATGGATAGCACTGAGGGTTTGCGTAGGGGTCAAGAAGTTATCGACACCGGACATCCTATACGGGTACCTGTTGGACATGCAACTCTTGGTCGCATTATTAATGTTATTGGCGATCCAATTGATGAGCGTGGTCCAATTAAATCTGAATTTTATTCTTTTATACATGCTGAAGCTCCCGCAATGACTGAACTGAGTGTAAGCCCTACTTTGCTGGAAACTGGAATTAAGGTAACAGTTTGAAATATTATTTAGATATTTTGTGTATTTATATTTTAAAAACAATTAGGCATTTTTAGAAATCAAAACGAAGTGAAATTCAAATTGAACTAAATTTTTTGTTCAATTGTTTTAAAAATTACAATAGTTTTTCTATGTTTTAATTGTTGTTCGTTCTGGTAAAGATAAAACTATGTTTGTTGATTAGCTCTGGTTTTCGAGATATACCGTTATTTCGAAAATGGAGGAGGTTGCACAACATATGTTTATTGGAATACTAAAAAAAAACCGAAATTCCGCAATAAAATTTCCTTACATCATTTTTATTTGCAACTATGTAGCTGGCCCTACAGCCGTTGTCCTGTCCTAAATCCATTGTTAAAGTATAGACAAAGTAAAAAGGAGAAAAAAAACGTATTTTTAAGTGATCATTTTGTATGTATCTTAAGATGCTTTATTAACATTTCCATTGCAACATCGATAATAAAGTAACCATACAAAACAAAAAAAAAAAAAAACAAAAAATTTAAAGAATAGGACTATGTATTACAAAATGCTTTATAAATACATAACTGAAATTTAGCTCATAGAATAGATTCGAAAAATATCGAAACATTTTTTTCCAATTGATTTTCTGTGACACGGTGATGTTCGTTCATTGCAATGCATTATGATACTCGACATTTTTGGTTTTGTTGTGATGGTGGAATCAATGGCTTCAATTAGTGATAACTATTTCCTTTTCAAGCTATTTGCTGTTGTAGGCATGTCAACAAGTTGTTCTTAGCTAGATTGTGGAAATTCTGATTCGGTAAGATAAGATTCTAATATAGCAGCAATATCTCTAATGCTCTTCGATGTTATATCCACAAGCGAAACTTTTGATGGAATGTAATCAGAATCATCAAAATCGGTTTCGTGAAAAACGTGTTCATCACTTTCGAAAATTTCCAAGCCCTTAGCTTCGTTACTTGCTTCGGTTTGTTGCTGATTCAGTTGTGTTAACATATCACCGGCATTAAAAGATGATATTGTCTCACAGGAATTCTGTCCATCGTTAGCAACATGTCCTTCAGCTAAAGAATTTTAAATTTTAAATTTCTCACATTTTCGGCCATAGTCGCTCCTTTTTTCGTTTTTGGAAAAACACTTGTCTTAAGATAAGACTTGAAATTTTTAAAGTTTTGTTTTTTGAAAGAACTTTTATTGACTGGCGATCAACTGCTTAAAAAATCAATTTGTTCCAGACATTCGAAAGAAGTTGTATGTGATATGTGCATTCCAAACAGGGTTGTCAGATTTTTTTGAGCTCCATCGCCAAACCGGATGTCAAAAATCGCCAAACGTCAATTTTGTTTAGTTTTTGTAACATTTTTTTCAAATCAAATTTTTTTTTTAATTAAATTATGCATACAAGAAAGCTAGTATAATATATCAGTCAAAAATCGCCAAAAACTGAGCAAAAATACAAAAAAGTCGCCGAAAGTAAATTTTGTTTAGCTTCTGTTATTTTTTTATAAATAACATAAAATGGAGATCATATATTCATTAAGAAAAGCTAAAATAAGGTGCATAAGTCTATAAGATCGTACCATCAGCCTCGTCGATTTCATTACTAGTGTTTTGACCTGCATACATACTATTAGAAAAATTAATTGTGACTCAATATAAAATTCACCTAAAATTATAACAAAACAAAAATTATGTGAAAAAAGTTCCTAGATTAGTAATGATAACGAAAAAATGACAAACTGTTAAAAAAAATCACTGAATTAAAATATATAAATGGTACAAATAGCCAAGTAAATCGCCAGTTACTTCAAAAATTGCCATTAAAGTCGCCAGTTGCCAAATGAAAAATCCCACCGCCAAACACGTTTCAAAATCGCCACGTTTGGCGAGAAATCGCCATATCTGACAGCCCTGATTCCAAAAATCAACATTTGCAGAGACTTTTTTATTTGCCCTAGCCCAGGAAACAGCAAGGATAATTTAAAAGCCGCAGACCTTCAAGGTGCAAGAAGCAAGCTAAAAACCAAGTCAAATGCTGTAACTGCGGCAAGACTGGTCACATGCAGCCTAACAGCAAAGCACTGAGAAACGTTCAAGATCTGCTTTACCGCCAAGAAACAACCAACGGGCTAATCACCAGTCATCACAAGAATCATCTTTAAACTAAAAAGAGCTAGCCCTGCGGGGCATGAGCCAGCTACCACATATAAGAGCCCAACAATCACCATTTCTGTAATGCAGCAGAATAAAAGAAACCTAACTGCTTGTGGTTATATCATCGGTGAAAGACAAGTTTTGGCTGTAGACACTGGTGCTTCACATTGGAATATTACGCCTGATTTAATACAACAGTCTTGAACCACTAATCGAAAAAGGTCTCCGAACACCTACGAGAGAATCTGTCATTGTCCAAAGGAAAGTAATTTTTTATTGTGACGGATTTGTAAACGAGGTAAACATTGGCTCAGATGGATATGGGACAAAAATATTATGTACTGGTGTGATATTGAAACACCCCATAACTTTGGATATGAAGTTAAGGTTCATGTAAACCAGTTACTAGCTCTTGAACATCGCATGTTGCCACCCATGTCAGAAACTTTAGTATGTGTACAAATTGAGGGGGATTGTGAGGACAATAGTTTGTGGGTGGTAGAGCCAGAAGTAATTTAGGGTGATGTAGTAACAGGGAATGCCCTCGTCAAAAATTTTTTTTTTTTTAATTATTTTTTTTATTTTTTTAATTCCCTAAGCTAATCCCGCGAAGCTCTACGCCAATAAAACACGCCCCAAGAAGCATTCCTAGGCAAAACGAAATGAAATTAAAGAACTGGTTAAATAAATGGAACAGGATAGAATGATCAAACCATAATCTAGTCAGTTATACATTGCCTAGTATCGATGACACCTTGTACACGGTAGCCGGAAGAGAATGGTTCTCCACATAAGAATTGCTGAGCGGCTATTGGCAAGTGGTTATTGCAGATAATTATAAAGAGAAAACTGCTTTAAATGCAAGTGATGGCATATGGCAGTTTAATGTGATACCATTTGGACTTTGTAATGCTCCGGCTACACGCAGAGAAAAAAATTTCCAATATGTTCACTTCCAACCAAATTATGTTTAACGAAATTTTTCAAACATTGTCACCGGCAACCATATTATGGTTAAATTAGTCCCCCATTACGAAGTTTCGACCATATTGTGGTTGCCTCTAAAAAATATGACAGTAATTTTTTTTAAATTAGCAATAGTATTTCGTAATTTTCCCGAAGCAACGTGCTATAGTTGAAAAACAACCATGTTATTATAATTGTTGATCATATTTTAGCTTTTATTAGCCATAAAATGTTCGGAGGCAACCATAATATGGTTGTGGCTTTTTGAATAACTACAAGTGTAATTATGTATGTATATGGTTGCCGCTGATAATAAGATGGTTAAATTTTCCATATGCTTAAAACTGTCGTTTAAAATAGGTTTGTTGGAGGTGACCATATTGAAACAAGTTTTTTTCTCTGAGTGTACATTCGAGCGTTTGATGGAACAGGTGTAAAACCAAAAGAAATGTTTGGTGTGCATACCAGAGCAAGCGAAAAAGGTTTTTGTATTTTTAATACTTATAAGTTATTCATACGCCACCGAGCACGAGTACAGACAGGTATGACTACCAATAAGTATGAACATAAATAAGTTTGTATATCGACCGGTATGAGTATGACAATCAGGCATGCGTATGGATATTCGTATAGGCATGTATCGATGAGTATCGAAAAGTAACTTCAACAATTCGTATGTTTATTGTAAAGCAAGCAGTGTTGCCATGACCTAAAAATTGTTTATGCAGAAAACATTATTATATTTTAACTATTCCAAAACCAGCAAAACAAATGTTGCACGGATTAATTCAGAATTTTATTAATTTCAAGTTATATTAATATATAAATATTTTCTATTAGTATAAAATTATGCTTCTATTGATAAAAATAAAATATAGTTACCAAAGAGGTTTTTTGTAGAAAGAATTAAAAAAAGAAGGCTATCAACTAGTCTGTTGCGTTTTTCAGTAATAACGTTTACAGCTAAAGAGAAAACTCGCTCTGATGCTGCGCTGCTGGCTGGAATTGATAAAATTCTTTATGCTAATTTAGATAACCGTGGATACCTTGTGGAGCTGTTTTCCCACCATATCATGATGTCGGAGTCCTCTGTAAGGCTAACATTTTCGATTTTTATTGAATTTTTAAAATTTTCTAACAAGAATCTAAAACGACATTTAATTCCGCTCAAATGATTCATCCAGGACATTGGAGAACAAATGAACCTACATTCGCCTATACCCTTCACCATGGTGCGAAAGTTATACAAATATGGTTCTTTAAATATAAAAATTCAACTTTGTGCTACGCCCACTTCTCCAATGTAGCCCACATTTTGTCGCATGTTGTGAGTTAGAGTTGGGCAAAATCGTTCCTTTTGTGGAATCGTTCCGACCGATCCGACAGATCAAAGAAACTAGGCCGTTCCTTTCGTTCATCGTTCCTGTTTTTAACTTTGAACAATGAATGGGCGAGGAACGAGAAAACTTCTGTCGTTCGTTAAATGTCAACAATCAAATATTTGTTATTGTTTGTTTATATGTTGTGGCGTAACAACTACATAAATAAGAATTATGTATTTTTAAAATGTTTGTAAAAAATAATAATAAGTGGTATATTGCTTTACTAATTTATTTTGGATCACATTAGTAATTGATTTAATAAGAAATTTTTTACATGTTACGATAAAAATACGCAAAAGTCGGCAACACTGATCAATACACATAAAATGAACCTACAGAAATACATGTATGATCCAACGAATTGCAATTACGGAACGACAAAAAAGAAACTATTGAACGTTCTTTTTAGGGAATCGTTCAATGGAAGTAGGTCGTTCCGGAACAACACAACTCTTTTTAAATTCCTCCTGAATGGTCGGGATTTTTAGATCCCTGTGGAAAATGTCATTACGTATATACTACGGGGTGCAGACGATTTCTCGTAATATCCCAGACTGTAGCTTCTGAATGTTTGATGCGCATACAGTACCCCATAAGTGGATGTCATATTGGTTTTATGATAGACTTGTATAAGAGAACAACATTGATGTCAAGGAACAAATTTGAGTTTCGATCGAGAAGCCAATGTAGTTGAGCTGCTTTTAGTATCATAGCCATTATTTTGGCTTCAATATGTCGAGACCATGTCAAGCGTCTATCTATATTAATTCCCAAGTAACTACTTTACATGATTTTCTACCGGAACAGTAATGTTCTTTATTTTTACAGCAGGGCATGTTTGTCTTCTGAGCGTAAAAGTTAAGTGAGCACATTTAGCCGGGCTAACCGTTATTGTTCATTTTTCTAGCCAGCCCTCTAGTCAATTGATGTAGGACTGTAGATGCTGCGATGCAACTTTTGGCTCCTGATTAACACTAATAAATGCTGTGTCGTCTGCAAACGTATATATTTAATACAGTAGCGGCCCTAATATGCTGCCTTGAGGGACAGCATTCGTGTTATTTTGATGAGTAGCCCATAATGCCAAACTTTGTCGAATGCTCGGGAAATGTCTATAAACAATGCTGAGCAATAATCCTTTTTCTTAAACGCCGATCTAATTTCGGTAACAATTCTATGCTCTTGTTCGATTGTACCGTGCCTTGCTCGGAATCCGAACTGATGGTCCGGAATGATTGCGTGTTCGTAAAGATAGGGAGCCATACTTAAATTTCAACAACAACATTCTTGAAGCAGACGTAGGTAAGTTTCTTATCATTGAGCCTGTGATGCGGTCAGGTCCGGGAGATTTTCTAATGTTGACATTTTCTTTCGCTGATTTAACTTGAGTTAATATAAATTTTATTGGATCGTTTACTGTATCAGGAATACTTGGACGACAGGGTTTATATGGGAAGTGGCACGTCTACTTGTACAATCCCGCCCACATTTTGTCGGATGTTGTGAATTGATAGCCAAGAAGCTTCTAATTAGTTTGGAAACTTTGGCTCGTTTCGTTTTCCAGATAACCAGAAATATTTAAAGACTTTCCATGGGAAGTGCCACGCCCACTTGCCCAATCCCGCCCAGATTTCCCCGATGTTTTGTTTTGATAGCAAAGATGCTTGTACCTTATTTAACTAGCTAGAAGTCAATTCGTCTATCAGTACTGGGGTTGCGGGATCGATTCCCGCCAGAGACTCTAGTATGTCTCTTTTTTAGTTTTTGTCAAAATATTTGAACGTCGAAAAAGTTTTATTCTAAATAATAAACTAATCAAAATGAAGGTACAATGATTTGATCCGTTATTTTAGGCCGTGTACTTGCCAGTTTATTATCAAAGTAATTTTTGGGAATACAAAATTTTTAATTAACAAGATTTAGTTTGTCGTGCTTAATTCCCAATTTTTATTCTTGATAAAAACACTGAAATTTATTGTTGATTTTGTATTTCCAAAAATTACTCTGATAATAAACTGGCAAGTGCATGGCTTAAAAAACTGAACTGGCAGCCTGCTTTATTTTTTTAATTTTCTTGCGAAAACAATAAAGCAAGTTGTTTGAATTTTGTTTTTCTGAACGTACTTCCAACTACAATTAATTTTGGGAGGATTCCAACTAATTTTAGTGCGGAATGTAAGAAAAGATAAACTCACTGTTTATTGTTGTTGTTTTTGTTTAAGCTTTGATATCGTCACAAGCAATACTGGTGCTTATTCGCTTAACAGTTTTATATGTATAAAATCTTTAGTTTTTCTTAAATATTTGGATGAAGTTTCCTGACGATCTAGCCTAAGCAACCAGTGAAATGCGTATAGGAATTGCTTATCCCATCAACAATAAATCTCTGATTATAATTTTAAGTTGTGCTTTACTGTTTTTTGTTAAATGTTTTTGTGCAATTAAATTTTATTAAAAATCAAATGTTTTTAATATAAAATAATACATATATAATTTTTATGACACTTGAAAAAAACACAAATAAAGTGACGAAACGTGGGGTGAAATGTAATTAATTTGTTTTTATTTACATGAACTCTGAAAGAAAAAACAGCGGCGGCAGCTCTAAGCCGGCTTGGAGCCGATCGACTTGGATCTCTGAGTATGAATGCCGGCAAAGTTTGATACATTTATATTAAGTAAAAGGCGGTTAAAAAACCATTTTACAACAAAAAAAATTCTGGCCCCCCGCCCCTACAATAAATCCTGGCTATGCCCATGTATTCGTGTATTGCCATCGGGAGTATGAATGCCTGCAAAGTTTTATCCATTTGAATTGAGTAGAAGGCAGACAAAAGACCATTTTACTAAAAACAAATTTTGCCTCCCCCCTAAATTTCATCCTGGCTACGACCATGTATTCGTGTATTGCCATCGGGATTATGAATGCCTGCAAAGTTTGCACCAGTAAAAGGCGGTTAAATTAATGTTACAAGATTTGATTTTCCGAAGTGAAGCTAAATAAAAGCATTTAAAAAACAAACATTTTTCCAAAAATGTTCGTGTTATACAAAGTATTTAATCGAATGCTGATTAGAAAACGAAACACCAATGCAGTTGTTTTGCTATTTTTTTACACCAGAAATAACAAAATTGATTGCTGAAGAAAGCAACCGACATGCATTGAGAGAAAATATAAATGCTACCTTCCAAATTGATAACGTCGAGGTGTATAAATATATAGGCATTATGCTATATATGTCACTCTATCGTTATCCAAATCTAGAAAGTTTTTGGTCTCAAAATGCTTTCGCCCCCATTGCAAATACAATGCCGGTTAAGCGTTTCATGACCATAAAAAAGCACTTGTCATTTGAAGATGAGACCAATCGAAAAAGGAAGGGTGAGCTGGGCTATGATCCACTATTTCCGCAAGCTAGCCTCTGCACTAAACGAGCGGTTTGACAGTTTACCAAAAACGGCACGGCTCTGTGTAGACGAGCAAATGTGCTCTACGAAAATGCGGCATCATTTGAGGCAATATATGCCGAACAAGCCGCATAAATGGAGTGTAAAACTCTTCGTGCTTTGCGATTCGACCGGTTTAGAATATCGTTTCGAAATTTATAACGGAGCTGGGGATAATGTGGTGCTACCCGGTCAACCGGATCTTGGAAGCACTTCGAATGTTGTAGTTCGATTATCTCAAACGATCTCAAACTTCAAACATCATATATTATATTTCGACAACTTTTACACTTCATTACCTTTATTGGTATATTTACGTGCCAGAGGAATGTACAGTTTAGAACCATTCGTATAAACAGGATTCCAAAATGTAAACTCCCAACTGATGCTGTCATAAGACGAGAAGAAAGAGGCTATGCAACTGAATTTGTTGGTACTGCATATGGTGTGGATATTTCTACAGTATTGTGGAAAGACAATAAGTCTTTCCGATTAGTCTCAACATATGTTGGAGCCCTGCCGTTCTTGCGCTTCAATCCGGAGCATCAGGCAGCGAAAGCATCACGGTTTGATTGGAAGCAAAAGCGTTTCATCGAAGTGGAATGTCCACAAATAATACGTGAATACAATAGCCACATGGGTGGTGTTGATTTAATGGACGGACTTATGGGCCGCTACCATATAAGGGCGAAAACACGAAATATGATGGTTCGGCTTTTCTACCATTTCGTTGACATGGCCGCAACAAATTCATATATTTTATATCGACGAATTCACGCTGAAAAAAGAAATGATTCGACTGATTCGGTTCAGAATGAAAAGTTGCTGCAGTTACCTAAATTTTGCGAAAAAAATAGCCAGTGGTCTTGTCAAGTTTGTAGATAAACGATTTGTTGGCCGACCAACATCGCGACCACCTCCTCCCACAACACCACCAGGGTTGTCAGATTTTTTGAGCTCTATCGCCAAACCTGATGTCAGAAATCGCCAAAAATCGCCAACCGTCAATTTTGTTCAGTTTTTGTAACAATTTTTTTTTTATCAAATTTATTTTTCTTTTTTTTAAATTAAATTTTGCATACAAAAAAAACAAGTATAATTTTGCAGCCAAAAATCGCCAAAAACTAAGAAAAAATACAAAAAAGTCGCCGAAAGTAAATTTAGTTTTCTTTCTGTTTTTTTTTTTAAATAACATAAAATGAAGATCATATATTCGGTTAAAAAACAAAAATTAAGAACACAAGTCTATAAGGTCGTTCACTTCAGCCTCACCGATTTTTGACCTATTAGAATTAAATAGTGACTGAATATAAAATTCACTTCAAATGATAACAAAACCAAAATCATGTGACAAATAGTTGTAAGTTTTTTTTTATATTAGTAATGATAACAAAAAATGACAAACTGTTAAAAAATTGCTGAAATAATCACCCTTATTGTTTTTTTGGCGTATTTAAAATTCGCCTACGACTGTTTGGTAATAGATTGAAGAAAATTAGTTCACGTTCTCTTTAATCTATTACCAAACAGTCGTAGGCGTATTTAGAATACGCCAAATATAATAAGGGTGAATAAAAATGGTAAAAATAGCCAAGCAAATCGCCAGTTATATCAAAAATCGCCAGTCGCCAAATGGAAAATCCCGCCGCCAAACACATTTCAAAATCGCCACGTTTGGCGAGAAATCGCCATATCTGACAGCCCTGAACACCACCAGCATCAACACCACCATGTAATTTGAGGACTGGTCAGAAAGCAAAAGAGCCCATTGATGATATTCGGTATGACGGATTCAACCATAACCCAACAATGCTGGAAAACAGTGAAAAGAGATTTTGCAAGTTATACAAAATGCCCAGAACACAATTTTTTTGTGAAAAGTGTCACTTGCATCTCTGCATAACTACTGCAAAAAATAGTTTCGGCGCCTATCACCGTCGTGTTTAATCTTTTCATTACTTATTATGTCTTGTTATTGTTTATTTTCAACTTTTTTCTTCTTATTTTCTAATAAAAAGCACTCTTAAATATATAACTACATAGTTCTTACCCATGAATCAAATAAACAAGATTGCGCATTGCGCAGGTCCGTTATTTTTGTGTGTGACGAAACAATAGACTTTGTGTGTGTTCATTTGTGTGTGTCTTACATTTTTTACAACAAACACTCATATTTAGTCTATGATGGCGTAGATGCGCAGTATAAATTTTTTTTGTACGGCTGAGTGCGCAATCTTGTTTTTTTGATTCATGGTTCTTACCTATCTATATTTTTTTTCGCTCAAACTGGTAAGCGACCCTATAGGAGCGAAAATAAAAACCTATCTGCCGGCTAAACAGCTGATTTGTTTTACCTGAAACTTTGAAAATCGTAATTTTTGACCATTGTTTACCCATAGTTAAATTCCCGATAAAAAAAAATTAACGGATTCTGTTTTTCCAGTTAGAGGGTTAAGCAGTCAAAAGTGTAAACATTTTTCAACACCTCAATTATTTGCCATCAGCTGTTGCCTTTATTTTACGAATTTTTACAAATTTTGCGTTCGCGTACTTTTTTTTTGTGAGAGCAAATTTTTTAGTTTACAAATTTACTGCATTTTACCGTAAAAGTTCTCAAACGCACCTAATACTGATTCTGTGAATGATTTATCGATAAAAATGTCATTGTCACGCCACCAGGCGGCTGCTCACAATTCAAGTGGGACTCATGGCAAAAATTTTATATTGCTATGTTTGGAACTCATTTTATATGAATTAAATTATCACAACTTAATTCATGCCTACACAAAATAATTAACATAAAGATGAAAACTAAGTATTTTTATGAGGTGTCCCATTTATAGTACCAGTCTTTGCACAGTATTTTTATGGACAAATTAAATATTTCTTTTGTTTTAGGTTATTGACTTATTGGCCCCGTATGTAAAGGGTGGAAAAATTGGTCTTTTTGGCGGAGCTGGTGTTGGAAAAACTGTTTTAATAATGGAGTTAATTAATAATATTGCTAAAGCACATGGTGGATATTCCGTATTTGTGGGTGCTGGGGAACGTACACGAGAGGGAAACGACTTGTATATGGAAATGATTGAGTCGAAAGTAATTTCACTAGATGACGACAAATCCAAAGTGGTATTAGTGTATGGTCAAATGAATGAACCACCAGGAGCAAGGTCTCGTGTAGTTTTGACAGGTCTTACCGTTGCCGAATATTTTCGTGATATGGAAGGTCAAGATGTTTTGCTGTTCATTGATAACATTTTCCGTTTTACTCAAGCCGGCTCAGAAGTATCAGCTTTGTTGGGCCGAATACCATCGGCTGTGGGATATCAACCTACTTTAGGCACTGATATGGGTGAGTGAGTACTAAATTCCAATTTAATAAATAAAAAACAAAAAGTTTACATATACAAATAGGAACTATGCAAGAAAGAATCACAAGTACCAAAAATGGTTCAATTACTTCAGTGCAGGCTGTTTATGTCCCGGCTGATGATTTGACAGATCCAGCGCCAGCTGCAACGTTTTCTCACTTAGATGCCACGACAGTATTATCAAGGCCTATAGCCGAATTAGGGATTTATCCTGCAGTTGACCCTTTGGATTCATCATCAAGAATTATGGATCCTATCATAGTTGGTGAAGAACATTATAATGTTGCCCGGTCGGTTCAAAAAACATTACAAAACTATAAATCCTTGCAGGTAAATTGCTTTAATACTATATACTAGGGGAGTGACGAATGTTCGGTTTTGCATACGCATTTTTGAAATATTTGCTTATTTTTTGACATTTCATTAAGAGAACCAACCCCACGTAAATATAACGATTTTTTGAATTCCTGGAATGAATTTTGTCATTATTCTTTAGCCAACGTAAGCGCGTCATTCCTGCTACGAAAATCGTTTTATTAAGTTCGAAATCGTCTTAACAATGATATTTGGCATTAATTCTATATCACAAATTCTACAGTGCAACGTAAATTTCCATTACTGAAATGTAGAAATATAGAAAAATAATAGATTTTATTTTAGAACGATCCGTATGGGATCGAACTAGTTTTGCGACACACTACAGCCCACCAGAAAAATTAATCATTGAACTTTAGTATAATTTGAAAGTTATATAAGTTTATAAAAATTATGCAAACAGTGCTTAAAAATGTAACGATAGTTCTGTAGGGGAGAGATAAACTACACCAATTGACATCCAATTCAAAATACGTTTTTTATACTGTTGGAATCAGAATTTTTCTTCTATCGATGTGTGAATCCCCATAAGCCCTATCTTATGTAGTTTTCGAGACAGAAAACTTAAAAAAAACACCAAATCAAACTTGCTTGGATGTTAAGGGCATCAAGTGTACTTATATATATCGACCCCTTTGCGCGAAATGATCGTATGTTACAAATACCAAATTTTACAGGACAGCAATTTTTCTACTTTTCTCTGCTTTCACTTGCAATATACATAAAAATGAAAATATGCATGTGCTTAGATAAAATAAGATAAGACGAAGTGTAATTCGCCTACAATATTTTGCCAGGTGACGTCTCTTTGAATGTAGAACAAGATTGCATCAAAAATTAAATTTCAAAAAAATTGGCATATACGATAATTTCGCGCAAAGGGGTCGATATATGTATACAGTACAATACGCATATAAGAAAGCCTACAAATGCACCGATTTTCTTTCTTATATGCGAGCTTTCTTATAAAGAAAACACGCATATAAGAAAGATACTTTCTTATATCTGTAACACCCATATAAGAAAGATATTTTCTTATATCTGTAACACGCAAATAAGAAAGATATTTTCTTATATACATACATCAGTAACATAATTTAAAAAATGTCCTATAGAAATATATAGTAATTGAAATAAAACTGTTTAATACTTATACATACTACACATCATTTTGTACTAAATTTCGTTTATTTGTCGTACAAATATAAATATATAAGAACAGAACTAACTGCCAGGCCCACGTTGTCGACAAGAAAATTGTTTTTCGCATATTTATATGGAAAACAATAGTAAAAAACTAAAATTTGTTTTTGCTTTCAATAAAATATACGAAAGAAGTGTTCTTGTCAACATCGTGGGCCTGGGCCTAAATATAGAAACATAACCAGGGGTGTGCTGGAAATCGCAAACGTAAAACGCAAGAATTTTAAACGTCGTTTTTTAATAAGATTTCTGTAATAAAAGAATTTTATGACAAATATTAAACAAATATTTTCCTATAAAACAGTATTTTAAACCAAGAATTATAAGAATTAGGTTTACAGTTTATTGAAAACAACTTTCAAATTCTTGCGTTTTGCGTTTGCGATTTCTAGCACACCCCTGAACAAAAACAAAACAGGTGATTGCACTCACATTTGATAAAAAAAAAAGTAATTTGGTAAAAAAAATATTAATTCCTAGTTTTAAAATTAGATTTGATAAAAAAATCAGTAAGAAGAATAAATACATAGTTAAAAAACATGTTTTTACTTAATAAATACTAAATATGAAGTAACACTGAACAGATGTAAATTGTAAATTATACACAAAAAAAATCTATTTTAACCGAGGAAAAAAAATTCAATTGTGAGAATATATACTACTTTCTAATACACGTACCATTTTCTATGGAATGAGCATAATTTTTCTTCAGAATTTGTTTCTTATAGAAGAGTTTTTCTTATAAGCGAGTTTCTTATATGATGATTATTTAGCACGCAGATATATACAAATGTGCATGGTGTCTGAAGATGTCTTCCTTATAATCGAGTTTTTCTTATAAGCGAGTTTCTTATATGCGTATTGTACTGTATTTCCTTTATTTATAAGAATTTACAACGTGGTGCTTGTAAATTAGATAAAAGTTTACGAAGAACATAGGGCATCAACAAATTCTCTCCACTTAACTCGATCATTAGCTAGGATCTTTTCCGCTCCTAAGAAATTATTTAAAAATGATGATATCCCCTTTTTGCATTTTTATGGCGATATACATACTTGTTTTTAAATGTGTCAAAAGTTTGGTCTGTTTCAAAGGATTTTGGTAGGTTTTGCAGACAATTTTGGTCGGATAATAATTTTTTAAACGGCAATTCTAGTTCCAAGTCACATTATAAGATATGCATTCGTTTTTTACCATTCTTATCCATGTGTTTCTGGGCCTTCCTGGATTTCTATGGCCCTGTGGATGCCAGTCCAGTGCATGCCTTGCGATTTCGTCAGGTGGCCTTCTTAGGATGTGACCTATTCAAGTCCATTTGCGCCTGCAGATTTCGTACTCGATTGGTTTGCAGTTAGCCATTAAGAGCAGTTGTTCATTGGTTACCCAGTTCGGCCAGAAAATTCACAAAACTTTAAGCATTTGTTGCAGAAAGATTGTAATTTCCTGCGTTTCATACAACAGTATCGATTTGAACTACAGTTAAAGATTCTCAGCTTTGTGATGGTGGTTATATTCTATGCAGGGAATGGAATGCGGTCCGGACTTTGTTCATTCTGTCAATTATATCGGCACTGGAGCCCCCGTCTTTGGAGTACTAGGGGGTTGTGTTGCTAGTGGCAATCCGCATTAGTTTCGTTTTCTTTATCAGGTATGTGATGGAAATCGATCGATTTCAAAACGAACGTTTTTAAAAGGTGTGATGAATTTCGAGGGATTTTAAAATCCATTTCTAAATTAAAGGATTAAGTTTTCGGTCAATTACAATTCAGTTAACGTATAAAATATAATATTTAAAAGAATAAAGACTGAAAATAAAAGGAGCATGTATTTAAAATCCATTTAAAAATATACTAAAAACAATATTTTTGGTTTCAAAGCGTTTCGTTTTTAAAATCGATTTCCATCACATACCTGTATGTTTATTTTGAGGCCAACTTTATTTGCATTGATGGATAGGCAGTAAATATTATGCGCAATATCGTCGAAGCGGTGTGTAAAAAGGCGTATCATCAGCATAGTCGATATCATTGAGGATCTTACTCATGTTCCAGCGGATGCCATACGGAGTTTCTGAGTTTGTTTGCTGAAGCACGAAATCCAACAGCAGTAGAAATAGTGTGGGTGACAGAACATAGCCTTGTTTTACCCCTGTGTTGGGTTTGAATGGTTTGCTTTCTTCGCCTTTGTATCGAACTTTACATTTAACATCTAAATAAAGCTCGCGAATAAGCTGGATTATTTTAGGCGGGATTCCCTTGCTACTCAGAGCGTTCTTGATACCGTGTCGAAGGCACGTTCAAAATCTATAAAAAGTATGTAAAGGCTGCTGTTGTACTCGATGGATTCCTCGATGATAATGCGTGTTGTGTTAATACCATATTAACATGATCTTCCAGGTCTGAACCCAGCTTGTTCTTTCCGTAGGATGGTTTCTACAACCGGAGAAATTCGCACCGCGCCATGTTTTAACATCTACGAGATACCCAAGAAATAGCTTACTAATCATAATATGGTCTATTTGGTTAGGTGTACGGCCATCTGTATTTGAGAATGTTTTTGTGTATGAATTTAGTGCCGCCGCCAATGAACATGTGGTGTCTTGCACACAGGTCGACCAGTCTGTCTCCATTATCGTTCCTGACTGCACCTAGGCCATGCGTGCCCATAACAGTTTTGAGGTTGCTGCTGGTGTAACCAACTTTTGAGTTGAAGTCGCCGATTAGGATTTTAATGTCACCTCCAGGGATTGAGCACATTGTGGTTTCTAGTAGCTCATAAAAGTTATTTCTTGTTTCTTCATCATCTTGGTTGGTAGGTGCATAATACTGTAATGTTGCGGAATTTCGACCGAAATCGTGCGGATATTAAGCGGTCGGATACAGCCTTGTGTTGAATCAAAGCCCTTTTTGCTTTTGGTGAAAGTAGGAGACCAAGTCCGTTTCTTCTTAGGTTGGGGGTTGCCAGCATGCAATAATTGGTGGCCAGATGCCATATGGGTGATACCGCTTTTCAGTCATCTTACCTCACTTATGCCTAGGATGTCGATGTTGTATGTTATCATCTCATTGCGGACGCTTCGGAGAGAGTTCATTCCAGGTTCCAATCATTATCCGTTGTTTAAAACCATAGGTCGTCATCGTGTGGAGGTAGTCGTTTCATTTTCATTTGTTGATAATTCAGTAATATAGTTTTTTTATGAGATTGGGTTAGTAGACCTAAGCTCTACCTGCTTAGGTGATGACGATGGACCACGGTTAGGCCGATGTTTCAGAGGTCAGGTTTTTGAACAACTCCTATTTCCCAAGATGCTCTGTATGCTGCAGCCATTTGGGGTTCTTCGGCTTTCCCTCCTTTATCCGGGCTTGGGAGCGGCTAGAGATATAGGATATGACTAGGCGGAGTTACTTATGGTGTTTTCTTTTCTACAAAAAATACCACATTTTAAAAGGTACATGTATAAAATGTCTTGCCGAACATGTAATACTGCAAATTTTTATTTGACGAGAACAATACACAAAATTGGATCGCCCTGTTTTTAACAGCTGACAAAAAGTTTGTTCTTCAATATGTAAAAAATATGTACATAAATCAAAAAGTGTGTGCTTCAAAATATAAAAAAAGTATACATACTGTAATACCTCACTAATCCAATCAATTGAACCACAAAATATGTAACCAATTCAATTGTTTTTATTTATATATTTAATGAAGATATTTACATTTATTAACATATTCAATAAAGTTATTTACATTTATTTAATAAAGTTATTTACAGTTGTTTACATTACATTGATATACGTTCGTCCAGCTACAGCTATGTACGACAACTAACTCAACTCAATCAACAGTGTTGCCAGATCTCCACATCCCTCCAATGTTTTTTAGCTTTAGCGTCAACCTCGGGTTAGGTTTCTCGAGTTCCATGCGTGTTTCCAACGGCTCCGCCAAAGAGTCGTATGTTGCAGACTCACCATCGTTAGGCTCTGACGCTATTGGCAATTTCTTCAAGTGGCTAATGTTACGCCTATAGACTTTATCATTACCGCGTACAAATACATCGTTCCCTTTTCGCTCAACCACCTCAAATTCATCTGAACCAAATGTCGGCGTCAGTTTATTTGGAAAAATAACATTCTGCAGTAATACCTTATCTCCAACTTTTAAATTGTTGTCTTTCGCCCCACGATCTTTGTCTGCATTCTGTTTTCCTTTTTCTTTATGAACAGTATCCATGTTTCTAGCCTCCGCATCTAAAATATTTTCGTTGACATCAAGGATCGATGGTATTTTGTCTCGAATTACGCGGTTGAACAACAGTTCAGTTGGTGTTTTCCCTGTTGTTCCATGGGGAGTGACATTGTACATCAGCAAGAACTTTTGAATTTCCTTTTTGTAGTCCGTTCCATGACTATGAGCTATCCGTAACCGCTTTACGATCGACCGATTCATGTTTTCTACTTCCCCATTTGCCTGTGGCCAGTAAGGCGGGGACATCATAATTTTTATGTTTTTGTCTGCGCAGTAGCTTTTGAATTCATCACTAACAAACTGGCGCCCATTATCCGTAGTAATTGACCTTGGGTAGCCCAGTCTTACGAATACTTCGTCAAGAAAATCAGTTATGGAACTCGGTGTTATTTTCCTCAGGAACTTTACTTCTTGATATCTTGAATAATAATCGATGACCACAAAAATAAAATCATGGTTGGGTAACGGCCCCAGCAAATCCATTGCCAGACACTGCCATGGGCCCTGGGGAAAAACGCGTCGACTCATCGGAGCTGGAGGTGTCGGTTTTGACACCAATAAGCAATCTCGACAGTTCTTAACATATATTTCGACACCTCGATCAATCAAAGGCCACCATAGCTTTGATCGTACACGCCGCTTCATAACCGTTTCGCCTGGGTGACCATCATGTGCTATCGCTAACACTCTTGTTCTTAACGAGGATGGTATCACGATTTTGGTTCCCCGTAGCAGGATATTTTCCAAAGTACATAGTTCGAGGCGAAAAGGAAAGAATTTATTCGATTTATTTAAGCTCCAAGTATCGTTTTTCACATTTTCGACCGCTTCAATCAGTTCTGAATCAGACTGATTATTTTCCACAATTTCAAGAATCGAGAGCGCCCGCGGTATAGATCCTTCCACAATCGAACAAATACTGTTTTCTGAATTTTGATCGAAAGACATGCAATTTACCGTTTTGCACAGCCTGGACAAGGAGTCGGCGATGTTATATTTACCAGCTTGATAGATGACTTTAAATTTGAACGATTGAAGGCGTAGAACCCATCGCTCGATTCGGGCAGGCGGCTTTGACGTGGGCTTGAAAATCGCCTCCAAGGGTTTGTGATCCGTGGCCATTTCGAACTCTATTCCTGCCAAATAGAAGTAAAAGCGTTCTACTCCCCAAACCAAAGCGAGGCTTTCTTTCTCCGTCTGCGAATACCTCCGATCGGTCTCAGACAGACTCTTACTTGCAAACGAAATCACTTGAGGAAGATAATTGTCGAATTGCAGTAGAACAGCTCCCAGCGCTACGGGACTTGCATCGGCTATCAATCGGGTGCGACTCTTCGGATTGAAATAAGATAACGTTGGCATCTTGGTTAGTTGTTTCTTGAGCTGTCTGTTTCTGTCAGCTCAGCTAAGTCCGGTATGAACTTCCCTAGGTATGTTACCAGGCCCAAGAAACTCCTTAACTCTTCCTTGTTGTTTGGTGGTCGAAATTTCATTATACTATCAAATTTCCCCGGATCTGGGTTTATTCCCTCGTTAGAAAGGATATGTCCCAAAAAACTTAGTTTTCCTGTTTTCCAAACACATTTTCCTCTATTTAGCAAGACATTCGCTTCTTTAAAAATTTCCAACACCTTTTTCAAATTTTCGTCGTGTTCGGTCTCTGTGCTACCAAACACAATTACGTCATCTAAATAGTTTACAACACAATTACACGGGGCCAAAATGCTCTCCATAGTTCTTTGAAATATTTCTGGCGCTGAATTTACACCAAACAGTAGCCTCTTGTATCTGAACAGCCTTTTAGACGTTATGAAAGTAGTTATTTCACGACTCTCTTCGTCCAGCTCCAGTTGGTGGTAGGCGTTTTTGAGGTCGAGTCTTGAAAAATGTTTTGCTCCTTGAAGTTTGGTCATAAAGGAGTCAAATGTCGGAAGTGGATAATTCTCTCTTAATATTGCCAAATTAGCACGCCTCATATCGATACATAGACGGATATCGCCGTCCCCTTTAAATACAACCACCACTGGAGATATCCAAGGGCTGGGTCCTACCACTACCTCTATTACATCTTGTTTGACTGCTTCGCTCAGTTTTTGTTCAACCTTTCCCTCTAAAGCCGACGGTACTCTACGCAATGGTTGTTGGACCGGCTTCACGGATTTATCAATTGATAGTGAAATTTTAATGCCCTTAATTTTCGGAAATATTTGGCTGTCTTGGATTTGATTAATCCCCGGCCCTAATTTCAACACGTTTAATTTGATGGCAGTATCTCGACCCAGTAGAGATTGACCCCCATTCTCAATAACATAGAATGAGGCAATCACGTTTGAAAATAAGTCTAGACCTATTACAGCCTCAAAAAATGTCTTAATCTTGAGCAGATCGTTTCCAGCATACGCACGAAACTGATTCTCAGATTCAGTTCTAATGTTCCAAACAGTGGCATGTTCCTTGCAGAGATACCTCCAATCATTCTCACTTAGCAAGTTAAATTTTGAGCCAGAATCAATCAACATCGAAATTTTCAGGCCTTCTGCATAGCATCCTATTATTTCATTCATATGTTTGCCTAAATTGTCAATTACTTGAAAACAATTGTGTTCAGTCCATTCACTCTTCATGGATCCAGTTTCCGGTCTATTATCATTTGCCACAAATTGTATGTTTGTATACGCCCCTCATTGCCTTTTCGGATCTGTATTTTCAAAACTAGACTGCTTCCGCTTAGTACCCTTCGTCTTACACTTGCGAGCAAAATGGCCAATGAATCCACATTTGTTGCATCTTGAATTTTTAGCGGGGCAGCCAGCACTTGTGCCGGTATGTCCTCGTTGCCCACATCTGCCACATTCGATATTTTGATTCTTGCTCTCAACTCTGTTGATATCTAGAGATGTATTCGGCAATTTCATTGTCTCGGACTGATTGTTTATTTGTTCGTAAACGTGGCACATCTCAATGGCTTCCGTAAGCGTATATTCTTTTTCTAGGAGTCTTTTTTTTAAGTCATTTGGAGCCCAAACATCAATAAGTTTATCTTTTAAATGAATTGCCAATATCTGTTCTTTTTTTTCTCCGAATTGACATTTTGCGGCTTGGTTCCGTAATCTTACAAGAAATTTGTTTAAACACTCACCCCTTCAGGTTTCAATGAACGAAACAAATATCTTTCAAAAGTAGAGTTCCTTTCGGGCGAAAAATATTTATTGAGCTTCCCAACAAGGACTTCGTACACGTCTTTTCCCTCAGTTACATTTTCAGGTTCCACAAGAGCTCCGGGAATACTGTACACCACCTCCTGTAGTTGCATACCACCCAAATACAATAATTTATTCTTTTTCTTCTTTGCATCCTTGATTTCTTCCGCTTCAAGATATATGAAAAATGAACGAAGCCCCTTTTCCCATTCTAAACGAAGAAGCGCCTTATCTATGGCATCGCAAAGAAAAGGTGGTATGCTTGTCACACTCATTTCACTTTTTTTCGCAATTTAATGCAAGTCAGTCTAAAATTTCCTTCCTATTACGAAATTAAATGCAAAAAAAAAACAAAATAAAAAATAAAAAAAACAAAATAATATAACCATTCAGCCAATATTTGTTTCCTCACCAATTTCAATTAAATGAAATTCAACCAATTCGATTCAATTTCAATTTAATGTTATTTTACTTGTTGCCTTTGCAATATTTTCACAATTCAATGTTCCGTCTTATCTGCAATTAAATGCAAAACAATTAAATGTTTTTCAAAAGTTACAATTAAATGTACTAAAACTTACATTGTCTATTCTTATTTTGTTTTTTCTTTTCTTCTTTTTTTCTCTGTTTTACCAAAAATGTGCAATATCAGTTATACATACATATGTGTGTATGTATGCACCATATTCTATTTCCAATAAAACCCTAATTTACCTCAGTCGCCATTGTAATACCTCACTAATCCAATCAATTGAACCACGAAATATGTAACCAATTCAATTGTTTTTATTTATATATTTAATGAAGATATTTACATTTATTAACATATTTAATGAAGATATTTACATTTATAAACATATTCAATAAAGTTATTTACATTTATTTAATAAAGTTATGTACAGTTGTTTACATTCCATTGATACACATTCGTCCAGCTACAGCTATGTACGACAACTAACTCAACTCAATCAACAGTGTTGCCAGATCTCCACACATACATAAACCAAAATTTGTAAATAGATTGATATTAAATAAATAAATAAATGACGAAGTTCCAAGTTCTTTAGTTTGTTTTTCATAAAATAGTAAACAAGAAAATACCTTTGCCGGATTGCCGTATTATTAACACCAAGTTTTTACGATTTCTTCATTTGACGTTTTTTTTTTTGTCAAAAACTATTTTATAACACCAAATTCATTTATATTTTATATCACTGACAACCTACAATTAACAATGTAATGCTTTCTTTTGTTTTTACTATAAAATAATAGAAAAAATAACTACTTAAACTTGAAATTTTACTGTCCTGATTAGAGGCGATGTTTTTCCAACTTCGTCTGGTAACCCCATATATAAACAGAAGCCATCTCTTTACAGGGCCCCTGCAAATAATAGGACCAGTCCAAACACGCGTGTAAAGAGTAGCCCACAAGGGACTAGGACTAGTCCAAAAAACATGGTCTATTTAACATTACGATGTCCTAGGGCAGGACCATATAACCCATCTTTGGACTACAAAGGAGTAGTTATAAAACTACTCCATTGTGTACACAAGCAGTAGTAGTAGTATATACACGTTAAGGCCATGTGCACCCCGACCCAAAGGATCTTTTGTGCAGCCTATATGTCTCACCAGGTCAAGTTTAGGCCGCGTATAAAGCCCATTACCTTGCCCGGTGGAAGATCATAGATGTCGGTCGGGCCCATTGTATGCCCCCCGAAAAAGTTCCGCCTAAAAGTCCCCAGGGCGGGACAGCAGCAGAGCAGATGTTCCGACGTTTCATCATCCAACTCGCAGAATCTGCACATTTTGGTAGGTGAATTACCCAACTTAAACTGGTGGTACCTGAGACCACAGTGCCCCGTGAATAGGCCAGCGAGCAGTCGAAGTTCCGCTTTTTCAAGCATCAGAAATCTTCCTGCCCTGTGCCGGGACAGAGTTACAAATCTTTTGAACTGTCTCAATCCAGAAGTGGACGTCCATGCGTGAAGGAATTCATGCTCGGACCATTTTTGTAGCGTCCCCCTGATGTGACCCACAGGGTGTGTACACAAGAGGATTAGCTTTAACTTCGTTTAAAAACGAAAACACGTCGTTAAAAAACGAAGACATGTCGTCTCACTACCAACACTTTTTTACAATGACATGGTCCATGCTTGCGTTACATCGGACCAGTCCATGGAGTAGTCCATTTAATGAAATTGTATCAGGTGGTCCAATAATATTTGCAGGGATGGTCCATGCTTGCATTACATCGGACCAGTCCATGGAGTAGTCCATTTCATGAAATTGGATCAGGTGGTACAATAATATTTGCAGGGGCATTATCAACACTCTCTTTTTATACGGGGCGTAAAGTGCAATGCCTTATGACATTTAAGGGTGATTTTTTTTAGAATAAAACACGCTGCCCTTTTAGAGAGCAAAGCATTTTTAAGAAACGAACACCAAATTGCATTTTTTTAAATAAAATGTGGCATTTTCAAAGAAACGAAAACACCATTAGTCTGAGTTCATACGGCTCATGTCTTATTGACATGATTCTTCCTTTTTCTTTTTTGAACATGAATTGGCGTTCAAATGATACATGTCATGTTGACGACATGTTTTTTATTTTGTATGTCATGTTGTCGTGGATAAGCTTTGATAAAGGACAGCTTACTAGGCAATGTCGTTCATATTGTCGTGTTTAGTAGTTTATAGAAGACACCTAATAAGACAATGTAGGTCATGTTGTCGTGCATACACTTTAATACAGGACAGCTTACAAGACAATGTCGCTGATATTGTCGTGTTTAGTAGCTCATAGAGGACAGGTTAAAAGACACTGTCGATTGTACTGTCGTGTATAGTTGTTGATAGAGGATACCTTACAAGACAATGTCAGTCATGTTGTCGTGGATACATTCGGATAAGGGACAACTTACAAGACGCTGTCGCTCATACTGTCGTGTATAGTTGTTGATAGAGGATCACTTACAAGACAATGTCGCTCATTTTGTCGTAGATAGAATTTGATAAGGGACAACTTACAAGACAATGTCCGTCATGTTGTCTTTGTTACACTTTGATAAAGGACAGCATGAAAGACAATGTCGGTCATGTCGTCGTTTGTAAACTTCTGTAAAAGACAATGCACTAGACAATGTCGAGTATTTTGACGTGCACGACATTTTCCTTGAAATCGTCTTCCAGAAATCCAAAGTGATAGAGGACATTTCGTGCATAAATCGTTGACGACAGTGTCGTCGACGGCAGTTTGGCCAACAGGGGTGCTTCGAGGCAAAGAACATCAAGAGTCGTTTTGTGTAAATTGTGAAATAAGGTCTTTTGTTAATAATATAGATAAATTAAAACACTGCCATTTTGGTTTTATTCTATTTATTTAGTCCAATATTTCGACCAACATTGTTGATCATTCTCAGGAAAATGAAATATAGGTATTTTTATTTAAACATGCAGATGCGCCTTCAGTTGTTTCTTGTATAATTTGTGTTACACTTTCTTAAGAGAAAGGTAAAGTGAAAAAAATTGTTGATCCCGTCTTTAAGACATCCTCGAAGACGGATGCGCGATAATGTTAATTCCTGCACGACATAGGAACAAATCGTCAACGAAATTTTCGAACAAATGTCGCGAATATCGTGCACGACACAAAGAAAGACAATGTCGCCTACTTTGTCGTTAACGACTTCATGCATCACAATATCGTCTATTTTGACGTCCACGACAAAAATTGTACACAGAAAAAATTAAAAATTTTCTCTAATCACCAATTTTATACTAAATTCATAGAATCAAGCAACCCATTTGTTGATTTTGCTCCTATTACGAAAATGATTATATTGATTACTAAAAATTGTAAAAATGTAATATATTAAATATTTTTTTTTCAATAAACAATATTTTTAATATTAATTAAAAATATGACCAAAAAACTTTCCCGCTTCAAACAATGTGTTGATTGATTTTGACAATTTCCAACAACAATTTCAAAAGTTGAAATTATTTTATTTTAAACAAAATAATTTTTTGGTATTTGATTATTATTTTAATTCAAAATTTATTTCAAAACAACTAAAATGATAATTAAATCAAAATTATATTTTTAATTTTCTTTCAACAAAAAAAAATAATTGATTCAATTATTACAATAATTAAGTTTAAACACTTTTTAAATAATTTTTTTAATTGATAAAAAACTACTAATAATTTTTTCTGTGTAGTTATAGTTGGAATTTTAATTTCAGTTATATGTTTTATATTCAACTCTTATAAGCAATCCTAAAGTTGACAGTGAAATATTAACTGTATGTAATACATTTTCCAGCCCGCGAATAACTTCATCAGCATTTTTCTGTCTTACTGGTTAGAGCTAATTTGTAAATTTTTTGTAGGTATGTATTTAAATCAACAATTTAAAAAAGAATATGAGAATTTAAAGAAATTCAAGTGATTATATAGCATCTAAAAAACTTTGTCGTCAATAACATTTATACAAGACAACTTATAAGACAGTGTCGCTTATAATGTCTCACACAGAGTTTAATAGAGGACAACTTATAAGACAATGTCGCTCATAAAGTACCACATAGAGCTAAATATAAAACAACGACATTCAAACTGTCGTGCACGACGATTTCCTGTAAATAGTCTTCTAGAAAACTTAAATGACAGGGGACAAGTCGTGCATATGTACATCATTGACGAGAATGTCGTCAACGGCAATCCGGCCAACTGGGCTTGTTTTATTTGGTGCTGTTTGTCTCAAGGGATTTAACAGTACCAATACCATCGTGGGAGTTAAAGAACACCAAGTCAAATTTAATAAGTAAAGGCATATAATTATATTGAGGATATCATCGACACAAAAAAAAACATATAAAAGAGTCATATATACACTCATAAAGTAACTGATTGTGGGTTATTAAATTCGTTTTCCGTACTGGTTAAATTGAATAAAAAAAAATTTTGTAATATTACGAATAATTTTATTTTTTAACATTTATGTTTGTTATTCAAAAAACAACCTACCAACAAATAATGTTTTTCCGTATTTATTTTGTTATGTAGTAATAAAATATATTTTTTTAAGGAAAAAACTATTCAATCTTAAGGAATATGCTATTCAATAAATAAAAAATTTTTAAATTAATGTAAAAATCATTTGTTTTAAATGAAATGTAAATGATCCGTTTTTTAAATGAATTTTAAGTTGTTTCAAATGAATTTTCGTTTGAATTTAACTACATAATATTTTGAGTGTATGAACAAAGTAATTTTTCAATATACGATTTATAAGAAACAAATATGTCAAAGCGAACTTGTTTACAAATTTGCATTTTTAAATTTCCTAATTCGACTCTATTTCATCAACGATATCTTGGCGCACTTCATACAGAAATATTCAATTGTTACCTCGATTTTTTAATTTTTGAAACAAACGAGTTCTGTAACTTCAAAATTTTTAAAGCAGACCTTAACATTTTTTTATTTTGAAAAACATTAGAAATGTTTTTGAGTCGGAGTCGCGAGTTTTTGTGGGTACTACGACTCCGGTACAAGAACCTCAACTTCGACTCAACAGCACTGATCGATATTCTCTATAATAAAAAAATGTGGAAAAAGTTAATTTTTGAATTTAGTTCGTAGCGCCAATAAAGGTAACAAAGGCATGTTTCTGAAAGGAGTTTTGAATTTTCAAACTCAATATTTACTTTTAACATATACAAAAAAAATTATCTAGGAGTCTAAGCTCAAACGTCGCTTTTATATTTAAAAGTTTCGGAATTTATATAATAAGTCATTTTATATAGGAGTTTTAAAATAACAAGGCTTAAATTTTACTTTAACAAACAGGTTAAACTGAAATTATTAAACAAATTATTTCTAATTTAACAAATTATGATGGCGTAAGCACGCAACTCTTTACCACGAAACATGGGGGCTGAGTGCGGATTAAAATGGTCATAAGTAGGGCAACCAAAAAAAGCACTAAAAACATTTTTTAGCTCTTAAAAAAAGCGTTAAAAAACATAAAAATAAGCTGTTAAAATTAAAAAAAAGCATTTTAAATTTATTGTTTATTTTCCACTTTATTCGGTTAATACGTTGTTGCAGTAAATTATAAATTTTGATGCGATACATTTTAGAAAATAAAACTGTCTTTTTGAAGTCAGCACGTTCTTTTACATAGAAAAAGTTCTTTCTACGTCTACAGGTGTTAAGGGAGCATATTTTATACGATTGGACTCCAAATTCCGCTTAATTCATTTTTTTAATAAAACTGATTTAAAATTTGTATTAACTTTGTCTCCTACATATATCCCCTAAACCACCGGACATTTTTGTTTCCTCTTTTGTTACAACTTCGTGTAAAAACTCAAAATTTGCAGAAATGAACAATATTTTGTTCCGCAAATCACTTTCATTTGAACATATACAGAGAAATTGTTAATAGCTACAACTATATAAAAAAGCAAAAAAAAACGTTACTATACCAAAAACGGTGAGAATAGGAACAAGATTAAGAGAGCAGGAGGCGAGGTGACGGGCGGCTTTGAGGCCAGTGATGCCATAAGTGCGGACTTAAGCTTGCATTTTGCAGATTTTAAACCCCAAAGTTGCCAAAATGCAGATTTGAAGATTTTTTGTTTAAAAATACAGATTTTTTGTTTTTACATTGTCACGTATGTTTGTACTATTTTCACTTCTTGCATTGATAAACAAAATATATCAATCGTTTGGAAATAGATTCATTATTAGGAATTTTATTCATAAAAGATTACTTAAAAATTAAAAGTTGGCATTTTGTTGACACATTAAAAGCCTGTTCTTCAATTTCGAACGTTAGCGTTCGCATAGAAAATTATTATTTTTTTAATTTAAAACTATTTAAAAATTATAAGCGATGCTATGAAAATCGCATTCGAGTGAAATCAAAATCAAACCAATTTTAAAAACTTGTCTGTGTTGAAAGTTCAAAAAAATATTCCCTTTTTAACATAGTTGGGGGTAGTGCACTAAATATTGACTTAAATCAGCAGTGCACTATGACTAAATAAAACTGCAAAGAAATTAGTTTGCACTCTTTTTTTACCAGCTTTAGTGATGATTGCAATATTTTACCTTTTTTCACTATCGCTAAACGCAGATTATGCAATAAGTCGCACTATGTGCTGGTTCACACACGTCAAGTTTGACTCGTCAAGTCTTGAGCATTTAGGAGAGAAGGGAAAAGAGAAGGCCATTTCTTTCCCCTCTCTCCTAAAAACTCAAGACTTGATTTTTCAGAAATTACCTAATTAAAATTAGCTTGTTGGATTAGCGTTGAAAGTATATGATGCAGAGTTATTTTGAAATAATTCGTGAACTGGAGACAAATGGGTATGATGAATATGAGTCAAATATTTATTTGCAAAATTTGTTCATTTTATGGAGATCAAAATACTTTTAGAATAGAATGAAAAAGATGTATTTTTAAAATCAATTCATTGCTAAATTTAATGAAGTACATATTTTAGTTTAAACCACTACTTATTAGTAATTAAAATCAATAAAAAAAATTATACATAATAGGTATGTCATAATATCTATAACAATATAAGTTCTCCACATTGTTAAATGCATTACTGCCTGCGCTGCATCAGAAAAGCAAACTTAATTTACCATGTCAACGCATTCCTTATAATGCTACATATTTATCGTGTGATTATCATATATTTATATATATATATATATATATATATATATATATATATATATATATATATATATTCTATTTTTCCGGTAATTAAACACAAATATTTAATAATTTATATGTTTGTTTCACTTAATACTAATATACTTTCTTTTACGATATGTCTTTTTGTTTCTAAAAAATAGAAATTAATATATAATAACACATCTTAAAAAATAATACAAATAATATTTTTTCTTCAAAAATATATGGGTTATCGCATTTGTATCTGAAATATTTAAAATTGATTTTAAATCTTAAATAATTAACATTTTACAAAGTTTTTTGCTTTGCATGTAAACTTATGAAATGTTATGTTATTCTGCATTTAAGATGATTAATTTTTTCCAATATTTTTTTCCTACAAAAAATCCAACAGACACTTTGGCTGGTTGCCTTTGCCAAAAATATTTTACACAAACAAATACACACACAGGCATTTCGAGCTGTAGTCATGCAAACTGTCGAGCAACAACAACATTACTAGTGAGGATCGTTTTTAAAACTTTTTTTTTCCTCATTCTTCATGACTGAAGAAAGGCAAAATTGGATTTTTCCTCAAAAACATGATTTTGGCGAAATTTTAACAATTCATTCATGACTGTGAAAAAAGTTACATATTTTACATTTTTCATTTATGAAAAAATTCAGGAATGGTTGAATATGAGCGATCACATATGACTTTCTCTGAACTCTGATTTAAAGTCCCTAAAAACATAAGGAATGGCAAAAGTTCCATAAAAATGGCTAAATATTCGGAAATTCGCAAAAATTTGCTAATTGTGGCATAATAGCAAAATTTAATATTTATTAAAAAACGTTAAAGCTTATAGAATCGCACGAAACAATCACTTCTTTCGCGAACATAGCTAAAATTCGCGAAAAATTGCAAACATGAAAACAAAACCCAAAAATTTATTTAAACTCGCTTAATCGGTTAAAAACATAATGTCGGAAAAATACAAAAAAAATTTTTTGCAAAAATTCGTGAAAGTGGCATCGATATAAATTGACTCTGATTTTGTCGTCAGTCTTATTGGTGTCGAAACAGTTTTATTCCTTTTAAATTTTTATAATAATAATGTTGAGTTAAAAAAATGGAAAAAGAGCAACAAAGCTACACGAAAATTGCAAAAATAGCGAAAATTTTTAATATTTCAAAAAAGCCATAAAATTGATAAAAATTTCTAAGACTATAGAAATTACAAATATTCGATAAAAAATGGCAAAATTAGCGGAAATTCGCAAAATTTTGCAAATAGTGGTATGATAGAAAAGTTTAATATTTATTAAAAATCGTTAAAGCTCTAAAGAATCAGAAAACTTACAGGAAAAGTTTCGTCTATCAGACACATGGCTAAAATACGCGAATTTCCGCTAATAGGGGAAAAATCCCCAAATGACTTTCTTTGTCCTTCTTTCTTGCATGAAATCCAAAACTTTGGGGATAAATCCCAAAGTCTTACAGCCCTGAAAGAAGCAACTAATTCACGCGCCATCGTATCCATGCATACAACCGTTACTTCTTTTAATGCTTCATAGCAGTGATGTTAACTTTTATTTTTTCATAACCGTACGCCCTTCTAAAAATTACCGTTTTTGAGAAGAAATAACCTTACGCAAAGATTTTTATAAAAACATTTATATGCTGTTTACAAATCACAGGCACGTGATTATGTAGTAAAATTAATATGAAAAGCACTCAGCCCATCTTCCTGTCATTTGGAAACAGCACATAAGAGCAGTATTCATAAACTATTTATTTTAATTTTAAGAAAAAATTTGGCAATAAAATAATTTTGACTAAAACCGGTACATACGTATATGTATGTGACCTTCTCCGTGAAAAAGGACCTAGTGTGTCAAAAACGGGTTTGAACTTAAGAGTGGATTCTGGTACCTAAAAGGGTGTAGATTCTGCACAAAGTTATTCTACACTGTAGAATAACTTTGAATGCGTTTTTCTCAAAACTTTATTTTAACACACTAGGTGCCTTTTCTCGGAGAAGGTCACATATGTATATTTATTCAACTTAAAATATTTTTATTTAATATGCTTAGCGTGCATATGTATGTTATAAACCAGTGTTCGAAAATAAACACTAATGTGTGGTTTACAGAACACGAGCGCAAAACTCGTCCGTTCAGCTTACATTTAAAACAAAAACAAATTTCTAACGGTTCGATAGATTTGTGGAATACACAAACGCTAATAGTGTTTGTGTAGAAAATCATTAAAAAAATAACGTTTTCCTTTTAGTCATCTTTCGAACACAAAAATAATATTGTTTTATTAAACTCAACAAAAGATGAGAACATTTAATCATACAAACCAATTCAATTTTGGTTTCTACGGTCATCGTTACGGCTGTGGCATTATGGTTATGTCACCTCCCAGGCAGAAAAAGACAATCACCACGACGCTGTGCCGACGTTGCAGGGGATACTATCAACACCAATACAACGTACTGTTTACCAAATTTACAATGTTGTCACAATATTGAAATGATAACGCCAAATGTGCGTCTTCCGACTCTTCTTTTTAGTGTTGTCACAGTACTGTAAATTTTAATTTGCAATGTTGGATTCACGAATTTACAACGTAGTCATAACCGTATTCCGTTATAAAGCCGTTAATTTAAATTTACAACAGTGTACTGATGTTGATAAACTGCAAGTAACGTTCATATACAATGTTGCAAATTTGCAATTTTTGTACCCATGCAATACCTCTTAAATAAGAAAAGGTTTTAAAAATTAAGTTTGATTTATTTATTGAAAATGTTATTATAAAAATTCATTGTTCTATTTAAAAAAAAAAAGCATTTATAAAAGAAAACCAAAAGAAGGAAATGGAATTCAGGTTAATATAATATGTACATATACATTTAGCAAACTAATTCCTACTTTTTCTTCCAAAATTCCGGAATCAAGAGCTTGTTTTTCTTTGGTAAATATTTGTGGGTTTAAAATTACAACAACCCATCCTGATAATATACATATGTTTACTACAAATTGGGCATATACTAATAGTCCCAGAAATTGTGGGTAAACAATTTTCTCAAATCAAACCTAATGAAATTTGTTTAAAAGGTACCATTTTTCTTGAAATCAAAGAATTTTTTGAATATCTGCTTTCATCAAAAGAAATTGGATTGTATAACGTCAAAAAAACTTGACAAAAATATTATCGAGTTTAATATACATACATACAGTTGAACAAAAATGTATTCTTACTAAATTTTATGATGAAATAATAGCTATTACTATTTTACATTCATAATTAAATATAATGTAACTACATAAATTCGCTAAATAAACAAGCAAAAATTTTTATATTTTCTTACCTAAAATAGTTTTTGTGTTTTCATTTTAATACGACACTATTAAATTAAGACTGAAATTTTGTATATACAGCGTTGTAGCGGTATAGAATTATTGTTAACACGGTATTAGGAATTAAAGGTTTAATTCTTGTATATACAGTGTTGTAGCGGTATAGTTTTTGGTAAATACGACTTTAAAAAACTAAGGTCGTATATTTGTATTTAGGGTGTTGTACCGGTGTTGAATCTTTTTTAAAACGGTATTTAAAAACTAAGGTTGTAAGTTTGTATCTACAGTGTTGTGATGGTACCATATTATTGGTAGAGTCACAATTTTGTATTTACAGGGTTGTGGCGGTACAAAATATTTTGAACAAGGTATATTTACACAAGGTAGACTCATTTGGGAGTGTAGACATGCTGCTCTATCAAAATAACCGAGTGGAACGGAATTGTCAAAATTGTCTTCATATAAATTTAACGCACACATGTACAAATTTTGGCTCATATACACGGAATTTGACATTGGTGTTCCAACTTAGGTAAACAGCTGACAAACATATGGGCCAACGAGTTTACCTTGTGTAAATATACCTTGATTTTGAAGAGTCGTAATTTCTGCCTGGGCTATTAAAAAACCTGTGAAATTGATTAGTTTTTCTGTTCTGTTACAGTCAAATCTGTAATTTTTGTAAGTGACAGCAACAGAAACAGAAAGTAAAGACTAAATGCAGAATTTGTCTTTACTTTCAGTTTCTGTTCTTTTCCGTGCCGTTCTGTTACGAAATTTTAATGGTTACTTTTTCTGTATTAACTTATCAGCCATTTATGACAAATTTATTAGTTTTGCACCGTCCATTGTTTTATTTCAATAACTTTTATGACAATAAATTTGAAGAAATAAAATTTTATGAATTCCAAAAACTAAAAAACAGTTTATTTCAATATACATATGTATGTATTTTTTCATTATTTATTTTGCTGTCACTTGCAATTACTTAACAAGTTTTTGATATTAACAGATTGGACCTTAACAGAACAGAAAAACTAATCAATTTCACAGGTTTTTTAATAACAAAAACAAATCAAATTCGTAACAGAACAGAAAGTAAAGACCCATTCTGCGTTAACTGAGCCTTTATACCTTTATACTTTGTGTTTGCTTTAACAAATACTTTGACCTATTTGAAGGACATTTTATAATATAACTGTTATAAATGGTTAAAAAAAGGTTCGTATTATTTAAAATAAATCTTAAAAGCTTTTAATATTTTATACAAAAAGTTATAACGACTTTAAGTTTCAATAGAAAACATATTTCGCGACCCACGTTATTTTTATAAAAAAATTTATCGAGCAGTTTATATTTGAAATTAATCAAAACATTCATAAGTTATTGTTTTTCTAGAAAAAACATTTTTTTCCGTGCGGCAAACCAGTAACCACCCGATGATATGTGTATTAAACTTTTTTATTAAAATAAATAAGAAGACAAAAATGTTTAATTTTTCGCGCAATTATTAAAATTATGTTTTAACAAACATTGAAATGTCACTTTATTAAACGCTTAAAGTAGGGTAAAGGCTTTAAAAGGCTATTAAACATTTATAAATGATATTTTTTCGACTTTTGCTTATTAATGACTTATAAAGCTGCAATGATGCGTTTATGAATTATGAGGCTGTTAAAAAGTTTGCCTTATAATCAGCTTCATCTTATTTTTTCATTTTGCGGTTAAGAACACAATAATTTGAAACGAAAAATTTAATTGGCTTAGTTACTTAATATACATTCGCAACACCCTTTCTGTATACAAACTTTACTAGCTGTAGTTGATATTGTCTAATTCGTGAATTTGCAGGACATTATAGCAATTTTAGGAATGGATGAGCTTTCAGAGGATGATAAAGTAACGGTTGCAAGAGCTCGTAAAATGCAACGTTTTCTTTCGCAACCTTTTCAAGTGGCTGAAGTTTTTACAGGCCACGTCGGTAAAATGGTACCGGTAGCGAAAACCATTGATGGGTTCAAGCGCATATTAAATGGTGATATGGACGACATGCCAGAAATAGCGTTTTATATGGTGGGTGATATTGATGAAGCAATTTCTAAGGCTAAAGATTTAGCTACGAAATTAAACATTTGATTTTTTAATTTAAATATTATTTTGTTTTTAATGTTTACATTATTTTGTTTATTAGAAAATATGTAATTATGTAAATAAATTATTTTTCCTTTAGATACAACTGAAAAAAAATTATAAAAGTTTTAAATTTCTTATTATGTATAACATTTTATTTTATGATTTTAATCTTAGTGCCGGTTCACACACGTCAAGTTTGACTCGTAAAGTCTTGAGCTTTTAGGAGAGAGAGGAAAAGTAATGGCATTCTCTTTTCCCTTCTCTCCTTAACAAACCCAAATACAACTTTTCATATTCGTCATACACGACAAAGATGCAGAAAACAGTATGAATTTTTCTTGATATATGTACTTGAGAACTTATAATTTACTTGAATTGATTATGTGAGTTTTTAAGTAATTTGGGATCAAAAAAATAAGTGCTAAAAATGCTAAATAATTATAAAAATGTGTTAAACTAGCTCTTAGCTCTTTTTTTGAAATTCTTAGTGCTACATCAAAAAACATGTGCTATATCTAGCACTAAAAGTTCTAAGCTGGCAAGCCTGCTTGTCACATAGTAAACCAAGGGGAATTCAACCAGGTAAACTCATCTCGTCAGCCGCAAGGCCCATCTATCTATCTTTTAATGGGCCTTGGTCAGCCGTTAATCAGCTGTCGCCCCGGCGAATTAAAAAAAATCGTTAATGTCAAAATATAAAATATATTTTGATATATCGATATTTTTTGCCCATTCCTAGTTGATATTATTAAATATTTTCAAAATTCTAAAAAAAGAATGAAAAAAACCAAATGAATTTAAAGGAGATTATTTAATACAAGTAAATGTTCAAATATTAGTAGGATAGCATCTGCGTTACTGGCACTACCATTTTCGAACTCAACTGTGGAGCGAGCATTCTCAATGTTTAGTATTATAAAAAATAAAAAAAGAAACCAACTGGCAACTTTAACAGTTGAATGTAATATTTTAAGAGTTAAGGCTTAACCATTTTATGCATAGCCTTGCTTAACCTGTCATTTGCTTAAGCAAATGACAGTTTCATTAAACTTAGCAAAAAGTTTCCTTAAGTTCAAAATGGTTTTCCTCATATAAATAACATGTATTTGCACATTTCCTTAAGCCAATTTAAGCACATTATGGTTGGGCCTTTAGTTATTCTTTAAGCAATGAATACCAAATTTGTATTAAGT
This sequence comes from Pollenia labialis, assembly GCA_949318255.1. Classification (NCBI taxonomy): domain Eukaryota; kingdom Metazoa; phylum Arthropoda; class Insecta; order Diptera; family Polleniidae; genus Pollenia; species Pollenia labialis. The sequence continues at coordinate 59,161,746 of OX439140.1, forward strand.
CTTCTGAAAGCTTAAATTATTTAATTATGATAACATGCCCGTGGACGAGAGGGATGAAAATATACTAGACGTTTTTAATGAGTTATAATATATTCTGTTTTTCTAAAAGCTCTTTTTATGTAAGTATTAGGGTGATCGATCGAATAGTATTCGACCGGTTTTAACCGGTTATTTTAGTTTTGCCCAAGTCGAATATTTTAAAATGTCCATTTTTTGAATATCGAATAAATCGGTTATTTTAGCAAACTAACCCGGTTATTTTAGTAATATGTAATTTATATACGATTTCCTTACTTTTGTTATAAATGTACCCGTAATTTAAGTATTTTTCTAATGGAATATTTGGCATCTTTTTATTTTGGGGTTTTTTTTATATTTTCTCAGTACAAATTTAGGGGGTATTTTTTGATTTGGGGTAATTTCTTTAAATTCACTTGGCAACACCGCCTTGTAGTAAACATTGTGCTCTGTGGTAAACATTAAGGAAAAATGTTGCGGTTTGCAAAAAATTCAGCTTTTTTGCGTTATTATTCAATAAAACATGCAGCCAAGGAACCAATGAAATACACAACCACTATTAACTTACCAACAACAAAGTTCCCAACCCGTCTAACTGCAGCCAAAAGACAGGAACTTGAAAAAAAATTACTTGCCGTGAGTATCTTGATACATAACTTCACAAAAAACGGACATGATTCCAAACTCATTCCTTGCAGACAACATTCGCTCAAACTTATAAATATCAAGATGAGAATCTTAAAGAACCATCGTATGTATTACACGATGGTCCTCCGTATGCAAATGGTAACTTACATATTGGTCATGCAGTTAATAAGGTTAGCAAAAAAAAATTAAAGAAATATGTATGATGTAAGAAATCAGAGCAGAGTTTATTTTTAGATTCTTAAGGATATAACAATAAGACATCATGTAGTAAAAGGACAAAAGATTCATTATGTTCCTGGTTGGGATTGCCATGGTCTTCCAATTGAGCTGAAAGCTTTAGCTTCTGCATGCAACAAACGCTATGAAAAAGAACCAAATGTTATACGATCAAAGTGTAAGTGAAATTTTTTTCATATGTAGTATGAAGTAAACATTTTAAAGAAACTTTATTCTCAGCACGACAATTTGCTTTGGATGCCATTGACAAACAAAGGGAGGAGTTTCGTTCATGGGGCATTTTATCGGATTGGCTAAACAATGCAAGGCTTTATTTTACTTTAAATCCTGAATTTATATGCAATCAATTGCAGTTATTTTTAGAACTTTACAAAAAAGGATTAGTTTATAGAGATCTGAAACCTGTCTTCTGGTCACCGTCATCAAAGTAGTTTTTAATATATTATAAAATTTATTAGTACCTAGTTTTTAATTTTTTTTGCATTTAGATCTGCATTAGCTGAAGCTGAACTCGAATATGACAGTAATTTTGTAAGTCCCTCGGTTTTCATGCGTTTTACCCTTAAATCCTTGCCACCTTCTATTGTGCTGAAAAAACAACAAAACATGTTTGCTGTAGTTTGGACTACAACACCATGGACACTGCCAAGTAATCAGGCAATTTGTTATAATAAAAATTTGGAGTATTCCATAGTTGAATTAACAAATCCTTTAATAAAGCAATCAACTGATCTCTATTTAATAGCTTCAAGTTTAGTTGAAGATTTTGTAAAAAATACCAAAATAGAGTGTAAAGTTATACAAGTTATAAGAGGTAAGATTAATGGGGAACATACATATGTAAATATATGTGTAAATATATAATGATTATGCTCCTTATGCTTTTTCTCATTTAAGGAACGGAATTGAATCATTGTACTTATCAGCATCCAATTTACGAAAACAAAAAATCATTACCATTCCTTGATTCTAATCATGTGCAAGAAACCAAGGGAACCGGCTTAGTTCATACGGCCCCTGCACATGGTCCGGATGATTTTCTTGTATGTTTGGCTAAAAATATACCAGTGGTAAGTAATTTTAATATGTAAACTCCCTTTAAAGTTTGTAAACGTTGCTCTTCAAGTTGCCTAACATTTTTGTTTATATTTTGGAAAAGAATGTTCCCTTCGTTTTTTTTTTTTTTTGACAAAAATAGTAAATATGGAAGTCCTACTACAATACCTGGCTTAAAAGTTGTTGGGTGGATAGAAGTTTCAAGAAGCACCTTTAAAAAAAAATCAAAGGAATAAAAATAGAAAAGAAAATACGCTTAGTCTAATTTTAGACAACATTTTAAAGAATGATAAACTCGTTTTCAAAAACACGTTTGAATATGTCAAATCCTAAAATCTTAACCAAAAAAGAAAAACATCTAAAACCAAATATTTCACAAAAAAAAAATTCAATTTAGAGAAAATTATGATCAAAAAATTAAAAAAAAAATCCTTTGAAGGAGTAACCAGTTATCTGAAAGGCCTTTTTGAAGTGACGGTGTGGAATGTCCCAAAAGTATCTTAAACTAAAAACACATTAAAAATTAAATGGTATGTTTTATTTCAACTTTAAATTTCAGAAATCTCTGGTTAATGAAGAAGGCGTGTACAACTCTGATGCGCCAAGTTATTTACAAGGTAAAAGTGTGCTTAAAGAGGGAAATAATTTGGTGCTAGAGAAACTAAAAAATGATGTACTATATTCGGACACATTAACTCACAGCTATCCTTTAGATTGGCGTACCAAAGAACCAGTAATAATCAGAGCTAGTGAGCAGTGGTTTATAAATACATCGGAACTTAAAGAAAAAGCCGTTAAAGAGGTAACAAAATATAATTTTTTTGTAGTTTGTAACTAACGAATTTTTCTAAGATTGAAAATATAAAGTTTTATCCACGTGCGAATGCCGAGGCAAGCAAAAATGCTTTAAGAACACAAGTTATGAAGCGTCCTTATTGGTGTATATCTAGACAAAGATCCTGGGGTGTTCCCATACCCGTATTTTATGATAGAAATACAAGAAAAGTTATATGTGATGAGTACGTATCATAATACAGAGTTTAAGGTAATATAGAGTTCCATAACAAAACGATATAATCCCACATAAATGTATATAAACACTCAAAAAAATGGTCTACCATCAATGCATGTAAATATGTATGTCCAAATCGGTTTCATTAGAGAGCCAATTTTCTGAAGATGGTTTTAGGCTGTATATTCTTTCAAAACTAGCTCCACTAGCGAATATTTATTATTTTTTTTATTAATTATCGTTAGCATTGTTGTTTATTAATTATCGTTAGCATTGTTGTACCCATTACATTCTAGTTACCTGGAATCATTTTCACTGAGACCTTATTTATTTATGGTAATATTCAACGTTTTTATTTTTCGAATGTAACAGGAAGATACAAGAAAGTCTGATATTGTGTAAAAATAATTCCTTACTATGTATATGAACATATAGCTTTAATGTTAACCAAAGGATTTCTTAACACAACTCGCGCCAAGCCCCAAAATCGCAATTCACTCATCCGGTCCAAATTTTTTTTCCTGAAAACATTATTTTTAGGTTTACTTATGTTTTGTCTGCCCCTAACATAAGCAATGCATTTTTCAAAAAATATGACAACCAGGGAAGTAAGAGCAATTGTTGCCTCTCCGAAACTATTTAACATTTTTTTAGTTATTATTAATTAATTTTAAACACTGGGGTCTAATCACCAAATTTGATACTATCTAATCGAATAAACTATCGAATTTTTTTGCATACGATAGACACTGATGTATCGAATGAAAACTCGAGAAATGTAATGTCGAGTCACTCGATATCGAATGCTACTATTTCAAATTCAATAAATTTCATTCGATATCGAGATTCCTTATACCAAAATAAATAATTTCGATCAATTTTGCTCGATATCGTATGCGGTGATTAGACCCCTGGTTTATACCTATTCAGATGGAAACATGAATGTTTAAACAAATAGGACCATTATAGGAGGTAGGGGGCAATTTCTTACAAAACAGATAGATGGGTACATACTCTTTGCGCTTTTCCAAAAACAAGTGTAATTTCTGCAATTTCCAGGAATACGCTAGTTTTCTATAAGTGCAACCTTATTTATTAAAAAGTTATTTTCTGTAATTAACAATTATGTAATATTAAAAATAAATAAATCGAAATTAACCCTTTGATGCACTTGAGGGCAAAAAAAAAGCAATTTTTACGTTAAAAACTCATTTTACGCACTTTTGTAGCTTTTTACACCCACACCACAATAGTGGAGAGGGTATTATGCATTAGGGCTGATGTATGTAACACCTTAAAATATTGGATGATTTGAGTGAGTTGACATTAATTAACTTCGCTAGAGTAAAGAGTTCTAAGAACAGCAAAAACATAGATAGGATTGAATTATTGCAACAGCTGACTCTAGAATTAATAATGCAATTATTGTAATAATTAATAAAGTTAATAAAATTGTTGATCTAGAAGGACCCATCTTAAAGTATACCGATCGACTTAGAATCAATTTCTGAGTTGATCTAACGATGTCCGTTCGGCTGGCTGTTCATGTAACCTTGTGCGCAAACTACAGGTCGCAATTTTGGAGATAATTTAATAAAATTTGGTACATACAGGCCTGTTCTGAAAATCACATTTTTTGAAAGTGATTTCAAATCGCAAGAAAGGTGTTCTGGGCATATTATTTTGTGATTTCAAAACGTTCAGCTACGTAAACAACTTTTTGAAATCACTTTGTTATTTTTGCGACTATTGTAAGTTGACCGTTATAATAAATTTCTTAAATAAAATACTCCATGTGTTGTTTATTAATTTTTTATGCAATAAGCTATTTTATTTACAACAAATCGTTTAAAATTAAGAAAATTCGATGAAACTACAAAATGATATTTGCTTTTGTGACTTCTGTTGTGATTTCAGGTTTGTTTTTTTAGTTGAATTAAAGTTCGCTTTTTTGCTAACAGCGGCATGAAAGCAAAGTCTAATATTTATTAAAAATCGTAAAAGCTGTAAAGTATCACAGGGAAAAATCGCTTCTATCTCTAATATGGCTAAAATTCTCAAAAAATTGCAAAATTGGAAACTAACCCTAAAATCTATTTGAAATCTCTAAATGGATTAAAAAAACAAAATGTCGAAAAATAAAACAGAAAAAATTTGCACAATAGCGAAAATTCGCGAAAAAAATTTATATTTCAAACAAGCCATAAAATTGATTAAAACTCCCTAAAACTGTAAGGAATGGCAAAAATTCGGTAAAAATTGCAAAATTAGCGGAAATTCGCAAAAATTTGCTAACAGCGGCATGATAGCAGAGTCTACTTTTTAATATGAATCGTTAAAGCTGAAAAGAATCCGAAAACTTACAAGAACAAATCGCTTCTATCGCGAACATGGCTAAAATTCGCAAAAAAATACAAGATTTTAAACAACCCTAAAATTAATTTGACATCGCTAAATCGGTTAAAAAAAACAAATTGTCGAAAAATAACATAAAAAACGTTAAAAATTAGCTATAATTTTGAAAAACAAACCCTTTGTGTTTACATGTGCTTTCGACAATTGAAAATCACATCGAAAAACACAAAAACGGTGTGATTTACAGAACACCACAAAATCACACGTGTGATTTTAAAACACATGTGATTTGAAATCACGTGATTTTCAGAACAGACCTGATAGGTTCTTATTGGCCCAAGGACCAAGCCTATTGAAAATGGGCCGAATCGTAGGACCACTAATGCCCGTAATTTCTACAAAAAGAAAGCAGGTCGTGTTCGTACCTAACAGTTATCTTTACCTATTTTTAACGTTTATTTTGCCTACGTGTTTTATTCTTCAGTTTTCCTTTAAAGATTTAAGATTTCTTTTTGTAGAAATTACGGGCATTAGGGAGATAGGGGGCAATTTCTGCCTTTCAGAAGCTATCAAACCGATTTTAATGAAATTTAAAACATAGATGGATCCATATTTGTACGGACATATAAGCTATGTATTTAAAAAAAAATAGGACCACGAGGGGAGATGGGTTGAAATATTTGCCTCTCAGAAACTATCAAACCGATTTAAATGAAAATTAAAACAGTTAGATCCCTATTCATATAGCCATACACTCTCGAAAATTTGTTTTTAAAATACTGTGGTGTTGGGGAACATAGGGTCGGGCTTGACCGACTATACTTTCTTACTTGTTGTTCTTGGAATGAAATTATTTCGTTTTGTTATGGGACTGCATACTCATATTTTTAATGTATGATTTTCAGAGAAATTTTTAAACACATTTGCGACTTGATTATCAAAGAAGGAAACATCGACTTTTGGTGGTCAAAATCGATAAAAGAACTTTTACCTGCACACTTGTTGAATACCTTAAATATAAAAATTGACGAGTTGGAAAAGGGTATGGATATCTTTGATATTTGGTTTGATTCTGGAAGTACGTGGTCTTACGTTTTAAAAGATCAACAAGTAGCTGATTTGTATTTGGAAGGTTATGATCAATTTAATGGTTGGTTTCAATCTTCCTTGCTAACCAGTGTTGGTGCTAGAAATCGTGCACCTTATAAGTATTTATTTAAAAATCATGTTGTTAAATTAATGGTAAATTTATCGAAAATTTTCACAGGGCTATTTTTGTACATGGTTTCACGGTTGATGAGAACGGCTATAAAATGTCTAAATCTTTGGGAAATGTAATATCGCCTACCGATATTAGAAAAAATTATGGAGTTGATGTTTTAAGGTTAAAATGAAATGGTTATAACATTATTTGAGTCCCTTAAAAACAATTAAATTTATTTCTAGATGGTGGGTTGCTTCGCATGGCACCCAACATATGGCCATTACTGTTAGTGACAAATTGCTCCAACAATCTGCTGAAAGCCTGCGTAAAATTCGTTCCACTTTACGATATTTGAATGGGGTTATTGCCGTAAGGACTGATAAGAAAAATGATCTAGAAGTTGATAAACAAATATATTTAAATCGTTATTTACTCAGCAAATTATGTGATTTCGAAAAGGAGGTGGGCATAAAAACAAGAAGCCGATTAATAACTTGTAAAATTAATCATGTTCTTATTTTTTAAGATTTTTAATTTATACGATTGTTTTGAATACAACCGGGTTGTGGCTAACATACAAAATTTTGTAGCAAATCAAATATCTGCTTTATATGTTAATTTGATCAAAGACCGACTGTACTGCGGGACATCAGCTGAAATTGCAGACATACGATCTACTTTAGAAAAATGTTATTCGATACTGAGCAAAACTTTGTGGCCCATAGCTCCATTCTTAGTAGAAGAAAGTTGGGGTTATTACGGTAAGTTAAGAAAAATAATTTATAATTTTTTAATAATTTTTTTACTTTCTAAGACGCTTCATCGCCTTTTTATCAACAAAAAATTATATCTGATAACAATTGGAAAAGTACCTTAATAGAAGAAATTATTGATGCTGCTCTAAGTGTAAAACGTTTAATAAACCAACATGCCACAGAAAAAAGTTCTTGGCTGCTGGGTGTTACAATTAAATGTAATGAAAAAAATATTGGATTGCTGCAGCATTTGCATCCCACACTTGAAAAATGTATAACGGATTCTGAATTATGCGAAATATTACAAGTTGGATCAGTTACACTGCATAAATGTTCAACCGTTTCTTTAAAATATGACGTCAAAATCGATCATATTAAAAGTTCATTATGCCCCAGGTGTCGGCGTTATGCCGTTTTAAACGAGAACGATATCTGTCGTCGTTGCTGTAGTGTTTTAGAATTACAAAAATAAAATTAATAATTATTTTTAGATGAAATGTATTTGTCTTTTTAAGAGAACTTAATACTAAAAACTTTGTAAGCATTTTAATAGGGAATCTCTTAATTTTAAACGTAATGACTGCTTGCCTCCGCATACTATATGCGTTTCATTTTCCTCAAATTTAATCGTCGTGTCGTCATTTATGAGATGTAGAGTGATTATGTTTCCTTGTCTATCCATTTTAATATTGGTAATACCATCTTGTGTAAGACGTTTTATCAGCATATCTACATCCAGAATTCCATATTCATATTTAACATTTTTCAGAACATCTTCGCGAGTTGGAGGTGGGTGCTTATTGCTACTACTGGGTTCGTTGGTTTGATCACTACAGGGTTTTATGTTGTGAACTTTGTCTTTTACTTGTAAAATACCCGTTATTGTTGAGATTGTCACGCCATTGCCAACGTCGCGTGGCACAATTTTTTGAGCCATTTCTGAAGTAAGAAACACGCGATCCAATTTGCGTTTTAAAGGCAACCGTATAATTTCTCCACATTTGAATGTTATAATTTTTTTGTCCTACAAAATATATAAAAAATAGACAAAAGTTATTATTTTATTTCAGTTTGTAACACCTATGAATGAAAATCAAAGAATATTTAAGAGTTTTAATTCAGCTTAGTTATTCAGCTTAGCTAAAAATCTGTCAGGAGAATTTAAGTGTAAATTTTGTGGCAAACGGAGAGATACATATAGGTCTTTATTTTGAGTTGCATTCGACAAACGATCTTCGCAGGCGACCGAACATCGACTTTCAAATGTGAATTTTGTATTATAAGTTGACAGCACTGTAGAAAATTTCGTTGTACGTCGATTTTTTAATGAAAACAATTTTGCTTTCGATGCTGCTTATAAATTTTAAAAACCTGGTGAATATTTGAAAATTTATTTTTTTCTTATACCAACTAACACATTCCTAATTATTTTTGTTCATTTTATGGAAGTCCAAGGTCTTAAACAGCTATTGGAAGGTCGTTTGTTGTTTTAAAGTGAAAAAATATAAATAAAAACAAAAAATTAATCCATACAACTTACGGGTTGTTCTATAAAAAGATTGGATGCGTTCGGATGGGGTTTCGTGTAAGCCTCAGGAATAACTAGAACGTTAGGTTTCAGTTCTTTAATTAATTTATTAGCTTGCTGATAATTCAGAGATGTATCAATTGGACAATAAAATGCCTTCATAGCCAATGGTTGAAACGGCGCTAATACTTGCAGATAAGGGAAATCAGGTTCTGGAATATAAATTTAATGTTAATAAAATAAAATAAATGGCATTAGAAACTTATGACCACCTGTAAATATTATGGAATTATTTGGGTTATTTCCCCACATTTCAATAAAATGCACGGCATCTCCAAATCTTAAACTCGGATGACCACAAAATACCACACAAGGCTGAAAAAATTTAAATTGTTTTAAAATAAAAATATATTTACAAGCTGATACAAATGGTTTTGTACCTGTCTGAAGTCTTTACTGAATCCATCTGAAAATACATGCTTGTAATGTTTTAGTTTAGAATTTCGCAAGTAGAAGGCATGAGGAAACGGATCATCTGGTAAGTAAACTTTATTTTGTTTTGCAGAGCTAAGCCACTCTGCAAGAATATTGGAATATGCCAAAGAACTATCAGCGACGGGAGAAATAAAGAACATCGGAACATTGTTAAGTCCAGCATTTTCCAAATTTTGTGTTAGGCACTCAAACAAATCGTAAACAACACCCGAAGGATAACATGGTATTAGAGCCGAACCATTATTGCGAATTGTTAGCGCTGCAATAAACATAGTTATAAGTTTAATAAAAACAATGCTGTGTACTATAATTAAAATGTTTACATATGGTTGTTATTAACTCACCGACATTCATACATAATTCACCCAATTTAGTATCTGGATTGACGGTAGGTGCCTGCGTCAAACCCGTCATGATTAACACATCAGCATGCTTCAATGCTGACTGATTTATTGGCCGCGGATGCGTTGTAAGTGTAGAAGAGCCACTGACGTAACAAATTTTTTCGTGAGCGGTGCTTAATACCCAATTGCTTGATCCCAAACAGTAACCCGAACTAACCGGTGTTGCTATAAATGCTCCCAATATATCCAATTTTTCATCGTATCCCATAATAGTTACTCTGGCCAGACTGTTTTGAACATCGCGTAAGCTGAAAATTGTTCTCCATTTCTTGGGACGAAAAGCATCACACAAAGGCGACGATAACAAATGTAAAACATCTTTCCACAATTGAGCCGTACTAGCCTTGGGAGCGACCTCAATGTATTCCACTAATTCTTCAAGGAAAAATCTTCCAATTTGGAGGGTGGGCTCTGTGGCGTACACTTTTCCTTTAAAGCCTGTGTGTTCTGTTATATAGGGCAAAGCCAGCATATTAAGATAATTTGATATTAATATTACATCGATTTCGCTAAAATCCATAATTTTATCCATTGGCAATGTAAATTCAGGCGATGAGTCCACAAACACCCGTCCACAACATTCCTTTAATTCACCGTCCATTTGAGGGTCATGTTCACGGTTTGGTATCCAATTGGGTAAATTGGAAAGCTTCATACTTTGTACAAAAGGTAGAGGTAAAAAATTTAATACTGTCTGCTCTGTTAACCCACAATCCAACATAATTCGTAATCCTTTAAATGTAATGACATAGCATGGCTTGGCCAAGTCATTGCTGAGGCAATACTACAAATTCCATTGATTAGATTATTAACCAAAATAATAAACAATAATAAATTTACTTACCAAACGCATTTTGATGTAAATTAAACAAATAATAAATATAAGTAAATTGATTAATTTTTATGCCACAGAATATTCTGTGTTTTATGCATTCGCCAATTTGTAAACAAATAAATTTACGCATGTGAACAAAACAACCTGAAACTCAACAACACGTAACAGCTGACGTATTTTGTGGTGAGTGGACGACGATAGTACAAACTAAGGTGGCAGCACTACACCATATAAGGGCTGCCAGTTTCCGCGTTTTTACCCCAAATTAGGGGTTCTCTTTTTGCTAAAGGAACAAAAAATTTTATTTGGGGATTGCATTGGGGATATTAAAAAAAAAACAGGCTTTTTTTTTGCAACATCAATTGATATCAATGAGCACAGGGCAAAAAAAAGTTTCGTTTTTATTAAAAAAAATATCTGATAAGTTTGAAGTTAATCTATCAATAATTCGCTTATGTACAAAAAGTCCAAAATTCGCATTTACCTGGATAACTTTGTGTGTATAAGAGGTGTTAAAAAATGTAAGTGAACTCTAAAGCCAATGAATGGGCTGATTGTTTCCTTTGTATATATAATAGTTTAAAATGAAGTTTGGTGACGATTGGGTAAAGAAAAGTTGATTGAAATGTAAAATAGGTGTACAAGGCAAAACAATCACTTATCTAAGTTTTTGGAAAATTTTTTAAATGTCGCGTGCAAGCAATTATGCAATAAACGCAAGAACCTTCAAAACTGTATTTGTAGAGAAACAAATAAAGCAATTCTCAAATGCATAACTGCTGCATCTGGGAATGTAATCCAAACTAGAACAGCCTTATTATTTTTTAATAAAAGTGGAAATAAAATTAATTTTGTATAATAAACTTTTTTAAAAATTAAGTGATTTTGTGGTCCCATGCAAATTCATTATAGGAAAGTTCGACTGTATATATGTATATTTAAAAAACAACTACATATTTCCTTTCGATAAAAATAATCTCTTGTAGAACATGGTACAAGTAAAACTCAAATAAATATTTAAATCATCCGTTAAAAATGGTGTATTTTTTTACAGGGGCCTATTTTGGGGATTCTTTCTTTTATCGGGGTATATTTGGGGAAATTAATGTTTAAATTTGGGGAGAACGAAAAAAGTACCTGGCAGACCTGCGCCAGATGACGATTTTTAGCTTTTGCATTATTTGTGTAACCCTGCGGCCACATGGTTAGCTTGAGGGCTACACGATCAAGTTTTGGCTATCAAGTATTAATACACTCACACTTTTTTACCAATTCACTCATACTTATAAAAATTGATACGAACTTGCCTTTAAAATTCTCTTTACAGTGAGTGTTTCAGTTAGTTTTGTGCTTTGTTGCAATACAGACGCGTATTCTTAACCCCGCATAAAATTTTAATTATTAATAACATTTTAATATAACAATTAAGCGAATGGACGCATTTTTTTTAAAATAAAAGTGAATAATTATCAAAAACGAAAAATTTAATAAAAAAAAATAAATAAAATATATGTATGTATACATATACTGAACAAAAACATTAAGTTTAAAATTCTTATTTTTGGTGTAATACAATAAATAATAAAACTAAAAAAGCACAGCAAAACGGTGAAAAAACAAAAACAACTTTTTGCATGAGTAGTCACAATGTAACAACAATAAAACTAGATGAAAGAAATGCATACGTAACAGTTAATGCTAAAGAGTGCAATACTGAAATAAATAAAACAAAACAAAACAATATTAACTACCTAACGGCTAAACCAATTGTTCGTACACGTTCCCTTTCGCCCTCTGTTTTTACAAAGACGGTTGATGCTGAGACATTAAAAAATATTAATCTTTCGCTAGTGCCTGCAAGTGTTGCCGCTTCGGCAAAAACAATTTTAGTAACAAATGTTACCATGAATTCAAACACAGACGCAATGGAAAAATCACAAGTAAAAAGTTGTCAAAAGCCTCAAGTACAAGTTGGTATGGACAGGTACATAACAGTTCTTAAACGGGGTCGCAGCCCAACCTCTGCAGCAGTTGCTTCGGCCTCAAAAGTACCATCTTTTGATAAGATAAATTCTCAAAACCGTTTTGCAATTCTGGAGGATGAATCCTCTGAAGCACCAAATATCATAAGATCGTCAAAGCCTCCCCCGATATACCTTAGGGAGCAAAATTCAAATGAGCTCATAAAGAGTGTGATATCGGTGATAGGTGAAAATTCGTTCTACGTAGCGGCTATCAAGCGTGGAAGTATAAACGAGACAAAAATACAAGTCAATCATGAGAATGACTTCCGCAAAATAATAAACAACTTTGAAGCACTTAAAAAAAACTTTTATACATACCAACTGAAAAGCAGTAAAGGTCTTCAGGTAGTGATCAAGGGTATTGACTCATGTGTGGACCCAGAAGAGGTTAAAACATTCCTAGAAGAAAAAGGCTTCAAGGTAAAACATGTTGTAAATATTAAAAATAGAGAAAAAATTCCCCAACCACTTTTTCGAGTGGAGTTTGAACCCGGCGACGTAAAACTTAAAAAAAAACGAAACGCATCCTATTTACAATTTAAAATATATTCTCTACAGAAGAATAACAATAGAAGAGCCGCACAAAAGAAATGGTCCTGTTCAATGTTTAAACTGTCAAGAGTATGGTCATACTAAGGCATACTGTTATTTACCCCCTGTTTGCGTAGTATGTGGTGAATTACATGGCACAGTTCTTTGCGATAAGTCTAAAACCGACCCCAACGTAAAAAAATGTAGCAACTGTGGCGGTAATCACACTGCCAACTATAGAGGATGCCCTGTATATAATATCGTCAAGCAGTCGGCTGGACCGAAAACTAATCCTCCCCAAATGCAGGTAACAAATCAAGTAACCACAAATGGCATAAATGGCATAAATGGCTAAATCGAAACATAGTTATTTCATCTTTATACTCTCCACCTAGATTTTCAATATCAGAAAGCCAATATTGTGAATATTATAAATCACTAGGACCCTGTTTTCTGGCCGCTGGCGATTATAATGCTAAACATACCTTCTGGGGGTCACGACTTATAACACCAAAGGGTCGTGTTTTGTTTAATGCAATCTCTAAAATGGATTTAAATGTGGTCGCGAGCGGACAGCCAACATATTGGCCTACTGATCAGCAAAAAATTCCAGATGTTATAGATTTTGGCGTGGTTAAAAACATCCCCACAGAAACTATTCATGTTGAAGCTTCCTTAGAATTATCCTCCGACCACACACCTACAGTTGTTACTATAATGAACCCCAATAGAATTGTATCTCCGACTGGTTATTTTGCGCCGACAGCCACACAAATTAATTGGTTAAAATTTAAAAAATATCTCAGTACCCATTGTACAGAAAATATTCCGCTTAGAACACCGGAAAATGTAGATCGCTCTATTGTTAATTTTGACAGTTATCTGAAACTAGCTGTTCAACATTCTAGTACTGCCCCCAAAAAAAACAAAAAATATTAAAATATATTCCACAGATGTCGAGCGGCTCTTGACTGAAAAAAGGAGAGTTCGAAGAGAGTGGCAACTTTACAGATCCCCGCAACTTAAGAATTTATTAAAAGAGTGCACAAAAAGGCTTAGAAACTTACTGCAGACCCAGAAAACGGCTTCTCTAGAAAAATATCTTAAGGAACTTGATGCAACTCCACAATCTGACTACTCATTATGGCGTGCGGCTAGAAATCTAAAAAGACCAGTTATATCAAAGCCACCACTAAGAAACTTGAATGGTAGTTGGGCAAGAAACGATATTGAAAAAGGAAATCTGTTTGTGAGTCACTTGAAAAACGTATTTACACCAAATTTATCTAACGATACTGTGGTCGAGTTACCACCTGTTGCTGCTAGAGCTGCTATTCCCATAAGATTTGAAATAAGAGATATCGAAAAGGCTATTTGTGACTTAAACACTAAGAAGGCACCTGGTATTGATAAGATCAGTAATAAAATGCTTTTAGAGCTACCTCGCATAGCAAAGAAAATTATTGTTTTTATTTTTAATGCTATTTTACGGCTTGAATACTACCCGCAAGAATGGAAGGTTTCCTTAGTTACCATGATACCAAAGCCAGGGAAAGATCATACAAAAGTTGAGTCATATAGGCCTATTAGCTTATTATCAAATATGTCAAAGCTGTTTGAGAAATTACTAGTTTCAAAATTAACACCAATTTTAAATGACAATAGATGTATTCCAAACCATCAGTTTGGATTTAGAAGAAAACACAGCACAATTGAACAAACTCATCGAATAGTAAATGTCATAAGAAAAGCATTTGAAGAAAAAAAATATTGCTCAGCACTCTTCATCGATGTTTCGCAAGCGTTTGATAAAGTCTGGCATGAAGGCTTACTACATAAGTTGAAGCAAAATTTACCAGCAAACACTCACAAACTGTTAGAAAGCTACTTAGTCGGCCGTCAATTTATTATTAAAGAAGGAGATTTCTTAAGTTCACCTCAGCCAATTGGCGCTGGAGTTCCACAAGGCAGCATCCTTGGCCCTCTTTTATACTTAATTTATACTTCGGACATGCCAACAAACAACTACACACAGACTTCAACATTTGCAGACGATACAGCTTTTCTAAGCGTACACGAAAACAGTTATGAAGCATCTCGTTATTTACAGGATCATATATTTCAACTAGAAATATGGCTAAGACAATGGAGGATAATGGTAAATGAACAAAAATGCGTACATATAACATTCACCTTGCGCCGGGAATCTTGCCCCCCTATTACAATCAATAATCAAATAATTCCTCAACATTCGCATGTAAAATATCTCGGTTTACATCTGGATCGGCGATTAACGTGGAAATGCCATATAGAGGCAAAATTAACTCAAATGAAACTTAAAGCCATTCAAATTCATTGGCTTATCGGAAGAAACTCTGTCCTTAGTCTCGATTGCAAGCTTCTACTTTACAACTCTATCTTAAAGCCTATCTGGTGCTACGGTATTCAACTATGGGGCACTGCCTCGGCCTCTAATATCGAAAAAATTCAAAGGCGTCAAAATAAACTTCTTCGAATAATCACAGCCGCTCCCTGGTACGTTAAAAATTCAAACATTCATAAGGATCTCAATGTGCCATTAGTAAAAACTATGATTACAAAATATGCAGTAAAATATTTAAAAAGGCTTGAACAACACCCAAATCCACTAGCTCGAAATATTCTAAATCATGCCGGCCACACTCGCTTAAGAAGAAGAGACACTGCAGCACTTACCCAACTAGAAGAACGATAAGCACCTATATATGTGAACAGAACCCGTGAAGAAAAAAATTTTTGTCTGGCACTGGCAGGACATTAATAAAGAATTAGAATAAGATTTGATTAATTATTGTTAGTTCATATTTAATATATGAAGATTCAATAAATAAACAATGAAAAAAAAAAAAAAAAAAAGACAGTGAGTGTTTCAATTTACGTTCAAGAAAACAGCTAATTTCAAGGTTAGTGAGCAAAATTTTCGTTTGCCTTTATAAATCGTTTTCTTGATGATTTCTTGAAAGTAAATTGCTCAAAAATTGAATGCAGCCTACGTCAAAACTTAAAATTTTTGGAAATTTTGACAAACAGTTTGTGTAAAAGGCTATCAAGAAAATCTTGATCGTGTGGCTGCACTGTAAGTTTTTCTCACAGAATACTAACAGAACTGTAAAAGTGACGTGTGAAAAGGGCCCAAATTAGTTGCGAAGTCAGCTTTCGAAGAAAAAGCCAGAGAGCTTTGCTTGGTAGTGAAGTGGCAATGTGTAAAAACAGGTCGCAACAATCACACAAATGGTGTGATCAAAACAAAAATAACAAAACACAAACCACGTTAAACAAATGCATTAGTTCAACAAACGTTTGTTTTGTGCAGAAAAAATGTATTTAGTAATATTGTTTTGTTTTATAATATTATTTACTTACTTAAATATTATTTACTCGTGTTGTGGTAAACTTAAAAGTTAATTTTTACAACAGTTTTGCAAATAAATCTCAACTTAATAAACTTGTTTTCATTGTATTGCGGCATTAAAGATGATGCAAAGAGAAATGCAACAGGACAGCTTTCTTAGAAAGAGACAAAAAAAGCAATATCTTCCGTCTCGTGGCAGTTCTGTTAGTATTCTGTGGTTTTTCTTGATAGTCTTTTACATATATTGTTTGTCAAAATTTCCAAAAATTTTAGGTTGTGACGTAGGCTGCATTCAATTTGTAAGCAATTTACTTTCAAGATGTCATCAAGAAAATAATTTATAAAGACAAACTTGTAATCAGCTGTTAAATTGAAAGTAAAATTTCCAAACAAATGGAAAGGTGAAATTGAAAGCAATCTCGTGGTCTATTTAAAAAGTGTGATCCCTGCAAACAATTTCGATCGAAAAATAATCAAAATAGTTTCCCCATTTAGCACAAATCTATCGCTTTTGCTATTCAATTCTTATTTATGTACATAGTCACAACCAAGGCGAATTAATTTTTCAGGTGGCGTTGAAAGCACAGCTGTGCTACTTTTTTTCCTAAATTAGAGAGAGGAATGTCAAAAGTTACTTGTGCTTTTGGCATATCGACCAACGAAAGCAACAAATAAAATACAATGTTGTGTTTTTGGTGTTGCTACTTGTTGTAGTATCAACACCACCGCTTACATAAATTCGCTTGGTCACATCGGTCGGAAAGAAGTGTCCCACTATGGTAATATTTACTTTAAGAATCTACTTAGTGTCTTTATGTTATGACGAAGGTAGTTGAATATCAACTGAATTTAGCGATACTTTTGGATATAAAAAGTACTCTTTTGAAGTTAAAATTTCTCTATAGTTCATTAAGTCAAAACACTTGTTATGGACAATGTCACCAATTTTATTTAAATATAAATTCATATATAATTTTGTTATTCGTGCTTAATTCCCAATTTTTATTCTTGATAAAACACTGAACATTTATTGTTGATGAGTAGAACTGTTGCTTATAATTCTTATATGCTTAACAGTTTAATTCGGTTTAATATCTTTAGTTTTTCTAAAATATTTTTGAATGAAGTTTCCTGACGATCTGGCCTAAGCAACCAGTGAAATGCGAAAAGGAATAGCTTATCCCATCAACAATAAATTTTCAGTGTTTTTATCAAGAATAAAAATTGGGAATTAATCCCGAATATCAAAATCATTTAAATTAAATTTTGTATTCCCAAAAATTACTTTGATAATAAATTCATATTTAAATATATTTTTTCATATAATTTTGTTTAATTTGACATGAAAAATAAATTTTTAACATAAATGTTTCAAAGTTAAAAACCTAATGTGGACAAATCATTGGGACAAATTTTTTTAAAAGGAATTACGAAAAGTCACAAATTTGCTCAAACACTAATGCTTTGCAAAACTTATTTTACTAATTTGTTTCACTGATAACGTCGATTTTCAGTAGAAAAATGAAATAAAACACTTATTTTTAACAACAACTTTTTAAATAAACAATCGGTTTAACAAATATCCTTTAAAAAAAGACAATTATCAATTTATTTTTTGGCTCTAAAACAATTTATGTATGTGTAACAAATGACTGAAAAGTTACCCAAACTCCCCGAAGAATAAGTTTGTGCTATTTTGGGCAGCCATTTATAAAACTTGCGTGTACTATAACGCTTTTCGGTAACAGTTGGAGCCAGTGGAGCACAATATTATAATTATTAAATTTTTAAATATATAAAATTTTACTTTTGAGAAAAACGAAAAATAGGTTTACAATCAATTTTCTCAAAAACTACTCGATACATTTTTTTTAAACGCTCCTAATTTATTGCTACGCATTTTCATGAATTAACATGCAATAAATCGAAAGTTTTAATGGTTTGCCACAGTGTTACACATGTCAAGTGTAATATTTTTATGCATGTGTAGCCCATGTGTAATTGACTGCATGTGTTAAATAAGTCATTACCACATTCGGTTACAAATAGGGACTTAAATAACATATTACTTCGATGTCACCAAAATCACTACTAAATGATGAAACAGAACTGGGGCTGAACGATGTTTTTCATACAGATTGACATAAAATTAAGCCAGAGAATGCGGTCGAGAAATAGAATCAATTTTATTTTGAGGACGTTTTTTCTAATGCTCTCACATATAGACACTTATTCTCTTAACAATGCTACCATACTTTCATTCAATTTCATACATTTTATAAACAAAGAAAAATAAGAACAAAAGAAAACAAAAGAAATGAGAGAGAATTTAAAGATACGGCCGACGTTTTAATTATGGGCTTAAGAATTTTTGCTTGAAGTTGAAGACTCAATTCTGTTTCATCATTAACGTGTAATGACTGATTGATGTGGTTTACAAAAGTCGTTATTATAACAACCCAAATAATTAGATATTTCTAACTTTCAGTGATGCCTTCCATAATTAATCAGAAAAACATACAAACAAAAAATTTTTATTTCATTTATAACGTAAAAAAGAAAATATATGTTTAAAAACTCAACAAAAATTAAAAAAATAAATAATAAGTTAATATAATTCATAAATATTTTGTTTTATATATTTTTAAATAATAGCTTAGTCCTGTGGGTCGATTCTGGTTCTGTGAAATTGTGAAAAGAAAAAAAACTTTTAATTTTCGTTTTCAAGAGCACTTTTTACAATAGCACTTCACATTTACACAAAATGCGATTCCCGTTCTTTTAATGAAAAAGTGTTTCATTCCATTGTAGCTGTGAAACTTTTGTAACTATATTAATAAAATGTAAAAGTCAAATGCAGATATCGAAGCTTAGGATTTTGAAACGGCGCTAAGCCGCAAACGAGTTTTTTTAATGCTTGAGCTGCAAGCATTTATTTTTGCTAAAAGAGTTTTTTTGAAGAGAGGAAAAAATAAATTTTTATGGCTCCTCTTGTTTTATACAATATAAATTTTTTCAGTAAAAGAGTTTTTGTTGTTTTTTATTCTCATACTTTTTAACTTAAAATAAATAATGAGTTAACCGAAAATTCCGATTTTGTTGCATTTGGCTTTCTTTCATGAACGATATTGCATCTGAAAGAGGTTGGCCCCAATGTCCTGCCCAAGTGCGCGCAAGAAATAGGAAAGGAAAAAATTTTACATAAAATGTGTTAATATATAAAAACAACAGCAATTTTTTAACGGAAACAAATTTTTATTCAAAAAACAAGAGCAGTTTGAATGTAAAATCGATCAATCAATGAGTTGACAAATGAGTTTTTTGGGTTGATTGCCCCAAAATATTTATTGCAGTAAATAATTTTGGCATAAAACTGACATCTACGAAAATAATTTTATTGACTTTAGTGAAAGTTTCTTTTTAGGGTATTAAAATAAAAGCTTGTTTTTGAAAAAGGTTTTTTACTTTTAATTTATTTTTTAATAGTTAAAATCAATCACATCAAGTTATTTAATTTACTTGTTTTTCTACACAAGTAAATTTCGCGACAATTTTTTACATCGTGTAAATTGTGTAATTACAATTGGCAAGATTTAATATCATAGTGCCGGTCCAGACCTGCAATTTTTGTTGCAGCAATTCTTGAGTTTATTTGTGAGAGTGTTGAGAAAATTTGGGAGCGGAACTCATTTCACCAATAAAATCATGAATTTCTGCAACAAAAATTCCAAATTTGGACAATGAATTATAAATAAGGTAATGCCTCTATTAATTGCTAGCCTGCCAGGCCAGGTAAAAAACTAAAATTTGTTGTTGTTTTTAAAACAAATATACGAAAGAAATGTTCTTGTCGACATCGTGGGCCTGAGCCTTAATTTCTTTCGTTTAAGCTTTCGAGTTATTCTTAGCAAGCCTTTTCATTTGATACCTATATTATATGATTGCATTAAAAATAGCTAGACCGCCATTTTGGCTGTGCTGCTATGTTTGATTTAGAACAGGGATTTCCAAAATTTTTTTGATTGTGTATTAGTGAGTACCAGAGAGTAAGCAAATTGAGAGAATGCATTTATTAACAGCCGAAATAAAATGTTAGTAATATATTTTATAAGTATAACACAAAGGTACAAAATTAAAAATTTTTTGTGTTGATAAAAAATTTGTAGCAATTCTTTCTCTACACTTTTTTTTATTCGGAAGCTTTTTGACTCTAAATCAGTTTCAAATATCTTATCAAACAATTGTAAAAAATTAAAGATTTTTATGTTTTAAAAATTCATAAAAAATAAATATTGCACGCAAATCACAGCTGATAGAAAACAAAGTGCAGTTTTAAAATCAGCGACATTGAATTGGTAAAGAACTGCTACAAATTTTCTAGCAACACAAAAAATTTTTAATTTTTTTCCCTTGTGTTATACAAGTTATAAAATAAAATCTTCTAAATTTATACTTTTATGGCAGTTTCGTAATAGTAGAATGCTTTTCAAATGGGATGAACCTAATTTATTACGTTGCTTGGAACAAATAAATTTTAAATCCGAAAAAATTTGTTCGCATAGGTAAGTAGTGCCGAATAAAGAGAGGCACCTCAATGAATTTTTTTTAGTTCAGGATAGAACTCGCCATCCAAATCTTTCCAGAACTCTACAATATTATTTTCGTCTGGGGCATTTACTTCGCTTTGTTGTATGATTAGTTCTGATTGAATATCAAATTCGTAGTTGCTTACATCGCAACGAAAAGGGTTTTCGAAAAGATCTAATAGCGGTTGTAAAATTACAAAATCTTGAAACCTGTCTTGAAAATTATTGAAAAGTGTTTTTTTAAATATTTCGGCATATTCATATCTTTTGTCGATTTCGAGATTTCTGTAAACAAGTGAAGTTTTTGGAAAGTTGGAAAAATCACCACTTTTAATTTGGGCAAAAATTAGAAAAAGTTTTGTTTTAAAATTGTGAATGATTTTTGACAAGTCGCATATATTGCGTTCCATTCCTTGCAATTCCAAATTAAGTTCATTTAACATACTTGTCGTATCTGCCAAAAAAGCTAAGTCTAAAATAAAATTATTGTCTTTTAAACACTGGACTGAAACTTTTTCTATTTTCTCAGTTTCTAGAAACTGAAGAACTTCTTCTCTTAAATCATAAAGTCTATTCAGGCAATCACCGCGACTTAGCCACCGAACTTCTGTAAACATTTTCAGGTTACAATTCACAGCATTTTTGATTTTTAAAAAGGTAACAAATTTCGGTGGATAAGCGCTTGATGTCCGCCTCGAATTTTATTTATTTTATCCTCTGCTGTCTTCATAGCTGGGGTATCATTTATGAATTTCGATGCAAGAGCGGTCTGATGAATTATGCAGTGAAAATTATGAACTGCAAATTCGTGTTTTTTTAATTGGCTTATAAGTCCATTATATTTGCCCAACATTACATTGGCTCCATCTGTGCAGACTCCAGCAAATTTGTTTATGTTTACAATGGAAAGAAGCTTTTCTCTGACAACATCATACAACAACGTGCCAGTTACATTTCCATAAAATGATTCTAAAGTAAACATTGACTCAAAAATAGTGTATTCGCTGTCTACGCATCGAATACAAATTACAAGTTCACACAGATCATTTATGTCAGTGCTTTCGTCTAAATAAATTGAAAAAAATTCGCAATTAACTACTTTTTCCCTAATTGCAGATTCTACACAAGTTCCTAAAACAGTACGACGGCCTACCGTTTGACTGGACAGGGGAAAAGACTCTATAAATTTAGTATTATAATTAAGCCTTTCCCAAATTTTCTTCAGCAATTGCTTGATAAAAACACCATCCCACATGGTCTTCCTTTCTTAACACTTTCCAATATTACTAAACTTGAAATCTCCATTTTCAGTTTGGGAACTGATTTTGGTTCATTAATTTCCTCTTCTAATAACCATTTTTTCAATTCAATATGAGAATTATAACGTGAAAAAGTTATTTTAGTAAACAGTTAGGGTATTCATAGTGGTAAGTAATATAGAAATGGTATTCACGGTGTTGGGTTGCTCATACTTCAAACATCTGTGCATACATTTTTATTCCAGCTAATGGTATATCATAACTTTTTAGAAAATACCAAATGCACACATGAGTTTGCCTGCAAAAATGTATAAAGTCATTATAACAGGTCAAAGTTACGTTAAATAGTTAGCATAAATTAGTAAGGTTAAAGGCAGAATTAGTCTTTACTTTCTGTTTCTGTTCTGTTCCGTGCCGTTCTGTTTCAAAATTGTAAAAGTTACTTTTTCTGTAGCAACTTATTAGCCATTTATGACAAATTTATTAGTTTTGCACCATCCATTGTTTTATTTCAATAACTTTTATGCACATAAATTTGAAGAAATAAAATTTAATTAATGTATTTTTTATTTTGCGGTCACTTACAATTACTTTACAAGTTTTTGATTTTATCAAACTGAACCGCAACAGAACAGAACAACTAATCAATTTCACAGGTTTTTTAATAACAAAAACAAATCAGCTGGTTCGTAACAGAACAGAAAGTAAAGACTTACTGAGGCTTAACTCTTTGGGCTCGGTCAAATAATTGTAACATAAAAAAGTAAGCAATAAAAATAGTGCGAAACAATAAAGTTTCATTAATACATATGCTATCGACTATTAATATTTCAAAAATAGAATACATGTGTGTCTATTGAAATGATTATTTTCACGACGACAAGGCTACATGGCTGCAGGTTGTTGTCTGTGCTTATTTTGTCGTTGTAGTCAAATTAAACTAATTTCTATTTCTGTCCACTACAAAACAGAAAAAGTGCTGCTAATATAAAAAAATATTTTAAGAATAAGTGCTTAAAAAATTTTTTGTTTAACAGAAAAGAATACGCTTCAAATTGAAAAAAACTTTTTAGTATTCTTAAAAGAAGGTCTATAGGAAGATGTTTTTCGCGCTTACGCTTTCCTAGTTTATGAGTTATAGGTCGTAAAAGTTGCAAAATACTTTATCTATATGTCTTAAGTTTTAAAAAGAATCTATAAAATATGGTAATCATTGGAAAATTATTCAAAGTATTTTTCACATGGCGTTTAAAGCATACCGATGATTAACCAATTTAGAGCCAATTTAAAATATATATTCGTACTCCGTGGCTGATTTTTTTTTTTACAAAATTAGCTTTTAAAATTAAAATTATATCGATATAGCAATTATTATCTAACCCTTAGACATTTGCTTAATACAGTTTTATTGTATTGCGGGTTTTCAGCCTTGCGGAACACTTATTATGTACATATTACAATAATTAAATTTGTAACTAGTACATTAATTACTACCACATATATATTTCCAAGATATAATTTTTTAAACCTTAATAAATTTAAAATTTAAGATGATGGAGTTACTAATATGTAATATGTTTGATTAAATATCTTGGCAAAATTTCAAGTGTTGTTGAAAAATCTATCAAGAAATATTAATATTTGAAATTGGTTCTTAACGGGCAAATAAATCGGAATTTTTAATCCATCATTTAGTTTCTTATAATACCAATACTTTTTAGATCCAGTTTTTCCTATAAAGTTATTGATAAGGGAAATATTCGTAGATGCAATTGTTGGGTATCACTTGCGCAGAAGTAAAGTTTAATGTTCATAAAAGCATCACTTGTAAGAAACTTGGCATCACTCTCATATGTCAAAAGTTTTTTATGCAGCAAATTTTTTTCTGATGCAATAAATAAACTTTGACAAAAGAAATCGTTTTATTTTTCTTTTGTGATGCTTTTTCTTGTTATTTATAAGAACACTGTCACTTTTTGTTTCAATATTTTCAATAGAATTTGTCATCGTTATTGTTGATAACATTTTTATTATTATCTTATATTTGCCGACTAAACTCTTGAATTTTAGCTCGTGTTCAAAAATTCAAACTTTGCTCAGCTGTTTTGCAGTAAAAAAGAATTAATGCCCAACCATAATGTGCTTATGTTGGCTTAAGCAAATGTGCAAATACATGTAAATTAAATAAGGCAAACCATATTGAACTTAAGGAAACTTTTTGCTAAATTTAATGAAACTGTCATTTGCTTAAGCAAGGTGCGAATCTAATCGCACATTCTGTACGGAATCAAATGTTTTTTATTTTATTTTTGTTTTTTAAAGTACATTTGAAAGACTTTTTGTTAATTTTTGACAGTAGGTTAAGCAAGACTATGCATATTAGTGTTGGGCCTTTAACATTACAACTGCAACTGGTAACCACGCATTAACAACAACTTTTTGCATCACTGCAGCAGTGATGCATAGCTTTTATATATTTACGTACGTACCCAACGTGTTCTGAAACTTTTATGACGTGCGATGACGGAACAAAATTTTTATTTTAAAAGCAGTAGGTATTTATTTTTTTATTTAATCTGCTGTTAAAATTGTATTGTTTATTAGTTCCAAAAAAAACAAAATTATGTATTTTAAATGATTTTTAATAAATTCATTTGTTTTTACGCTATAAAAAGTATTATAAATAAGTATTTATATAATTATTGGCTTAAATTAAGTTTGTTACGAGTCTTGAATTATGCATGTTTTTCCATTTCATAAAAGTTTAAAAAAATGATAGTGGCACCACTGAATTATAAATACACAATAAAAAAACAGCTGTTTTTAATTTTTCAATTGTAGCTGTCGTCTTCAAAATAATTTAGTAGCTGTCTACACGACTGTTATTGCACCCAGCAGCATTTGTAGTCGTGTGTTCGTGTATCCTGCTGTGGTGAATGTGTTTAATGCATTAGAATGACGTTTCATAGTTTACAACATGGTGAAATAAACAGGTGGCATCACTACGCCAGATGACGATTTTTTTCTCCAGCATTGTTTGTCTAGGTTTATGTCAAAGTTTTGTTTATGTTTACAAAAAGTCCACGTTTTGTGCTGAGATTATTGTATTTTAATAAAGTTTTTGATAATTTTTAATTAAAATAAATAAGATATTGACTATAATAATATAAAAATTGGCCAAAAATGTATTTATTTCATCACGTTCAGCGGCACGCTTTGATTTTTGTTAAAAGTATTTTTTGACGTAAACGGTGATGTAATTTCCAATTTTGTTGTAATGTTGTATTTGTTGCCGTAACGATGCCACCTACTTATTCCACCATGGCTTACAATGCTTTGTCATCCAAACTGAACGTGTATACATAATTTCAGCTCAGTCAATTGAACATATCTGCTTCAAATTGAGTTGCAAGGTTCCACCCAAACATACATTCATTGCAAGTTAAGCAAAAGCTTTAAAAAACGACCATAAGCCCAAAAAATTGTGAAATCATTAACAAATAAAAGGCCAAATAAAGATTTATTTAGAAATATGTTATTAAATATAAATCATAAACATGTTGAAGGCGGCTTTAAATTTACTTTAAGCCGTCGCTAAACCTAAATTCTTCACCGGCGATGGTAATTACATATCTACTTTGTCATTTAATCAAGTGTAAAATTATACAAATACACAAAAAATATAATTAATTTAAAAAATGTTAGGATTATTAGTTTTAATGGAATTATCGAAATAAATTCGGAATGTTACAATGTAAGAAAACATTATTAACGTTTTTCGTCAGTAATGTTTTGTAGTTATACATATAATAAATAATTGGAATTTTATATGAATATAATAAGTTAAAAATCTGTAAATACGAATCTTTTTAGAAGATTATAATTTTTATTTTTTTAAATTATTATTTATCTTTAGCAATGTCCATATTTTTCTCTAAATAATTTAATTAAAATTATTTTTCACCGTTAAAATGAAAGTGTAAAAATATGGCATAAATGAAAAGTTTGTGACACTTCTTTGCACTGTTACACAGAACAAGAATCACATTACTGTGAAAATGTGAAAACAATTTGTTTCATTCCATTTGTTCTTCTCATATGAAAACGTTCGAATTTATTTATCATTTTTTCACTAAGTCTGAATTTACACGTTTCATCTTTTGATGCTCAACTTCTTTTCAATTCCCTTTTAAAGATGCCAATATATTCACACGCAGCAATCGGTTTCAACTTTTTTCGGTACAAAACAACGACAATTTTATTAATAGCGAATCAAAGAGAAAAAGAAAAAAAAATTACATGCAGCCATCGTTGTGCATATACCAACGAATAAAAACACAAAGCGTACTGACCGAGTACAGGCATCTCCGTACTAACCCCCTTTCTTCTTTCTTCTCTCACCTAAAAACATAAGAGTTGAGCATCAAAAGATGAAACGTGTGAAAGCAGACTAAACGAGAATCAGAAACTCTATGAAAATGTGAAAAAAGTTTTCATTTCACAGTTTCACAGAACCAGAATCGGCCCTGTTTCTAAAATATACAAGTTACAAATCTACAAGTAAAATACTTTTGAAACAAAAACCAAGACTGTATGCTTCTTTTAATTTATTTTACTTGTAGATTTGTTATTTGTAGTTTTGAGAAACAGGGCGCAGTTCTTAAAATAAACCTTTGGTTTGAATCTGTCTAATTTGTTTTACTTTAATTATATGTATAATATAGTTACATTTTATATTTTTTTTTAATTCTCAGTTTTCCAATTATATGCATATGTATGAATGTAAGTCATTAATACATAGTAAATCAAAAAATTCCATTAAAATGCCTAATTGCGTTGACTGTTCTAATACAGTAAAATTTAAAAATAATTATTTAAAAGAAATTATATTGGTATTTTCAAACTTTTTAAATATTGTTATTAAAATTAAAATATGATATCAGAATGTAATTGATAACATTATGTATTCATTTAAAATTTGTTTTTTTTTGTTAAATCAATTTGTGTACTTCAAAATCTTCTTGACAATTTTACTTTTGTTTCATTAAGGCCCTAATTGTATAAAAAGCAACGCAACGCTAAAAAGTTCATTGAAAACAAAACAACGTTTCCAGATAAGCAACGTTTGAAATTTTAAAATTCAATATTAATTTTTATAGAAAGCAACACAAAATTATAAAATATGTCTGACTTTGTTTTTGCTTTCACAGTAACCTTTTACACAATTAGGGCCTAATAAATAATACTTTATTACTTTTTAATTGACTGGATTTTTTATGGGCGGTTTTTTATCTTTTAGTTTTTTTTTTCACGCAGACATCCTTAAAATAACGGTTTTTTATATCCTTTATAGCTTTTCTCATGTCATCTTCAAAGGAATGAAGATCATTTGGGTTCACAGTAGCGTCTAAAAAA
The DNA here is from genome assembly GCA_949318255.1 of Pollenia labialis. Classification (NCBI taxonomy): domain Eukaryota; kingdom Metazoa; phylum Arthropoda; class Insecta; order Diptera; family Polleniidae; genus Pollenia; species Pollenia labialis. The sequence goes on from OX439140.1 coordinate 59,189,499, forward strand.
TAAATTAAAGAGAAATGAAGTAAATTCTTGTAATAATGATAAAGTAATTGTTCATACTTACGTAATAGAACATCCATTATTTTAGAAAAATTATATAGCCTCTTTTTAGTATGACTTCCATTTAGGTTATAGGTGAGTACTAAATTCGGGCTTAAAATTAATTTCAAATTTTTTCTTAATACGTTTTTACCCACTATACATTTGACTGCATGAATCTAAAAAAAAAATAGAAAATATATATGTAATATAATTGTTATTTTTTTTGCAATTTAATAAGAATTACCATTCCACATTTGTTTTCATCATCGATGGCATTTTCCCATTCTTGTAAGGCATCATCTGAATCTATTGGGAAACGTTGTAGATGTTTTGGATTTTGCCAAAGTGATGTTATGGTGGACTTAAGGGCCACTGTTTGTTCAGCCAAAATATTACCAACATTTACATGTTGATTAGCAATTTTGTCTAAAGAAAGCAAAATTATAAAGAATCATTAGACACAATTTAACCGGAAGTTGAAAATAATTTTTTACTTACTGAAAAGATTTTGATTTGTTGACTCGATTTTAGTATTTTGAAGGATGTGCACTAAATAAAAAATAATATTAACGAAATTAGCCTTGCATACAGGCAGGTTCGATCTCACATTGTTAAAAATTTTAAAATATAACCCTCTTTCAGTCAATCGATTAAAGATTATTTGTAAAAAAAATTTAAAAAATGATGGGAGTGATTTTAAATTAAATTTATTTATTTATTTATTGATGATCTAGCACAACAAGATAAATCTTATAAATGATAGTGCTAGTGAGTATAACAAACTAAAATAGGTATGATTAAAAATTATCTAACTAAAAAAGCATTATTATTTAGTGAATTAAAATTAAAGCTAAGTAGTATAATATACAATTACAAAAAAAAAGCCCACAGAAAAAATTAATTAGTTAACATATTCAAATTTAAAACAAAACAATTTTAATTAGCATATTTAAGTTTAACAAAAGTGATTTAATAGCTCCTATTATTAAATTTGAACTAAAAAAGGCTAGTTTTGAAATGTTTGACAGTGTGGTTGTAGGAAATATGAAATTAATACTATTTTATACCCACTTTTAATTTCTTTGACTTCATCCTGAATTGATTGGCGCTACAAACCTCAAACAAGTGAGGCTGTGAAAGATAAATTTCGGTTCTGCATTGACGAGATAAGCGAAGCATTTTTCCAAATGTGATTTACAATTTTGTGGAAGGAGATGCAAATGTTCTCGGGATAGGCGTTTGCCTAACATTGTATTTCATTACATCCATGTTTGTTCCTTACATTGGTATCAATAAAACTGAATTTATCCAAAAAATTGTGTTTTTAATGTTATTTACTTTCTAATGCAAAATTTGACTACCCTGCATTAAGGACATAGGCTGATTTCATAAACGCGGTATTGCAAAGCATCACTAAAAACAAATGCATTGACAAGGCATCACAAATTTACACAATGCAGGAATTTCGCAACCGTTGTGCAGTGAATACAGTTACCATGCTATAATGTACTAAAAGTATTGTCTACAGAATAGTTGTGGAGTTTATAAAGCTATTCCTTTTGGAGTTGCTTTGCAATAGTGCGTTTATGAAGTCAGCCATATTCATACCCAATAACCTAGAGAACGGTATGAATTTAAAGTCGATATGCAGGGGTGTTCTGGAAATCGAAAACGCAATTTGCAAGAATTTGGAAGTTGGTTTTAATACACTTTTAATAAAATTATTTTAATTTTTGCTATAAAATTTCATTTAATAGAGAACTATTTCTATAATATTTGTCATAAAATTCTTATATTACAGAAATCTTATTCAAAATTTACTTTTAAAATTCTTGCGTTTTACGTTTCCGATTTCCAGCACACCCCTGTAAATTGTTCATATTCAAATTTAATACAAATTGTTTTTTATTTATAACAAAAAAACACAAACTTGTATTTGATTTGAAAAAAATTAAACTTAAGATGCATTTTATTTTGAGTTAATTATAAATTTCGGTAATCAACTCATACACAAGTACTTATGTATCAGATTATATGTCAGCCATTACTAAACTACTTCTATGTAATGCAGCTGGTATGAAATAGTCATTGAAAAGTAAGTTGTTCAGTAATCGCAAGTCATTACCAAGTTTTTGCTGGGGGCTGGACCGTTTTGGACGATTTTTTCTTTAAAATGATCGCCATGGTCCAAAAGAAAATTTTGCCCTCCCACTTTTTTCGATTTACCTTAAATCAGAAAACGGTCACCGAATCAAAGTCCGAACTCATCCGAAAGGTGTTTCCAAACATTACACAAAATTACTGAAATCAAGATTGGTTGAGCGAACGTGCGAAAAACGTTGATGTCGACGAACTGAATTTTAAGATTCAAAGTGAAATCGCTGGCGAATTCAAGACGTACAAATCGATACATTACGTTACTTCTCAGAAAGTTTTCGTCAACTATCCAATCGAATTTTTAAACTCCCTGGAATAAACCGGATTACCGCCTCATAACCTCCAACTAAAAGTTGGATCGGTAATCATAATATTACGATATATAAACCAACCACGTCTTTGTAATGGCACCCGTCTTACAGTAAAAAAAATGATGAATAACGTCATCGAAGCAACAATGCTTAAAGGAAAGTACAAAGGAGAAAATGTTTTGATACCTCGGATACCAATGATTCCAACCGACATGGCATTCGATTTAAACGCTTGCAGTTTCCAGCTATGGTTTCCAGTAAGGCTCGCATATACAATGACAATCAACAAATCTCAAGGGCAGTCATTGCGTATTTGCGGCATTAACCTTGAGAATTCATGCTTCTCGCATGGTCGTTATATGTCGCCTGTTCCCGCGTCGGAAGTCCTTTAGCATTAATTGTTGTTGCGCTAGACAACCAAACAAAAAATGTCGTATATCACATAGCATTGCAATTAACAAAATTATGATATCAAAGCAAAACAATCGAATAAGACACCGGCTTCGCTAAGTAGAGCTTCTTTGCATAGACGGCCTTCGGCCAAAAAAAGAATATATGTACATATATTTGCAATCGTGAGCAAATTCCCTTTAATTTTGGTACCCAAAAATATCACTAAATTTGAATTTTGGTTTTTTTTTTATTCTGAATCGGGTGGAATATTTTTTAATTTTTTTTCGTAGCCCCGTAAACTGCACTTCAGCCAAATCACATATTTCTATGAAAACTAAAAATGTCCATAACTCGAAAACTAAGCGTTTGCGCCAATTTTTTTATTTAATATTTTCTTTTCTTTTTATTTGGAGCTACGTCGGTAAACTAGATTAAAGCCCCAAATATTATTATAATAGACCACAGATTGAAAGCGTTACGGTTTTAAGCGTACTAAAGTTTTTTCCGAGAGAATGCTTTATATGGGACCAATGGTAAGTTATTGTCTTATAAAATAGTGACAGACCAAAATTAATCACAATAGCAATAGTTGTTACCGTTTAAGGCTTACTAAAGTGATTTTCGAGAGTGGGGTTTTATGGGGCCTATGGTTTAAGCTTTGATATTGTTACAAGTTAAACGGGTTTATAATTCTTTTAGCTTAACAGTTTTATTTGTATATATCTTTAGTTTTTCTAAAATCGTTGGATGAAGTTTCCTGACGATCTGGCCTAAGCGCATAGGAATAGCTTATCCTATCAACAATAATTTTCAGTTTTTCAATATGTAGTATGAAATGGGAATGAAGCACATTAAAACGAAACCTTGTTAATAAAAACAAAATTTTTTTTAAACCCAAGAAAAACTTTGATAATTTCGAATTTATTTAATACAAATTTTAATAGAATCTTTCAACAGTGATGCCAACTTAGCTACTATTGGGCTAAATTTAGTTCTTAATTTTTCCCGTTGGCTCTTTTTTTTAAAGAGCTAACACGGCCTCTTTTTAAACGTGATATTGGAACGTTTGACGCTTTTTACATCTATCAATTTTATATGTGTGAACATTTTTGACTTCGGTCAAAAGTATAGAAAGGCTTGGGAATCAAATCCTGTGCTTAAAAAATGGATTAAACCAGGAAAATATCCGTCAAAAGTTTTATGCTTATATTACAATTCAATAATAAAAGCTAACCATTTTCATTTAGTACAACTTTCGGAGACTCAAAAACAAACAAAAAAGTATGGCGCCATTTAACGACGTTGTACTATCAAAACCACATATGTACATACATAAATATCGTTACCCAAATATTTTAAAAAGTTTACATGAGCAAAAATTTATTAAAAATGTTTTTTGATAAATTGCCTTAAACTGTTTATAATTTTTTTCCTTTTAGCTCTCTTGTAAAACCTACCAGTTGTTTTGACAATTGACACTGTTGAATATTTTGCAAACTGTTAGTAAGGTCTTTTAGCGCGTATCATTTAATATTTTGTAGAAAGGGCTGTTAGTATACGCAGAATCTGGTTTAATAAATTCGTTCTTTTCTATCTCGCTAACCAGCTCTTCTTCTTCATTTCGCTTTGCTAGCAAAAAGATTCTTAGGGTTTTTTTTGGCTTAGCTTCGCCTGATTTAGTTTCGTGTTTCACGATAGATCTCCTACCTTGGTTTTGACCTTTTAAAGCAAAGACGGATGCATATATTCTTAGGAGTGGTTTGGCCTTTTTTTTATTAGGTAGCGTTTACTTTTCGGCCCATTTCCGCACATGATCCATTTGTGTTTTGTTGTCCTTGCTACTGTTCTTGCCTGCGCCTTGATGTTTATTGCGCCTGTTGAAGTACATTGTCCAGTCTTGAAGTTCTGCGTAAGGATTTTTTCATTGCTGGATAAATTGATTAATCTCATGGCAACTAAACTCTTTGCTGTTACAACTATCCGCCAACTGTTGTCCTATAAATCTCCCTGCATTCGTGCCCATTTAAAAGTTTTTAAATTGGGTGGCAATTTTTCACATTCAACGGCCAGTAACTGTCTAACATTTTTTTTTTCATTATTTATTTATTGAATCTTCATATAGTAAATACGAACTCACAATAATTAATCAAATCTTAACTTAACACTTTATTTTATGTCCTGCCAGTGCCAGACAAAAATTTTCTTCATCACGCGTTCTGTTAACTTATCAAGGTGTTTATCGCTCATCTAATTGGACAAGTGCTGCTGTGTCTCTTCTTCTTAAGCGAGTGTGGCCGCTATCATTTAAAATATTTCGAGCTAGTGTGTTCGGATGCAATTCAAAACTTTTTAAGTATTTTACTGCATATTTCGTAATCACAGTTTTAACTAATGGAACATTGAGATCCTTGTAAATATTTGAGTTTTTTACATACCAAGGGGCAGCTGTGATTTTGGCGCCTTTAAATTTTTTCAATATTAGAGGCCGAGGCAGTGCTCCATAACTTAATACCGTAGCACCAGATTGGCTTTAAGATGGAGTTGTAAAGTAGAAGTTTGCAGTCAAGACTAAGGACAGAGTTTCTTTCAATAAGCCAACGAATTTGGATGGCTTTTAGTTTCATTTGAGTTCATTTCGCCTCTATATGGCTTTCCCGAGTAAAACGGCGATCTAAATGAATACCGAGATATTTAACATGCGAATGTTTAGGAATTATTTGATTATTGATTGTAATAGTGGGGCAAGATTACCGACGCAAGGTGAATGTTATATGTACGCATTTTTGCTCATTGACCTTTATCCTCCATTGCTTTAACCATAGTTCGAGCTGAAATATATGATCCTGTAGGTATCGAGATGCTTCTTGACTGTTTTCGTGCACGCTTAGAAAAGCTGTATCATCAGCAAATGTTGAGGTTTGGGTGTAACTGTTTGTTGGCATATCCGAGGTATATATTAAGTATAAAAGTGGGCCCAGAATGCTTCCCTGAGGGACTCCAGCGCCAATTAGCTGAATAGAGCTTAAATAATCACCTTCTTTAATAATAAACTTTCGACCAACTAAGTAGCTTTCTAAAAGCTTGTGGGTGTTTGCTGGTAAGTTTATCTTCAATTTATGTAACAAGCCTTCATGCCAGACTTTATCAAATGCTTGAGAAACATCGATGAAGAGAGCCGAGCAATATTTTCTTTCTTCAAAGGTTTTTCTGATTGCGTTTACTATACGATGGGTTTGTTCAATTGTGCTGTTTTCTCTTCTAAAGCCGAATTGGTGGTTAGGAATACATCGTTTTTCATTTAAAATTGGCGTTAATTTTGACGCTGACAGCTTCTCAAACAGCTTTGATATATTAGAAAGTAAGCTTATAGGCCTATATGACTCAACTTTTGTGTGATCCTTTCCTGGTTTAGGTATCATGGTGACTAAGGAAACCTTCCACTTTTGAGGATAGTATTCAAGGCGTAAAATAGCATTAAAAATTAAAAGAATAATTTTCTCTGCTATGTGAGGTAGCTGATCTTATCAAAACCAGGAGCCTTCTTGGGGTTTAAATCACAAATAGCCTTTTCGATTTCTCTTATCTCAAATATTAGAGGAACAGATGCTCTAGCAGCAACAGGTGGTAATTCGACAAAAACATCGTGAGATATATTTGGGGTAAATACGTTTTTTAAATGATTAACAAACAGATTTCCTTTTTCAACATCATTTCTTGCCCAACTTCCATTCAAGTTTCTTAATGGTGGTTTAGGGACAACTGGCCTTTTGAGATTTCTAGTTGCACGCCATAATGAGTAGTCTGATTGTGGAGTTGCATCAAGTTCTTTAAGATATTTTTCCAGAGAAGCCGTTTTCTGAGTCTGCAATAACTTTCTTAGTCTTTTTGTACACTCTTTTAGTAAGTTCTTAAGTTGAGGGGATCTGTGCAATTGCCACTCTCTTCGAGCCCTCCTTTTTTCAGACAAGACACGCTCGACATCTGTGGAATATATTTTAATATGTTTTGTTTTTTTGGGGGCAATATTGGAATGTAAAACAGCTAGTTTCAAAAAACTGTCAAAATTGTCAATAGAGCAATCTACATACTCCGGTGTACTGAGCGGAATATTTTCTGTGCAATGGGTACTGAGATAAGTAACCAATCGGAGATACAATTCTATTGGGGTTCATTATAGTAACACTTGTAGGTGTGTGATCGGAAGATAATTCTAAGGAAGCTTCAACATGAATCGTTTCTATGGGGATGTTTTTAACAACGCCAAAATCAATGACATCTGGAATTTTTTGATGATCAGTAGGCCAATTAGTTGGTTGACCGCTCGCTACCACATTTAAATCCATTTTAAAAATTGTGTTAAATAAAACACGAACTTTTGGTGTTTTAAGTCGTGACCCCCAGAAGGTATGTTTAGCGTTATAGTCGCCAGCGGCTAGGAAACACGGTCCCAATGAATTAAAATATTTATAATATTGGCTTTCTGATATTGAAAATCTAGGTGGGGAGTATAACGATGAAATTACTAGGTTTCTATTTAATTCGTCAACGCAAATGTTCGTTGCTTGGAGATAATCTTCACGATGATCACACATTACGAAGTGTTTGACTCTTGTTTTTATCAAAATGGCAGAACCTCCACAAGCTCTATCTCGAGGGTCCTTGGTATCATATAGTATATAACCATTGATTTTAAACGTACTTCTTGAGGTCAAATGAGTTTCAGAACCATCATGACATCAATTTGTTTACTTTTAAGAAAATATTCTAATTCATTTTTATGTTGGCGGATGCCGTTTGCGTTCCAAAAACAGTTCATGGTGTTGTTAAATTATTTACTGTTTGCACTAATGTTTCCATGGTTTTTCTAGACGACTTAAATTAGGAGTTTCTTCGTTACTTGGCGCAGCACCTTGCATTGAAACATGGTTTGATTTAAGGACGTTAGCGTAAGAGGTTCTGTTGCTACTAGGCTGCGGAGCCTGAGTGTCATTAGTCTTTACTCGATTTGTTACCTGTGTTTGAGCGGGATTTGTTTTCGGTCCAGACGACTGCTTGACGATAGTGTATACAGGGCAACCTCTATAATTTGCAGTGTGATTACCGCCACAGTTGCTACATTTTTTACGTTGGGGTCGGTTTTAGACTTATCGCAAAGAACTGTATCATGTAATTCACCACATACTACGCAAACAGTTGGTAAATAGCAGTATGCCTTAGTATGACCATATTCTTGACAGTTTAAACATTGAACGGGACCATTTCTTTTGTGTGGCTCTTAGTTATTCTTCTATAGAGAATATATTTTAAATTGTAAATAGGATGCGTTTCGTTTTTTTAAGCTTTACATCGCCGGGTTCAAACTCCACTCAAAAAAGTGGTTGGGGATTTTTTCTCTATTTTTAATATTTACTACGTGTTTTATTTTGAAGCCTTTTTCTTCTAGAAATGTTTTTACCTCTTCAGGGTCCACACATGAGTCAATTCCCTTAATCACTACCTGAAGACCTTTACTGCTTTTCAGTTGGTATGTACCTATAAAAGTTTTTTTTAAGTGCCTCAAATTTGTTTATTATTTTGCGAAAATCATTTTCATGAATTGAATTTTCGTTTTATTTATGCTACATCGCTTTATGGCGGCTACATAAAAAGAATTTTCCCCAATCAATGAAATTAAACTCTTTATTAGATCATTTGAGTTATGCTCACTAAGATATATCGGGGGAGGCTTGGACGATTTTATGACGTTTGGTGCTTCAGAGGCTTCATCCTCCAGAATTGCAAAGCGATTTTGGGAATTTATTCTATCAAAAGATGGCACTTTTGAGGCCGAAGCAACAGCTGAAGAGGTAGGGCTGCGACCACGCTTAAGCACTGTTTTATACCTGTCCATACCAACTTGGACTTGTGGCTTTGGGCAACTTTTTACAGGGGGGTTTCCACTGCATTTGTGCTTACGTTCATGGTATCATATCCCACTAAATTTGTTTTTGATGTCGCGGCAATACTTGCTGGCCTGGCAACACTTGTCACCAGGTCTAGTTTTAGTTTTTTTAATGAGTCACTATCCACCGTTTGTGTAAATACCGAGGGTGAGAGGGAACGTGTGCGAATAATTGGTTTAGCCGTTAGGTAGTTAATATTGTTTTGTTTTGTTTTATTTTATTAATTTCAGCCTTTAAAAGGGTGGGTTTTTTTAAAGATATTTAGGCAAAAATTAGTTAATTTTGTTTTGCTGCATTTTTGTTGCATATTTTTTTGTTAAAAGAGCAATTTGAAGAATTCTTGGAATTCTGTTCATGTAAATCTTGTGCGCAAAGCACAAGTTGTAATTTTGTAGACAATTTTATAAAGTTTTTTAATAACGTTTTAATCGTTATAAGGACGAAACTCAACTCAAGACCATCATTCGTGGTGCAAAGCCACATCCTACACGAGGTGATGCTGTTAATAGCAAAACATGATGGATCTAGACAAGATAATGTCGAAAAAAAATCTTTATACACATAAAACAAGTTAGAAAGTATAGCCGGTCAAGTCCGACCATATGATGCCCTACACCACGGTATTCAATATTAACGGAAATTCAAAAAGTACCAGCCTCAGAATAAAAAAGTACCAACAAATTCACTCTTATAGGTTCTCAATGTTTCTAGATCCAATATTAACGATAATTAAAAAATACAAGTTGTAGAACCAAAAAGCTAAAGAAAAATATCAAATTTTCCGTATTTTCTTTTTTTTTGTATTATATTTTCCCACCCATTAAAGTATCAAAAAGTAGTAAAAAAAAGTACCAAAAATAGTTAAGATTTTCAACCCTTAAATGTTTAAATTTCGAAAAAGTACCAAATTCGTATTCGTATTTTTTTGATAAGTTTTGAATGTGGTATAAACTTTGGTTCTATGTTTATTGGTTCAAAAGAAAAAGTACCAAAAGTCAGGTTTTACCCGTTTACTCCCTAATAGGGCCAAATTTCGAAAAAGTACCAGGCACCTGTCCGCTTATTTTTCTGAAGAACAACGATAAGTATTACATTTTTTTGTATCTCTTTTAGTTTTGGAGATGAATTGTTACCGAATTTTCCCGTTTTTACCCCGAAACATTTGAATTTCCAAAAATCCCGTCGATTTGAAGAGTGACCAATCTCTGGTCCAAATATCAAGTTTTTAGCTTCAGGCGTCTAGGCTGTCCGATGATGAATCAGTGAGTCAGTCAGTAACGTTACAATTTTATATATGTATGTATATAGATAAATAAGACTGTAGCAGCACTATTTTATTGTTGTTTCAATAGTATTTCTCACAAAATGTTGTTCTTATTTTCTCAAAATAATCAGTAAAACTTTAAATGTACAGATAACAACGATCCTACAAAGATTTCGGCCTCGGAATCATATTTCCAAAGGTTAGTATACCATAGCATATCCATTTGACATACTTGACAAAAACTACAATTAAAAAAACCATTTAAAACTTTAAATAATTCACTTTTTTATATTTTCAGGCACTTAAGGGGATTAACCAATGATTCTTGGAAGAAATCGGTCACTAAAATGGAATACCAGCAGGTTAGTATGATATACAAAACAATTGACCAAAATAATAATCTCTAATGTTAAGCGCTGGGTAATCAGAAAATTAGGTTAAAATTTCAGGAAAATCGGTTCAGTAGTTTAGGAGTATGTAGGGAACAAACATTTTTATTTTTCAAAATTTTATCACTAACGTGTTCTTATATCCCTCCGAATTCGGAACAGATAACATATCTACAACATTTAACTGCATTAAAATCCGTTCTTTCTTCGATTAACCCTGAAGATTTGGTCCTCGTCTTTGGTGATTTTAATTTACCGTTTTTGTCTTGGAAATTTTTAACTGATTCGTTATGTTATTCTCCAACTAATATAAACAATTTTATCGAAGAATTCTTAAACAACATATCGGACTTATGTCTTTTTCAAATAAATGGTGTATTAAATGATTCTAAAAATCTGCTTGATTTGGTATTTGTAAATGAACCTAAAGACTGTACTTTGACTCGTCACCATCCTATTACCAGGCCTGAAGATCGTCATCATCCAACTATTGAAGTCAACTGTTATTATCCATTTTCTGTGAAAACAAATAAAAAATTCAATAATGTAAAAACTTACTGTTTTAAGAAGACTAACTACAGCGATTTAAATTTCTTTTTATCTAATACAAACTGGCTTGAAATTTTGTCATTATCCAGTAGTACTCCGGCAGCAATCGATGTAACTCTTAATTCGTTTTATAATACTTTGTTTCATTATATCGATGATTGTGTACCTAAATACGCAGTTGTTAATAAATCTGGCCCTCCATGGAATTCAAGTTCTCTATCGAGATTAAAGAATATAAAAAATAAATTTTATAAGAAGTATAAACAAACTGGACGACTGATTGATTACTCCAAATATTCTTTATACCGTGCTAAATACAATTTACTCAACCATAACCTTTATACAAATTATTTAAATACGATGAAATTGAACCTAAAACGCGATCCGAAAACATTTTATAAATTTGTTAACTCGAAAAGAAAATCCGTCGGATTTCCATCTTCGATGAAATACCTCACCACCGAGTCTTCTGATCATATAGAAACAAGTAATATGTTTGCGGATTTTTTTGCTTCAACCTACTCTATTGAGGAATATGATACATTGAAAAGCTATCCGTTTTATATCCCTGAACAACAACCAATTTCATTTCCATTCGTCACTACTGCCAATATGACAACATTATTATTAAAACTAAAATCATCGTTTTATAGTGGACCTGATGGTATTCCTAGCTGCCTTCTTATAAATTGTGCGCATAATTTATCTATACCTTTAACAATTTTATTCAATATGTCCATAAAGCATGGCTACTTCCCGAAATTATGGAAAAAATCTTTTATTATTCCACTATTTAAATCAGGGAATAAATCGAACATAGTGAACTACAGAGGTATTGCCAAATTAAGTGTCATTCCCAAACTTTTTGAACAATATCTTACTGAATATTTAAGTAAACAAGTCTCTTCCATACTTACACCTTTCCAACATGGTTTTCGTAAAGGATGTTCAACTACGACTAATTTATTAGAATTGACAACAATAATTAATAATGGCTTTAAAAACGGATGCTATACCGATGTTATATACACTGATTTTAGTAAGGCTTTTGACAGAGTTAACCATAAACTTCTATTGCATAAGCTGTATTTAATGGGATTTACGAATTGCTGTTTGAATTGGTTAAAATCTTATCTTTTACGTCGTGAACAGCGTGTGTGTTTTAATAATACATTATCTAAACATATTATAGTCAACTCTGGTGTTCCACAAGGTAGTCATCTCGGACCAATACTTTTCTTATTATATATCAACGATCTACCTACCACAATAAAATTTTCCAATATACTTATGTATGCTGACGATGTAAAAATTTTTTCAAGTTGTGCTGACTCCATTGTTCAACCCTACTTACAACAGGATTTAAATTTATTCTTCAACTGGTGCCAAATAAACTTATTGGATATAAATTTAAAAAAATGCAAACATATACGTTTTTCCAGAAAAACTAGACCTATTGGCTGCTATTTTATTGGTGATCACAAATTGGAAGTTGTTAATGCTTTCTTGGATCTCGGTGTATTATTTGACACTAAGTTATCTTTTTTAGAACATATTAACATGTGTACTAATAAAGCTCGTGGTGTATTTGGATTTATTAAACGTTGGTCAAAGGAATTCTCTGACAGATCTATAACAAAACAGTTGTATATAGCACTTGTCAGACCTATAATCGAATATGGCTCAATAATTTGGGATCCATATTACAACGTTCATAGTGATCGCATTGAGTCTGTCCAAAAACAATTTCTGCTATTCATATTACGGAGCACTTACCCAAATCCATCTATATATCTTCCTCCATATAGAACCAGGTTATTGGAGATTCATTTACCAACTTTAAAAAGCCGCCGAACAATGCTGAATGTCATATTTGTTATCAATCTAATTAAAGGCAATATTTGCTCGGAGTTCCTGTTAAACAGTTTATTTTTTAATGTTCCCCAACGCCCTACACGTTATTACCAGCCGTTATCAATTGAATACTTTCAACAAAATTATGCAAATGCTGACCCTTTTCGTCGAATATGTGTAAACTTTAATGATCTGTACAGTATTATTGATATGAATTTGAATATTAATACTATCAAACTGAATTTAATTTTATATTTAAATAGATGATGTTAAATTTTGTAATTTTTGTCTGAAAGGAGGTAATCCATAGACTAAATAAATAAATAAATAAACTTAATTTGTTTAATAAATATATTTTGTGAGTTTCAGAAAAATCGTACCATTAATTACAAAATTTATATATACAATAAAAGCGTCCACCACCTTTTTAATTCAATTTCAATCGGTACAGAGGGTCTTAACTTTTAGGTACACAAGCGTTTTTATATTCATAAATGTAGATATAGATATTGCTGGCGTAAATGTGCTTTATATCAAATCACTTTTTGTAGCATCCTGGTATACATATTAATGTGGAGGGCTTGAAAGATTCGGCACAGTATAATGTAACACTCTTACTTGTTAACAAACATTTTTCTTTTTTTTAATTAATTTGTGATCCTGAAAAGGACCGATTGTTTAATGATGGGTGGTGTGGTTGATTTTTTGTCAACATATTTAAGCACGTTCGCCATAAATACGTCTAGCCATTTTGATGTTTTTGTGCATATTTATAAGATGTTTAGAATGGATTGCTGCACACGACAGACAAAAAAAAACATTAAAATTTTTATTTGTTTCTATTTTCAGGCACTTGAGGTTACTTACCAGTGATATTGAAAAGAATCCGGCCACTTGTTTTTATTTCCACAGGTAAGTTTACCGCACAAAATTTATTCCACTTAATTGACCAAAGCGGCAGACTAAGGAAAAATAAAACCATTAAAAAAATGTTTTTATTGATTTTGTTTTTATATTTCCAGGTACTTAAAGGGATAATTACCTTGATTTTTGTCCGAAAATCTATTGTTGGGTTCATTTTTACCCTTTTGTGTGGCTAGATGCATAGCGACTTCTGCATGGAAGAAAAAAACCAAAAGGTGGCAAAAAAAACTAATTTTAACATTTTCCTATATTTTCAGCTTGTAATTCCTGTGCAGCATTCAAAAATATGTAGAGTCTTTTATTTTTAACAGTTTTTAATTTATTTAAACTAAATAAAATAATAATTTTTCAACAAATACAAATTTTTCAACAAATTTCTAATTGAAAATGTTTGTGTATTTATTTGTTTGTTGACATCGAAGGTAATGTATAGCTTATTCTTCTTTCTTTTTTTTCCTCTCGCTGAGAAAATCGTGGTAATCACATATGATTACACGATTTTTATACGTCAAAGTTGCCATATCTGTGATCACAACAAAGCACAGACATAACCAACAAAGCACAAACTGAACTGACTGTCTAACATGACTTTGATTTCGTATCGAACGTCGAGGGGTATTTCAACATCACGCCAATACATATTTTGCTGAACAATATTCAAAAGAATACTCTGTCCAATCGTGAAATCTGGGCCAATGAATTCATCGTCTACAATATCAGCCACGCTGTTCGCAGACTTACCCCGCTTAATCGGTCGATAGACCTTTGTATTAAATCAGAAATTTGATTGAATGTGACGCCCCAGTTTCTACCACAAAAAGTAAGATTCCTGTTACTCCTCTTTAAGGCCATACCAGTTAAAACTTTTGCTTCGCGTTGCGTTAGAGATTCGCTTTGACATCTAAAATAAAATATTCATACATATACAAAACATGTCACATAGTGTACTTTTAACGCAGAGTGAAGCGAAAAGTTAGCCAACTCTCATCTGTTTGCGCACGTTGACAATCTGCTAGTATATTTTTTTTTTAACAAACAATGGGTGAGTGTTGTCAAAGTTTTTTTTGTTTCATACATTTTTTGCTTAACGCTTCTCTGTCAAAGTTAGAAACGTCACGCAAAGCAACGAAGTTGTATCTGACGAGGCCTGTATAATTTAACAAACCAGCGTATATGTATATGCTTTGTCGTTTTAACAAAAACATTTGATAGGGATGATTTATTTATTGTCTATGGATTAATCATTACAGACATTTTAGACATTTAAAAT
Source organism: Pollenia labialis (assembly GCA_949318255.1). Taxonomy (NCBI): domain Eukaryota; kingdom Metazoa; phylum Arthropoda; class Insecta; order Diptera; family Polleniidae; genus Pollenia; species Pollenia labialis. Next base: position 59,204,591 of record OX439140.1, read on the forward strand.
TACACTTAAATTAAATAGACTATAACTAACATTTGATTACATTACACAAATTGTATCATCAATTAAGAAAAGCAATTATTAATCTACTTATTGACTTTGGATCCAATGAATAATCAATAAATCTATATAATCGATTGAAAGTGTTACACATTCTTCTAAGAGGGTCAGCATCGCCATAATTAGCTCTAAAGAATTTAATTGAATTTCAAGATGGTCGTTGAGGAATATTAAATGAAATCCCATTAATTAAAAATCCAGCGCAGACATCACCATTAATAATGTTCAGAATAAACGATACGTTCAGCATTGTTCTACGACTTTTTAAAGTAGGGAGCTTTATCAGAGCCAGTCGAGATGTGTATGAGGGCAAGGTTAGTGGTTTAAAGTGTAATCCGCGAAGACAGAAGAGCAGAAATTGTTTCTGTACGGATTCAATTAAATTTGAATAAGTTTGGTAAATGGGGCATTAGTTTACACTTCTTTAAATTAAGCTTTATTAAGTTTGCTCTACACCATTCATAAAAACAACTTAGATCATCTTGTAAACGTTGGTGATCTTACACATGGTTGTAAGTTAAAAATATCTTAACATCGTCAGCATACATCAGAAAACTTTATAACTCCAGGTAAATCGTTTATAAAAAGCAAGAATAATTAAGGTCCAAGGTGGCTGCATTGGGGTACTCCGGACGGCATATTTATTTTTCTAGAAAACGTTTAATTAAAAAGGACAGTTTGGACCCTATTCGATAAATAAGAGTAAATCCACTTTAAGGAAAGATCTGTAAATCTCATTATTTGAAGCTTTTTTACCAAAAGAGCATGATTGACTTTGTCAAAATCTTTGCTGAAATCGGTGTAGATAACATCTGTTTGATTTATTGCGAAAAAACCACGATTGATAGCAATTGTTGTCAATGACTTTTGGTCTGAACCGGTGGATGGTTAGGATGGCAACGCTTAGATTTTGAAATTTTGCCAGGCTAGGCCGGTAGAGGCGTGAATTCGCCATCTTAACCACCCACAAGCCATTGTCCAAAAAAAAAAAAATGAAATAATGTAATTTATTTAAAAAACCAAAACGAATGAATAAAAAAAAACTACAAAAAAAAACTTATAGCATTATACCACGGAAATAGACGAAAATCGTTAAATAAAAAATTGAAAATAAGCTAAATTGGATGAAATTAATATTATCATTTGTAAAAACCAGACAAAACATTTCGCAAACGTTTGCAAAATGCACGAAACTATTCAAAATTTTTTAATTGTATTTTACATGTGCAAAACCAAAACAAAAACTTTTCAAGTGTCAAAGAGAGAAAACGAAACAATTGGCTTTCCACTCATGTGCATTTTTTAATTTACCGTTACAATCGTACATCTGAGTACAAAACAAATAGAGAAACGTTTTGTTTGCAGTAATTGATTTAGTTCTTGTTTGTTTGTTTTTTTTTATTACTATAATAGTCAAAATAAGCATTAATAAAAACGAAAAAACCTAAAAACCTCTCTATTTATTTCACTTAGAAACAATAGTGTAAATGAGTCAATTTTATAATGAGTAAATCAATTACCAAACGTTTGTCAAACGTTTTTTCTCTGAATGTTTCAATATTGTTCTTACTCTTTTCTTTTCCAGCTGTGTACGTTTATATTAATGTACAATTTGCGCTCGCGAGCAAAAACAATACAAAACAAAATGGCACAATCATTCTCATTGTTTTGGTTTTGTTTTTGTTTTACTCACTGCAAAGAACAAAATAAAACGAAAGCAAACGTTTCGTTTTGTTTGTTTTCGTACTCTGGTAAAAACAGACTAACCACCTAAAATGTTTCCAATTTCCTGCGATAATTTGATTCCCGACTATCCCAACCTGTCACTTCCCTGGTGGGCAGCTGGGTTTTTGCTGCCTGGCCTGCCCTCCCACTACCTTGGCAAATCCTTGGCACATATGTGGATTTGCCCCTTTACGCTATCTTACCCCTACAAGATTAAAACTAGCTCACTTACCTGTTATTTTTTTTACTCCATGTTCCTTTCCAATTATTTCCTCAAGACATTTCCATACTTCACCTCAGAAGCTCACTCCAAAAATCCAATCTATAAAAAACTTTTCCCGAATTTCAGCTCAAACAAACCTTCGATCCAAAAGCAGATCTAGAGTTATCCCCTGCCCTACCTAGTCCCAGCTCGGCTTTGTGTCTTGGGATTATTTATGAGGGGGATTTACCAAAAATCCACTTTTCCCCCGCCGGTTTGGACCAAGTCCCGTCTGTTTCTAGGTCGGTAGTGTGGCGAACGTACGTAGGTGTCGGTGAGATTCTGTGGGGATGAATGATAGGGTGTGAGTGAGGTATAAGTGCAGGAATCAAGTGGAAGAATATGTATGCCTGAATGCTGTGCGTATGGATGGGTGTATGATGTTTGTTCGGCTGATGTGTGTGGATGGATGATGTTATTTTAGCTGGTGTGCGTGAGTGGATGGATGGTATATGATACCCCCATGCTGGTGTGTGGATGGATGATGTATGGGCGTATGTTGAGTGAACGCCTTTAATAAATCTCCAAAAATTATTTTCTTTCATTTTTTTTTTATTATTTGTTTTATTATAATTTTTTTTCTTATTTTAACAAAATGCAAACACTAAATATATTTTTTTTAGTTAACCAAAACTTTTCTTCACTAAACTACATCTGATCTCGCACTCTCAACTTAAAAAAAAAAACTACCCAAATCTTCTTCTTCAATATCTCCTACTTTCCTTAGTGCCTTACACCCCCCTGAACAGCTGTGCAAACTGCCAAAAATTATTCCAGCAGTTTGCACGGTTGCATTTTAATGTAAAATCCTCTCCACTCCCATTTACATTGAAATACAACCTTCTGCCGTTACAGAGACATGACATTGCGAGCTGAAGAAGGGTTGTAGTAGTAGAGCAACCTTTTTTAAATCCGTGCTGATATGGAGATATTCACCCCTATCGTGAATAAAAATTTCTTTGGAGTTTTTTCCCTTTTTACTGGTCATGTGCCAGAAAATTGAAATAATATTTGTTCTCCCGCACTGCATGAATGCGGTCGGAGATATTCATGGCAAGAAATATGAAAAAATAACTTTAATCGGTTTAATTTCTAAGTTGGTTTTAGAAATGTGGGACAACGGAAAGTTCGGCCAATGCGATTTGAATTTCTTTAGCCATGGTGGGCCACACCACAAGTTCTTGGGGACAAACACCTCTACTTGCTAGATCTGCGGGATTGTTTTCTGAAGTGATGTGATGCCACTGCGAATAATTAATAACCTGAGAAATTTTCGAAACTCGATTTGCAACAAAAGTCAACCAATTGCAAGGTGGTTTTGCTAGCCAAGATAGAACTATGGTTGAATCTGTCCAACAATAGGTAGAGTATTTTTCAACATCTAATCTCGGAACTAAAGTATCTATCATCTCAGCTAACAAAACTGCCCCACACAGTTCAAGTCTTGGAAAGGAAATAGTTTTAATAGAAGCCTCTTTCGTCTTGGATGTTATTAAGTTAGTTGAAATGAAACCGGAATAGGCTATACGAACGTATAATGCTGCTGCGTATGCTTTTACGGATGCATCGCAAAATCCATGGAATTGAATATCAGCATTTGCACAATAATCAATCCATCGAGGAACCCGAATGGTATTTATCACGGAATAGTTATTTTGAAAAGTTTTCCACTTAGCAAGAGCATCTTTAGCCAGGACATCATCCCAATCAGTACGATCTATCCATATTTTGTGCATTAATATTTTAGCTTGGGCAATACAAGGAGCTAGCAAGCCAGCTGGATCGAATAATTTAGCTATTTCGGATAAAACTTCTCGTTTTGTGCAGTTCGAGGTTTCGGAAAATGAACTTGCAGTAAAGTAGAATTCATCCGAACATGCATTACATCGGATGCCAAGAGTTTTTGCTAAGCTTCTATCTTCAAACTTCAGGAAATCTTCATGTAGTAGGTGGAATATCGGCTAGAATATCTTCGCAGTTAGAAGTCCACTTTCTCAATGAATGAATGAAATGAGCGGAATGTAGAGCTCGAATTAGCTCATTTTTTGCTTTAATTGCTTCTCCTTTTGTATGAGAACCTGCAAGGACATCATCAACGTACATTGAACTTCGCAGTATCGTACTCGCGATTGGATAAATGGATTGAACGGTATCTGCTAGTTAAAGTAATGTCCGAATTGCAAGATACGGTGCACAGTTGACCCCAAACGTCACTGTCTTTAATTCGTAATGGCGAATGGAACTATTTGGATTACTTCGAAACAAAATTCGCTGATATGGAGTATGATCAGGATTGGCCAGTAGCTGCCGGTACATTTTCGGAAAAATCGCCATTTTAAAATGAGTAGAGTTAAGTCGGTTTGGAGAATGGGTCCTTTATTAAGCAATGAATTCAAACTATGGCCGTTAGATGTTAGAGCGGAGGCATTAAAGACAACGCTAACCCTTGTACTGGTACTATCTGGTTTGATCACAGCATGGTGCGGTAGGTAGTACTCTCCTAAACTTTCTAGTGGAATAGGCAACTTGATTTTAGACATATGACCTAACTCTTCATATTCTTGTACAAATTTATCATAATCAATCTTTAAACTTGGAGTTCGAATAAGCCTAGATTCATTTTGGAAAAACTGTGCCATAGCACTAGACCTAGAATGTCCAATATTCAACGAATCCGGGAATTCTTCTTTTAAGGGCAATGGAGGCTGACATAAAGTTCTTCCAAGGAAGATTTTCCACCTCCGTGAAATTTCTTTAGATAAAGAAATGTGAAACTACTGTGGGACTAGGTTTCGAGAAATTAGAAATATGACCAGTAAGAATCCATCCAAATATGATTTCTTGGGCAATAAGAGATGCACAAACGTTATGAATGATCCCTGAACAAACCCCCCCCCCCCCCACCCAATCAACATATCGAACTTTGAACTACAATATAATTTAGGATCAGCTAACTGAATCTCGGGAAGATTTGAAAATATCGAAGACGAAATATTCTGGCAAGGTAAACTATGAGAAAGTTGTGGAACTACCAAAGCCTCAACAGGGATCTCAATTTTATCGTTCAAGCCCCAGCTCAGCCAGGAAAATTATCAATAAATTTTAATAAATTTCCAAGTTGCAAAAAAAACAATTCCTTCCTTCAGTAAAAATAATTTAATGAAAATTAAATTTGATAAACTCAAGCCTAACTAAAAAATATCAAAATTAAAATTAACAGTTCAACTAAAATCACAGTTTTTCTTATTTATAAAATTGTAGAATAATTTCGGATCATATTTTATATTATTTTGGATTTTATTCAAGTAAAGTGCATAGCGTAACTTGTATATTTAGCTCGACTTACAGCATATCTTGAATAATCAACAGAACGTTTGAATATTTTGTAGCATTAGCATCAGCCCGAGATAATTGCCCATTATTCCAAGGTGGGCCAGATTCAGATTTCATTCTATATTTTGGAATACATATGTAAATCCATAAAATAAAAAAGTTTATTGTAAAGCACCTTAAATATGTGATCCATATGTGTATTTTTTCAGAAGGAAATGCTAAAATGCTATTCCAGTCTATATTTACGATTAGTTCATTTAGTACATTGTAGTTTGTTTGTTTAAATGCAAAAACTTTTTCGTGTATGGTAGGCAGCATATAATTGTGTTCCAATGGGAGTCATCGGAACATAATATTTATCCTCTGGCACAAATTTCCAAGATAATGAAGAAATTTAAAGTCACCCATAACTATAAGGGTATTCAATTCCTTAGAAAACTGAGCAATATATTTAATAGATTCAGCGTGTTGAATGTAAAGAGACTGCGGGGATGATGGAGGAATATACGGACATGTTACTATGAACCTTTTATGCTTTAGCTTGATTACAACAGCGATGAATTCAATATCCACCAATGAATCAATATACATACATATATATAATATACGTTCCGCATATAAACTATTTGCAACCGCAATAAGAACTCCACCACCATAAGTTCCACGATCACGGCGAAAAATGTTGAAATTGTTACAAAGAATTTCAGTACTAATGAAATTTTATGTAGCCATGTGTTGAACCTGTGGCCAAAAATTAAAACACTTGGTGAATGTTGTTTCTTTAATGGTTATAGTAACATTGAATTTATTTTAAAAATATATGTATTTATAATTGAGAGCACTTGTTACAGTTACGAATATGAATCAAAGAAAAATGTCATAATTATAACAAGACACCGTTTGCAAAAATAAATGAATTAATGAGTTGTGTTTTGTGGATAAACGATTAATAATTAATAGATAAATTGAAGAAGTGTTCTAACATAGCGGCGGCGTTAAAAGTATCCACTTTTAAGACTCGACAAGAATTGCCAATTTGTGAATAGGCCTGCGGATGACTCCCCTTGATGTTTTTATATCAGCCACTCGTATTTTATCATCCTTCCCAGGTATAGTTGCCACGATACGTCCCGTCAGCCAATGAAGCGGTGAAAGGTTATCTTCATGAACAAGTACGAGTGCTCCAGGCTTTAAATTTGAAGCTGTTTTAAACCATTTCTTGCGATGAATCATCTCGTTTAAATAGTCTGCAAACCAACAATGCCAAAACTGTTGTTTAGCGGCACTAATACGACGCCATCTTTCGAGAAAACTAATGTTCTCGCAAGGACTGCGACGTTCTGGAAGTGCGTTCAGTGGGCCACCAATCAGAAAATGACCAGGTGTCGAAGCTTCGATGTCGTTAGGATCGCTGGATAAATTTGCAATAGGCCGAGAATTCATAATAGCTTCTATTTCTATTAAAGCGGTTGATAGTTCTTCGAACGTAAGCTTAGCTCAACCAAAGTACGATACAGATAGCCCTTTGCACTTTTCACGGCCAGAGGCCTCCGAAATGTGGTGCCCTTGGTGGTATAAAATGAAAGTTTAGAAAATTTTTTGTAGAAAAGTGATTTAGTGACGATTGAAATTGCTTATTCAAAAAGGCATTTTTTAGTTCAATTAGTTTGTTGTTGGCACCAACAAAGTTAGTTGCGTTATCTGACGGCAGGCCACGTCGACCGATAAGCCGCTTCAATGCAGCAATAAAGGCGTCTGCTGTTAAGTCCGACACTAACTCAATATGTACTGCCTTTGTAACAAAGCATATAAAAATGGCTCCATAGCTTTTGACGGGTCGCTTGCCTCTAATCTTAAAATAGGTTTCAATTGGACCGAAAAAGTCGACCCCACAACGTTGAAATGGTCTTGCTGGGGTGACACGTTCACGAGGTAGATTGCCAATTACCTGTTCCATTAGTTTAGGGCGGTATCGAATACAGCTTACGCATGACCAAACTACCTTTCGTCACAGAGCATACAGAGGTGTCACGAGACAGAAAATTTTGTGTTTTTTCTGTCTTTTACTGCGAAAGCTGCCCTTTTTGCATTTTTTGTTTTGACTACGCAATTTGTGTTGATAGTAGCGGCCTGTTTTTACACATTGCCACTATACTACCAAAAAACATGTTCTTTCTCTTTCTTCGAAAGCTGCCCACGCAACTGATTTGGGCCTTTTTCACACGTCACTTTTTACAGTTCTGTATATTCTGTGCTTTCGTGCCAAAACCCGGGCATTTACCACCCAAAACGTTTGTCTTAAAAAAGCAACAAGTGTCTTTGGGCCGGCATGGTAATTTGTTACATGAAGATGTCGTATATAATTTAATGACCAATTGCAATTTGGCAACAGAATTGGATGTTTCCGGTTTTTAGGCATATCTGCATTTTCAAGCCGGCCTCCTTCCCGAACTAGGTGAAAATTCATACTCTTGTATATGAACAACTCAAGCGACTTAAACGACGTTTTTATTTCTAAATTTTTATTTAGACAATTAACTTCTTCAGCAAAGTAGTGCTGTTGCAAATTCCAAAGTATACAATGCGATGCATGTAGTTGTTTATCAGACTGAAATCCGTTTGCATCACGGACAGACGAAAGCTTTTTTGTTACATTAAAAAATCGAAATAGTAGCATTACTATGCTTACGGTTTTTGTATACGAACTTAATTTTTCACATAGCTCCAGAATACGATTGTTGTTGATTTCACATTTGAAAAGAGATAACCGAAGCGCTGATTTTACGACGTCTTCATTATATTGATTTGGTGGGTTAGGCCATTCTGATTCATCTTTCATTAAAAACTCAGGCCCCGTAAACCATGTCGACTTTTTTAAAGTTTCAAGAGAGCAGCCTCGGGAAATGAGATCAGCTGGATTCAATGTTGAAGGTACATGGCGCCAAGAGCCAATAGCAGTAATATCCTGAATCTGAGAGATTCGATTTCCGACGAATGTAGTCAGTGTTGAAGAATGTAGTTGCAACCATCTTAAGACCACTGATTAATCAGTCCAAAAGAATACTCGTGGGTTTAACGTTTTTAATAATGGTGCAATTTTTTGATACAAAATTGACAACAGGTGAGCACCACAAAGCTCGGTTTTGATTAATTTTAACTCTTCTATGTTGTTTGCTCCAGTTATCATCATTATCATATCCACATAAAAATGGTTTTGAATTACTGTAGCGCCAGTCTTGTGCGAAGATTCGAATTAATCTGCTAAAAGTTTAAGGCAACGTATAGCCAAACAAGGTGTTGACGATAGACCGTATGTTATTGTGGTAAGCTGATAAACACTAACTGGTTGACTTTCATTGGGTCTCCACAAATTTGTTGAAATGGTCAATGAGATTCATGTACCAAAAACATTCGATACATTTTAACGATGTCGCCGGTTAGAGCATATTTATAAAGACGAAAACGAAGAACTTGAGAAAATAAATCATCTTGTATGGTTGGTCCCACGAGAAGAATATCGTTAAGAGACTTCTCTGCAGTGTGACCAGATTTTTAAAAAACATAAAGCTAAATTCTGCTTGAAATAGAGCTAAAAAGAGCTAAAGACGAAAATTTAAAGCCAAAAAATAAAGCTAAATTTTTGTATAGCTTTCTGTAGTAATTTTTAATTACTTCGATATTTTTCATTGATTTTATAGTGTTTGGGGTAAGTATATAGTTATAATATCCTTGGCTTTGTTCTTAAAGGTCAATGTCAAAATACTCATATTTGAAAAAAGTTTTTATAAAAAATTTTAATTATATTATTCAAAAGTTTACAGGAGAGGGAAAAAACGTTATAAAATAGGAACTATTAACGATATTGAAACGAAAATTACACATTTTGATTAAAATGAAACCAGTAATATATATCGGGTGAGAAAATTTTGTTTTTCTAATCACAGCTTATGTTATGACACTTAGGTTTGTTGGAATTGTAAAAATCTGAAACCAAATAACCTATCTGCAGTACTAATTAGTATGAATAAATAAAAATTTCTTTACACATGAATATTATATACATTAAATAATTAAAGTAGTAGTTTCTTTTACTGGTTTAAGCAAAAACAAGTACTTAATGTTTGTTTAAATTACACTATGCAACAAAATAAAACTTTTATTGTGACGATTTTTGATGATTTATTTTTCTCTTTTTTTGTGCGTAACGGTCCTCTAGGTAGAAGAACTTTGTCATTTGTAATATTATATGTTTAAAATTTTGCACACATATGCGTTATGATATAAAGAATAAAAATCCATTAAAAAATCAATTTTGAAATTTTTGCAGATAGGTTATTAGGTCTTTTAGATGACGATATGTAACTGAGAATAATTCCAAGCCATACTTATCAACTTTGACTTAGACATATAATAGGTGTGTTCATTTACTAGCAGAAACATGCAACTAGGGAGTTAATTTAAAATTTTTCTCCCATTGTTTCAAACTATTTGCCGAAGAATATTGTTCTTTCATTTTAGAAAAATAAATATTTTATCTTATTTAAAAACCTTTAATTTAAAAATTTAGAAAATTATTTTTTTTTAAATAAAACTATAAAACAGGTTAAATAAATGTTGCTAGTAAAAAATTTACTATCAGAAATTTTCTAAAAAAAAATGGTTGACGAGTCGTTGTCGTGATCGAAGTCGTTTGAAATTTTTGTCGATTTCAAAATCAAGACAACGGCAATGTAAAACACATAAGTAAAAAGTTCGTCGTATATATGTCGTTTGCGTCCATCACAATAACAATTTTTAAAAACGACGAATTTTCAACCACGACAACAACACTCATAAGAAGGCCAAACAAGATGTTTTTTCCCTAATATGTACCTAAACCAAAAACTAATTTTTTCAAGTTGATGACAAAAATTAAACGATTTAATTCTTAGTTCTTTTATATGGTTTTAGGCTTCGAGAATTAAAAAAAAAACGTAGAACGTTTTGCTAATGTGACTATAACGTGTTACTCTTTTAACTTACCAACACATAAGTTTATTTAGATAACCTGTTTTATTTATTTTGAAAAGCACGAAATTGAAATTTAAAAAGGCTAGAAAAAGCTAAATGCATTTTTGAAAAAAGCCGAAAAAAAAGCTTAAAGCTAAATGAAATATCTGAAGCTTAACATGAAAAAATAAAGCTAAATTTAGCTCGAAAGAAGCTAATATGGTCACACTGCTTCTCTAACGAAGTTCTTGCCGATCCATCGAACACAACTCTAAGTTTTGTGCTTGTACTGTTTGGGCGTTATACACAATGATGGGTTATAAAATAGTGTGGAGAATCCATGTCGGGGTTGGGAATGAGTGACATACATATGTCCCATTTGCTCGTATTCAGATATGAATTGTACATATTGGGATTTTAAAGTGGGGTTTTGTGCTAAACGACGTTCATGATGATTGAATCTTTTGAGTGCTGTGTTATAAGATGACCCTTAATCCGTAAAATGTTCCTTGAAAGACATTTTAACTACAAATCTTCCCTCAGAATTAGTTTTAACATTTGCAGTGAAATGTGATTCACATAACTGCTGTTCTGTCGTCCACTTGTTTGCTATAGGTAGTACTTCTTCCATTTGCCATAAAAATTTAACTTGATCGTCAAGATCATTTGTATCTGAAGTTAAAGACATACATTTTGTTACCGATTGCTTAACATTTGGCGTATAGCGACCAGTCACAATCCATCCGACTTTAGTTTCTTGAAAGGTAGGCATGTTTACACCGAGACTGATTTTACCTCCACAAAGAACGTCAAAAAAGTATTCTGTACCCAGTAACAAGTCAATGGGTTGTTGTTTGTAGAAGAATTCATCGGCCATGTCGATTTGAGGGACATTCCATCCACTGATGTTAATGTTTCTGGATGGAAGATATCCAGAAATACGATTTGTCACCAATAAATTAAGAGAATGTTCATGAGAGTTAAAACGGGATCTTACGGTCGATATAACTTCATACTTCATTTTTGATGATGTTCACCCAACTCCCGAAACGACAACTGATATTTTTCTGCGCGATAAATTCAAGATATTGGCAAATTTTTCCGTTATTAAATTTACCTGTGAACATGAATCTAAAAGTGCTCGAGCTAATTTATACCCACCGGTGCTATCTGAAACAAGAATAATGGCAGGCGCAAGAATTATACTGCTTGATAGATTATTTACGTAAGTATTAACAGCTGCATGAGTAACAGGAGTGGAGATAGTAGTGATATTAGTACTAGTCGTTGGCAATTCCCGATGAAGTAATATATTGTGAGACTAATTAATTATCCCTTCAAGATAAACGCGAACCAAGCAGCTCACATTCCATTTATTGATATCGCAACAATCGCTAAGGAATTAAAAAGTCTTAAATTCTCATTCAATTCTGGTCCTGATAACATTCCAAGTAACATTTTAATTAACTGTGCTGACGGTATTGCTATCCCTCTAGCAATGTTATTTAATGCATCGATAAAGTATGGTCACTTTCCGTACCTATGGAAGAACTCGTTTATTATACCTTTGTTTAAATCGGGAAATAAATCCGATGATGAAAATTACCGTGGTATTGCAAAATTGAGTATTATACCGAAACTATTCGAAAAAATTATCACCGAAATCCTTTGTTACCAACTATCTAATTTGATTTCACCTTACCAGCATGGGTTTCAGAAAAGATGTTCTACTACAACTAATCTCCTTCATCTTACAACTGTCATATATCGAGGATTTATACAACAACTGCAAACTGATGTGATATACACCGATTTTTCAAAGGCTTTTGATAAAGTTAACCATAGACTTTTGAAAGTTAAACTTAATTTATTCGGTTTTACTGATATAAGTATAAAATGGATATATTCATACCTACGCAACAGAACTCAAACGATTTGCTTTAATAACACAATTTCTAGAAGCATTGAAGTTCTGTCTGGTGTACCTCAGGGAAGCCACCTTGGGCCACTTCTTTTTACATTGTTTATTAATGACCTACCTGAGGTGATTAATTCATCCAATATTCTGATGTATGCGGACGACGTGAAAGTTTTTTTTCGCTATCGTCAAATATCTGAATAACAACTTCTTCAAAATGACTTGAATTCTTTTTACACGTGTTGCAATGTAAATCTTATGCAACTTAATCTAAATAAATGTAAATACATGCGTTTTGTTAGAAAGAGTCCAATACCTGCATGCTACTTTTTTGATAGGTATCAGTTGGAGTCGGTGGATAATTTCTTAGATCTTGGAATTCTGCTTGACTCAAAACTAAATTTCATCGCACATATAACAATGACAGCTAATAAAGGCAGAGGCATGATCGGTTTTGTACAACGTTGGGCTAAAGAGTTCAAGGATCCATATGTTACGAAAAGTCTGTATACTTCCCTTGTACGACCTGTATTGGAGTATGGATCTGTAATATGGGACCCTATTTATAATAAATATTCCGACCAAATTGAATCAGTTCAAAAACAGTTTCTGAATTTTTATCTGCGTGGGTTGAACTTTAACCAATGGAAAATGCCGTCTTATTCTGCAAGACTAGCCCTCATCAAGCTGCCAACTCTAAAGAGCCGTAGAACAGTGATGAACATCTCGTTTATTTTTAACATAATTGTTGGCGACGTATGCTCTGGATATCTAATCAACAATATAACATTTAATGTTCCTCAACGCCCATCACGTCATTTAGTTCCTTTATCAGTTAAATTTTTAAGAGCTAATTATGCTAATAGTGATCCGTTAAGAAGGATGTGTATTGAGTTCAACAAGTTTTATAAATTTATTGACTATTCTTCTAGTCCCAATTATATTTAAACTAAACTATTAATCCATTTAAACACATAATTTCACATACATATGTATATATTTTGTAAAATTAATTTGTATTTAATTATGAAGTCTGTAAGGATTATATTCCATAGAAAAATAAATAATAAATAAAATAAAATAAAAATTGCATAATTTACAACGGTATTTTGAAGAACATTTCGCTACGTTGTGTCCCAATGATAAACAGTTGATACAAGCACCGAGTTTTTTAACAGTATCGAATTTGCTTGTACAGTCCATAGACTTGAATTGCGAACAGTTGCTAATCAAGTGATCTAATTGTTTGCAAAAAACGCAATTCCTTTTAATTTGAGCCACAAATGAATGTTTTTGTTGTTTGTCATGATTTGTTGTTGGAGAAAAGCTGCTAGTCGACGATGGTTGGGGTTAAACAGATTCTAAAAATTGACATCGACGCTCTAAAATTTTTGTAAAATCTTCCCAAAGAGCTAAAGTCAATTGTTTCTTTCCACTTCATACTGGATTCTGAATCAACCTTTGTTAAAATCAAATGAATTAACATGGCGTTACAAATATCTTTTTCGTTACCTAGTGATTTTAAAGAGCCATAAACTGCTGACGCATTATCAATTAAAGCACGCAGTTGCATAGCGGATGGTTTTTCTATTGATGGCAATTCGTAAATATTTGAAATATGTTCAAGAAAAATCAATGTTTTGTTATTGTAGCGCTCATCAAGACGTTTAATTGCTTTGTTGTAGTTTTCGCCTGTCACCTCAAAGGCACGTATTGTATCAAGGGCTTGGCCAGATACACAATGTAATAAATGGTTAAATCTCTCAATGTCAGACATCGACGTGTCGTTGTGTACCAATTGTCTAAACGTTGAGATAAAATTTTTATATGAGGCATACTTGCCATCGAAATTAGGCAAATGTAATTTTGGCAATTTTGAATTTGTATTTGCTGGGATTGCAAACGATGCTTCCGTTGCCCTTTTATAATTGTCACCCATAATATCAATAATTTTTGATTTTGTTAAAATACACAGCTCTTCAATATCAGCTCTTGCATTATCATTAGGGTTAAGATTTTCTATGTAACTTTGTATAGAGAGTAATTGCTTAAAGTAAGCCTCAACTAAACTCAACCTAACAACCAACACAAACTACAAGTACAACCTTTGCTAAATAATTTAAAACCGTTATGTAGGTATACAGTCGTTGTTGTAATTTGATTTCATATACTTGCTTGTGTTTGCTACCCTTTTTGTAGGTTGTATTTATGTATGTATGTATGTCGAGCTTACCAATGCAAATCTATTTATTAGGTTCTAAAGAGGGTGAAGTACAAATGCTGCTTTTTTTTAGTTTCCTTGAGCGGATGATATGAAGGTTTTTCGGCAGTGATGAATATCCTCGAGCGGATAGTATGTGATGTTCCCGGCGGCGATAAATTTCTCCAGAATTGGACGATTGTTAAAGGCCAGACTTTGTTATCTCTTGATTGAGATATGTATATTAAATTAAATCGAAGATTTAATATTTAGGTCGTGCCCCACGTTGGGCGCCAAAAAATGTTGAACCTGTGGCCAAAAATTAAAACACTTGGTGAATGTTGTTTCTTTAATGGTTAGAGTAACATTAAATTATTTTAAAAATATATTTATAATTGAGAGCACTTGTTAAAGTTACGAATATGAATCAAAGAAAAATGTCATAATTATAAAAGACACCGTTTAGAAAAATTAATGAATTAATGAGTTGTGTTTTGTGGATAAACGATTAATAACACACTGCTACAAAAAAACACTTTTTGTCAGAACTTGAAAACCGACCTAGTGGGGGTTGTAGGCCTAGGTGAGGACATACAAAAACCGTTTTCAAAAATTTTGAAACACCCTCAAAATTTTGAGTTATTTTCAAAAAACTGTTTTAGGGTAGGTCGTAGCACTTTAGTACCTCTAACTCATACATTTTTTGATTTCAAAATTTAAAACAGTTTTGAAAAGACAAAGAAGTAAGCTTTTATGAAATGTATTCATAAAAAATATATTCCAGGAAATTAGGTGAGTGTTTATCAAAAGTTTCTAATTTTTTTATTTTTTTTTCATAATTTTTCAAATTCAACAAGAGTTATTTTACTTTTTCTATGAAAACCTATCTTTGTTTGCACTATATTTTAAAGATAATTTTGTGTAAAAAAAAACGAGATATCATTTGTTAAAATCGGCTTATATTTATAAAAGTTACTAAAGTTTTAAATCACGCACAAGATCGCAAAAATATGCATTTGTCACAAAATGTGGCTCAGCCGATTTTGATAAATATTCCAGATTCATCATCACTTTGTTTATGTTAAGTTTCATTACATTTAATTGCACTTAATACTGGCTTAGTAACAGTTAACACATTAGCATACTTAATGCTATCACGATTTTTATATTGATAACCAGTGATGTTTGTTTGGCAAAAATAACAGTCTTGTGGTTTATGGAATATTTGATGATGCCAAATCATTGGGAAAGATAACGGTAATGGCTGGCTTATAAACTTTTCGGACTTAGTTTTCTTAAGCATACTGGAACAGCTTGTACAAATACTTTCGGGTTCATAACATTTGCTAAAACTGTATGAGCAGTTAAAAACTGTATTGAAGGCATTTACCAAGGCTTTATTTTTCTTCAGATCAAAGCGATGTTTTTTGTCAGAGAATAAACCACAAACATATGTCTGTCTGTCCGTCTGTTGAAAACACGCTTACTTTCCAACAACTCAAAAGAAATGAATAAACTTGGTGCCAAATTGCTTGCAGTTATCCTAAGCAGTTTGCAATTGAAATTCATCAAAATCGGTGCAGAAGGACCAGAGCTATGAATCAAAATGTGGAACCATCACCTAAAAAAAATATAACTTTGTTATAAAAAATAACATAAATGGTGGAACAAGGCACGGAATGAGATAAGATTTTGCAAAAATTTGTTTTATTCGACTGGAAATCACGCTGTAAAATTTCGTAATTTACCCTAGGCCCCATATAAACACTACTCCCGGAAAATAGTTTAGTACGCCTAAAACCGATAAAAATAATGCTATCATAACAAAATTTGAATTGAAACTGTTACTCAAGCTAATTTAAATTGCTAAATAATTTAATATAGATCTAAACCTCAAACCAACCAATTTTAATGCTGATGTCTGAAAGATAAATTAATAATAACTAGACATCATATAGATATCCCTCCTGAAATATTCGAACAGTCGGTGGAGGGTATTAAAAATTCGGCACAGCTGAATATAGCACTCTAACTTGTTTTTATTCATATGTTTTGCGCGGAGGGAGAAAATACTAAAAATAGGTGTTAATGAAAAGTTGAATAACTTATACAATTTTTATCCGATTTGAAAATTTAAAACCATGTTTTGTTAAGAACTAAATTTTCTTCATACGCTAATATAAATTTTTATAAGCTTTCATATTAAAATAAGCAATGAAAAGCTACTAAAATCAAAAAAGTTTATAATTTTCGTTATTTTTGTAGATATTCTTAACAAAAACAATACTTATAATTTACAAATGTATAAAAAAATGCACGTAATTTTAAAGCGTAATCAGTTTTCTTTCCAAACCCGTTAAAAAAATTAAAATCGGACAAGAACTGACTGAGTTACAGGTCGATAAGTTGACGAACATCACTGAAAACGGTTTTTTTAAAATAACTTCTGAATTTGAGGGTGTTTCTGAAATTTTTTGACACAATTTTTAATGTACTCAACAAGACCAATAACCCACGCTAGGTCGTTTTACAAGTTTTTTTACACTGTAGCACCGTGTAATTAATAGATAAATTGAAGAAGTGTCCCAACGCCATGTTTCAGTAAATACTAGCACCTGATGATTGATGTTTAAACTTTTAACATATAAATTAGTTAACTTAGTTCTTAGGCCACGGACATTTAGACTACACGATGTCAATATGCTCCTAAAACAGAGAAGTATTCCTAACGACATTTAAGCGGCACTTAAAGGACTAAATACCAACTACAATACCTACTTTAAAGTTGACGATATGTAGGCAGACAAGATGCTGATATCTTAAGGAATCAGACAAGTGACAGCCAAAGCCCAATCCTATTTAACGTCATAATGTACTCCATCATCGAGAAGGTGAATACAGCAGCACCAGAGTAAAGACTGTCAACTGACATATTTAAGATAATATGTTACGCAGAAGATTCAGTTCTTGTAGCAGACAATTAAGACAACTTGCAAAGACTTCTCTATCGATTTGAAAAGTCAGCATAATCTTACAATACGAAAATTTCAAGCGAAAAAACAAAATGCCAAGTCATATCAAAGGAACCAAAACGATGGTAGTTAGCAAACAACAAACCGATTGAACAAGCCTTGGAATTCAACTATTTAGTCTCCCTTAAAGTAAGCAGCCGAGATCTCAGAAAAGAATCGATAATCTAGAGGATATATTGTCAGGATACATAAGAAATGGTACATGGCGAAACAAATGAGCGGTTATAATATGCATGCGAAACCCGTGCAGACTCCACTGTTACACAGCAAGCCTATACAATCGTCGAAATGAATACTCTGCAAACCATAGCAGGATACACAAGGTTCGACCGAAAATCTAATCAAGACGTGAGGCAGGCTTCTAAAATAGATGACATGACCAAACTGACTAGAAAAAGAAGAAGAGAGTCGAGAGATAACGATAGAAGAATACCTGAAAACAACCCTGCAAAAATAGCTTTTGAAGGAAGAGTCGACAACCCTCGCCCGCAAGGCCGCCCCCAAAAAGATGGTATGAATGCTGGACATTGGCCTCAACTGAGGAATAGTTTCATTATTTGTGTGTGTTTTAATTTATAAATTTTGATATTATGTTTTGATTTTCAAATATATCCAATAACATCTGACTTTAAAGATTTTATATTATCTATCTTCTATTTCTATCTACATACTAGCTGATCGCCCCGGCTTCGCTCGTAAGTTATTTACTAATGATTAGTATCTAACATAGAATTAAAAATTAAAACACAAAAATTTCAGTACAAATAAAAAACACAAATTTTTCTCCATTTATTGCTTACAAAGTTGCATGTATAACAACAATTAAAATAATTACTAATTAAAAAAAAGGATTTTTTAAAGCTTGATAATAAACAATATTTTTTGTTTTTTTTTATTAGGGGAATAAATGAATAGTGCTGACGGTGTACCGACTCTCGAGCACGCAACATACAATTGACCGTGGGAAAAGATGGAAAACATATTGATATAATGATGGCAAAAAGTGTTTGAATTTATTGGGGGTTAGACGAAACAATATCATCTGCCATAGCGAGATCCTAATGGTTGTCATCCTCTAGCAAACGTAAGAGCTGACAGGCTTCTATATATGTTGCGCACAATACTCCATTGACATTTCGTAAAGATTGAAAATACGTTGGTCCAATAACAAACGCAGGTAAAAACATTCGTCATTGCATGGATTAACTAAGAAGACACGACCCAGTGGATCGGATGAGTAAACATCTATATAGCCAGTAACAGGTTTTCCCTGTTTCCTACGCTCAAATTTTTTGATGAAGAGTTCCATATAAAATATCTCGTCACTTCTGAGTAAAGCAGCGTTCTGGTCACTTGTACACGTCTTAAAGAAACTTGTTAGAGTTGTTGATGGTGGTCGTTTTGCTTCCGTAAGAAAAACTCGTATAGCCAGATACGTTTTCAACAGAAGTAGACGAGAAAGTATATCATCATATTCATACCTGTTACATAATATAAGTTTTAAAAATTTACTAAAATATAAAAGCCTTATAATGATGCATAAGATTATATACCTGACCCAGTAAAAAAAAATGGGTTTTTTGAAGCACTTAAGTGAAAAAGCGCATAATCGAGCGCTTCAATAAGAGAGCTTTAATAAAGCAGTAAATGATAAAGAATAAAATATAGAAAAAAGCTGATATTTTAGTGCTGACAACGATGAGGTTTTAAAGCGAAAAAAATAAAAATATATAATGGTTTACGAAAATTATTGAAACAATGCATTTAAGCAATTAAAAGCAAAACATCAATGAATATGGAAATACTATAGTTATCCCTTAAAAAAGCGTTTTGGGAGTGCTTTGTTTGCATGTTAAAAAAAGCGCTTATTGTCAGCAGTAAATAATCCTCCAAACCGGGAACACTCCATACAAAAATCAGGCATCTTATCAGCAGGTTTGAAGCGATTTGAGGTATGCATTCATACATAAAACCTGCTCCTTTTGGAGCACATTTTTTACTGGGGAAGAACCCAGAATATCTATTCAACAAAATTATTTTTGCACAATCACCACGTGGAAAAAACTTGAGATCACAAAAATACAAATATCTACTGTCTACAAGACAATTTTTCAATTACACAACGTGTCTTAGGAACGACTTACTATCATATATCCAAGTACAAAGCAACGCATTACTTTTCAAAAAGGAACTTTTAAAATTGTTTTAAAATTATTATGAATCCAAAAATGTATGTCTAATGTTAACTGTGTTATGTTAGTTTATGTTAATTTTTATGATTAAATTTATTATATCCAAATGAAATCTACTTTATGTTAATATAACAAATGTTACTTACTATCATATAGTAATACAATAAAGAATCAATAATCATAATAACAGTACGGTGCTGTGCTGTGCATTACGGGTACAGCAACGTTCGCCTAACTGGGCCTTTAGTGTTGTTTTTACTTTTTTTTGGTAATGAAACGGTTGGTTTAAAACTTCTTTTACATATGTTTTTAATACTGAAAATTCCCACTTTGAAGCAATACATTTTTGACACATAAAGCGCATTATTCAGCGCATACAAAAATTGTTGGATGTAACGATCAGCTTTACCCACTGAAAGTTTTGATACAGTTATTTCTTAGTATTCTCCCTTAAAAACCTGCTTCGTTGTAAGGGAATGCCGTGGCACTTGAATTGTTATTTTTTTTTAAGAGTTTTTGAGAGGACTTTCACTTACTTTACTGCATTTCTGTATGCCTTATTGCGTAGCGCATTATTGTGCGCTTTTTAAATGTTTCATTAGTGCTTCGCAAAATGATAAAAAGTTTTACATTATAATGTTAATGTTTATTGCAGTAAACTTATGTGACGAGGTGTATTTGTGTGAAATGTATTGACATCACAACAAACTCAATTTCGAAAAATCTAGTGAGACCAAAATATATAATATGAACATTGTATCTGTGGTCGGGTTGTCAAAAATATTGCTAGTAAGAAAATAGGTTAATTTACATAAAAAACAAGTTTGTATGTAGGTATACATATAAACTTTGACAAGTCGACCACCGAAAAAAACTTGACTTGACCCCACCTTCTAGTAAATTCGCCTAAGTGGGTCTTATTAAACAAGAAAGTTAACGCTACTGTTTGTGACGCAACGTTGACGCTCTTGTTTAGGTATGGCTGTTAAAATAACGTTTTCACTTGGACTGCATAATATGATTAATACTCGAGTGAATGCGTCAATTTTTGTTTCTTAAAAAAAATAATACACGATTTAAAGAACATATAATATATTTTGTGGTTAAGAAAAAAATAAAACATGTTCTTACTCAAACACTAATATTAACTCCCTAATTTAATATATACAGTACTCAACGAGCAGCTTTTTTTGTACAGTAAGCACTTTTGCTAAAATAAATGACAACAAAAATGTCCTTGCGTTTTTTTTTACTTATATGAATTAACTAATAAATGGACTCTTTGAAGTTACACATAAAAAAGAACATATGTATGTACGTAGCATGACTTTATTGAGGAAAGTAATTACATTTTTAGACCAATTTTTTCGCCTTTTTGTGTTTTGTTTAATATTAATAATACGATGTAATGGGCGGCTTACATACACTGAGAAAATTAAAAGCTTTAAAATCAAAGAATAAAAGTCTTTGTAAAATTGTAACGAAAATATCTTTGTTAGAAGGAAAAAATCCTTGCATCAATGATTTATTCTTTAAACAAGCAAATGGTGCGTCTTCAACACAAAAGAATAAAATTCTTTGAAGTTTAATCAAAGAAATTATCTTTACCGTAAAGATAAAATATTTGCTACAACGATTAATTTCTTTGCTAATAAGGGATTGAAAAACGTATTTAAAATTAAAGACTTTTCTTTGTTTTTTTTAAAGCAAAGCATCCTTGCTACAAAGACAAAGTCTGTAACTTTAAAGAATTTTGTCTTCAATGCATAAGTGAACATGTTAGCATGTTCACACATGTTTGCTTGAAACGGCAAACAAGAGCGATTAAAAAAAAAGAAAATAAAGTCTGTCCCCTGTATTCACAAACGATTATTAAATTTAACAAACGTTTATTAAGGATAATTTGCATTGTAAATTTGTTCTTTAAACCTTCATTAAATTAAAAAATTGCAAGCTTTTAAACAAACACTAAAATTTATTTGAAATCGCTAAAATGGTTTAAAAAAAACAACAAGCCATAAAATAAATTAAAAGTCCCTAAAATAATAAGGAATGGCAAAAATTCGGCAAAAATTGCTAAACTAGCGGAAATTGGCAAAAATTTGATAACAGCGGCATGATAACAAAGTCTACTTTTTATAATAAATTGTTAAGGCCGTAAAGAATCAGAAAACGTACAGGAACAAATCGCTTTTATCGCAAACATGGCTAAAATTCGCGAAAAATCACAAAATTTTCAACAAATTCTAAAACTAATTTGAGATCGCTAAATCGATAAAAAAAACAAATTGTCGGAAAATAACATAAAAAGTGTTAAAAAAATTAACGCTGCAGGGGAAGAATAAAAAAGTTAAAAATTGTTGTCAAAATATTTCTTGAATAAATAGTAAGTGTATATGATTTGTAAAAACGAAATACATATTTCTATTGAATTGAAATTATGAATGGAACAAAAGCATAGCTAAGAATATTAAAAAAAAGTTATTTTCGTTTCTATACTGAGAAAATTAAAAGCTTTAAAATCAAAGAAAAAAAGTCTTTGTAAAATTGTAACGAAAATATCTTTGTTAGAAGGAAAAAATCCTTGCATCAATGATTTATTCTTTAAACAAGCAAATGGTGCGTCTTTAACACAAACGACTAAAATTCTTTGAAGCTTAATCAAAGAAATTATCTTTTCCGTAAAGATAAAATATTTGCTACAACGATTAATTTCTTTGCTAATAAGGGATTGAAAAACGTATTCAAAATTAAAGACTATTCTTTGCTTTTTTAAAGCTTAGCATCCTTGCTACAAAGACAAAGTCTGTAACTTTAAAGAATTTTGTCTTCAATGCATAAATGAACATGTTTGCTTGCAACGGTAAACAAGAGCGGTTAAAAAAAACATAAACATCTTTATCTTTAAAGAATTTAGTCTTCAAAGTTAAATTTGTATACGAATGCATAACGAAACAAGTGTAGCCGATTGATTACAATATATGTATGTAAAAAATAAAAAGAATTGTTTTCGTGGTTGTCATTAATTGTAAGTCAGTCGATAGGAACGCTCAATTGTGCATGTGCGCCTTGTCTTTGTATTTTTTTAATTAATTAAGTAAAGTTATGCTGTATATGAACTATTTTTTATTTTTATTACATTAAACTGAAATAAAAAAATTGTATAAAAATGCTGTGTTTGGTTTCATTAAATATTTTATTTTGCAGAAAAATTTTAATTTTTTAAAACATTTCTATAGCAGATTTCAAAAAAAATTGCCTTTGTTTCTACATATCAGTCTTTAGTATTTGAAAGAATTATTTCGTTGAATTTAATTGCGTTTCTTTGTAATAATGTTAAAATTACGTCTTTGTTACAATGAAAATTGTACTTAAAATCAAAAATTTAAATCTTAAGACTAACGAATGAAAGTCTTTGTGCCAAAATACTTTTTCCTTAGTTTAAGGACTTTTTCATGTGTTTCCAAAGACGTACATCCTTGCCACAAGATTTAAAGTCTTTGATTTTAAGCATGTATTTCATGGGAATCTAAAGATCTTTGCGCCTTTCCGGTAAAGATGTTTTACCTTTGGGCACAATCTGACCAATAAAAGTATTTGCAACAAAGTGTTTTTTCTTTGATTTTATGATTTAATTTTTTCAGTGTATGTGTTGTCCTGTATTCAGGACTGATTGCAAAAGATTTTATCTTTAGCAAACATTAACAGCAACCAATATTCTAGTAAATATGTTAAAAATATTTATGTACATACATACATACATATCGTTGGCCTCATATAGAGAGGCCCTAACTCACATAATTGCAACTTTACAGGAGAAAGCAAAAACATAATTGAAACTGTATGTATCATAATGTAAAATGGCTTCTTAAATTGCTTGAAAAACTGATATTTTTGATGCTATTGCAATTAATTCTTGTGACGAGGTGTATTTGTGGGAAATGTATTGAAATCACTAAAAAACTCAAATTCGAAAAAAATCGCGTTAGGGCTTTTCTACATGAGACCGACGATATATACTTACATTAACAGCAGTGTTGCCTGCAGGGCTGTGGAGTCGTCAAGAAAAAGTGGCAACTCCGACTCTATCAGATGAAATTTTTTTTAGGCACGACTCCGACTCCTTTGATTCGCAGTGTGTATGAGACTGGTACTTATTTGACTTTAAACTCTTTTTTTAATGAAGTACATTTTAAATGGTTAAATATAGCAAAAAAAAAATATGTATTCTATAAAAATTTCAAATCGGTATTTCAATTTTAACACGTGCCGCCTTGAGCTTTAATATAGTTATTTACATATGAGTAGGTGAGATGCAAAACTCGTTCGTTACACTTTATTCGAATTTTGGGAAAATGCAAAAAATATATAACGCCCGATTAAATGGACCAAATTCATTACACTATTTTGACATAGATTTAATTTTGGGACAAACGAGTTTTGCTACGAATTTTCGAAAGAAACGAGTTTTGCTACAATCCATATGGGATCGAACTGGTTCTGCAATGCACTGTAGACGACCAGGAAAATTAATCATTGAGCTTAAGTATATTTTGAAAGTTATATTAATTTATTAAAATTATGCAAACAGTGCTAAAAAATTTAACAATAGTGCTGTAGGGGAAGGATTAACTACACCAATTCAAATATTTTTCAAAAAATCTCAGAATTTTTTTATCTATGGATGTATAAATTCCCATAAGTCTTATCTAATGTAGTTTTCGAGATAGAAAAGTTGAAAACAGCACCAACTCCAACCTGCTGGGACGTAAATTGCATCAAATTTAGAACTGTCATAAAAGTTAGGATCCACGTCTGTCATTGAAATATTGGTAAATTCATTATTCAGTTTGTTAATATCAATCGTATTATCATTTCTAGCATTACCATTAACAATTCCCATATTCCCAATTTCCCTCCACTTCGTCTTCGAGCAAACAGCTGATTCTAACTTTTCTTTATAAAATATTGATTTTGAAGATCTAATTTTTAAATTTACTTTTTTTTTAAGCGTCTTTAAAAGCATTATGGAGCTCCGTAGTTTTAAATCGCTTCCATCTCTCATAGGCTATGTTTCTTTCTGTGATAATGGTTTTAATCTTATTAGAAAACCATGGTTTACCATTACGTATTTTACTTGTCTTTATTGGAACGTATTTTTCATATACATATGTACATAAATAAAGAATAATATTCTACAAGAAAGTTAATTGCTCATCTACGGTTGGCATCAGGAAGATTTGGTTGCAAGAAATGGTCGACAATTTAGTTTCTAATGATTGAAGGGGTATCTTCTTAAAGTCTCTAAACGTTATTTCCCTTGTCTATTCTTGGGATTTTATGTTATAGTCATAAGACGAAAAAATCATGTCATGTTCTAACTATTTACCTGGTATATAGTGCTGGCTAATCCCAGAATATGTTATAAACCGCAGATAGCTTCCACGTGATTCTTCCTTGTCCTATCTGGCTTAGTGAATAGTGAAAATAAAACAAAAGACAGCGATTTTATGAAAAAATATACCATATAACTTTATAGGCCTTGGCCACTAAGGCACTAACTACAATAATCACTTTTGTATTTTAAACAATTTACTTTATGTTATTAGCTTATACTGCTTCACTAAGAGGTATATATCCCAATGTGCTTTTAATTTCTGGCGTGATTTTAGAGAAGCCAAAAGTTAAAACAAATATTTCAACAAAAAGGAACCGTTTATTGAGGTTGGAGTTAACAAAAAAAGAAAAGAAAAAAACACTCAAACCAAAGTCACTCAATTAGCCCAACTTATGTTTTTTTCCAAATAATGCAGTTATGCTAAACGCTATATATTAATGGTAGTATTTGCCGATAATCTACATCTCTGTACCAATAACAGTGAACCCTCCAATAATTTTAACCCACCCGCGATGAAACTTAGTCCCCTTTTACAATGTGACAGACAGAAGGCAGCCAGACGAAGTTTGTCGGTATGGGCGCGACGCTGTATGCGAGACACACTTTACTTTTTCCTCTCTTGCCTACAAACTTCGTCTGTCTGCCACATTGTAAAAGGTGACTTACATAACTTTAATTTTTCTAGTCAATGCATGCACAATAAGTGCTGGTTCACACACGTCAAGTTTGACTCGTCAAGTCTTGAGTTTTTAGGAAAGAGGGGGAAAATAGCATTCTGTTTTCCCTTCTCTCCTAGAAGCTCAAGACTCAAGCCCCTGTGTATTCTAAGTCAAATTACAATCCTCAAAAGCTTTTATACTTTAATGGTCTTATTCCTTAAATATTTTCCAGGAATTTTTTCTATGCACTATCAGAATAATATGAAAATTTGTATAATAAATGTTACTCAACATGTGAAATAAATTTCCAGATTCTATTTGTTAAAAAAAATATTAAGTTAATACGTAATAAGGAATTTAGACGATACTTTTTTATCTGGCATTTTTAAAGTTGATAGTGGAACAGGGTATTTTTTATATTCCTCTAACTCCCACTTGAGCATAGGGCGCCAAAGTAGAACAGTGTATAAATACTTTTTAACCCAGTAAGAAGCCCAAAATATATTGTCTAAGGGCCCTTATGCGGCCCCTATACGTTGTAACTGGTCGTACAATTGAGTTAAATAGACCAGTTGATCGTTCGCAGCACATGCTGCAATTTTTTTAACCTACTTTTAATTATCAGCCTGCTTATCGATTTCGAACGTTAACGTTCGCATAGAAAATTATATGTAAAACAAAAACAATATTCGAAATTTGATTTTGTTTTACATGGAATTTTCTATGCGAACGTTGACGTTCGAAGTCGTTAAACAGACGTAAGCTTTATTAAGAAATTATTGTTAAAGTCAACATGAGTACCGATTTTTAAGCACTAGTGGCGATAAATGAAGTGTAGTAAGCAGAGGAGCAAGAAAGAAAATAAATCATAGTTCCGGTAGTTTTTATATTCTTTACTAAAATTGTGCATTGGAATTTCGTTTAGGTTTTCTTAAATATTGCTTACTTTTCACGCTGTTGCTTTCAAAACGTCAGAATGAAAATTAAAAACGAAAGATAAAATCGCCATCACACGTACCAATTTGAAAGCTCAAATCAAATTGATTGTTTATTCAACCGATGACCAACCACACCTCTAACGTAACAAATGGTTGTGCAACTTGATCGAATTGTACAACAAGTCGCAACATTTAGGGCAGCAATATACCCCATTTCACCATACTTTAAGAAATCAAGCTTAACATTTTCGTTTATTTATAGCAACAAGATTCATTAGACTGTAGTAAATCTTTTGTCTGAATTAAATTCGGTGCAATATTCAAAAAAATGCTAAATTACAAAATTTTTATGAATTTGTTTTTGCTTTCAATATAATACTTTGGCGTGCGTTGTGTTTTGCAAAATAAGGGCCTTAGTCCTATTTAGAGTGATTTTAAACTTAATGGTGTTAATCTAAAAAATGTCGCCTCCAAACTTGATTTGGGTGTTGTCTTTGATTCATCCATGTCTTTCGTTCCTCATATTGAGTATATTAATCCTAAAGTTTATAAAACTTTAGCTTTTTTAAAAAGGAATTGTTTTGAATTCCATGACTCATACACATTTAAACATATTTATACATCGTTTGTTAGATCAAAGTTAGAATATGCTTCAGTTATCTGGAGTCCATATATTTCCATTCACATTTCCCGTATTGAGAGAGTACAACGTGTGTTTATTAAATATGCTTACGCTCACATACTCAGTTCCAATTTGCTCCTTATGAGTCTAAATGTCTCCTTATTAGTTTGAGAACTTTAGAATACCGTAGAAAATTACAGTCTATCCTATTCATTTATGATATAATTAATTCAAGGGTTGATTGTCCTGAATTTATCTTTAATACCATTTAATATACCAGCTAGAAACTTGAGGAAAATTGATACATTTAAAGTTCCAGTTCATCGTACTAATTATGCTCTTAATGGCACTTTAACGAGAGCATTTTTTTAATATTGATAATTTAAATTTATGCCTTCAAAAAAAATCTTATTTGCATATAGAATTTTGCACATCAAAATATGATTTTAAGTTAATTCTTTTTAGTATTTTATAAATTTAATATATATGTATGTATATATACCAATTATTAACTATTTTTAACTATGTAATATATTTTTCTATGTAAGCTAGTTGCATGGTCTGTAAGGCATTTTGTTTTCCATAGACTGAAATAAATAAATAAAATGCGAGTGATATTGTAACTAAGGATCATATAGATTATATGATAGTTTACTTCAGAGACCTTATAAATGAAGGAATTGATGCTAGTGTTCCGAGAAAAATAGCATCTATCCAAAGAAAATCAATACATCTTTATGTGAAAAATTTAATTCAACTAAGTAGTACCCGCCGGAACTGGCAGCGTTTTAGAGAACTGGAAGATTTTTATAATTTGAAACTGCTTAACGAAATTATTAGAGAAGAGCTAGGTATATTTAGAAACAAAGAGTGGGATCGCCTTCTTTCTACCCTTGATATTGGCTCTCTGCCATTTTGGAATCTTACAAAAATTTTATGGAGAAAAAGTAGAAACATTCCGATTCTGAAACAGGATAATTCTTCCTACACAACAAATCAGGAAAAATGTGATGTACTTGCCCAAACGTTTGCTTCAAACCATGAAGTCTCAGTTAATATTGGCGATCCTGAAACGATATCCCTGGTTAATAATACTCTACAATCCTTTCAGGCATCAACTATAAGCTTGTCAAATCATACCTTCACAAATACTTCATACATTTCTTGTATTATAAGGAAGTTAAAACCAAAAAAATCACCAGGTATTGACGGTATCAATAATGAGTGTTTAAAAGCCCTCCCCATAAATGGTATTAAATACCTTACAATTATAATAAATTCATGTTTAAAACTTTGTTACTTTCCTCGTGAGTTTAAAGAATCTAAGGTTATCGCAATTAAGAAGCCAAACAAACCACTTGACTGCCCCTGCTCATACCGACCTATAAACCTTTTGTCATCCATCAGCAAAATTCTTGAAGAAGTTATTAAAGAAAAATTGACCAATTTTATTGAAACAAACAATATAATACCTGCTCACCAATTTGGCTTTCGTAGTCAACTTAATACAACACAGCCGTTAGTGAGAATAAGGAATTTAGTCAACTCTAATTTTGCGAACCAAAAATCAACCGGAATGGTATTGCTGGATGTCAAAGCTGCATTCGATTCAGTGTGGCACAACGGTTCAGTCTTAATGTTGATTCTTTTAAACTTCCCCGTAAATATTGTCAAAATTTTCTCTCTCTCCGTAGTTTTAGGGTACAGGTTGGTTCGGATATTTCCAGAAATTATAGTGTCCCAGCCGGCTGTCCACAGGGCTCTTGTCTTTCCCCGATACTTTATAATTTGTATATATATGATTTTCCCCAACTTGATTATTGCACAATGTCAATGTTTGCAGAGGATACTGCAATCCTTTGCTCCGATATGTTTGCGGCAGATATTATAACAAATTTGCAAAACGCCTTACATGAGAGTTTTACTTATTTTAATAAATGGAAAATACTGTTAAATAGCGAAAAAACACTGGTAATATTTTTCACAAGGAAAAGGAAACCTTGTTACATCTTACAAGTAACTTTTATTATAAACAATCATTCAATTCAATGGGAACAAAAGGTTAGGTATTTAGGTGTCATACTAGATCCTAGGATGAAATTTAGGGATGACATACTTTATATTTTAAATAAGATAAATGTTCTAATCCGCATGCTGTATCCTTTTATAAACCGAAATTCAAGGTTGAATATAGTAAACAAACAAATTATACTTAAAACAATTTTTCATGGGATTGTGTTTTACGCAGCTCCTGTTTGGGCAATTAGTGCCAAATGTCATATTAAAAAGCTTCAAGTCTTTCAAAATAAATTACTGAAGATAATTTATAATCTTCCTTGGTATTTCTCTACAAATAGACTCCATGAACTCGCACATATAGAATTAGTAGAGAGAAAATTAGGTAGGCTCTCAGATAACTTCTATATGCGTTGCAGAAACTTTGAATATTCCCTTATTAATGGTTTATTGCCACATTAGTAGATGTGAGCTAGTAAAATAAGTTTTATCTAAAATTATTAAAACATTTTTTAAATAGGTTTTTGTAAATTTTTCCCTTCAAACTCTGTATATTTGTATATATAAATTTTATAATTTAAGTTAATTTATTAAGAAGAAAAATAAATAATATTGAACTCTTTGTATATCGATAACATGAAACAAATAATGTAAATAATATCAAACAAATAAAATGAATGCATGATTGAAATATTTATTAATGCCTATTTATATGTTTTATTTGTTTTATTGTGCCACAAATGTATAGCTTTATATCTACAGTACTGTAATATACTGTCATACTGTTGCACTGTCTTTTCTAAAAAAGAATCAATATCAACAACACTTTGTGAATTGTATGTGGGTAAAAATAGGTTTCTTATAAAACAAACGTATCGCTTAATAACGAGAGACAGGATATACTGAGGTTCAGTATTACCTCCAAAAATGCAATTGCCTTTTCCGTCAAGAGAGCAGAAAAACCCCCTGCTTCGGGTGCTGTCAAGTTGGAAGTGACCAAGTCGCCCAACAACGCAGCTTCCCATGTACCCAGTGCAAGGAGGGATGGTGATGAGAACATCACATCCCAAAGCTGCACCTCCCCCGCCAAAAACGGCGACCGTAAAAAGTCCCCAAGGCACAAAAACCATTCATGGGGTTGAATTTTTGACAGTAAAAATTAAAAGAATTTTTCGTTAAAAATAAATGAAAAATAAGTAGACCGGTTTTTAACTGAATTTTCATTTATTTTATATTACAAATTCAGTTAATTTTACGTACAGAATATTGTGAGTGTATACATCAGTGTAGGGGTGGACCAGTGTTGCCAAGTTAGGGATTTTCACCCCAAATTTTCCTTTGCGTTTAGGGTCAGTTTTATGGACTAAATAGTAGTTAGGGGGAAATTTATTGTGTATAAATAGCATTTGGGGATATTTTAGGGTTGATATTATAAAATATTTTCAAAATTACAAAAAAGAATGGAAAAGACCAATTGAATTTTAAGGTGATTATTTAATATAAGTTTCATTACAAGTAAATGTTCAAATATTAGTAGGATAGTATCTGCGTTACTGGCACTACCATTTACGCAACTGTCGAGCGAGCATTCTCAATGTTTAGTATTGTTAAAAATTAAATAAGAAACCAACTTGCAATTTCAACAGTTGAATGTAATATTTTAAGAGTTAAGGCCTAACCTAATATGCATAGCCTTGCTTAACCTACTCTCAAAAATTAACAAAAAGCCTCTCAAATGTATTTAAAAAAAAAAACATTTGATTCCGTACGGAATGTGCGATTAGATTCGCACCTTGCTTAAGCAAATGACAGTTTTATTAAACTTAGTAAAAAGTTTCCTTAAGTTCAAAATAGTTTTCCTCATATAATTAACATGTATGTATGTATATGTTAAAATATAGTTACATACATACATATGTAGAAAATTAAATGAAATAAAATGGTATGTGTTTAAAATAAAATTTTCAAAATTATTCTTTTTATTTTGGGGTTTTTTTATTTTTTCTTAGTACATATTTAGGGGTATTTTTTGGATTTGGGGTAATTTCTTTAAATTTACTTGGCAACACTGGGATGGACACTGTAAAAAAACATCGATGTTTTTTTCGATGTTGCATCGAT
Source organism: Pollenia labialis (assembly GCA_949318255.1). NCBI lineage: Eukaryota > Metazoa > Arthropoda > Insecta > Diptera > Polleniidae > Pollenia > Pollenia labialis. The sequence continues at coordinate 59,236,053 of OX439140.1, forward strand.
ATTTCATAAAATACATCGATGTTTTTTATACATCGATTGTTTTTTTTAATTATTTATTATTATTATATTTTCGAAAAATCTTAAGTTTATTTTACATCTCCCAATACTTTTTATCAATACTGTAAACAATAAACAAACAGCAAAATATTTTCCTTTGTTGCACTTGTGCACAATTTGTTAGCTTTTATTTTAATTACGCGTGGTTATCAAGCTGTTTGTTGGGAGAAAAGATGCCAGACCCGAACTTATACGCCACATATAATGGTGTTGCCTGTGCATCTAATAGCGCATATAATAGTCATGCCAACACGTATAGATATGTATACACGTTTATATATCAATCTACACGTTCTGTATACAATTTGTCATTTCGATGCATCGAAAGAAAACATCGATGTTTACCGATTGTTTAGGAGCAAAAAAACATCGGATTATATCGATTTTCGACACAATACATCGAGTGTTTTTAAAACATCGATGCTTTTTGTCCATCCCTACATCAGTGATTTACCTTGTCGTCTTTTGTACTACAGCAGTCATATTTATGCTGATGATGTTCAAATATATTAGTTGTAAAAAGAACTTGATATAAGATTGTATTGCTAAGCTTCTGTGTATCTAAATCGGATATATTTATAGGCGTGGAATGGACTATACTTAAATCAAAAAAAATCAATGTGCCTGATTATAGCTCAAAGGAATCAAAATATTATTGTTGATATTCCGGTATTATTAGGAAATCAAACTATTTCAATTGTTGAATCAGCAATGAATCTTGGTATTATTTTTAGTAAAACTCTTCAATGAAATTCTCACATTATTTCTGTTTATGAAAAATTTTTTCTATGCTAAGAACTCAATACCCATCACAACACTCATCACAACCTCTAAATATCCGTGTGCTTCTCGCGAAAAGTTTTTAATGCCAAAGCTACTTATGGTTGTAAACTTTTTGCTTACTGTAGCTTATGCGCCCCATACACTTTTCAATTCAATTGTCAACTGAGTCTTTCAACTGAAATGATACTTGGCCACACACTTCTTCAACTGAATTGAAAGATTTTAATTCAACTGTCAAATTTAGATTTTTTTACAATTTTACAAAAATTTATTTTCTCTCCAAGTATCCATGTTTGCCACCAATGTCATTTTTTTATTTAAAATTTTATTGAAATTTAAGACAATTTTAAAAATATTTCACTTTTTCTTTGCAAAAAAAAATTACAAACATAAATTTTGACAGCTGATCAAGAGACTTAAGCACACACAGTACAATCGAATTGAAAGACTTGGAGTCAACTTGAAAAAATCAAAATCAACCAACTCGACAACCGTCAAACTAATCAACTGACAAGGCCATACACGCTTTGATTTGGACAACAACCGACTCAGTTGACAATTGAATTGAATCGTGTATGGTCTGCTTTACAACGCGATTCTACGATACGTCTACGGAATAAAATATGATATTCTAATGGCCGTTTTCTCATTACACGATTAACTTTTTTCGTAACGAAAAACTGCACATTAAAGAAATTTGGTTTTCTCAATGTCTCATTTGCTTCTATTCTGTCGCAAAGCTAACCAGCACTCATCTGCCGATTATTTATTTTCCTTTTATTTGCCGTACAGATAAATTCAATCAGCTGACTCCCAACTTTTACATGTATTTTGAGAGGTGTTGCCAGCTTAAACCCATGTTTTTTGTCGGTATATTGAGAAACCCAAAATTGTTAACAGACAGTTTATCGGACATTAAGTAACAGGCAGTTTGACGGTACATTGAGCAAATGGCCATAAATCTTAATACGGAGTTAATCTTGAATTATTGCTTAAGATTAAATTACTAATACTTATTCTCAAAATTATATACACCCGACAATTAACTTATTTATACGACCGCCTACAATTTGCACGTTCTTATCATACAACGTAGATATCGTACAAAATTTCTGAACGACTGTGGAACTCACTACCCAACACAGTACAAACTATAGGCAGCGTTATGCAATTTAAAAAAAAATTGGTCTCACGATTTTAATTATTACACCTTTTTTGTATTCTTTATGTACAAATGTAGCTTATAAATATATATATATTTTTTAGTATAGAGGCTTGCCAGTTTAGCACTTGAAGGGCTAAAAAATCAGAGCAAGTTAAACTCTTTTTTTGGTTTAAAATGTGTTTAAACCAACAAATCTATAAATCACTTAACATATAAACCATCTTTAAACTACCAATACAGACCATATGAATTTGATAAGATTTATCGTAGTGCTGCCACATATTATTTTTTTAACAACATATAATACATGGGACACTGATTTTTAGTTGTTGAGTTTAAACTACATACATATAAATTCAAGTTTAGTTCAACTAAACCAACGTTTAAACCATCATTGATTTATTAGCCATTAGTGCTAGATTTAGCAAATTTTTTTCTCAATTGGCATTAAGAATTTCGAAAAAAGTGTTAGTTTAGCACATCTTAATAATTATTTAGCATTTTTAGCCCTTTCTTAGACACCAAAACTACTTAAAAACTCCCATAATCACTTCAAGTAAAGTATCAATTCTTTAAGTGTATCAAGAAAAATACATACATATTAGGCATGAATCAAAAAAACAAGCTTGCGCACTCAGCCGTACAAAAAAAAAATTCTACTGCGCATCTACGTCATCATAGACCAGGGGTTTCCATTTCTTTGCACAATTGTGCATACCACTACAAACACATATTTTTATGCTCTTCAATTCAGTCGTCGGTGTGACTTCGACAAGTGTACATGTTTAGCGGATGCTATATTATTTTGTTTCAGCTTACACTCAAAAATATTGTGCGGTCAAAAATGCTTTTGGTAACATCCAATGTCTTGCGTGCAATATTTAGAGTCTAAATTTTAAGACTTAAATGCAGAGTTATATAACATTTCTATTTAATTTTAACATAATTTAAATTGTTGAAAATATTTAACAGCAAAGCTAACGAAAATTTTATTAAGTAAATTTTTTTAACAACAACATTTACTGCAACGTTTAAGCTAACGATGTGTGTTTTGTTTGTGAAAAAAAATTCTTTGATACCTGTAAAAGGGTCCCTTTTGCTTTCTTTAAAAAGACGTACCTAAATGCAGAAATTATTAAGAAAAACAAATAGCCAAAAGAATTTGTTGGTATTTTGCTTGTAAAAATATTTTGGTTTCTGTACCAATCGCGTCGATGGGTTTTTTCTTTCTTTAAAAACACTTTTCTTAATTAAGTAGAAATATTTAAAAAACAAGTAAAAAAGTCTTGTTTTGCTACAATTTATGTGTAAAAAACCTCCACACATAAAAGCAAATGTGACAATAGGTAAAATGTTTGGGTAAGAAGATGATGCATTTTGATGCATTAATGAAACTTTATTGTTCCGCACTATTTTTATTGCTTACTTTTTTATGCTACAATTATTTGACCGAGCCCAAAGAGTTAAGGCTCAGTAAGTCTTTACTTTCTGTTCTGTTACAAACCAGCTGATTTGTTTTTGTTATTAAAAAACCTGTGAAATTGATTAGTTGTTCTGTTCTGTTGCGGTTCAGTTTGATAAAATCAAAAACTTGTAAAGTAATTGTAAGTGACCGCAAAATAAATAATAAAAAACACATTGATTAAATTTTATTTCTTCAAATTTATGTGCATAAAAGTTATTGAAATAAAACAACGGATGGCGCAAAACTAATAAATTTGTCATAAATGGCTATAAGTTGAAAAGTAAAGACTAATTCTGCCTTTAACCTTACTAATTTATCGTAACTATTTAACGTAACTTTGACCCGTTATAATAATTTTATACATTTTTGCATGCAAACTCATGTGTGCATTTGGTATTTTCTAAAAAGTTATGATATACCATTAGCTAGAATAAAAATGTATGCACAGATGTTTGAAGTATGAGCAACCCAACACCGTGAATACCATTTCTATATTACTTACCACTATTTATACCCTAACTGTTTACTAAAATAACACATTATAATTCTCATATTGAATTGAAAAAATGGTTATTAGAAGAGGAAATTAATGAACCAAAATCAGTTCCCAAACTGAAAATGGAGATTTCAAGTTTAGTAATATTGGAAATTGTTAAGAAAGGAAGACCATTGTGGGATGGTGTTTTTATCAAGCAATTGCTGAAGAAAATTTGGGAAAGGCTTAATTATAATACTAAATTTATAGAGTCTCTTCCCCTGTCCAGTCAAACGGTAGGCCGTCGTACTGTTCAATTAGGAACTTGTGTAGAATCTGCAATTAGGGAAAAAGTAGTTAATTGCGAATTTTTTTCAATTTGTTTAGACGAAAGCACTGACATAAATGACCTGTGTGAACTTGTAATTTGTATTCGATGCGTAGACAGCGAATACACTATTTTTGAGTCAATGTTTACTTTAGAATCATTTTATGGAAATGTAACTGGCACGTTGTTGTATGATGTTGTCAGAGAAAAGCTTCTTTCCATTGTAAACATAAACAAATTTGCTGGAGTCTGCGCAGATGGAGCCAATGTAATGTTGGGCAAATATAATGGAGTTATAGGCCAATTAAAAAAACACGAATTTGCAGTTCATAATTTTCACTGCATAACACGGGTCAACACAAAATTTGTCTTTGACATTAAATCATAAAATTACGATATATTAGGTCTTAATTAGACGAAAGAAAAATATACGACATGAAAAAGTTTGCTTTTGTATTTAGGAGACCGATTTCAGGACTCAAAAAAAAAATTTTCGTTCTTTGTCCTAAAGTTTATTTTGTGATTTTTCAGTTAATTATACACAAAAACGAAAAGAAAATACATTTTTTGTGTATAAAGTTTGCATAATTATGCGATATTTTTCAAAATATGTGTTTTTAATTTTTACTACCTATAACTATCACAAAAGCAAACTTTATACACAAAAAAGTATTTTCTTTTCGTTTTTGTGTATAATTAACTGAAAAATCACAAAATAAACTTTAGGACAAAGAACGAAAATTTTTTTGTTGAGTCGTGTAATTCATCAGACTTGCATCGAAATTCATAAATGATACCCCAGCTATGAAGACAGCAGAGGATATAATAAATAAAATTCGAGGCGGACATCAAGCGCTTACCCACTGAAAATTTGTAACCTTTTTAAAAAAAAAAATGCTGTGAATTGTGACCTGAAAATGTTTACAGAAGTTCGGTGGCTAAGTCGCGGTGATTGCCTGAATAGACTTTATGATTTAAGAGAAGAAGTTCTTCAGTATGTTAAATGAACTTAATTTGGAATTGCAAGGAATGGAACGCAATATATGCAACTTGTGAAAAATCATTCACAATTTTAAAACAAAACTTTTTCTAATTTTTGCCCATATTAAAAGTGGTGATTTTTCCAACTTTCCAAAAACTTCACTTGTTTACAGAAATCTCGAAATCGACAAAAGATATGAATATGCCGAAATATTTGAAACACTTTTCAATAATTTTCAAGACAGGTTTCAGGATTTTGTAATTTTACAACCGCTATTAGATCTTTTCGAAAACCCTTTTCGTTGCGATGTAAGCAACTACGAATTTGATATTCAATCAGAACTAATCATACAACGAAGCGAAGTAAATGCCCCAGTCGAAAATAATATTGTAGAGTTCTGGAAAGATTTGGATGGCGAGTTCTATCCTGAACTAAAAAAAATTCATTGAGGTGCCTCTCTTTATTCGGCACTACTTACCTATGCGAACAAATGTAAAAAGACTTCAAATATTGTGAACTGCGCAATTTTCCCAAAAAATAAGCAAAGTTTCTGAGGTTCCAAATTAAATTTATTTAAATAATAACTGATTGTGTCTGTCCATAACTCAACATTTTTCGATAATTGTATTATTATTTATTGCTTTTAAGTCTTCATAGCAATAAATGTAAGTTAACTTTAAATGGTCTGATGAAAAATTAATGGAAAGCATGAACTATATTTCCTCGCATAATGCTGGCCCTGGTGTTTGCATCGCCCTTTCATGAAAATGTTTTGTAAGTTTTAATACCTTACCTGATTCCCAACAATTTAATCGAACATAGATGACCCTTAGAAAAGGTCTTTAATAAGGCCTCGCAATAGGCCTCGCAACCGCATATTTCGCCCGCTGGTCATGTAAGAGCCCAGCGGTAAAACTTAGAAGACCTTCTTACTTCTGGCCTTTTTGAAGGCCTGATTAAAAAATTTTTTGATTTAATTACTATTCTTATGTAACTGCTAAAGAATGCCTCATAGAAGGCCTCGGCTCTTTGGTATAAAAGATAAGATACACCTTCCACACTCGCTTCTATGAGAAGCGATAAAAGAAGGAGTAACATAAAAGAGTTCAGATTCCTTTACAAAAACAAAGTAACATACATAATAAAATAACTTCCAAATGAAAACAATAACATAAATCTGTTTAGTTGATGTTAAAAAGAGAAAGAGTAAAATTTGTTGTTCTGTTTTTTCGCCAAGGCGAAAGAATTCAGATCCCGTTATAAAAATAAAGTTACATACATATTAAAATACCAAGTGAAAACAATAATGTAAATCTTTTTAGTTGTGTTTTGTTCATTGAAGAAGAAGGTTCTGTGTATGGATGGACACTGTAAAAAACATCGATGTTTTTTTCGATGCGATGCGAATGAAAATGGTCAGCCAATTTCCATTAGAACCGATGCACTTTTTACAAGGATGGTCCGAAAGGCCTTTTAAGAGCCATCAATTAAAAGGCCTTTTAACATACCTTTCTTTAAGATAACCTTTATTCTAAAGCCTTTTAACAGTCCTTCTCTGGAAAGCCTTCTAAGAGCCATATATTTGAATGCCTTTAAGAAGCTCTGGCGAAAGAAAGGAAAGCGGAAGGCCTTCTCCGCAATGACAACGCGTGTAAAAAAGATATGAGTATGGAATGGAGCAAGAAGGCCTTGTACATCCAAAAGAAGGGGTACAGAGGCCTTCTAGAAGGCCTTCGTACTCCTTCTTTTTCCCGCTGGGAGATAAGAGTAATCTCACCAACACAATCATAATTGACATCACTGTCACCCAACAAACACGAAGTCAAACCTTTGATATGAAATGACTTTATCATTTGACATCAAACGCAATTCTCAAACGTTTTTCAATTGTTTGATTTAACATTTAAATTCAAATTGATAATGATTTGAAAATAAACATTTGATATCAAATGTTTTATCAATTTGAAGTCAAATGTTTATCAAATGTTAAAATCAAATCAAAAATAAACTTGGCAATACTAAAGCGAAAAATTAATGTAAGCATTAAAAATGGCGATTACAGTTACATTTTTTCCTTGTGGTTGCATGTGTTTTACTATTAAGAAAAAATTTTAATATAAAGTGTGAAAAATAAAAATTATTTGTGAGAAATTACAATGATTAAAAATACGAAAAAAAAGAAAAATAATAAAACTGGAAAGTGAAGAAAGTTTGTTGAACGATCGCGGTGCTACAATCCTCAAAATAAAGGGGAGCCAAGTATTTTGTCTTTCCAAGAATTAGAGGACGGAAAGAACACTATTTCATCTTTTAGCTATGGTACCGAATGTTTATCTCAAAGTTTATTTAAATAAATAATAAATTTATATTAAAAAAATTAAATCGTTTTTTTTTATATTCCACATTGTATTATAATCCACATTTGAAAAACATTTGAAAATTACGTTTGAAAGCAAGTTGAAAATAAAGGCAATTTTCAATTTGAAAATAATTTCCCCTTTTTGTTGAGAACGCTATGATTTTCAAATCATTATCAAACGTTTGATTTCAAATCATTTTCAATTTGAAATCAAACCTCCGTGTTTGTTGGGCATAGACTAAATCAGGGATTTCCAAAATTTTTTTGGTTGTGTATTAGTGAGTACCAGAGAGTAAACAAATTTAGAGAATGCATTTATTTACAGCCGAAATAAAATGTTACTAATATATTTTATAAGTTGTATAACACAAAGGTACAAAATTAAAAATTTTTTGTGTTGATAAAAAATTTGTAGCAATTCTTTACCAATTCAATGTCGGCATATTCATATCTTTTGTCGATTTCGAGATTTCTGTAAACAAGCGAAGTTCTTGGAAAAATCACCAATTTTAATTTGGGGAAAAATTAGAAAAAGTTTTGTTTTAAAATTGTGAATGATTTTTGACAAGTCGCATATATTGCATTCCTTTCCTTGCAATTCCAGATTAAGTTCATTTAACATACTTGTCGTATCTGCCAATAAAGCTAAGTCTAAAATAGAATTATTGTCTTTTAAACACTGGACTAAAACTTTTTCTATTTTCTCAGTTTCTAGAAACTGAAGAACTTCTGAACCGCAACAGAACAGAACAACTAATCAATTTCACAGGTTTTTTAATAACAAAAACAAATCAGCTGGTTCGTAACAGAACAGAAATAAAAACATACTGAGCCTTAACTCTTTGGGCTCGGTCAAATAATTGTAGCATAAAAAAGTAAGCAATAAAAATAGTGCGAAACAATAAAGTTTCATTAATGCATCAAAATGCATCATCTTCTTACCCAAACATTTTACCTATTGTCACATTTGCTTTTATGTGTGGAGGTTTTTTACACATAAATTGTAGCAAAACAAGACTTTTTTACTTGTTTTTTAAATATTTCTACTTACTTAAGAAAAGTGTTTTCAAAGAGAGAAAAAACCCACCGACGCGATTTAGGTACGTCTTTTTAAAGAAAGCAAAAGGGACCCTTTTACAGGTATCAAAGAATTTTTTTTCACAAACAAAACACACATCGTTAGCTTAAAAGTTGCAGTAAATGTTATTGTTAAAAAAAGTTACTTAATAAAATTTACGTTAGCTTTGCTGTTAAATATTTTCAACAATTTAAATTATGTTAAAATTAAATAGAAATGTTATATTACTCTGCATTTAAGTCTTAAAATTTAGACTCTAAATATTGCACGCAAGGCATTGGATGTTACCAAAAGCATTTTTGACCGCACAATATTTTTGAGTGTAAGCTGAAACAAAATAATATAGCATCCGCTAAACATGTACACTTGTCGAAGTCACACTGACGACTGAATTGAAGAGCATAAAAATATGTGTTTGTAGTGGTATGTACAATCCCAGCGGGAAAAAGAAGGAGTACGAAGGCCTTCTAGAAGGCCTCTGTACCCCTTCTTTTGGATGTACAAGGCCTTCTTGCTCCATTCCATACTCATATCTTTTTTACACGCGTTGTCATTGCGGAGAAGGCCTTCCGCTTTCCTTTCTTTCGCCAAGGCTTCTTAAAGGCATTCAAATATATGGCTCTTAGAAGGCTTTCCAAAGAAGGACTGTTAAAAGGCTTTAGAATAAAGGTTATCTTAAAGGGTTTTTAAGAAAGGTATGTTAAAAGGCCTTTTAATTAATGGTTCTTAAAAGGCCTTTCGGACCATCCTTGTAAAAACTGCATCGGTTCTAATGGAAATTGGCTAACCATTTTCATTCGCATCGCATCGAAAAAAAACATCGATGTTTTTTTACAGTGTCCATCCCTACACAGAACCTTCTTCTTCAATGAACAAAACACAACTAAAAAGATTTACATTATTGTTTTCACTTGGTATTTTAATATGTATGTAACTTTATTTTTATAACGGGATCTGAATTCTTTCGCCTTGGCGAAAAAACAGAACAACAAATTTTACTCTTTCTCTTTTTAACATCAACTAAACAGATTTATGTTATTGTTTTCATTTGGAAGTTATTTTATTATGTATGTTACTTTGTTTTTGTAAAGGAATCTGAACTCTTTTATGTTACTCCTTCTTTTATCGCTTCTCATAGAAGCGAGTGTGGAAGGTGTATCTTATCTTTTATACCAAAGAGCCGAGGCCTTCTATGAGGCATTCTTTAGCAGTTACATAAGAATAGTAATTAAATCAAAAAATTTTTTAATCAGGCCTTCAAAAAGGCCTGAAGTAAGAAGGTCTTCTAAGTTTTACCGCTGGGATTGTGCAAAGAAATGGAAACCCCTGGACTAAATATGAGTATTTGTTGTAAAAAATGTAAGACACACACAAATGAACACACACAAAGTCTATTGTTTCGTCACACACAAAAATAACGGACCTGCGCAATGCGCAATCTTGTTTATTTCATTCATGCATATTAGGCATATAACTTTGTACAATTTTTGCAAATAGGAAAAATTGCATACCATAGTCGAATAAAGCATATTTTTTTTAAATCACATTAAAGTTTTCGCATCAAACGCAGTTACTTTTTTATAAGATCATATAGCCATTTGATTTATCATTAAATTTAAATAAATGTTATTTGTGAAAAATGTTTAAAAAACTGAAATAAGTGTGAAGTATATAAAAAGTATATCAATTGGTCAAAGCTTTTAAATATGTACATACCTATTAGAATTATTATTTTCTCTATTATAAAATTAGAGCACTCAGTAATGCTCGTTGGAATTTTGGCACTTTTGCCTTTTATACTAATTCCGGAATATCAATTGCAATTATTTGCTATTTGTATGTGATACTTAGAGCGAAGTCTTGTTTTCTGATCAGTAATAATTTCGCCACACTACAAAAATCATTGTCCGGCTTTAGAGAAGCAAATGAATGTTTTCTCAGACATTGTACCAAAAAACCATCAGCTATTCAGAAAGTTGTTGAACAAGCTCCTATTCATGGATGGGCAAATGCAAAATGAAAATGCAAAAAGACCGAACGATGTGTATACATACACAAAAAACAAAGAGCAAAAGAGCATAAAACCAACAAATGCAAACGTAAACAAACCAATACAATGCCACACATGCAATGCTTTCAATGTAGTGGTGCCCATACCTGCTACTATTCGACCAAAGACCTATTGGATAGACCTTGCTGCGAACTAGAATGAAAACAGAACAGAAAAAAAGAAGGTGCAAAATAAGACAACGTACATATCGTACGATATTGAAAAAAAAATCGCTTCATCTGAAAAGTGCCAAAATGAGTTGGTATATGAGGAAGATGAAAATTACATAATTGAAATTTGAAACAGTTGTAACAACTTTATTTGAAATATATTATAATGTAACATATTTTAATATATTTCAAATGTAACATGTAATAAGTCTGGTTGGTCATTGTTGGGCTGCGGTATACGCCCAGAGGGCATGGCGACTGAATGGTGACAATTGTACATTCTGTAGGGTACCAGGGGAAAAGGAGAAAGTACAGCATTTACTCTGCTCCAGGGCGAACTGTCTGGGAGACCATTACTTCCAGGGTCTCAAGGAAGTCTCTGGAATTGGGTTAATGAGACTCCTGGCATTCGTCAAGAGAGTGTGAGGTACTCTGAGTACCATCACATCGGAATAACCTTTTACTAACTATTCGTCTGCTTGTTGTCGTACAACGTGGTAACGCTAGGGAACTATTTGGTCTATGCGGGGTCTTTGTGACCGGCCACTCTAACCTAACATATAAAAAGTGTTTCTTAAAACAAAATTATATTCAAAAATATCAATGTTACAAACCTAGCACTTTTGTTTTTCACTGTAGAACAATTTAGCACATTTTTTTTGTCGATTAAGCATTTTTAGTTTTAATTCTTCTGGCAAGCCTGCTGGTATATATTTTATGGTTTTCTTTCTTTCCTTTAAAACTTTGATATTCAGCCATGTCACAGAGTACAATTCTGTTCGGAATCGAAGAAAATATATTTCTTAATTGATAGTTTTTTGGCCTTTTAGATACAGAAAACTCCCATTACGTTTATTAAAACAAAAATGGTTTAGCTCCGAAAAATTTTTTCGCCATTTTTTTAAGCACCAAAATACGGAATAAAGTCCGAACGGAATTGTACTCTGTGACATGGCTGTATGTATTGCTTTTGTGTTAGTTAATGCATCCTTATAGTGTCCCCATTTAACAAAAATTTGTCTTATGACAAAAATATATTAAACAATTGTAATTTTTTAGGAAGTGTTCTTAGTTGTTCTACTCTAACATCTATGTAGGTATGTATGTAAGAGTAGTACAACTTATGAACAATTGTTGCAAGTGTGATAGTAATTTTTTTTTTAGTTTTGGTTATGGATTAATTGTAGGGTACAGACTAGTGCTCAAATTTCACTATCGATACCATCGACCGATTGTTTGTTCTGTAGTAGGAAAACTTTAACTAATTTTTCATTAGGCTATAATTTTAGAAGTCAGCTTTTGAAAAATTGTTGTGGTGTCAGTTAAAAATGATTTTTTTCTATGAAATTTTTATAACAATTAAAACTACTTTAAAATACTGAATAAAAACAAAAGACATCAACTATTTGATAAGAAATAGATTTTTTTGTAAAACACAAGCATGTCCACATTATTTGTTTTCAGCCAGTTTCTTATGATATTTAATATTTTATTGGCAGCTGAAAAGCCCTTTTTGAAGGAACCGAAGTAGCAGAGACTGTAAGATATTTTATTGTTAATTTAGATAATTTTCTAAATTGGTTTTAATTCTCCACCCAAAATCGGCCTAGAGGATTTTTTCTCGTATGTTCTTTATAGGTCATATACACTTGTCAAATGCTTGTCATGCAGGCGAATTCAATCGTGTACGTGTGCTGGACGTAATTTTCGCCGTCTTATCTAAATGTTTAAATTTTCCATCCAGCATCGTCGGTGTCACACATACACATACAAACAAATTTTTGTTAATACAACCCTGCAAATAATAGGACCAGTCCAAACACGCGTGTAAAGAGTAGTCCACAACGGACTAGGACTAGTCCAAAAGTAACCCAAACGTATGGAAAAAACATGGTCTATTTAACATTACGATGTCCTAGGGCAGGACCATATAACCCATCTTTGGACTACAAAGGAGTAGTTTTAAAACTACTCCATTGTGTACACAAGAGGATTAGTTTTAACTTCGTTTAAAAACGAAAACATGTCGTTAAAAAACAAAGACATGTCGTCTCACTACAAACACATTTTAACAATGACATGGTCCATGCTTGCATTACATCGGTCCAGTCCATGGAGTAGTCCATTTTATGAAATTGGATCAGGTGGTCCAATAATATTTGCAGGGAATGCTTGACGAGTACTTTGATACGTGTATTTGGGCCTTTATGCCGCTATTGCATTTGCATTTTTGTTTCAGAAACGTTCCACACCAATGTTTACCAAAAATTGTGAAAATTTCCAAATATTTTAAACTTTCAAACTTTTATTTTAAATTTTAAAAATTTGGATATCGCAAAGTTTGAAGTGTAAAAGTGAATGAGTTTCAACATTAAGGCGTTTCTATACAGGCGGTATTGATTTTACAACATTAGAAAAACATTTGACATTTCTGTGATTATAGCTGCTGTTACATCGAGCCCTTTTTGCAACAAAAGCCAAATTTAACAGGATAGATATATTATGAATTTATTTATTTTTAAAATTATAATAGCGCATTCGATTGTTTTTAAGAGCATGCTGAGGTTCAATTGATCATAGTATGTACCTGTCGTTTATGATAGTTTTAATTGTGTCGCTATAATCGCAAAAACGGCTCGACATGTTTTCATAGCTGTATTAAAGTTAATAATATCGTATTGATATTTTTCCTATCGATATTTTAGATATTTTGGCGTAAAAAGGTAAGATCCACAGTACTGCCCATTAATTTGAGTTAAAATTCCACTTATAAGAGCTGGAAATTTCTTTACACATATAAAAGCTATGTAGTTATTAGGTACTATTTAATACAGTACAATAAAAAAACTGATTTCGATCGGCTTTGTAAATGTTAATGCTCCACATATTTTCGTAAAATTTAGGGCAAATTTTTATTACATTCTGTTGAATCATCACCTTAAAAACGCACAGCCATAAAAGTGGGTGTTTTTTTGTTTGTGTTTTAAAAATATTCTAACAAAAATTTCTTTAATGTTTATATATGTACATACATCAGAAGTGGGCACAATTAAAACTGTGCTTGTATTGATGTTTATTAGTATTAGTGAGATGGCAGAATTACCCACCAAACACAAAGCCAAGCGTTTGAAATATAATGGTGCATTACATTCCTTTATTTAATATTTTACGCATTTGAAGTAAAATAAAACATTTTTTTAATAGTTCAAAAAATTAAAAACCATATTCATTTATGTAAAACAAAGGTTCAATTAAAAATTAATTAGTTAAAAAAAAAAAAAATACTAAATTAAAATAAAAGAGTGTATGTATGCTTGATGGAGCATACCGGAGCAAAGAAAGGGAAGAACTTTTAAATAAATATAAATACATTTATTTAGGAAAAATAAAAGAATGGTTGCTAGCATTTGACCGTAATATGTAAACATCCGCTTCATGTGCATTCGTTGCTGTCTCATACAAAATGAACTAGTTTAAAAAAACAAGTGTGTTTGCTGGGTAAATTCTCTTGAAAAAAAATACAAAAAATATAAGAAAATGTGTCCCATCAAAAACAAAACAAAAGAGGCTAAGAATACGTGTGAACTCTCTCAGCACAATTGTGCTATGGAGCGCCCACCATTGACATACATACATAATTATACAAAAGCGATTGTGTGAAACACACAAGATATCATAAAACAAACAAAAAAAAAACAAGACACTGCATTCAAATTGTAAAATTTTAATTTTTTTGCGCATCTGCGCCACAGTAGTAAATGAGCAAAAACACAATTACATAAACATGTGTATGCACAACAGGGTTGCCGTTTGGAATATTTTATTCCGACCAAAATTGTCTGCAACACCTACCAAAATCCCTTGAAACCATCCAAATTTTTGAAATATTCAAAAACAATTATATCGTCATAAAAATGCAAAAGGGCCCTTTCATAATATTTAAAAATTTTTCAGTAGCGATACGAAGTTTAATAAGAAGCAAACTATTGAGATTACAGTTTTTTTTCAGAAAAGTGTCAATCATGTGTAATGTGTTAACGATATTAACCAGAAAACCCTTTTGTTATAATCACAATAGCGGCCTTTTCATTAAGTTTTTATCTCTCCTAAATTTTTTTAATGAAGATAGGCCCTTTTCATTTTATATGACGATATGTATGTATATGTATTTGGGCATTCCCAGCGAAAAGTCTACATTTTGTAACGTAACGCCAGAATTATTTTAAATTGTTTCTCAAAAAGTTTTATATGTATTGATTACTTTTTTATATTTTGGTGTAAAGCGCAACAAGCTCTACATTTAGTAACAAAAGGGTTTACGATTGAACAACATGGTCCGAAAATAAAAAAAGTAAACTTTTCACTAAAAATTCACATATTTTCCTTAAAACGAGCAAAGATTTATAAATTTTATAGCTTGAAAAATAAACCTGTATTAGTCCAAAGTTTACTAAAAAAGGTTTTATGCAAAACATCTTGCTCAATTCGCAGTCTTATTCAGTTTTGTAATGCAAGTCAAAATCCACTTCCGTTTTCTTAACGTCACGCCAGCGCAGAATTTTGCTTATATCTGAAAATGCTTAGCGTCGATAACTGTAATGTTTTTTTCTGAATATGTTGCTACTTCATTACTTTGTATATATAAAAACCCTTTTTACAAATTTGACTTCGTCATTTAATTTTTTTACATTTTGTGGTACAAATATCACGACACGTCAAAATGGAAATGCACATTTTGGATACAAAGTTTAATTTTTATTGAATTAATCTACGTATAATTTTTAACAAAAAAGTAAAGCTATGTTCACGGTGTGAACTTCACACCTATTAAATATTTGACGTCCTACACGTAACCCCTAGAAAAATGCATTGAACGTATGCAATAACACATATAGACCACTAATAAAATATGCATCAAAATTTATTTACTTAAGTTTGTAAAATGTTTGAAAAAAGTACATATTAAACATTATAACATCCAAAACATCCAAATACTTTGCAGACAAGGTAAAAAATGTATCAAATGTACCAATGCATAGTTGGCTTATTGTTTACGCGTTGATTACTTGCTCTGCAACCGACGTTTTGGAACTCATCTATACTTTCTGCAAGTGCTGCGGCTCTTATACCATTGACTTGACTTGAAAAAACATGATTCAAAATACAGTATTTAAGCATCCCACTGTTCTATGATTCTAACAACATCTTCCTTTAAGAAGTCCATCTTGTATAAGAAACACCTAATACAGAACAGAATACCTGAAATTCGTTTATTTATGTTATTTTTTTAGGACTGCTAAGTAGTGGCATTTTCTTTTCTAAAAAAAAGTGTTGCATAAGTGTTACATGTTAATTTGCAACATTTTAAAATGCTCTCCTAATTTTTAAGAAGTGTTTCATATTTTACGTTTACAAAAGAACACAAATTTCGGCATTAAACAATAAAGTACAATTAGCGCAATGTAAATGCAATTACAGGTGGTGGCAAGACTACAACAATCCAAAGCCAACAAAACAACATATGTTTTTTGTAATGCATTGTTATTGTTTACGGCTCGAAACTTGCCACCACATTGTATTGAATTCGCCTTGATCTAGTGCTGCACTCATGCCCCTTTAATTAAAATGAGTGTTGAACATGTAGCATTTTTTTTAATTTTAAAGGGAACATCATCAGAAAAGAACGCTTTACACTTTTAAAATATACATAAATAAATGTAAAAGGCAGAATAAATGCAGAATTTTACTCAGAAAAGAAAACGCCATAAGATTACCTGCCTGTTCATCTATTTCTGAACGAATACTTTGTTCACATAACTTACAATTAAAAACAAAAAAAAATTTTACAATATGGTTTTTGTTTTACATGTAGCAACAGTTCCAGTCAAGACGTGAGCGCCGTTTGTTTCCAATCCGATCAAATTTTTTATAGCAATATTGTTTGTTGATCAAAAGTTCTTTATAATTAGACAAATTTAAACGGCATCTGACTTGGTAAGCTCGAATGAAATATCAAAACTATCCTTTATAAAACTAACACCGTCAAAAAAGCTTGCTACGTAATGCATTTCAATGCCACATTCATAGTTTCATCAACAATCAAAAAACAATTTTTTTAAATAAGTACATATACATACATATGTTGCACATTTACTAAAACCGACCAATGTAAGGTTTGTCCTACCATCCGACCAAACCACAAATTTCCGACCAAATTTGGTCGGAAAAGACCATGTTCGGTAACCCTGATGTACAATATAGGATATACATACATACAAAAATAAAGGGAAATAAATTTGCAGTTTTTAAAAAGGGTTGTCCGATTAAATTTAACAAGACGAAAGCAGATATGCACTTGACTTTTTAACGAGTTGGAATTTAAAAGTGTAATTGGCACGAACCTACAACGCTTCAAATTTGGACACCTCAGGTGTACGCAAATATTTTTTTTTAATCGGTATTGCTCCGTTTTTTTGCCGATACCGGACAAAAATTATTTCTTTTTTTCTCCTTTGTTTTAATCTTATAAAACTTCTTCAATAATTTTTTCACATTTCTATAATATGTATGCACACAATTTCCAATACAGTGTTATACCTACCTTTATTTATTATTTGTCTACCTTATATTTTTTCATGTCTTGCAATAATCGGCGACTAAAATTTCCAAAACAACTACAATTAATAAAAGATTTCGTTTTTACACTACAGTGACATCACACAAAAAATAATCTGAGGTGTGTGCAAAGTCAATGGACCTGCGCAATGCGCTATGTTTTTTTTTTATTTCATGACAGGCATGGAAATTGGCTTTTTTGATTTTGTACCAAATTTAAAAACAAAATGTACTCTTAAGAGCAAAACGGTACCAGCTTTTTTAAACTTTTTGAATCAGCACGACTAAAACTTCTTTTTTATGCTGATGAATGTGGAATAGATTTTATTTCCACGTAACGACATACATTTCTTAAAATATTTATTTGAAAACACAACTTGTTTCTGGCTATTCTAAAATACACGTCGAAGAAGTGAACATTTACTTGAAAACAAAAACCAATTGACAAAAATTGTTTTTGTTTATCATACAAAATTTACGGTTTTTAAAAGAGATAGAAATGCGTTATAACTCTCTCGTTAATTTGATTTTAGAAGCCTGTTTTACTTGGTGGGTAACGTTTTTTTTTACAAAATTTACCTCACACAACGTATCAAAAGAGATTCGGATTATTGAAACAACTCCGAATAAAAAACTCATAGTTTTTTTTTTGTAAATAATTTAAAGGCCCAACCAGAACATGAATGAGGTCGCTTAAGTCAACTGAAGTAGCTGTGCGAATACATATAAAACATATATGGCAAGCTACAATGTACTTAATGATGCTCTTCGTCATGTGCATGTTCTGGTTGGGCCTTAACAATTAGACTTTCAACGATATAATTATGATTACAGTAGTTTTGACTTAGCTGCACAATCTCCTTTGCACGATTTTTTGTGCAGGTAAATCAAAAATGCAGTTATCTTAAATGCATTTACCTGCCTAAATGTGCAGGTACACAATTGTGGTTACCTGCACAAAAGTGCAGCTAAAGTAAAGTGTTTGATTTAAAAGTAGAATAAAAAAATTATTTATTAATACATAAATTTATATTTTATTGAAATTTTATTTCAACCCAGGAGCTTACTGGGAATCTCACAAAGAGTCTTTTTGATCGTTGACGAGCTCATTTTTTAATTTTAGACGATTCCTAGCACGGGAGAAACTGTTACACGTGCTGATTCGTATGAGAGATTCTTCCATAACACAGCGAAAAACGCTTATATTAATCGTAAAGGGAATCGTTTATGATGTATGTTGACATTATCTAACGAGTCTTTCAAAAAGCATGCTAAGAGTTGTATGAGACTCATGTAGGTATTATTGTACAACACGTGAAATACTCAGCCGTATGACTAAGCTGCCTAAATAAGGGCATCAGGCGTATTTTTCATGCCACAACTTCTAATTTTCATACAATTTCTATAAAACAAACCTTAAGGTCGCGAAATCAATACCATCCTGTCAGAAAATCCGTTTTTGCAGATCTTTAGACCGGTTTGTTTTATTAAAATTGTATTGGCAATAACATTTTCATACTTCAAAAACTGTCTTATTTAGGCAGCTCAGTAATTGTTATACGACTCTTACAGAGAGTCCCAAAAGGTTCATTTCAAGATTTAAAGACGAGCGTGTCAAAAAATAAATAAATTAAAAAAAGATTTAGATGTTTTTGTTACTCGTCAGAAAATCACCAGAAGATTCTTTTAGGAGTTGTATATTAAACATAATCGCCTAACAAACAGCCTATGCTAGCTGGGAAATAACAGATCATTTTATACATGAATGTATGTTTATTTAATATAAAAGAAACATTAACAAAAATAATGAGAATTCACAAAGAACATAAAACATAAAATAACAAAATAATTGCGATTTATATTTTTATAAACAGCTTAAATTGGATATTTATGTGAAAAAGTGGCCACCATGTATTTTTATGTGTGCAGCTAACTTTGATGTTTTGTATGAAAACATTTTAAAGCTGCCCAAAAATATGAAAAATGTGCAGGTATACAAAATGCACGTAAACAAGGATTTTGAAGAATAATTCCAGAAAATATTTATTTTGGGCAGTTAAGTCAAAGTGCAGCTAACTTTGATTTTTTGTATGAAAATAATTTTAAAATGCCAAAAATGTTGTGCATTTATCTTAAATGTGCAGGTATAGAAAGTGCACTTTAAAAAGGAATTTGTATGGAATTAGAAAGAATAATTCCAAAAATTATCAATTTTGTGCAGTTAAGTCAAAAGTGCACGTAAACAAAAGGCAGTTAAGTCAAAACTACTGTATTTGACTTTGAACAAAGTTTTCTTTTAATTTTCTTAATAATAAGACCGAAAATATTGAAGTCCTATGGGAATATAATTTCTGGAAGGGCGAATAGAACCCGAAAACTCAACGTTAGAAATTGGAACTGTAAAACAATTTCCACGTTAAACAAATGCAGCAAAAAGATAAAATTAAATTTACCGTTTTTAATAATATGCTTATTTACAATTTGATTCCATACGAATATGTCTTAATTCTAATATATGTATTTTCTGGTTGAGGAACGCTTACTCTCGAAGGACTCAGTAGAAAAATCGAATTCGGGCGCCAAATTGATATTAATTGTACTGAGCAGTTTTAGATTGAAATCCAGCAGAATCGGCTCAACAGGAAAATATTTATGCACCCACATGTGGAACAACCTACTTTAAAAATTAACAAAAACAAACATAAAGGCGGAATGCACCAATTGACATTAAATTTCAAAAGATTCGGTTAATATTTCACCAAATTTCGTGAAGACCGGTCCTTAGGCCCCACGAAATCATACCACAAAAATTAGTTAAATCCATTCATAATTCATCATACGCCCCATATAAAACCCACTCTCGGAAAGAAATTTACTGAGGCTTAAACTGCAAAACTTAATAATATTGAAAAATTTTAACCCACTATAGTTTCTTGAACTAGAAATAAAATTTCATGAAGATAGGTTTATAATTTACCATAGGCCCTAAATAAAGCCAATTCTTGAAAATATGCTAAATTAGCTTCAAGCCACAACATACATTTATTGATACTGTAGAGAAATTTTGCTGGATAAAACATCAAAAGACAGGAGTCCCATGTTGATTTAATAAAGTTAAAAAAAAGTTTTGTTCAAAAACGGAAATGTATTACAATTGATTATCCCGGGAATTTCAGGGAC
Source organism: Pollenia labialis (assembly GCA_949318255.1). Classification (NCBI taxonomy): domain Eukaryota; kingdom Metazoa; phylum Arthropoda; class Insecta; order Diptera; family Polleniidae; genus Pollenia; species Pollenia labialis. Next base: position 59,256,760 of record OX439140.1, read on the forward strand.
GGGGAGTCCCGGGAATTAACTCAAGTACGTATGTGTGTCACTGATAAATTTTCAAATTTCTGCGCACACTCCTTTTTGACTCAGTCAGAATTCATGAATTTATTTAAACGAAATATGGCTAATTTTTTATAAAACAAAAAATTAAATGAACAAATCTTAAGATTTTTATCTTTTGCCAGAAATCGCTGTAGTGTGGTCACATCTTCCCTCTGTACAAAACTTACATATTTTTCTCTACCAGGCCTGCCATTTTTCCGATTTATCGGCATTTTGCCGATTATTGTGTTCCTAAAAATTAATTTTTTAATTTGTGTTAACAATTTTTTGTATTTTTATTAAACATATTAGTTATTTTTACTTCCCCTTTTTAAAATCCTAAATTCGACTCTAACTTTTTGTTTTTATTCTGTAAATCACCATAAATTGGGTATTTCGTTTTCCAGGTTTTTAAATTCCCAAATTCGTCGACGCTATCTTGGCTCACGTAAATTATTTCATTCAAACAGTAAATAAAAACAGCTGTTCAAACTAGTTGCAAAATCTTGCAAGCGGAAATTTCTCCAGCAACATTTTGCAAGTTCTCTTACTTCCAACTGTCAAAAAATTGTCTTTTTGGCTCTCTCGTTGCAAGAGATTTGGGGTACGCAGACAACATTTTGCAAGATTTTGCACAAAATTATGCAAAATATGTGTACGCAGACAGACCTATTAATTCAGCGCTTCTACTTAAGAATGTATGTCTAACCCAACACTCACATTTTATTTGAAAATATTTTAATTGTAATGAATAAAAAACAAAAGAAAAAAATCAATAATTTTGTTGACAAAAGCTATTTAAAAGAAGAAAAAAGAGTTCATTTTATTTGAGTTTGGAAATATGAACACAGATTGATACTTACAAGAAAGTTGTGGCAAGCTAAATTCATATCCACTTTTAATGAAAAAATATAAATAAAACAAGTAAAAGTGCTATATTCGGCTGTGCCGAATCTTATATACCCTTCACCATTGTGCGAGCAGAATACAGAGCAACTAGACAAAAACTAAATAATTTTTATATATACATACATACATACATATTCACAATTCTAAAAACTTCATTATAAATTAAATTTAATAATCTAAAACTGGTAAATATTTTTTTACAATCGTTTTTAGAACATAGAAATTAAAAAAAAAATTCTCTTTGAAAAACCAAGATTTGAACAAGAGGACTCACAGTTTCTAAACTCAACCCCCTAGACGACTGAACCATAAACTAACGTTGTTTGAATATCATTAAAATGAAATATGGCCCGTTTTGGTTTCACAACTCAACTCAGTTGTGTCAACTCGACTCAGCAAAGTTGTAAGCCATAACACAAAAATTGCAATTCAACTTATTTGAGTTGTGAACCGTAATAGTGGCCTATATTCACCAAAATGGTTTGTACCATGTATGTGTGTTTGTTTGTTCTTTTAGTATAGGCCGTAGATTTACCTTTTTTGGCGAGTTTTTAAGTAGCAAAAATAATCAAAAATTCCCCCTTTCTATTTATTAAAATTGTTTCGTTAAATATATGAAATAATAAAGAAGGGTGATAACGAAAATCATATTGGGCATTATGCTAATATATGTAAAGGGGGGGAGGGGGGGAATAAGAGACAACCGGATTTGAACTTCGCTTTTCATAAGGACCCAGAATATATATACTTTATAGGGTGTAGGATCAATATGGTAGAAATTACAAACGGAATGACAAACTTATACATATATACTAGGGTGGGTCACTGATGTATGAGAAAAAATAAAAGTTCTCGAATCATATTCTAATAGCAATATTTTTTTGTATTACGTTAAAACAAATAAAAATTTAAAAAAAAAGTTCAAGAAAGTCTCATCTTGAGCCCGCGCATGAGCTCCTAAGAATTAAGAATATTTGAAAAAAGTCAATATTTTAAATATTAATATTTTATTTACTATCAATTATTATTATTAAAACTAAAAATATTTTGAATTTAACTTAAAAAAAATAAAAATTTGGTTCTTATACAACATAAAACAATAAAATTTTTTTTGGTCACAAAATCTTGTTTACTGTCAAATCAGGGCATCTCTCGTCTTGATTCAAGTTTCGTCCATATTAAACCATCGCTTGACTTTTTTAGCGCAAAGAGTCATGAATGCTTCTTACACTATTTTCACGAACCTAAAAGTCGTTAAAATACAGTAATATGCTTTTCTGCAATACAATGCTATTGGTGCTATATTAAAAATTTAACAAAACTGAAGGTCAAAGCGCGGGCTCTTACACTAAAAATAAATTAATAATATTTTACAGGGATCTAATTCAGAAGTCGATAAGAGAAAAAATATTTTTTTGACCCAGCCTAATATATACCTTCGGTGAAGGGTATAAAAACAGCGCAATTTAGGATGATGCAGGTACATAAGATTGCTAATCTTTTGTAAGAATGTCAAGTAAATATACAAACTTTTTGGCAAAAAAAAAAATTCAGATTTAAAACAATTCTCCTGGTGCATTTCTAACAAATTATGGTGCTTTCATATTCTTCCGCCAATGTGGAATTTTTTTTTAGCCAAGTCAACTAAATAAAACAAAATTTTTATGTACCCTGCAAAATATACTTTGAAAGGAATTCTGCATTCTAAGGATTATTTAAAATTTTATACTATTTTGATGCTGATATTAAAATTTAGGATTTAATAAAAATGTCAAGCTAATATGTATATATAATAACAAAAAGTACAAAACTTTAAAACAATTTACCCCCAAGTACAGAATATACGCATAAATTATTGGGGGGTGCTTTAAAACCATGGGAGATAAAGCCATAATGGCCTTATTGCCCAATCATTAAGAGTTAACGTCATATTTAAAATTTTGCGAAATGAGAGATATAGCCCTATTTTTTTTCGCAAATGAGAGATAAAGCCATATTTTTGCGAAGCCAGATTCCAATACTTTAGTGTTTATTGTTTGTAGGAAAAGACATTTTTTATTCTTGTGACGCACGCAGGAAAACTTTATTCAGCGAATCCACCTGCCGCGTCCTACTGGAGGAGAAAACCTGTTAGCACGGCCGCAGGCCGCCACGCAGAAAAACTTTAGTATGCGAAGCCAAATTTCAATACTTAAATTTACTGTTTCTGGGAAAAGACATTTTTTATTCTTGTGACGCACGCAGGAAAACTTTATTCAGCGAATCCACCTGCCGCGTCCTACTGGTGGAGAAAACCCGTAAGCACGGCCGCAGGCCGCCACGCAGAACTACTTAGTATTCGAAGCCAGATTTCATTACTTAACTTTAGTAAAAGGGCAAATCATTACCTCTTAATTAAAAAATAAGAAAACTATTAATCAATGTAAAATGCAAAAGTTCTTCAAAACTGAAATGAAAGATAAAACCATTTTCTAATATTACTAATGTGAGCTAAGGCCATGATGGCTTTATCTCCCATTCAAATGAAAAAAAAGACTTTATCTCCCTTTTGAATGAGAGATAAAGCCATCATGGCCTTATCTCCCATGGTATTAAAGCACCCCCCCCCCCCCCCACAAATTATGCTTAGTTGTTCTGTTTTGTTATTTTTTTGTCTCTAAAATAATGTTTCACTGTATTCAAAATAAGTATTTTTGGTTTGCCGATTTTTTTAAATTAAAGTGCCGATAAATGCCCTGGTTGTATAGCCCCTGCAAATATTATTGGACCACCTGATCCATTTTGAATAAATAATCTACTCCATGGACTGGTCCGATGTAATGCAAGCATGAACCATGTCATTGTTAAAAACTGTTTGTAGTTAGACGACATGTCTCCGTTTTTTAACGAAACTTCTCCTTGTGTATACAATGGAGTAGTTATAAGACTACTCCTTTGTAATCCAAAGCTGGGTTATATGGTCTGCCCTAGGACATCGTAATGTTAAATATACTATGTTTTTTCCATACGTTTGGGTTACTTTTGGACAAGTTCTAGTCCCTTGTGGGCTACATTTTACACGCGTGTTTGAACTAGTCCTATCTTGATATAAAAGTAGCTTCTCCAGAGTCAACTTAAGAGAAATATTTTGAGTTGTCCCTAACTGTAAGCTGTTTTATTTAAACTAAAGAGACATATTTTAGTTTGTGCTAGTGTTTATCTCGTAATGGTGTAAGTTTATTTTTCTGTTATATTCGTTTTGTTTCTATATTAATGAAATGACATCACTATATAAATGAACAAATTTCGCATAAAGGGGAACAACTAAAAAACTTGTTATTTTTCGATAATTCCTGAAAAAATTACAAAAACCACTACCGTTGTATATAGAGTTTTTTTCCCGGACTTTTTCGATTCCCGGGAAAGCGGGAAATTTTTTTAAATTTCCAGGGATATATAACATTTTAACGGCTTAGGAAATAACTTTCTGACACACTCAAAGCGCTTAGTACGTCGTCAAAAAGTATATTTCTGATTTTATTTACGAATTTCATGTTACCGAAAAATTTCGTTCATTTTTTACCGAGGTTGGACACATAGTTAAAAGTGCACCGTTGTAGCAAGCTTCGGATTCACAATCAAAAGCAATTTTTTCTTTTTTATAAACAACGTCTATATCAGTCAAATGCATGTCAAGGTTTTTCAAGTTGTATGTTGTAGTATCTTACACGAGTCTCCAAAATGTTATTTTATTTCGGTTTCCCCGCACTTCACTGTTATATTAACCAACACAAATTAAAAAAATTTGTGTTTATCACCCAATAAACATATCGCTCCTTCATTGCATCATAGTCATATCTCAAAAAATCAAAAATTTTAAGTAACTTTAGCAAAGTTTTCCTTCACACCTTCTCGTATTATATCTCAAACTAAACCGAAGTTATAGCAAAATATATCTTTAAATCGGTACATTTTGAAAACTTTAATCGCATTTTGCCAAGATCGTTTGTTTTTGTAGATATGACATGTTGCAATTAAGGAGCAATATGTTTAGTTATTTGCTTTTTTTAAGACTTGTTCATGGACAATGAAACTTTACTGGCTGCATCTTATTTTGAATTAATGTACTTTATTAACTCTTCACTTCACTAAATGTAATAATTATCAACTGTTGCACTGCCTATTCTGCTTTTAGTAGATTTATTGCATCAGGAGACATTGATTTAAATATGTTCTAACTTCTTGTAATTGATCTAATCCGCAACCCATCCACAGATGCTAATTTTTAGAGAATAGAAAACTAAATTTTAACGTATAAATAGCTGTTTTCTGAAATTATGAGGAATTTTGTATTTCTCAGGATTCCGCAAGAAAAATCCCGGGAAAACGGGATATAAAATGTCCTGGGAATTCCCGGGAAAAAACCCAAGTTGTATACTTCTTGCTCATATTTCTTTACAATGCCATAATTGTTTTTAACTTTCATTGTAAATATTAAAAAAAAAAAAAAGTTTTTTGCCTCTACTGAAAATTTGTTGGAACCAGTATGATATATTTTGAGAATAAAATTTTAAAATTTTTCAGAAAAATTTTTTATTTTCTTGGGAAGATGTGTTTCTCTTCCAAAATTTTCTCATTGCCTCAAACACTTTAAGGCTAGCCAAAAGTTTACATAATGTAAAGAGTTTTAGTCACTATTTTTTAATATATTTGGGGTATTCACAAGGTGTGCTATCATGTTATATTGTCATAATGTACTAACATTTTACAATGGTTTAAACAAAATTTTTGTTGCTTTGTAAACAAAAAGTGTCTTTAAATAATAGAACTTTGCTTGGTATGTTTATTGTGCTGTCATAATTAATCAGAAGAGACCTGCGCTGAGCGGCTGAGCCGAACCGCATTAGTTTTTGTAGCCGTCGCCGTTGATGGTATAGTTTTATCCGCTTAACATTCGAATTGAACCTGCGGCTAGCAATTTTTGCAACATAACACTTGCGGCGTCAAATTAGATCGGCTTAGGACTCTGATGTTTAGTAAACAAACAAAATAAAATTTATTTGTGGTTTCCGTCCGAAAAATGGATTATAGTCAGGAAAGATCTAATTTAATTTATTAATTAATGAATTCGAATTAAAAAATATTTTTATTTTTGGTAAATATTTATTTTTTATATTTGTTTTAAATCAGCTGACATAAATTCAAAATAGCACACTAAATTATGAGGGGTTTTTCACAACAGTCGTATATTTTCATGTTATTATTTTAAGACATATGACTTTATGACACCTTGTAAATCCCCCAATTATTTAACTAAGTCGAGCGGCTAGTTCTTGGGCTATTGAATATTTTGTGCTGCTACCTCTTTAATTTTCTTTATCAGAGTAAATTAAAAAAAAAGCAATTAATAGCCATTGAACCTCAGTAATACGTGTATCCAAATTGACTGAGAATCCTCGGACCACATAAAAAAGTTTAATTTTGTGGACCTGTATTATAAGTATTTTATACAATACATACAAATTTTAACTATTATGGTTCCAGGGTCTTCACTTAGAAAAGGCAAGTTTACACTATTATACTTTGTATTAATACATGTCAAAAACTCAAGTAATATTAAAAGCGTGATAGTGTGAAGGCAATGTGTCATGAAAATCACAAGTATTACCAGCAACAATTTGACATTGTTTGAAATTTTTCAAAACAATAATACTTTTCATTTGATCAGGGTTGCACTTTAACAAAAGTATGTTCATGTTTGATAGTGTGAATAGAAACTGTAATGTTATATTGGATGTTTTAACAGTTTCAACAAAACTCATTCGATTTCTATCTCACAAAGTATTATGGTATACGCAAGACTTGTGTGATAGTGTAAACTAGCCTTAAATAATAATTTGGGTTATTTAATTTTTTTTGGAAAAACTTTAAAAATTATTTGAGATCTTAATAAAATAATTTTAATTTTTAATTAAAAAAAAAAAAAAACAAATCGAACATCAAATCACTTAGTATTTCATTTAAAAAACAAGGTCTCGATTGGAACTAAAATTTTAAATTGCACCAAATAAATAGCGGTAGTGCCACGGTACAAAGAAAGTCCAAACTGCACCGAAAACAGTACAATTGTACCATGATTTGTATCCCTGTTTTATGATAAGATATTATAAAAATGTTTTTCTCATTTTACTCAGAAATTCTTTTAAATTATACGTGTCTACATACTAGCAAGCTGATCCATTTTTACACACATTCTCTTTTGCTTATTTCCAATTGAATTAAAAATAAACATGTACACACAGCGATGCCAGAATTAAGATTTTACCATAATTTTTAAGTATCTTTCTTTTTTTATTTAAATAAGATTTTGAGATCTTTTTTACAAAATTATGATTTTTTACATGTGAACTGCTCAAATGCCCAACCATAATGTGCAGGAGATGTCTTAAGCCAATTAAGGCTAGTTTATACTGTAATACTTTGTATTAATGCTGAAGTTTTATGTAAAAGTGTGATAGTTTGAATGCAATGTGTTCGGAAAATTACAAGTATGTATGTATGTGCTTACTTAATGCAACTTTTCGTCAAGTTTCGTCAAATGTCACTTGCTTAAGAAAAGTGCCAAACTGAACGCGCATTCCGTACGGAATCAGCTGTTTGTGTACTTTTAATGGAAAAATAAATTGAAATGGATAAAGAAAAACAAGAGGAATCAGTTTTTATTTTTAATTTAATTAAAAATATTGAAAAAAATTAATTTTAGATATTTTAATTTTGTATCAAATTTTTTATGAATAAGTTCAACAATCACCGATCTTGTTGCCTGCTTTTTGAAACCGAACGCAAAAGTGACTCGTTTTGAAATTTTGTTTTTGTTTTACATGCTAGTGAGACGAGTCACTTCTGCGCTCGCGTTCGAAAAACAGGCAGTTTGTCTTTTAAAATCGTTGCCCGCATATCAAATAAATAAATACATAAATACAATAAATAACCTTGAGTTTTTAATCCCCTTTTTAAAATCTGTCTTTGTTTGAACAAAAATTTACGTTTAATTGCCAATCGTTATTTACCCAATTCGGGTAATTTCCTTAAAAATTTAACTCCCAAAACATAATTACACCTAAATTTCATTCGTTAATTTGCCTCAGTACTATTTGAGAACAAAACAGCAAGTAATGCAACCAAGTTTACATGTGAATAAAAAAATTAAATATTTATGCACTACAAATTTTTAAAAAAAAATATGCCCCAAAATACAAAATTGCTTATTTGAAAGAAAAATATACCACAATTTAATATTTACATTAAAATAAACTTAATTCGCAAAATTTCAAATTATAGTTACATTTAAAAGGATAAAATAGCTTGAATATGTATGAGTATGTTTAAATCTGTGCCAAATTTAATCTTAATACGAACAGGATAAAATGGTTTATGAACATAAAGAAGTTTGCATGGCGACTATGAAATACTATAGACCGATTCTTATAATTTACATAGGTTTCGTTCTTATCAAATTATCTAAAAACTGCTTCTTTTACTTTCCTCACAAGGTTTACATGGACAGACAACCAGCCAGATGGACGGACGGACTCGAACAAATCAGTGATTCGATCGGTTTACTAAAGTTTACAGTTTGGAATAACATTTATCTTTGGCTTACAGTTGTAGATTGAAATTAAATGAAGATGGCGCCAGCAAAGCGACAGAAAATTCATCTGTTACCCAGAATTTTACGAATTTTTTTTTTTTTTTTGCTAAACATGTAATAAAATATGCTTCAAAAACGTGAAATATGTGTGCAATAAAAATGCAGCAATAGCTAAAATATGCAAATTATTCACAAACAAATCGATACCAAAATTCATAAAAAGCTCTTAAACGGATAAACATATTGTTTTTGTCTTCAGTGATCGCAATGATCCTGATCATGCGTTTGTATGTATGAGAACGCTTTTGTTAGTAGGATATTTCAGGATATTTCAAAAAACATTACAGATCAAATTTAAGACAACAAATCCCCTTTTTATTGCTATCTCTTTAAATTTAGCTGATACATGTAAAAATTGCTGTCTTAACTTTCTTTCATACATCAAAGCTGAGATATTTTGAAAATAAATACGTTTGATTACCTTACTGAGGTATTTAATCGTGTTCGCTTAATTACCTCAATGAGGTCGTTAAGCGTATTCGTTTAAATGCCTACCACGCATAATTACCCAAGTATATTGGCATTTTTAACGAGGTAATTATCCGTGGAATACGTACAGGGCTTTAATTTTTGGTACTTTTTAATTTAAAGTTTGCGCGATTAAACATAGCACATTCCGAATGGCATCAGCTGTTTTTTGATTTTGTTTCTTTTTTTAGTTTTAAAAATTAAACACCCGAAGAAAATTAATATAAATACACATGAATCAAATAAACAAGATCTTGTTTTTTTGATTCATGATAAATACATACATATCGTACTCAAATAACAAGAGTGAATTTTTAAAATTTAGGGCCTCTTCGTCGATAACGAATGAAGCTTCGTTCGCTTAACTTACATTAAAAACAAAAACAAATTATAAAATATTGCTTTTGTTTTACATGTAATTTACTGCCTGTTTTTAGAAAACGTAAACAAGTGAGTGAGTGAGAAAATATATTGAAAACAAAAACAAATTTTCGTTTTTTATTGTTGCTTTCAATATAATTTCTCACTCACTCACTTGCTTACGTTTTCTAAAAACAGGCAGTTAAGCTAACAAAGTCTTCATTCGTTATCGACGAACTTGCCATTAATAATTTTTAGTAAAAGCAAACGAAATTTTTAAACAAATTTTATAGGCATATGAAAAAGAATTGTTAAACCAACCGTTTCATTACCAAAAGTGGACAAAATAGCAAGGTTAATATTTTGAAACAAGTAAAACATAAAAATGTTCAGTTGTTCAGTTAATACCCTCTTTATGATCAAGTGCGATATGTTTATGTTTTTAGAAAATGTAGATAGTAACGCTTTTTACAACAATAAAATAAAAACTCTGTGCTTTTAGCAATATGCGATTAAAGTTTTTAAGATGCACATTTTATACAGATTTAAAAAAATATAATTTGCTTTAACTTCGGTTCAGTTTAAGGTACAATACTGTTATTGTATATTGTAACAAAAACCGTCACTCAATTGCATTTTTGGGTCACACTGTCATTTTTTATGAGCACACATGATTTTTTTTGACAAATCTCACAACTAAATGGGTAGTCAATCGCCGGCTTTTTAGTTTTACCAGCATAATATCCCATTTTGCTTATATGAGCAGTTTATTAAAATCGTATTATATTGTGAGTCATAAACGGCCAATATGCAATTAAGCGAATGCTTAAAGACAAAACAATTTCGTCTTATTTTGAAAAGCAAAATTTAATTCAATAAATAAAAAAAACTTTAATTGCAATAGTTGGGATGTATTAAAGCGTTTTATACCCTCTACCACAAGTGTATTATAGTAACTTTACAAACATGCATTATTTCTTGTAGATAGTTTTTCTAATATTAGAATTTCTTTTTGCCAAATAAAGATTTTTCCATAAAAACCTCTGGCACCACTGTGTACACAATGGGGAGCAATATTTGATTCTATTCATAGAATGATGGGTTATTCTTAATAGCGCTATTTGGATATTCTTTAGTTGGTTGGCACTTTTTAAATCGTATGGTGACGGTCGGAATTTAGGCTGGTTTCCGCGTTATTATTGTGAGTTAATACACGAATTTAAAACGATTTTATTTAAAAAAAAAAAAAAAAAAAAAAATTTTAAATATCTACACCAAATCATACAACACGGAAGTTTTTAAGTTTTAAATAAATGCAAGTGTTTTTTATATCCATGTATGTTTGTACATATGCATGTTTGTGTGTTGATAAGTTTAAAAATATTTTAGAAATTCTTTTCCTAATGGAACCGTTTTTAAATGAATGTAGGTCCAGAGACTTCTTGGGACTCGTAAAAATGTTTCAAGGGGTTCCATGAGAGTGTAAATGTGTTAAGCGCTAAAATTTGCAAAACAATATTTTACGGTTCGTTCATATTACTTCGTTTTTTTTCAGTCGTATTTATCAAATAGACATCGGCCAAAAGTAATTAATGGCTAATTATCATTAATTTTTTACAGTTTGTGGATACATTTTGATAAAAAAAAAACGTTTCCCTGGGGAGCTGCAATGCTAAAATCGGTGGAAGCCCTTTTCTCTAGAGTATACTTTCAAACACTAATTTGGGAAAGTTTTTATGAAATATTTATTTTTAATATTAATTTTTTGTAAACCTTATTTTTTTTATTTATTGAGTCATGATTTTGACAGTTTTGACCTAGATTTTCATGTTTATGTTTACTCCGAGGCGATATCATACAGGTGACCGCAGATGGAGAGAGCTATGCAGAGAGAGAGAGAGAGAGAGTTATGCTGGCTGTCAATTTTTGCTTGTTTGGAGTTTGACATTTAGAATACATACCTACATACAAAAAAGAGGCTAACTTAAACTCTCTCTTATGCGGTCACCTGTATGAATTCGCCATGGCTTACCTAGGGTTTACACTTGCAAGTGCAAGTTCGAAAAACTCAATACACTCACACTTTTTCACTAACACCATCACATTTTTCGTACTTGCAGCCCAACTTGCAAGAGAATTTGCTTGCAAGTAAATATTTTTCACTTGCAGCAAGTAAAATGACAAATGAAGAAACAGTGTTATCGTGGATGAATTTTGTATCAATTTACTAGTACTTAATAATATAAAAGTAATGTTTATAGCGGATTTTATGTGTATTTATAAAAAAAAACAAATAAAAAAGCACAACTATACAACAACGCATCTTGATGGCAATATTAATCATAAATTTTAAGCATTTTGAAAAAAAAATTGTTAATCAAAATATTTTCTCAGTAATATTATGGCATCGCCACTACGGCAATACTGGAGTCACATATTTTATAAAATAAACATAATTGTTTCATCAAGATGGACCGAAAATTAAATAAAAAAGAAATAATTAAATATATTTTGTTATAGCCTGGTAATGTTTTTAACCTGGTTATGTTTTCAAGCCGAAAAAACAAATCTTTTTAATAAGATGTTTTCGCTTCGAGAACATTTGAAGAATGAACTTACAACTGACTGTGTAAACACTCAAGCTACTTGCAAGACTTTCGGCTTTTTCTTCGACATTTTCGTTGATAATACGTATGCACTACTTGCAAGTAATTACTTGCATGTGTAAAGGCAGGGTTACTCTGATTTCTTTAGAATTATGCGATATACATGCCGTTATTCTTATAACCGAAGTTGCAGTGGTTCTTAACAAATCTTTTGGTATTTCAGTATACTTCAAAATGCTTTTTAACTTGAGGGTTACACGATCAAGTTTTGCCTATCAAGTTTAAATACACTCACACTTTTTTACCAATACACTCATATACTCACACTCTTTCCAGTGAGTGTTTCAATTTACGTTGAAGAAAACAGCTGATTTCAAGGTTAGTGAGCAAAATTTTCGTTTGCCTTTATAAATTGTTTTCTTGATGAAATCTTGAAAGTAAATTGCTCAAAAATTTAATGCAGCCTACGTCATAACAAACAGTATATGTAAAAGACTATCAAGAAAATCTTGATCTTGTGGCTGCACTGTAACCTAGCGTTTCTACATGCAAGTACAAGTTCGAAAAACTCAATACACTCACACTTTTTTCACTACCATTCACACAATTTTTTTACTTTAAGCCAATCGGCTGTTTTCTCGATTTTTCGTTGATAGTACGTATATGCTACTTGCAAGTAATTACTTGCATGTGGAAAAGCCGGGTAAGTCACGAAAAATCGAGGAAACAGCCGATTGGCTGAAAGTACACCAATTGTGTGAATGTTAGTGAAAAAAGTGTGAGTGTATTGAGTTTTTCGAACTTGTACTTGCATGTGGAAGCGCTAGGTCAATATAGCGGTGTTCATATGACAGGGTGGCTCGCAGTCAGTGTGACCATATTAGCTTTTTTCGAGCTAAATTTAGCTTTATTTTTTCATGTTTAGGCCTAGATATTTCATTTAGCTTTAAGCTTTTTTTCGGCTTTTTTCCACAATGCATTTAGATAATTTGCCCTTTTTTTAAATTTCAATTTAGTGTATATTAATATTTAAAAATACACAAAACAGTTTATCCAAATAAACTTATGTTTGATTAAGTTAAAAGGGTAATAGTTTGGCAGCTTAGAAGAAATCGCTCTTGCTGATTTGATCTACATACATACATAACAGAGCTTAAAGGGAAAGAATAAAAAAGTTACGCATTTTTTCAAAAAAATTAAGAATTATTTCACAGAATTTACGCTTCGAAATATTTCTTGAATAAATAGTAAGTTTATATGATTATTAAAAACGAAATACATATTTCTATTCCATATTTCAGTGATAATAGCAAGACTACAAATCAATTATGTGTTGAACAAGAGCATAGCTTAGATTAAGTTTCAAGCCTATTGTATGAGAATTGAAAAAAAAAGTTTAAGCATACAGTACTTTTCGTTTCTAATCCCAACTTTAGCGATATAGGTATTCCAATTTATCTGTTTTTCTGCCGTTAGCATATTTGCCATATATTTCATCTATAAGCACTTACTTAAACAATATTTAATCTATAAAAAAATGTCGAAATAATTTAAAGTTACTACAAGAAGCTATAAAAAAGTTTAGCTTTATTTTTTTGGCTTTAAATTTTCTTCCTTAGCTCTCTTTATCTCTATTTCAAGCATGATTTAGCTTTTTATTTTTTAAAAATCTGGCCACACTGCTCGCAGTATTATAACGATTGCAATTTGATGAACCAAACTTCAAAGTCTTTTAAATCAATATAATATTGTTAAATAAAAAGCTTTCCACATTTTAAAATATCACATTTACTGAATCCAAATTAAAAAAAAAAATAATAATAATTTTAATGAGATTGCTTCAACATCGATCAGCCCAACTGAAAGAGCACAAAATATTCGAATGCAAAAGGGGAGAAGAAATAAACTTCTTCCAGCTTTATAAACAAAAATGGATTCATTCAACTACATATTTGGAATAAGCGAACAACGAAAGGTTAAGTGTAGAAATCTCTTTTTGATTAAAGCAAACGCAGTAATCTCCAATTTTCGCACAAAATCATGAATGAAAAATAAAAGAAAAAGGTGCAGTGTAAAAAGTGACGCCACGCCATCTTAAGGGCATAATAATATTTAATTTTTATACAAAAAAACCTTAAGATTAAAAAAATTAATATAAATTTAAATAATAACGGTCGAATAAAAAAAATTGTATTAACAACAATAATTTTTGCAATTTCATATTACAAAACATAAGTGTTTATTTAAAAAAAAAAATTATTTTTGTGTTTATTTTTAATAATTTAACTTCAAGTTAACTGCTTTCATTTCATAAACTTAATTTCTTTCCCACACAATTTGCTACAGTTTTGTTTTTCTTTTTACTTTTATTTTAACAATAATTTTCAACGCAGATTGACTAATAAATATTGCAACATAAATTGCCGGCAATAAATATATATGTCTACATCAGCGGTTTCCAAACTTTCTGCTACAAAATTGGCGGCCCACTAATAAGATAAAACAAGTTAAGCCATATCAATCGCATCTGGTAGTACTAGCGTTTCATCTATTGAATGGGGTTTTTTACATTTTGCAATTATATAGGAAACTTGGTATGGTTAGACGAGAAATCCCGGGAATTTCAATTATTTTATTTCCCGTTTTCCCGGAATTTTTTTGGCGGGATCCCGGGAAATAAAAGTCCCTCATAGTTTCAGAAAAAAGATATTTATACTTTGAAATTTAGTTTTCTATTCTCTAAAAATTAGCATCTGTTGATGGGTTGTCGATTAGATCAATAACAAGAAGTGGGTACGTTCGTAAATCAATGTCTACTGACGCAATAAATCTACCGAAAGCAGAATGTGCCGTGAAACAATTGATAATTAATAATAATTTTAGTGAAGTGAAGAGTTAATAAAGAACATAAATTCGAAATAAGATGCAGGCAATAAATTTTAATTGTCCATAGACAAGTCTCAAAAATAAGAGATATCCAAATATATGGCTCCTTTATTGTAGGGAATGGTAAATGGATTCCAAAATCGATTTTTGATTTTTCGATCGACTTTTTTATTTCGGGGTTTGAAATCGATTAACCGAACCTCAAAATCGATTATAAAATCGTTTAAGATTAATTTGCAAACTTATTTCTTATATCACAAAAGGGGATACACCAGCATTTTTTTGACAAACTAATGGAGAAATTGAACTAAGATTTTTACAGTGAGTAGATATGACAACTGTTTATAATTTTCCCGCAAAAAGTAAACATGTGTAAATTTTGAGATGGCCTTTAGAGGAACAAGTGCGATATGTATGTACATTTCACATTAAAATTGTGTTCTTGTGTAGTCAATCAGACCTGTCACATAAATCAATTCTGACCGAAAGTGATTTCGTATCTTGCATCACATAAAACGAAATCACTTTTGATTTCTGTGAGAAGCCTGAATGTATGGATAGCATTTCAAAAGATTATGACAATAGTTGCTGATCGGTGGCGACTATTTCTTTGCTAAGTTACTATTAAGATTTATACATATTTAGAAAACAAACGTTGATGCCATTGATGTCGGAAAGATGCAGATTTATTTCCTTGTAATTTCGTATTTGTTAGGATAATTTACATAATTTTTCTTTTTCACTCTAATTATAACTAGAGTTAAATATCGCTCACACTCTGGTCTGTTTGAATATTAGCGTATTTCCACATTTAATTCACCTATTGTGTTTCTATAATAGATATGTTGATTTTCACAAAGCTGTCTTTTAGTGTTTGGTTCGGTACGATATGTTTCGACAGTGAATTAATGGCTTTAATTTCTGAAGAACAAGAGCACCTATATTAAAGTTGAAAGTATACGAAGGGTACTAATAGGTAAATACGTAAAACTACAACTTTAAACTTTGAAAACTGCATAAACATTCCACCTACATATTGTGCATGCCAATAATTTGTCGATTTAATTAAGATTAAAATTAAAAATTGCTAAAATTTTGATAAAAATAAAAAAAATCGATTTTAAAAGCCCAATAATCGGTTTCAGTATAAAATCGCATACGTAAATTCGATTGCAAAAAATCGATTTTTATTACCACAATATCGATTTTCGATTGGAATCGAAATCGATTTACCATTCCCTACTTTATTGCAGCAAAGTCATATCTACAAAAAAACCGAGCTTGGCAAAATGCGATTAAAGTTTTCAAAATGTGTCGATTTAAAGATATATTTTGCTATAACTTCGGTTCAGTTTGAGATAAAATACCGATTTTTTGTTACGAGAAAGTTTGAAGGAACACTTTGCTTAATTAACTTAAAATTAAAAAAAATTTTGAGATATAACGATATGTTTATAAGGTGATAAACATAAATTTGTTTCTTATTAATACGATTTCCGTTTCCTTTTCATTTTGTGCCGGCTTATACAACCGGAAAGTGCTGGGAAATAGAAATAAAAAAAACTATGGAAACTCGTTTAACGCTAGGTCTCCACGTAGCAATTTTTTTGCTAAGCACAAGCAATAACGTCGGCAGAACCATGGCGCAATAATTGCTGACTATATTGCTGGAGAACACGTGAAATTGCTTTGCCATAAAAAAACGTACAGAGAAATTAAATGTCAGATAAATAACAGCTGATTTTACAGCAGATTGCTTAGCAATAATTGCTCAAGCAATAAGAAGAGCAATCATTGCGCAATGGATTGCCACTCATGGCAATATGCGATCTATACGTCGCAAATTTTATGGAGCAATCAAATTTGACTTTTGCCGCAATAAATATTGCTACGTGGAGACCCGGGGTAAGATACTACAACATACAATTTAAAAAACACATTGTCCTAAAGATTACAGGTAAATCTTGTAAGAAGAAGTCCGTTTGATGCTATTTTTTGAATCAACCTTGACATACATTTGACTAATATAGACGTTGTTTATAATAAAGAAAAATTACTTCGGATTGTGAATTAAACTTTTGCACTTTAAACTATTTGTCCAATCTCGGTAAAAAAGTGAATAAAATTTTTCGCACCGCACTGTAAGCACGTTGATGCACTTATAGAACATTTAAAAACGTGGCATATGTTTTTCCCATACATAAAAAAAAGCAAGAGTATACATAAAACAATACACACAGTGATGGGAATCAAAAATGTTTAAATGGTGACCGCTGTGCAGAAAAAGTACCACGTGATTTAAATGGTATGAAAACAGTATTTTGTGTATGTAAAAACGTTAATAATTTAATATTTATATTATATATTTACCATAAACAAATTTGTATTTTAGCATATATATTTTTGCATACATTTTTTGTAAATGTGCATACACCAAATAAGGTTTTGATACCATTTAAAGCCTTTTATAAGTTTCACATTTTCATTGTGTGTGTATATCTTAACATATGTATATTTGTATCTATGAAAAAGTGTTGTATTGTAAGTTGTTTTGTTAGAATTCCATAGCTATACTGAAAAGGTACAAAAAAAGAGCAAAAATACCCGCATTCCAAGTAACATACAAGCTGCTCATCTATGTTTTACAAAAGCCACGTAACAACGGTATGAAATTCTATTTTATACAGAATGGTACGTTGCAACTACGGTACATTGCATTTCGGTAAGCTTTTGTATTGGTTTTCATAAAACAAAAAGCGAACAGCTGATTGATACAGTACAGATACGGTACAGCAACGTACGCCTAACTGAGCCTTGAGCCGTCAAGTTATTTGTTTTTAGGACAGAGAGAGAGAGGAAAAAATGGCATTCTCTTTTCCCTATCTGAAATACAGTACTTTTCGCTTATAGTCACATCCCTTAGTTGCACGCAATATTGTGACTATATCGCTAATGTGATTATAAACCTAATTTGTTTAAATGCCACAATATGGCATATCGGATATAAGCATTTTATGGGATTATAAAAAAGAAAACAGATGTATTTCATTTATATATGTATGTATGTATGTATGCTATGTATACGTTATAAACAGATGCATAAATACTTTGTACGTTAAAAGGTAAAATTATAAAAACTTTAATAACATAAAGTAAAAGAATACAACATTTTCTGATTGAAATCACAAAACTTCAAAAAGTTAAATATGTATATAATATAATAAAAATTATTCTTTTACAGATAAATTTTTACTAATTTTTTCTGTTTTGTTTTTAGTTTGACAGGTTTTTCAAAGCACTATTGATTAAATGACTTTAAAAACAAAAATGTCAAAATAAACAACACGGTTGTATTTTAACATTTGATTTTTAGTTCATTTTATTGGTTTGTGGCTTAAACAGCTAATTTTATATAAATTAATGTGACAATATCCTA
Organism: Pollenia labialis; assembly: GCA_949318255.1. Classification (NCBI taxonomy): domain Eukaryota; kingdom Metazoa; phylum Arthropoda; class Insecta; order Diptera; family Polleniidae; genus Pollenia; species Pollenia labialis. Next base: position 59,275,151 of record OX439140.1, read on the forward strand.
AACAATTTGCATGTAAGTAAGCTTTAAATTACCAGACATAGGTGGCATGTATGTCAAATGTGATTATACCGCTAATGGACTATATCGTTAATATTTTGCATGAATTTGACTTAAAGAGGGCTGTAAAAACGTACCTATATTTTGGACTTTATCGCTAAATTGACTATAAGCGACGTGACTGTTGGCGAAAAGTAGTGTAAACGTTAAAAAGTTAAATTAAAAAAAAATAAGCACTGGTCGCTTAAAATAAAAGACTGAGCCCCGTTTTCACAATTTACTGATAGCTAAAAGTAGACTTTAACCGGCCTTATAAAAAGTGTTCCATTATTAAAACTTTACTTTAACCTAAAGTGAGCGATAAAGTAAATAAAGGCTCATCCTACATGTTAGTTTAAAGTTAAGTTTTTATAATGAAACACTTTTTATACGTCCGATAAAATCATACCTTTAGCTAACGATAAGTTGTGAAAACGGGCCTGAAAGTAACATGGTTACTTTTTAAAATAAACTTTTTAAGAAAAGCACTACTTAAATTTTTCTATAAAATATGTGTATAATTTTTATAAAATTTATTAAATTAATTAGTATAGTGGTTATTTTTTGAACTATTTATGTTTTTTAATCCAAATTTTGATATTTTTAATAAGGCTAAAGGTCATTAAATTTAATTTTCATTAAATTATTCTTATGAAGAAAGGAATTTTACAACGTGGAATCAATTAAAATTTATTGATAATTTTTCATTCTTGACTGACCTGAAAAATAGATAATCATTTAAATGCTTTATTTCCTGAATTATTTAACTTTTATAATTATAATTTTATTATTTAATATAACACTGAATTTAAAACGTTACGATTCCTAGTTACTTTTCCTTATAGTACCTAAATAGAGTTTTTTTCCCGGAGTTTTTCGATTCCCGGGAAAACGGGATTTTTTTTTAAATTTCCCGGGATCCCGGGATCCCGCTCCATATAAATAATACAAAGTAATTTTGTTTTAAATTAATGAAAAAAACTTTTTTTTTTAAAGCGTAAGGGAACTTGTTTACAAAGTAAGTAAAAGAAATGCCTAAATACTACAAAAATAAATTAAAGGTTGAAAGGGGAACTTGAATTATTATTTCCTTACGCTTTTATATGTAAATATCGTATCATTATGCTCTAGATACAAGATAAAAAGATAACATAAACATAACAATTTAATTAAAAAAACAATAATAAAAACAAACAAAAATTGTGGTACTCAAGTTATGAGATCAAAAAGTAAATTCATAAAATAGATAAAATATTTTAAATAAATATGTTTTATAAGTACATATGTACATGTATTTTAAATAAATATATTAACATTTTTTAACAGCTTAGGAAATAACATTTAGACATTCTCAATGCGTTTAGACAGTCGGCAAAGAGTATACATATTTCTTATTTTATTGTTTCCCAAAAATTTCGTTCACTTTTTTACCAAGATTGGACAAATAGTTTAAAGTGCAAAAGTTTTAAGTTGTTGCATATTTCTAATTCACAATCCGAAGTAATTTTTCTTTATTATAAACAACGTCTATATCAGTCAAATGTACGTCAAGGTTGATGCAAAAAGTAACATCAAACGGACTTCTCTTACAAGATCCACCTGAAATCTTTAGGACATTGTGTTTTTAAAATTGTATGTTGTAGAATCTTACACGAGTTTCCATAGTTTTTTTTATTTCTGTTTCCCAGCACTTCCCTTATATAACCAGCTGTCACAAAATGAAACAAATTTATGTTTATCACCTTATAAACATATCGTCATATCTCAAAATTTTAATTTAATTAAGCAAATTGTTCCTTCATACTTTCTCGTAACAAAAAATCGGTATTTTATCTCAAACTGAACCGAAGTTATAGCAAAATATATCTTTAAATCGGTACATTTTTTTGTGGATATGACTTTGCTTCAATAATGGAGCGATATTTTTGGATATCTCCTATTTTTAAGATTTGTCCAAGGACAATTAAAATTTACTGCCTGCATCTTATTTTGAATTTATGTTCTTTTTTAACTCTTCACTTAACTAATTTATTAATTATCAACGGTTGCCCGGCACATTCTGCTTTTGGTAGATTTATTGCGTCTGTAGACATTGATTTACGAACCTACTCACTTCTTGTTATTGATCTAATCGACAACACATCATCAGATGCTAATTTTTAGAGAATATAAAACTAAATTTCAAAGTATAAATAGCTTTTTTCTGATACTATGAGGAACTTTTATTTCCCGGGATCCCGCAACAAAAATCCCGGGAAAACGGGAGATAAAATAATTGAAATTCCCCGGGACGGGAAATCTCGGGAAAAAACCCTATACCTAAAGTGTCCAGTTAAATTTTCAAAATCCAGGTGAATTTTTTCTATTGTCCAGTTATTTGACTGTTGGCACCGGCAACCCCAGATATAATGCATGACCGACCTCAAATAATTTTTTGTCCTTAACATTTTCTTTTGACATACTTGCCCCTTATTACAACTCTTGTGGATAAAATCAAAAGTTGCTAACAGATTTTAATAATTTATGGTTTGTTTTGTTTGCAGCTTTTATGTCTGCAAAAAATTAGAAGCATTTTCCAATTTCTTATGAGTTTTTAAAAAACAAAAATTTCGAAATTTTGATTAAAAAAAAATTATATAAACGTCTGGGCATATTAGTAAAATTATTGCGGAATTTCGGTTTTATTAGTAATTTCAATAAACTTAACCGTTTATAATAAGCAAAAATATCGATATAACAAATATCGATATTTAAAAAAAACTATTTAAAATACCGATATATCAATATATCGATATTGAAATACGACTATTGAATTCGATATTTTTTAGTCAGTCTTCATTAAAAAGTAAAAATTTTAACCGTTTTTAAAACAATATATTTTTTAAGACTTGGCATCATTGCATGGATCATATGTTTTTTTAAACTAATATGAAGATCTAAAATAATTGACATTTATAAGAAGCAGTGCAGAAGAAGATTGACAGGAGAGCACATAAAATAGCGAGCTCCTGATGTCCATATCTGACGATTTCTGGTTTGACTACAACAATCAGAAACATTTCTAGTTAAAGTTGGTACTTTTGGGGTGCAATTCAAATTTTTAGGCAAGTTGGTACTTCCATGACTTATTTACCTACTTCCATTTAAATTTTTCGCAATTAACTTTTTTTGGATTTCATATGGTTTTTTTTTGTATTCTTCCCTTTTGTTTTTGTATTAATTGGATTTTTTGTTATGATTGACAATGTCGACGAAAGTGGACAAAAAAAAAAACATAATAAACGAATGTATTCAGGTTTTCAAGACAAAGTCTTCACAGAAAGAATACGAAAAAAACAGAGAAAAGGAGGCGACATGTAATTTGAAATTTAAATGATAGATAATAACAGCAAATTTCTAACCACCAGTACTACTGGTTAAAAGATTTTTGTTAGACTGTTGCCTGGCGGGCACCACAGTGGTGCAGTGGTTAGAACTCAAAGATTTTCTGAAGATAGAATGTGGTGATTCTTGAAACATGTAAAAATCAACCCGGGTTCAAATCTCAGCTCAGCTCCAAGTTGTAAAAAAAATTCCTTCCTGAGTCAAAATAAATTAATGAAAATTAAATTTAATGTTTAGATCATCGTCGGATTTCATAGGAAAGCGACCAGAAGCCAATGATATATTAGACAAATTTCGCCCCAATAACATGTTATGCTCGCCTAAAATATTCGCCAATTCGTCCTGTTTTTTAAGGCAGTTGTCAAGCTTCATTTCCAGTTGAACTTGCTGACGCACTATTACATTAATAGTTGCAGGTAAATTGTCTAGTCGCTCGAACTATTTTAAAATGAGATCTAATTTAGATTCGAAGTTCATATCTAAGAATTAAAAGATGCAAAGCCAAAGAATTTTATCGCCAAGAAAATAAGAAAACTACGAAGATTATTTTATTAAGTTTATTTGAAATAAATAATTTTACTTAGTTAACAGTATGAAGCAAGGGCATTAAAACTGTTTTGTTTTCAAATGGTAGCAAATACATTTTTGAATGAATTTGGTTAATGTTGCATACGATTTCTGTTTCATTTTCTTTGCCATCAGTTTCATAAATTCAAATTGAATCTGATAAGGTAGGCAAATTAAAAAAGCTTTTAGTATTGGGAATTTGTCTTCCTTTGACATTATCTCCAGAAAACGATGATATTTTTAAAATTATTGTTTTCTGTTGCTCTTCACACTTTATTGAACATACTTTATTTGGAAATTCCGAACTTATGTAATAAGTCGTGTTGGCTATTACTATAACTCTTCCCTTTTTCAAATCTCGTTTAGTGTATATGGTGTAATGGTTTACTGTTGATGCATTCTTTAGCTTTGTTTTTAATTGTGACAACACATTGGAAGGACGTCGCACAAGTTTCTTTATATGGCTTAGATAATTTTCAAAATCATAAGCCGCAAAATTGTTGGGCAGTCCAAAACATTGAACGCAATCAGAAAAGTGCAATAGGTTGTGCACGTTATAGTACACCACTTTGCTCTCAGAATATAAATTTGGGTAAAACAAAATATCAGACAGTAGTTGTCTTGCTGTTTCTATATTGGTCTTATAGTGAAAAGGACAAGACAATAACCTGTAAGCCACACTTAAAAGAAGAAAATGATAATAAATATCATCATTCACGATGCCTTTTAGCGCAACTATACCCAAATATAATGTAAAGTGCCGAAACTCCAATGCTTTCCATCTTCCAAGCTCTGACAAAGGCCTTGGGGGCCGTCCAAACTCTTTAGGCATGAATCCAATGTAAGAATGCAGTTTTAGTGATAATAAACCTTTATTAACTGCAGACATTTTGCCAACTAGTTGTTTCAGTAATTTTCTTCCGACGCCCAAATCGATCAGGTGCATGCAGTCTAGAGGGAATTGACTTAACATTTTTACACCCATACGCTCAAGATCGCTTTGCTCAGTTTTAAATTGTATGCTGTGATGCTCAAGTTGGCTTCGAAGGCGAAAGTTTTCATCTGTTCTCAATGACCCAGACATTGTATTAAATACGGTCACATTTCCTACTCTTCTTCCAACTTGTTGACAACGACTACATCCATGAAAAGAGCAATGGCCTACTGTACCGGCTACCGAAGCGCGAGCTGGTGCATCACAAATAAATAGTCTTATGTTAAACGGTAAAGTTTTATCATTAGAAGTAAGACCATCAGCTATTAATTGTTTTGCTTCATAAATAAAATCATGTAGAAAAGCATTTATACTTTTAGGTTTTCCTTCGCCATAAAATGCTCCAATTAAAAATACAGATTTGATCGTGGGATCTACGATTTTGCCGAAAATGGGCCACAATGACTTGTTTGTGCTATTAAATAATGGAACTCCATCCAGTCCGATATCAATACTTGTACATTCAATTTCTGTAAAGTAGTTGGACATTTTCAATAACTGGTGTGTAGTCCCAAATGATAATATTGCCCTGAATTAATGCTACGAAGAACCATTTTTTCTCTCTTGATATTAAGAAGAGTGTCAATATTTAGAGGCACATCCATGTGTTCGTCTTGTAAAACCTTTAGCAACTCATTACAAAAAGCTTTTCGAATATGATATTTTACAAAGAGCTTTTTTAATTTTTCCCGTATACCAACAGGGTTATCCTCGCTTCTTCCTTTAATTGTACCAACTTCAAGAACACTTTCGAAAGTAGTTTCACAATTATTTATGTTTGGGCTAAGCTGATCCAAACGTTGTAAATATTGAGTCTGTTTTTTTTTTATTGCCCTTTTCAATGGTCTTTTCGATGACATTTTTACTTACTTGTAATAATTTTTAAAACTTATAAACAGCTTCTAAAGTAAATTTTATTTTTTAATCACTATAATAAACCACTTTTCACTGAGAACTTTACTAAACTGAAGATAAAAGACATTTATCAAAAAGAAACACATTTTAAAAGGAACAGTTATATTTTTTTTCAATCGTTTACGCACAACAGACAAACTCAGCTTTACATCTACTCATAACAGACATTGTTCCAAAGTTAAAAAAAAAAACCACAAGAACCAAACAAATTTTTAATAATCCGTTATTTGTTTCTTCGACCATTGCCAAATACTTGTAGCAGACAAATTTCAGCAGAGTTCATCTTTATATCGAATTACAACAGACAATGTCGATTACTTTCAACTTTCTTTTATACAGTGAATCTTTTATAATAATGTCTGCAAAATTGTATTAAGCAGTGTCGTTGTCGCGTAATTTCATCGACATTTCGATATTTTCATAGAAATTGCGCCTTGAGACCCAGTTTGTCAGGAGGAATCATACACTGAACCAAAAAGGTACATAAATACAATGAAAAAAATCTTTGATTCAACGAATTTTTTCCTTATTTTTCCTCTAATAAACAAGTTTGTTAAATTCAACGTAAGCCGATCACTGGCTTGTTGATTTTCAAGAATTCATACGTTGAAACTGTACGTAGATCCCTTAAACCTATTTGTTGAATTAATGAACTTATAATTTGATTTATTCTTTGATCCAGCGAACTTATTCATTGATTTTTATAAATGTATTCGTTAACCCAATGAAGCTATTCGTTGACTTATTCTTTAAACCAAAGAACGGATTCATTAATTTTTATGAATGCATTCGTTGTCCCAGTGAACCTATTCATTGATATATTCTTTCATCCAACAAACCTATTCATTGATTTTTAAGAATATATTCGTTGACCTAATGAACCTAAACATTAAAAATTTCATAATATATAAACAAAATAATAGGAAAGTTCATATAAAATCAAGTATTTTATGTAAAAAATGCATCTTAAAAAATATAATAAAATAATTTACAGGTACACTCACAATATTCTGTACGTAACATTAACTGAAATTGTAATATAAAATAAATGAAAGTTCAATTAAAAACCGGTCTACCTATTTTTCATTTATTTTTAACAAAAAGTTCATTTAATTTTTACTGTCAAAAATTCAACACCATATTCCGTAAAATCAAATAAATATTCAGTTATTTTGTAAAATTTTACTGTCAAAAAATTGACCCCATATTCAGTAAAAACGATTAAATATTCAGTTATTTATTAAAATTTTACTGTCAAAAAATTGACCCCATATTCAGTAAAAACAATTAAATATTCAGTTATTTTATTAAATTTTCGTTTACTCCACAAAAGAGCCGAATTTCTAAAAAATACCAGACGGACCAGGGATGATAAAGTCAGTACAATTGTACTTTTTTCAGTACTATTTGCATTGCAAAAGTACTGAAGTACTCCAATGACATATTAAGTACAATTAAAAAATTTCCAAATATCAGAAGAATTGTAAATGGCATATTGTCTACACAACATTCGTCGGCGAATATGGAAAGGATTTTTTCGTAGCAAAATATAAATAAAACAAAGCGTAGAAGCCTTTTCGTGAATATTGCATCGAATTTAATTCAGACAAAAGATTTACTACAGTCTAATGAATCGTGTTGCTATAAATAAACGAAAACTTTTAAGCTTGCTTTCTTAAAGTATGCGTTTTTTCCGTTTTTAATTTTCATTCTGGCGTTTTGAAAGCAACAGTGTGCGAAGTGAACAATATTTAAGAAAACTAAAACGAAATTCCAATGCACAATTTTAGTAAGTGCTGGTTCACACACGTCAAGTCTTGAGCATTTAGTAGAGAAGGGAAAAGAGAAGACCATTTATTTTCCCCTCTCTTCTAAAAACTCATGACTTGATGAGACAAACTTGACGTGTGTGAACCGGCACTAAAGAATATAAAATCTACCGGAACTGTTATTTATTTTCTTTCTTGCTCCTCTGCCCACTACACTTCATTTATCACCACTAAGGCTAAAAAATCGGTACTCATGTTGACTCTTTAAAAATAATTTCATAATATAGCTTAATAAAAAGGTGGTTAAAAAATTGTAGCATGTGCTGCGAACAATCAACTGGTCTATTCAACTCAATTGTACGACCAGTTACAACGTACAGGGGCCGCATAAGGGCCCTTAGACAATATCTTTTGGGCTTATTACTGGGTTAAAAAGTATTAATACCCTGTTATACTTTCGCGCCCTAAGCTCCAGTGGGAGTTAGAGGAATATAAAAAATACCCTGTTCCACTATAAACTTTAAAAACTACAGATAAAAAAGCATCGCCTAAATTCCTTATTACGTATTAACTTAATATTTTTTTGTTTATAATATTTAATTGTTTTTACGGAATATGTAGTTAATTTTTTGACGATTAATTTATATAAGATAACTGAATATTGATTTGTTTTTACGGAATTCGCGGTTGAATTTTTGACAGTAAAAATTAAATGAACATTTCGTTGCTTTACATTACATTTTTATTTACTTTAACATAAAGAAGAATTTAACTCAATCAACGGACAATATTAACTGCAACTGAAAATCCGTATTAATATGCTCTTAGTTTTTTGAATAACTGTTAGAATCAGTTAAAAATAAATTTGCTTGGAATTTTAAATGTTTATTTATTTAAAAATGACTGAACGGAATATTTCTTAAATAAACTACAGTCCGTTACTGTAATAATATTGTGAGTGTACATATAATTCATTTGTGAGCAGCGTTGCCGTTTTGATTACTTTTAACCAAAATTGGTTACTTTTTATCTCAATGTGTACTTGTGTACATTTTTTCAATTTTGGTAACTTTTCTTCAACTGAGAATAACCAATTTTTGTCTTACTTGTGTGTTGGACGATCAAGATTTGCGCATTTCCATCTTTAAAACCCCAAGACTTTTTTACCAGTTCACTCATACTTTTCAAAATTAAATCTTAGTTGCTTTTAGTTTCCCTTTCAAGTTAAGTGTTTCAATTTACGCTCAAATGAACAGCAAATTACAATTTTTATCAGCAACTTTTTCGATTTTCTTTATAAGTTGTTTTCTTGACGACATCTTGAGATTAAATTGCTCTAAAATTGCGGGCAGCCTACATCACATCTTTAAATTTTAGTGAATTTTGACCAGCAGTATGTGTAAAAAACTATAAAGCAAAACTTTATTGTGTGGCTGCTGGGTTAGTGCTACCATCACATTCTCCGGTTTTTTTTTGACACATATAACTGTGTATGTTATTGATGTACTCAACATTTACACTATTTACTTTATAAAAAGTTTGTATGCTATATGGGGATTTTTCTAAAAAAATGGCCATAGTGAAAAGAAGGAACGATTTTTTGAAATTATTAAAATTTAGGGTATTTTTCCAAGTTGTAAGGATTTTTGTGGGTACAATTTTTTGAGAACGTAGGGAAAAATATGGATTTTTCGGGCTGTGTAGGGAATTCAGAAAAAATATAACATCACTGAAACCTTATACTGTACATAGAGTTATAGTCTATTGATTCTTCAAAATTGTGAAAGCTCTAACGAATACCCTTTTGTAAATAGACAAAATGAGTGTTAGATTTCTTTGGGCGGTGCCATTTCCACAAGAAAACTTTAAAAAATTATAAGGCTATTGCACCCTCCAGACGACCACTAAAATTCTGTTAAAATTTTATAAAAATCGATCCAGAGCCTTATGTGTCTACATACATTCTTATATATATATATAATATTTTTTAACTTGAGTGCAATAAATATACTGGCCCATATTCATAGTCAAAAATAAAGTCGACTTTTCTTAAAGTATATTTTAAAACAATGGTGTTCACATGCATTTAAAACCGTATTTTATTTAAAGTCGACTTTATTTTTGACTATGAATATGGGCCACTGTTTTTAATACATAAATATTTCGGTTACTTTTTATAGCTTTTGGTTACTTTATTTTTCCATTTTGGTTACAAATTTTTTTTGGTCGTGGTAACGCTGTTTGTGAGTTCAAAAAAGCATTTCTAAATTCTACGTTTAAAAGAAATCAAACATAAATAATTTTTACTTTTTTTTGCTTAAGATTAATGCTTTATTCATTATTATTATTGAGATATGTTTCTTACTTGCTATTTTTGATCAATAATTTTTAAAAAAGGTACATAAAAAGTAAATAAAAAAACATTTACGGTTTATTTATTTGTTTTCCCCTTTGTTACGTTAGCTTTTTTCGAACTTAAGGTCCAATTAGACGTTACGAATTTATTTATTTTTGCGTCGTGGAGTCCAGTTTTTAATATTAAATATTTAAAAAAGTGCAGTGGAATATTAACCTTAGTTTATTCTTATGCTTTATCTTTATTTACATTTGTTAAAAAGGGATTGATCAAAAATAGCACGTAAGAAACACATCTCAATAATAATAATAAATAAATTTATTGGGATACTTTGAGTTGTTCTGCCATTATTGGGATACTTTGAGTTGTTCTGCCATTACAAAAACTCTTGAAGTGATTTTGTTTGTATTTTTAAAACCATCAAAATAACATTCAATAAATTGCCAAAATTTAATGCATGCGGGAGGATACTTTAAATAAAATAAATAAAAGCATTTAAAACATTCATATAGTATCTAAGGCCCTCAAAAAAGAGCTAAACTGGAAAGATATTCCGTCTAAATAAACTAAAAAAATTTCAAAAGAGCTGAAGTCCTTAGATCCAATAGTAAAAATGAAAGGTTTAATGAATGCGGATTGAGACGCTAACTTATAAACGTATTCATTAACTTCTTGTGTGCTGTTTCCAATAAACATAAACGCATCCTGAGAGTTTCTCATTGAGTATTTAATAAAGGTTTTTTTGCTCTCGCTTTTTGTTTCCTTTATTGTAGCATTGTCAAAAAGAAAAGGAAAAATTTAAGTAAGGTATAAATAAATTTTGAGTAGAGTAGAGTAAAAGAAAATTTTTTATTTTAATGAATCGTTCCGGCCAGTTAATAAGAACTCCTTTACGTTTTCTAAAAGCAACGCTGAAGTCTTTGTCAATCTGAAATTTATTTTGAAGTAAATACTAAAGCTTCTAAAAAGAGCAAACTAATTATTATATACATACTTACATATCGAAACACTTCGGCTAAAGAGGAAGCTTGGTTTAATTGGTTAATTTTAAAATTGCTGCAAGCTTGCCAAGTGCTGTCGAATTCGTCTGCATTTAAATTGTCGTATTTTAGGCTTCTAACACAATCCTCTGCATTGCTTTCAGAATATTTTAATTATACCAACTAAAGGCCGTTTTACACTATCCCACAAAGTCTTTAGTAATTTACGAAAATGCAACCCTGTCATGAAAAGTTGTTATTGTTTTTTGAAAATGTTAAAAGAATAATTAGATCAGTGAAGCATTTTTGAAAAATACGTAAGACTTTGTGGGATAGTATGTAACGGCCTTAAATTGCATCCAAATCAAATATGTACTTACATAATACGTTATATTTGGAACTGTCTGGAGTAGGTTCATCTGGAACTGTTTTTTTAGTTTTATTTTAATAATAATTTTAATATGTAATAAATTTTAAAGCACTTTTTAACAAACATTTTTCTATACACGCGCACAAACTTATTTCTTAAACACTGCACAATAACTGATTGCTTTGAAGGTATTTATTTTTTGTATTTAGTGTTTGGGCCTGTTCGGAAATGCATCACTGCGCTGCATCAGTGATTTAAAATGCTATATCATAAAATATAAATATATCAGTGAAGTAGATGTGGACCAACAAATTGTCAAATACTCCACAAAAAAAATAGTCACACAATAAAAAAAAATTAAATTATTTTTTATCGGCATTAAAAAAAGTTTGCTTATCTGATGCAGCGCAGTGATGCATTTCCGAACAGGCCCTTTGTTTTTATCCCGTTATAAAACAAGAAACTTATACGTTGAATTCAGCCAAGTAAAACAGAAATCTAGGTGCTAGTGTGTTGAATCAAAGTACTCGTTCATTGAATAAAACATATTCTTCATCTTTAAGTCGAAATTAACGTACATTTCATAAATTCAATAAACGGATTCGTTGAAACAATGTACACTTTTTTTAAAGTCTGTAAATTTGTTGCTATTATTTAAAAAAGAATGAACGAGTTCGTTTAAAACAACGTATTATACGTTAAATCAAAAAACTAGTTCATTGTTTATGTGTTTTATCCCGTTATAAAACAAGAAACCAATTCGTTGAATTCAGCGAAATAAAACAACAATATTAGTGCTAGTTTGTTGAATCAATGTACTCGTTCATTGAATAATTCTTCTTCTTCTTCTTCTTAAAGTCAAAATTAACGTACATTTCTTAAAATAAATAAACGGTTTCGTTGAAACAATGTACACTTTTCTGAATTCGTTTTTTGTAAATTCGTTCCTGTTTTTAACAAAAGAATGAACGTGTTCATTGAAATCAACGTATTATACATTAAATCAAAGAACTAGTTATTGTTTAATTCAACGAATAAACGAACATGAGTTCGTTGAATTTATGTACAACTGTTTTTCAGTGTAGATGAAAATATCAATTTGACAAAGTCGCTCAAAAAACGCCACCGGGTGGTTATAAATTATAACTTATAATGAAGGTTTAATTGTGAATACATATGTATATGTAGGTGTGTAATGATTTCATCAAATGCATATTTATGTTTATTATTTTATCTTATTATTTCTTAGGCTCTTTTCCAGTTTTTTGAATTACGTGATTTATTTGATGTTGTTTATGTTTTTATTAATATTTACCGATTGTTAAAATTTTAAAGACGTAAAGCCCTAATGACACCTACTTTTTTTCGTCTGAAATGTCAATTTTAAGACACAATTTTTTTATTTTTTTTTTTTGACAGATTGCACTTTTTTATCGATAACATGTATAACCATTTTGACATTTTGGATTTTTATGTATATAGTTGATCTCTTTGCTATTGATAACATTTTATATAACAGTATATTTGCTCTGTTCTTCAAAATAGTAGGTGTCAAAGAAGGAGGTGTCATTAGGGCTTTATTCACTGATTCGAAAAATTTAAAGTACAAATGAATACACAATTAATGAGTGCAATCAAAAATAATTAAAAATTATCGCATTACTTTTTAATTGTTTTGTAATTTGATTACTTGGTATTATGTATCAATTAGTAATCGGAAATTTTTCTTAAGGAATTACATAACATTACGATTGCTAATCGTAATCGAAATTTAAGAGCTGTGCAATCTTCGTAAAACTAAAAAATAAAATTTTTTCATTTTGTTTATTTTGGCCAAGAAAAGTGTTCTGTGAAACAATAGTGGACTTCTATGGTACAAAATTATTTTAAGTTCGACAGCTAGAAATTTGTAGCCAATAGGAATGCAGTTCGCGTGACATCATTTGCTAGCCCTGCGCAGGAGATTTTAATGTTGCTTTTGGAATGACGAAAACTTTATTTTTATCGTTATTACATACTTTGCGTATAAGTTAACGAACATAATATAAAATTGCTCATACATACTTACATACATACATACATATCTGCAATGAGAGCAATTTGCGCGACCATACAAAGTTTTTTTTTCTTTCATAAACAAATAACAATGTTGCAGCTTTTACCGTTGCTTATGCTGCTACAATAATAAACTTATGCCATTTTATTACAAAATTATTTTTAATTTTATATCGACTCAATAAGAAAGTGTTTTCAAATTTAAGGTTTAATAACAATTTTTTTTATAAATTTAAACAAAAAATTGTTTAATTGGCACCCAACGTTAAGCCCTCTAAGGCGCACCCAAGAATCCAAAGAATCGCCAGAGATTTAGGCAATAAACGCAAAAGACAAAAATGTTTGCAAATTTGTTATAATTTAAAGCTATTGAAAAAACTTTATACCTATTTAGCAATTTTAATAGTGTTTTTTTTTGTGTTCCAACTTTTTTCAGGTTTTTTTTAGGGATTATTACAATTTGCTTCACTTGAGTTTTTAAAATTGTGTACATACAGTTGCTTTTAATTTTTTCAAGTAGTAAAGATTAACTACTTTACGGTAACATTAATCATATAAGCACTCATACATGATTCAATACTGACTATAATAAACAATTATTCCATTTTATAATTTCAGATTTAGTAAACGATATCTAGATTACAATGGAGACACAAAATGTAAGTCATCGACAATAAGTAGACAAAATATTTCATAACCGTTGAGTAGTTTTAGCAACCCTAATTCCAAAGATACACAACTTCAAAGATTCCTAACAAGCAACCTCCTCTTCGACAGAAATTCTAACCATTTTCATTTAATACCTTTTACACTTTTACACCAAAAATAATTTATGATAATTTATAAAAGAAGATGAAAAGTATGATCATTTTTAAAAGTTAAAGAAGAAATAATTACACTTAACAATTTACAAATTTTTTCTTTTTAATTAACTTAAATTTAATTCTCTATTTTATAATAAAACCTACGAAAGTGTTGAATTTATAAGTTTTCTTAAAAACAATATGGCGCTCCATATGTCAAAAGTTATTGTTTACATTTTTTTGCAACGTAGCAAATATGCACTACTAATCTTGCTCATGGGTTTTTTAGTGCAAACGAAGTAAAATAGAGCAAATTGCATACACGTACATTTTGTTGTTGTGTTGTGCAAATGTGTGTATTTTTGCACGCATTTGCATCGTTTGCACACTTTGCACTACCCATCGTGATTTCCCTTATAATTTATAAAAGAAGATGAAAAGTATGATAATTTTTAAAAGTTAAAGAAGAAATAATTACACTACGCAGAAAAAGTCTGCGTACAAAACAAATTCATTAAAAATATTGCAAAAAAGTGAAGCAACGACAACTTTTCGAAATTCAAAATTTTTTTATTTATAAATATTTTTCAGGATTTTAAATAAAAATTCCTGCTTTTGATAAACTAAATGCAAAAATTAAAGTCTAATGCCCAATTTTCAGGATGGATATTAAAACACATTTATGTTTAAAATCGTTTTAAATACAAAATTCTCTTCTTCACTAAATACTTAACCCTACACTGCATGACTTTTTATATTTGATTAAAATAAATGTTTTTTAGGGGGAAATTACCGTCTGAGTTCAGAAAAAATATTGAAACAAAATTTAAAACACAAATTTAGAAGATATTGTGCAATTTTCATATGTATCGCCAGTGATATATTATGCAGTAAGGAAATGTATGACACAACAATGAAATGCAAATCTTCAATATAAATTTTTCTAGAAGAGATGTTATAATAGGTCGAATTTTAATAACCGATCGTGTTTTGCATGACCCCTAGCAAGCATTTAAGTGTTGTCATTGAAATGAATAAATTTTCTTATTTTTTTAAATTGATTTACATTCATTATATCCTGAATAAGCTTGTTACCTATGACTGGTGACCAATATTTTCTTGTAGTATTAGAGATATGAACAACAGATGTCAAAACACAAATTCCAATATACGGACTGATTTCCGTTTTATTTATCTTAAATGGATGTGCAGGATCTATTTGTGATGAATATAATATAGTATATTCGACAATACGTTCCAACAGTTCATTACTCCAAAGATATTTAAAAAATTCATGCGGAGTTTTAAGATTTAAGATACTTGTTGGCACAGTTGAATTTCCTTTGAAAGTGAGTTGATCGGATTTATTTGGAAAATCTATTTGTTTCCATAAAATTTTTGTATATTATTCTTTAAATATTTCGCCGCTATTTTTGGGTCAACAAATCAACTATTTGTACTAGGTATATTTGATATATTTTCACAAATTTGTTCGGTTTCATCACTCATTCAAATAAATTGTTATCTTATTTAAAAGGGGGCACAATTTTGGGATTGATGTCAAATTCACATTCAGATTCCAAGTCATCAAATGCATCTTTACTGTCATTCTATGCTTCTATAATGGGCTGAATTTAATTTTCATTTAGTGAGCCTTTATTCATTATTGTATAACTTTATTCGAGATATTTGATTTTTTGCTCTTGCATTGTTTGTCTAATCTTATGTCAAAGTTTTGTTTATGTTTACAAAAAGTCCATGTTTTGTGCTGCAATTATTGTACTTTATTAAAGATTTTGACAATTTTAAATGAAAATAAAAAAGATATTGACCATAATTTAATACAAATTGGCAAAATATTTATTTATTTCATCACGTTCAGCGGCATGCTTTGATTTTTGTTTAAAGTCTTTTTTGACGTAAACGGTGATATAATTTTCATTTTTGTTGTAATATTGTATTTGTTGCCGTAACGATGCCACCTGCTTATTCCACCATGACGATAACTTAATAACATACAAATTCGATACATACATATAAGCCTCTAACTACCCGTCTCCACTATCCATCAACTTTGTAAAGCTGAAGGTCCATACCATGAGTTTTCGCCCTCACGCAGTGCATTCTTTTCTTACTGGCAGCCCTGGGGCCAAATTATGGTATTCGATATCGATCGAAATTCCCTTTTAAATTGTATTGTAATTTTGGTCGATATCGAATGCCGTAATTTGGCGAATGGTAAAATGTATAATTAGGACTAATTTAGAAATTATAATCACTCAAAATTCATCACTATGAAGGTCATCGTGAGACAGATGAACTAAACTAACAAAGTTTTCGCGAATATCCCAAAAACGCTTCTTAATACCCTTTGTACACTTGCATACATTTCGGAGGAACTCATGTTGAAAATGTGAAATACGCGTTCACACTTGAAACATCTAACATTTATATAAAAAATTAAATATTATAATTAATTACCTTTTTTCTACAAGAAGGCCAACATTTTAAAAGATAACACTAAAATGTATTTAGAACTCATTTTGTTTAATAATATAAAAAAATATTAAGTAACATAAGGCTTGAAAAAAAGAAAAAAAAACTTGAGAAATGGTAACGCTGCTTTCAACGCAAATGCCATTCTGTCAGTTATGCCGCAATAAGAGTAGAATTTATTGCCACTTTACTTGTGATTACACTAAAATAATCGGGAGATGTAGAATGACTGAATTAAAAGTTAGTTTATTCACGCGGCCAAATAGTTCTTCCAGTGTTGACTCAAAAAATGTGTGAATAAACACGAGTGAAAGCTTAAAAAGACTAGTTTATGCTTTATTTTTCAAAGCTTATGATTGGGGTGCTTGAATTTTGTGTTATGCTACTATATTTATAAAAAAATTTATTCTTAACTAAATATTAGTATGTCTGATATAATGAAAGTTCACCAAACGAAAGAATATCTCCGAAGGACAGATTTTAATTCAAAAGATTATTTCAAATTGTGTATTTTTCGGAAAGAACACCTCAAATGTTAAATGTAGTAAATTCAATTATATGTATGTACATATGTTACAGTTTACCAAAGTGGTTTTACCTTATTTTAAAGAAAAAATTATAAATTTTGTAAAACAAGTTAATAACTATCAATGACGTTGCTACTAATTTTTTTTGGATCTACCCCAACTAGGTCGGTATGACTTCTGTACACAGTACTCGTTCCACGCCTCAAAACATAAAAAAGTACATAAAGATTTGTGGATTTATATTCTGTTTTATATATTAATATTTTTTAAAATAAGTTTAAAAAAATTAAAATTTTTTACATTTTTGCACTTGTTAATTAATTTTGTTAACGAATTATGTTCCTGTAGAAAAAAATGTAAAACTACAAACGGAGAACTCCGGCTAAATTCAATACCGGTGTTTAAAAGTGAAATTGTGGCAACTTCAGTAATTATTTTTGGCAGCTGATTTATAGCCTTTTCACACTTGTCAACATTTAACATCAATATGCGAAGATGTTACAATTTTTCCATAAGAAATACATTGGGCTTAAAATCAAAATTTTTAGACATCTTTACAAAATGTTCCTATCTCATTGTATTTCATTCTACATCTTCCGATTATTTTAGTGTAATCACTAGAAGTGGCAATAAATTCTATTATTATTGTGGCATCACTGACAAAATGGCATTTGGTTTGAAAGCAGCGTTACCATTTCTCAATATTTTTCATTTTTGCAAGCCTTATGTTACTTAATTTTTTTTTTTTATATTATTAAACAAAATGTGTTCTAAATACATTTTGGTGTTATGTTTTAAAATTTTTGCTCTAGCATAGCTAGTACTGAAAAGTAAAAGCTAGTGCCAGTACTAGTACTTAGTACTATGTTGTATAAACTACCTTTTTATTCACGCTGCCCAATGAGTTATACCTAGCATACATTTCTAAGGAACGCATGGAAGATGTGAAAAACGCGTTCACACTTGAAACATCTTACATTTACTATCAATAAAAAATGTCACCATTTTTGAAAAAAAACTTCATTTTTTTTAAATGAAAATGCTTAACCGAATACCGGTTTTTTTTTAAATTGCAACTATTCGGAATATTCGAAAATCGGTTATTGAAAAAGTCGAATAATCGATCTCCCTAGTATCCAATGACCAATTAATTGCTTTCCGAAAAGCAATTTCAGAAGCATTAAATTCTAAACAATGTTAAAAACTGTATTAAAATTTGGTCTTATTTATGGTTTTAATACTATAAATCAATCTTCCGAATTTTTGGAAGAAGTATCCATAATTTGCGGTAGGTCTCCTTCCTGAAAATTACGCTAATACGCTTAATAATCACCCCTATCGTGAATAACAAGTGGAATTTTTGTTCCCATGAAATTTTCATTCCCCTCGAAGGGAAAAAAGCAATCATGAATCTCATGTGAAAAATTTTTCACGCTATCAGTTCCAGTGAATGTAACAAAAAAGAAGAAAGATTAGGAAATATTAAAAATCAATGATATTTATGTTCAAAAATATTTACGTATATATTTTTAAGAAAAGTGAAAATAATAAAGCTAAATGATTAGTATTGGAGGGATAGGATGATTGCAACGTTAATTTTTTACACTTTTTAAATTTTATGTAGTAAAATATTTCCCAAAATTCTGCCACCACGTCTTTCGAAAGCTTTACAAATCCGCCGGCAATCAACCTCTTGTTTTGCATTTTGTTGACCAATATATCGGTTGGTGCCTTATTAACGGAAATAAACCTTAATATTCGATTTATAGAAGAAACTACTTACATACATGTTCTGTTCCCTAGCAAAAATAAAGTGAGAAAATCTAAGGGAAATGTGAACAAATTACGAGGGAAAACACTTTTCACGATAAGGGGAATATTTTCACGTGAACATTTTTTCACGTTATTATTCCCTTTTGAATGACCTTTTTTTCATGGGAGTTTTTCATGATCGCAAATATGTGAAAAGGGGAAAAATTACGAGGGAAAAATTATTCACGATAGGGGTGATTATTTCTGATAGAAATCATGATAATTTATTTAAGTTAAGCAACAAATTGTAATATTGTGACGTCAGTTTATTTAAAGATTGGCTTATAATTTATAGACCCCATTAAAAACCACTCTTTAAATATTCTAACTCTCGGTAAAGGGTATCAAAGGTTCGGCACATCCAAATGTAGCACTTTTACTTGTTTTGTAATACATTGTTTTGAAAAAATTTACCGTTAGAAATGTGAAATTTGCTCAAAAAAGTGTTGTTGGCCAACTCCAGCAAGTGCATGAAAGGTTAATAATTTACCCAACCGCCATTAAATTTTTTAGTGCAGTAAAATACAGATTTTTTGTATTTTTTTTTTAGTCTGCTACATCCACTAAGAAAAAAATTAAGAAAATAAAGACGTTGGCCCAAGCTGAGGAACAACACTTATTACTCATTTCCAAGAGTTCGGTAACAACAACAAAAATCAATAAAGAGAATATTCAATCGAAAGGCATGTTAGAAATCTCCAGCAGCAAATCAGAAGAGCAAACGATGAAAACAAATTCAGTCAAGAAGGAAATTTTAAAAGCAGAGCCAGTAAACGGCTCTAAACTGATACAAGTAGAACAACTAGAAGACATAAAACAAAATGAAGAACATAAAAATGAAAACGTTGGTAGAAAGAAAACCAAATCGAAGAAGAATAAAAAGGGAGAGACGGATAAACAAAATATTTCAGTGGTAAGTGAAGCATTCAATTAGAATGTACATACATACATACATACATACATATGTATGCATATCTTAACTTTTATTATCTTTATAAACGATTTTTATTTTCAGAAATCGAGTTTTAGTAAATTTGATGCTTTACAAAAGCGGAATCTAATACATGTACGTTCAATTGATGCTAGCAGAGCACAAGAAAAATTCAGTGTAAGATTTCATAACTATCATTCATTAATTCATCCATTTCTTAGTATTTGGAAGGCAAACTAAACAAACAAACCCCGTTATTTTAATGAGAATCTAATCAATTCCGTTAAGAAGTTCAGCACTTTTCGCCGTTGCTTAGATTATGACACCAAAAAAAATCAGAAATATTCAATATAGAAAAGTTATTAGATCAAATCAAATGTTGCAAATGCGTTTCGTTAAGACTTGGGCGTGGTTAATTTATATTTTGATTAAATACAATTCAATTACCAATTACGTGTAAATGGTAAATCAAAAGGGTATCTACACGTGAAAAATTATTGAGAACTTCTGGAAATTTATACACCGTAAAGTTGACTTACTTTTCTGCCAATTATACTGTGCAACAAGAAAAATTAAAAGGATTAAAACTAGAAATTATAGATGTGTTTTAGTCCCCTCACTACAAAAATAGTCGAAATTTAAAATTCGATGGATACATGTTATTTAGATTTGGGGTTTTGTAAGAGGTCGTACCACCGATTTTCTCATAAAATGTGGAAGGGTTTGTATAATTTTACTTCAAGAAACGCTAAATTACTTGAAATAAAATTGTCTTTAAGTCGTAAAAAAAGCAAGTTTTAGTTTTTTTTTCAAAATTGGTCATTACGAGTTGCTGATTACAATACGTAATTGGATTTTTAGTTGGTGAAATATACATAGTTACAATTACATGTTATTGATATTTGCCACTAGCCCATTATAAGTTGTGTAATTGGTAATTGAAAATTTTTTACCAACGCCCAAGTCTGGTTAAGATTGAAAATCTTCACATAAAATGCAAAAGGGCGCAACAAAACTTTTTATTTTTTTATAGGAGATGCAAAATACTTTACAAAATTAATAACAACAAGGTGTACTTGGCGTATGAATTTCTTTAAAAAAGTCGGCATTTTTTGTAATTTTTTTTGTTGTTACTCCCTTTTGCATTTTAGGTGACGATATGTTAGTTCGTATTAGATTGGCCGGCCCATAAACAAGCTCCATTTCAACGTATGTATCTTAATATATAAAAATAAAAAGGAAATATATCTGTCAAATATCAAAGTTCTTAAATTGAAACATGTTGCTGCACAACAATTGCCAAATCATAGCATTTCAAGAGCAATGTGTTAGTTCTTGGAAAGTTTTTCATAGAATTATTTAGGAAAGTTTTCCTTTTAAATGTAGGAACCAGTGTTCGAAAATAAACAGTACATTATTAAGCGTTCGGCTCACACACCGAAGAACGATATCTTATTTTTTAGCGATTGTGTAGACGAACACAACATACAATAACGTTCGTAACTATTTTTAATAAAGAGCCGAACATTATATATTGTTCTGTTCTTCGTTAAAAAACAGAACAATTGTAGTGATGCTGAAGACAAACATTATATTTTAATGTTCTATAATGTTTCTTTTTTACATTGATAAAGAAATAAACAAACAAAAACTTTAAGCAACGATCGCACCACGCACAGCTTGTGTGAGTATTGTTTATATGTTTTGTTTGTGTAAAATTATTTTGCTGGCTTTTTGTTTTTTTTTCGTTTGTGTATTTTTTAGTAAAAAATTTTTGGTTTTTTATACCAGGCAAAAGCTACGAACATTAATGAGCCGAACCGAACACAATGAAGTTTGTGTTAACAAAAACCGAACGGAATTAAATATTCTTATATTTTACCAAAACGAACACTAAGGAGCGATATTTAGTGTTTATTTTCGAACACTGGTAGGAACACAATTGCACCGTATGAACGTAGAAGCGTACGACGTAGATGCGTTATATAAGATATAAGAAAAAAGTTTGAAACCAACCGTTTCATTTACCAAAAATAAGACGAAATATCACTATGTTTTTGCAGCGGTTAAATATGAACATTCCAAAAAATAAAAATGTTGAGTTACTACACTATTGTTGAACAAGTGCGAAATTGTAATATAAAATTCTGTGGCATTTTGGCAAAACATCTTAAGTCAAATTTTAAAAAGTTAAAAAAATGTTGTTAATCATACGAATTTTCATTAAAAAGACATTTTTGGTTCGTTTTTAAAATTTTTTTATTATAAACGAAATTTTTCATCTATTTTGGCTTATTTTATTATTTGATAAAAAACTTTTTTCACCAAGTTTTTATTAAAAACTTTTTTGCTATCTTATCTCACTTAAGATATGTTGTCAAAATGCTAGAGAATTATTTTTGTGGTTTCAAATTGAATATTTAAAAAGATTATAAAAGAATAAATAAAAAATTTAACGAATTTTGAGTTTTCTAATAAATTTTTTTATATAAAACAAAAAACGCATACGACGGTCTTGAGTGTGTTTGAGAAAAGCTTACGGCCTTACGTTCTTGCGACACAATTGCGTTTCTAGGATTATGGGTAATTTTATTTTTATTTTATATAATAATATCCATGACATATTTATATTTATATAAATTAATGAAACCCTATATTTTAAAATAAAAACATAGCGAAACCAGCAACATAAGAAACTTGTAAGTATTTATATGATTATTTTTACTAAAAGGTATTTTATTAAGCACTTTCTAGTCTAAAATTCAAATTTGTGAATCATTGAAATTTTTAATTAGTTCGCAAAGCCTATCGATGCCATTATGTATGGAATATACCACGGTGCAAATATCCGCTGTGGCGTTGCTGGGCGGCACGTATTTAAAATGTTAATCCGGATGAATTTGACAGATGTCATAGGCTATGTTAGCTTTAAGGACCGCTCTGGTTTGTGGCTTATTTGACCTAGGGCTTAAGAAAGCTTAACAAGAACAAGTCTAACATAATCAAATCTCAAGATATAGGTGTATTAGTGATGTAACGAATATATACATACGTTCATAAACTTCGATGTTTTGATTTACGTTACATCGTCGTCAAAACTAAAAAACATCGACATTTAATATTTTCATTGATTTAATATTTTGTATATTTTACCGGCTTTTTATAAATACCCAAATAAATTCCCAAAAAACAAATTCTTTAATATTATTTTTGCAAATTGTATATAAATAATGTGAATTTTTTAAATGTAAATGTGGGTTTTATTTTGCCAAAATTTTTGTTTGTTTATTTTTTTAAAAAATTACTACGAATTTAACAATGAAAAATATTTTGCCGTTAAGTTAGCTTAAATACCTGACGTTAAGATAGAACAAAGCAGTAAACGTTATTGTTAAAAAAGTTACTGATTTAAATTTACGTTAACTTTGCTGTTAAATATTTTTAACAATTTAAATTATGTTAAAATTGAATAGAGAATCGCACTACAGGCCATTAAGAATTTGCTTTATTTGTAGACTTACGGCCATTTTCACCAAGTTCGGTTATAATTAACTATCGGTTGTAGCTGTCAAAACATATTGGTAACCGGAACTTTAATTGAAAGTTAGTTTTAACCGAACTTGGTGAAAATGGCCGTTAATCTACTTCAGTGAACACTTGGGCCGCACATAAGACCCTCTGGTTGCGGTGCTTACGGCTTTTATATAATAAGAATGTTAGTATTAAAATTAAAAAAATGTTCAGTAGTGGCATTTAGGTGCGAACTTGATAATTTCATATTCAGTAATCGGAATGTCATCATTATGTTAAATACATTTAGTAGCGTGTTAGTTTTTTTTTTCTAATTTTTGTTATGGACGAGAATAGAAGATTTTTTTAATTAAATTTGAAATATCGTGTGGCGCTTAATTTCAAATTGGATATTGGCTCAGATATTTGTATTCGCATTCATATTCGCGAATAGTAAAAATTGACATTCGTAACATCACTAATACATAAGTATTTGTATAGATATAATAAAATTAAAAATTTAAATTTAATTCGGAATCCCATCTGTAATGTATATTAAATGTGCATGAACTTTAAATCATTCTTTCGAATAAATTTCACTTGACACATCTTAAACATTTACATATAACAAAAAACTTAAAATTTGTTTGGTTTATGTGTTGAACAGAAAATTAATATTTCTTTTTTTAAATTTTAATAGAACCCGCAAGGTGAAGTGCAAAAAAACTGTCGTCTTTGTGATAAGGTAGTCTACAAAATGGAGGAAGTTAAAGCCGAAAAAAATATTTACCATAAAAATTGTTTCCGCTGCAATGAATGTAATAAACAATTAAAGTGAGTTTCAACAAACACATATAGAAATATAATAATTCTTGTATATGATAGCCCGTTTACACTGCAACGAAATGTAGTACTTACGAAATTTCGAGAAAAATCTAGTTGACTAGATTTCCCATACAAAACAAAAATTACTTCGTGACCAGATTTTGACGAAATCTACTTAAAATCTAGTAGTACTGAGGAACGCAACCAGGCTTTGTTCCATAAAGTAATAAAAATTACTTGCCTGTACAAGAAAAAAAAATTCAATTTTAAGAAGGAAAACAAAAATTGAACAACACAAAAATGTCCGCTTATTAAGACTGTTAAAAAATTCAATAAATTTAAAGAAAATTGTAAAACAAAATGAACCAGATAAAAAATAATGATAAAATAAATGAATAGAATCTGGGAATTTATTTCTCATGGTGAGTAACATTTATTATATAAATTTTCATATTAGAGTCTAAACACAATGTAACGATAATTTGCTGCGGTGCGATTTTTCATACGATTTTGAAGTAAAAAACCGCAGTGCGGAACGAAATAAAATCTATTTTATTTTCATTGCGGACTTTCTTTCTCTGCTATCAAAGCCAATTTAATTCGCCTTGCCTCTCAATTTTTGATACTCGTTCTCTTTCTGTAGTTTTTGAATAATTGGCTATGTTCACAACATTATTGAAAACAAACAACATGATAAAAATGTATGCACAAATAAATTATTAAAAATTTAAACAAAAAATTACAACTATTTCTGTCGCCGTCTTCCGTTGTATTATGTTTATTTTTCTCTCCCGCAACGAGAAATCGCACCGCACCGCAAACATTGTGCTTAGACTCTTATTCGAATGTGTATTCTAAGTCAAATTACAATCCTCAAAACTTTTATACTTTAATAGTCTTCAATATTTTCCAGGATTATTTTCTAAATAATAAATGTTACTCACAATAAGAAATAAATTCCCAGATTCTATTTGTTAAAATAATTAAGTTAAATACATAAAATTTACAATAGGCTCTATCCAGAATGCTGACAAAAGCCAAAGCGGGCCAGCAAATGCATAACATTCTGCTGGTATCTAATAGTTGTATACATTTTCTTAACAATTTACTTCATTGCTAGCCAAAGGATAGCTAAAGTAAGCCTCGTAATATATACAAACAAAAATTCTGATAGTGCATACAAAATATTCCTGGAAAATATTGAAGAATAAGACTATTAAAGCTTTGAGGATTGTAATTTGACTTAGAATACACATTCGAATAATATGAACATTTTTAAAATAAATGAAGTTGATTATAAATAAATTTTAAAATGCATTACTATTACATAGATAAGTATGTGTTATACAGTTAATTTGCAGTCAGCTGTTTTTGTTACGAAAACAAAGTTTCGCTTATGGAGCAATTCCATATGAAAGCGATCACCTTTTGGACGACCCCTCTCCGATTTTAAAATAAATAGTCTCAATCGATTGCCCAGCAAAAAATAATGTACCTACATTTTTTTTTTTTTTATAGTGACTGGTTTAGTGGTGGTGTACACCACTGTCATGTGACAAAATTGAAGAATTCTTCATAAGGGACCTCATTGAAAGTTGTTTAAAAAAAAACTACTAAAGCGATCGCAACGAGTGATAGCTCGTTGGAAAGGTATTGAATCAGGCTTTAATTGAAAAATAAAATTTTCCTAATTTTTCTTAGATATTTTCCTTTAAATATTCCCATGAAAATTAAATTTTCCGATTTTCCACAGAAGCTCCTAAAATTTCCGGCTAATTTTTTTTTTTTGGATTCCTCATAATTTTTGCTTTAAGAATCAGCAATAAAAAAATGGGCCCCGACTCCTTGTTTGGACAGGAGAAGAGCATTTAAGAGACCACCTTGTTAAAAATACATTTTAAAAATTATTTTACAGTTAAAAATACATTTATGAAGAAAAAATCTTTCTTATTTTGCTGCTTATACTTAATTACAATATTTATTAAAAATGTAATGGCACACCAAACCCGACTGAGGCTACAGGTCATAAAATGTTTTGTAAATTTTTTAAATTACCAGGTAATAAATATTTCGCCTAAAATGACACGTGCAGAAACATGTCATAAAACACGGATTTTCCATAAATATGGCGAAATATTTATTACCTGGTAATTTAAAAAATTTGCAAAACATTTTATGACCTGTGGTCGGCTTATTGGCAGTAACCAATTAAGTCCCTCCTTAAAAAACATTTTATGACCAGTAGTTCACGCAAATTTTCCTATTAAAGAAAAGCAAATATAGCTTATTTTTTTAACCTTTTTTTTACCAAAAAATAAATATATGTAAATACTTCACACACTCTGAGTCAAATTTCAGTTGAATACTAAACGTGAAAGTGTTAAAGTGTTTTTTTTTGTAAAGTAAAGAGTGAAGCTGTAAAGACAATTTAAAGTAAAATGAATAAATTTTGCTGCAATCCGTTTAACAAGAGTGGACATCGTTCGAAAAAGATAAAAGTATTAAAATTAACTGGTGTTTCGAAGCGATACATGAATGAATTAAATATACAATACGGTGAAGAAGCAGAATTCATTTGCCCCAAGTGTAAAATCGATTTGTCTCAACAAGCAAATGCATTGAAGCAAATGCAGCCACAATCCGAGAGTGAATGACAAGTGAATAAAATGTTTCATCTGATAGTGAGGCAGACATTCCGATGGTCAATATGTCTTTGAGTCCTTTGAATGAGGCTATTACCACTTTAGGTGAAACGCCTATTAGAAAAAGAAAGTTGCGAAGTGAAACATACAGGAAAGAGAAAAAAGGCAAGGTTATGAGTGCAATCGCGACAATATTTGATGAAGGCTCTGATAACGAATGCAGTCAAGCAGATGACGTTGATGACGGCAAACAAATGATTGAGCAGTTGAAAAGAAAATTCAATTTAGCGACCACTTTTCCGGAGAAATATCTCATTTTATCTGAACTGAAGGCGCACCATTTCATATCCGAGATGCAATCGAAATTTCTAAAGGAAAGTAAGGAGAAATTGTGATAAGCGACTTTGCTGAGAATTACACTTTTCTCGTTCAGGATGAAATTCAGGCTTATCACTGGGCAAACGACCAGTGCACGGTGCATCCTTTTTGCATTTTGCGTAAGCCTTGTTGTTGTCGGGGAGAGTTTAACTCATAATTATGTGTCCGTTTATTTATTTCAAATGAAACTGTTTGAATTCTTAAGATCAAAATTCGATGCAATGTTTTTCTCAGACGGCGCGGCTTCTCAGTACAAGAATAAAAAAAATTCTTACAATCTTTGCATAATTGAAGAAGAACAAAACTGCAAGGTCGAGTGACACTTTTTCGCGACGTCCCACGGTAAGGGCCCATGCGATGCGTTAGGGGGAACCCTAAAACGCATGGCGACTAAGGCAAGTTTGCATATACTGACCAGATCTTAAATGTACAGCATTTGTTTTCGTGGATTCAAAGCAAGGAAATTGCCATTAACACAGTTTTATGCACTCAAAAAGAACACGATGCCATGGAGCGACGA
The DNA here is from genome assembly GCA_949318255.1 of Pollenia labialis. Taxonomy (NCBI): domain Eukaryota; kingdom Metazoa; phylum Arthropoda; class Insecta; order Diptera; family Polleniidae; genus Pollenia; species Pollenia labialis. Next base: position 59,303,021 of record OX439140.1, read on the forward strand.
ATTCAAAACAGATATAATAATGTCAAAACTATAACTGGAACGCAAAAGTTTCATTGCTTCATACCAAATATTTCTGATATGTCAATTAATGTAAAGCGGTACTCTTCGTCTGCCGACGTGCTAAATTTAAAGTTACTTTAATTTTATAATGATGCCAAGACAATTGAAATTTTTAATAAATATTGTAATTAAGTATAAGCAGCAAAATAAGAAAGATTTTTTCTTCATAAATGTATTTTTAACTGTAAAATAATTTTTAAAATGTAATTTTAACAAGGTGGTCTCTTAAATGCTCTTCTCCTGTCCAAACAAGGAGTCGGGGCCCATTTTTTTATTGCTGATTCTTAAAGCAAAAATTATGAGGAATCCAAAAAAAAAAAAATTTGCCGGAAAATTTAGGAGCTTCTGTGGAAAATCGGAAAATTTAATTTTCATGGGAAAATTAAAAGATAAATTTCTAAGAAAAATTAGGAAAATTTTATTTTTCAATTAAAGCCTGATTCAATACCTTTCCAACGAGCTATCACTCGTTGCGATCGCTTTAGTAGTTTTTTTTTAAAACAACTTTCAATGAGGTCCCTTATGAAGAATTCTTCAATTTTGTCACATGACAGTGGTGTACACCACCACTAAACCAGTCACTATAAAAAAAAAAAAAATATGTAGGTACATTATTTTTTGCTGGGCAATCGATTGAGACTATTTATTTTAAAATCGGAGAGGGGTCGTCCAAAAATTTGCCAATTTTGATCGTTTTCATATGGAATTGCTCTATGTATAAAAAGGGCAATGAAACGCACTAGATTTTAAGGAAAATTTCAAAAGAAATCACTAGATTTCATTGTCATGTAAACGGGATATAAAGAGATTGTTGTTTTATTTTTGTCTTAATTTCAGGTTGGATAGTTACCAAAGCCATGAAGGCGTTCTGTATTGTACTGTACATTTTAAGCTATTGTTTGCTCCAAAATCAGTGGAGGATAATGAAACGGTTCAAGTTCGTAAGCCCGAATTAATTATACGAGAAAATCAACCAACCGAATTACCACCAGATGTTGTAAGAGGTATAAATATATTTAGAATTAATCAAAGTTGTTCTTATTCGACCTTTCGAAATTTAAATAAATAAAAATTAATCAAGCTCGAGGCCAGTGTTTTTTTGTAAATAAAAATTCCTTTTTATTTACAAAAAAACACTGGCCTCAAGCTTGATTAATTTTTATTTATTTATATTTAGAATTATTACAAACACATCAGAGTTAAAAACTGAAAATTAAATAACACTGTTCCAAAAGGGATTTTTTTAGGAAATTAAATTGTTTTAATTCCCGGGAATTTAGTTTTAGTAAAAATATAGATAGTAACCAAAAAAAAATTACTTAATTTCTCTAAAATATTAAGATAAAGTACTTAATCGCTATTTTTTTTAAGATTTGCAATTAATTTTAATTTATTACAAAAATATATGTGACGGATTCACAAGGTGTGCTATCAGGTCATATCGTCATAATGTCCTTAATTATATTTTACAATTGTTTTCGTCATAACTGTAAAGTAGAAATCTAAATTAAAAGTGGCTGCCCACAGCAGTCATACATCTTTTTTGTAATTATTTTAAGACATATGACTTGACAACTTTATGACTACCTTGTGAATTGTACTGTTTTATGCACAACTCTTAAAACAGTACGCAAATGTACTGTTTTTCACTTTGTACAGTTTTTTGTACTGTTTTTTTTTGTTCAAGGTTCAAAAAACCAAGATATAAAGAAAAACCCTGCTAAAGTCATACATATTTTTATAATATCCTAATATTTATGTGTGTGGTCAAAATTGCTATAAATAGGAATATGTTTTAAGGAAATCGTACTAACACAAACAATGAGTTGATTGTTTTAAGTTTAGTTAGGCTTTTCTCCCTTCTTATATGGCTTACAGCAATGTTATAGGTTTCCTGGCCAAATGCTTCGTTTTTCTGCTTTTTAAACGCAAATGGAGTAATTTCGTATATTTATGAAATGCATTTGACGTTACAAAATTAAAGTGTACTTCTTTATATAATTGTTGTTGCATATTCAATAAAAAGTTAAAAATATTTACCCCCAATTTCACCAAGTTCATTTAAACCTTACTGTTACTTTAACTTCCAGTTAACAATATGTTTTGACAGCTATAACTGATAGTAAATTAAAACTGAACTTGGTGAAATTAGGGGTTAATAATTTAAATAAATAATTATATTTTCGTCAAAAAAAATGTACTGGTTTTTCTTGATTGTACTGTTTTTTGAATTTAATGTACTGTTTTTCCGAATTTAAAATCTGTCTACCCTATATTTTAAATAGCCTTATGAAAATAGCATATCTGGTACAAAGTTCATCAAATTATATTGAAAATTGCGCGCAAGGTGTCATAGACAGAAAACCACACAGCCGAACATCGTTAGATCGGTTCAAAAAGTGATTATGAGTCGATCGGTAGACTAAAAGTTGGGCCAAGGACCAATATTTACACACATCGGCACAAACGCATAATACCTCTAAAAATTGTGATGTTGGTATAGGCTTCCCAGACGGCCTTGATGTTTCTTGATTTATAAGAATGCCTGTTAAAGCTGCATGTACACGACATGTTTTTACATCTGAATTGTCAAATTACCCACTGCAAAATACAGACATGTCGTGTGTTACTTTTACAACATTGATTCTGTAAAAGTTAAATGCAAAGTCATAGGACAAAATTTTAGTTACAGCGTACTCTATTTTCTTCTGACAAACCATCTGACATCATCTGCGCCAAAAATCTAGGCCGGTAAACCAGATGCGGCGGTTTACTATTAACGGAATCATAAGTGATTGCCACCACTTAAGCTGTGATATATGAAAAGCTTACATAAATATGTATGTGTTTTTAAATATTAAAATTATGTAAATTTTCATATTATTCGAATGTGTATTCTAAGTCAAATTACAATTTTTAAAATAATAATAATAGTCATATTCCTTCAATATTTTCCAGGAATATTTTCGTTTGTATATTTCTGTTACGAGGCTTACTTTAGCTGTCCTTTGGCTAGCAATGTAGTAAATTGTACAGAAAATTTATACAACTATTAGATACAGAAACAAAGTGTGTAAATATATTTGCCAAGCCATTTGTATGGTTTGTTTTGCTCTTTAGGTGTGCGTGTTTTTAATTTTCAAGAATTCTTTAAAAAATCAAGTTTTTTTTTAGTGATTGTCAAGACATTTACCCACAGTGGGTATAACAATGTCATAAAACAGTTGATTCCGTATGGAAACTTTTATAGGTCAACTTCAAATTCAGGATTTCAATAGTATTTTTTTTATCGGTACATACATTGGTTAAATAGGACTTTTTTAAATAGGACTTTTTTAACGTCGGTGTTGGTTTACGGCCCTATGCTCCTTAGGGCTAATACATCAATGCAAGTTTAACTCCCTTATTAGTTTAAAATGTGTTTAAACCACCAAATCTATAAATCAGTTAATATATAAACCATCACTAAACGCATGAAGTTGGACGTTTAAACTACGATTACAAACTATATGAATTTGACAACATTTATCGTAGTGCTGCCACATTATATTTTCTTAAACTTCATATTATAAATTCCATTACATAATAATGACAAATCGATACAACATAAGGGTAAAAAATATCTGAGACTAAATTGCGGCATATGATATCGATCGAAATTTCCGTTTAAATTGAATTCTAATTTTGATCGATATGGAATACCGTTATTTGGCCCCAGCTTTTTTTGTAAAGTTTATTAAACATGAAGTACATAGTGATATTTTTACTAGACTTTTACGGAGGTTGACTTGTTTAAAGAAATATTTCAATAAAAAAATGTCTGTGTGCTAAAAGTTATTTTTGCATGCATAAAATTAACAAATATATTTTTGTTTTTATTAATAATTAATTTGCAAACGAAGTAAAGTTAAGGCTTAACAATATTTATTTATTTATTCAGCTTCCGATAAGCCAGATTTAGGGCTGGAAGAATTGCAGCAATTGAATGTACGATCAAGATTTCAAGTTTTTGAGCAAGGAAAACCAAATACCGCTGACGACCAGCAAGAAAATATTCAAAAATGCAATACCAACGTAGTTAGGCGTAGTGCATCTATAATGTCAAAAGTAGCGAAATTGCAGCAGTTGGGATCTAGTGTAAATAGCCAGCAAGGCTCAAGTGCACCATCAGACAATGAAGATGATTATGACAATGAGACCGACTTTGACTCTACATCTGAAAATGCTAATGGCGACTTAATATGCCAAAAAAAATTTAAACAACAGCGAGAACTGCCAGTTGGTATCGGAGAAGCTATGAATGACATCCGAACTCTTTTTGAAAAAGGACATGGAATTAAGAAGGAAGAACGACGTGAAGAGCGTAAACAAGAGATTCAAAACATCAGATCGCGCTTATTCATGGGCAAGCAGGCACGTATTAAGGAAATGTACCAACAGGCAGTCGCAGAATCTGAACACGGTAAGTACTTTAAACACAATTTATTTTGCGTATTTATTTTATTTTGATATTTGTTTTTGAGGGGAAGTTTTCTCCTAAAAATATATTTTGAAATTGTATTAAAATTCATAAATTTTAGGCATGTAGCGATAAGCCATTTTGCCGGTACAATAACGATACTCGAAATGAAATATCGGCGATACCGAATTTTAGATAAACAACTAACAAAACTCAAGTAACGTGATTTATTTATAAGCCAAAAACAGCTTTAGATATAATTAATATTAAAAATTTTTATTAATTAGATTTAAAAAAACGAATTGAATTCGAGTTCAAGTTAAAATTAACAAAAAAAAAAATTTGTTTTTATAAAAAAAAACAGTGTAAGAAATTAAAAATATTTTAAATTGATATTAATAAGATTTTGGTTAAAAAAGCAAAGTATTCTCACCTTTTTCAGAGATAGACGATTTCGCAAATCCGTTTGAACCAGACCTGTAGTGAAAAATAGTTGCTCGGATGCGGCATGGCTAATTTGAAAACTTTAGTATTTCTGCACCATTTTCCTTACGATTAGGTATAACATGTCTATTGGAAATATTAGGAAATCTAAGGCATCTCCTAATTTTTCTTTTATGAAAATAAATAAGAATTAGCAAAATATATATGAAATGTATTTTGAAGAAAAGTCTCATAAATGCAAATGTATTACCGACCTCCATTATTTGTTTGCCCTAAACATTTTCTCAAAACATTCAACCCTTAGGAGGCTTTCATTCAAATATGGCGGTTTAATGAAATTCTCAGTTTGGGCGATGCAGCGCCTAGGATGTCCCAAGATGGGTCAAATGCATGACATATCCCTCTTATTTTTTATCCCGAACATTTGCTTCTAACAAACCTACCTGAAATCTCTATTCTTTAAAGGGACTCCAATACCAAATTTTTAATACAGACTAGAAATATATTGTAGAATACCTAGCAGGGGTGAAATTCAAGACCGACCTCCATTAGCTTTTCGTCAATTGATGTTGCCGGTAAGTTGAATTACGGATAATGAAGGACCCACTCTTATATAAAAAGATGGGCAACTAAAAATCATCGTATAAGCGCAAATGATTTTTGAAAGTTGCTTCAAATGGGAATTAAAAAAAATGACGTCCTAAAAGCTCTCGTGTGAATTGCGTCAAAACTATTTTCTTATACCATGTTCACACGGACAGCAATATTCGTGTTTCGCTCTCTTATTCCTGTTTCGCGCCCCAAACATGATTGAAACGACTTGTTTTCCCATACAAAATTTTATGAGCGAAACAGGTCGTTTCATTTTGAAACAGGCTGCGAAACAGGAAAAATGTACTTTCATCTCCAATTTTGACAACAGTTATCGTTAGTTTATCTGAACTAGCTCTCAAAAAATATCAAAACAAAGAAAAAAACAAAATAAAAATTGATTTTAAATAAAATAAAGTGATAATTATAATACCTAAATATTTATAAAAGTATTAAATATTATATTCTTAAGTTTTATTTACGTTTTTATCTATTTAAAAAAAATCACACTAACAACACAAAAAAAATGTCAAAATTAAACAGGAATAAATCGTATGAACAGCATGTTTGGCAATATAGTTTCAGAGAGCGAAACCAGTGGTTTCTATCGTCGTATGAACATAGCATTACAGTTTATACGAAACAAACCTTTAGAACACGAATTCAACACTGTGTCGGTTTGTCATGCAACAAATTATGTGCTCAAGAAATACATTAAGAAGTTTTGTCGTATCGACGTAAAAAATCGACGACACTTATATAGAGGAAAACCTTAAAGGCTGAGTTAGCTGTACGTTAATGTCACGTAACGACGTTACAACTACGGTACATTAAATTTCGGTAAGCTTTTGAATTGCTTTCATATACACAGAAATGAACAGCTGATTCATACATTTCAGAAAATGTACAGCAACGTTCGCGTAACTAAGCCGAGGAAAAAAACTCTTGCTTTTACTTCTGATGCATTAAGTCGTGGCCAAACTTACTCAAAAAACGAAACCCTGAACGCCGACATATCGGTATCGGGATCATTAACATTCCCAATTAATTTATTACAAAAAAAAATCCAAGATAAAGTATTATACCTTTAACGAGTATAAGGCATTAATCGCATATTTTCGATATATGTAGCCAGGGCTGCCAGATAAATTTGTGAGGAAACCGTCAATTTCCTGAGAAAAAATAAAAAAATCGTCCCTTACGTTTAGAAAAATCATCAAAAAAATCGGACAACTTAAAATTTAGTTTTTTTTTTTTAACAATTTTTGTTTGATTTTGATAAAACAAAAACATAATTACTTCATACCCAGCTAGCATTTTCAATCGTGTAAGAGATACTGTGAGTCTTTGATCGTCGATGACCACACATTTTAATAGTAGGGAAACTAACATGACGGAGAGTTTCCCATAGCACAGCGAAAGACGCTTCTTCAATCGTTGTGGGAATCGTTTAAAAAGTAGGTAAAGATTATCCAACTAGTTTTCGTTTAAGTGTGCTAAATTCTCATTGCATACTTTTGATAAACTGAAATTAATTGTTGATGGGATAAGCAAATCCTTTGCGCATTTCAATGGTTGCTTAGTACGCCAGATCGTCAGAAATTTAAATATTTTAGAAAAACTAAAGATGTTGTGAAAAAAACTGTTAAGCGAATAATAATTTTAAACGCCAGTTTTACTTGTAATAATATTAAAGCTTACAAAGAAACCCCTTTATTCAATAACGTCGCCAATTTACCTCAACGTAATATTAATGTTCCAAAAAACCAGGGCTGTGGAGTCGTCCGAAAAAAGTACTAACTCCGACTCCGGCTCCAAATGCTGAAAATTTTTAAGTGCGACTCCGACTCTTACTATAATCTTGATGCTAAATGTATATGAGACTCAGTGATGTTAACTTTTATTTTTTCATTACCGTACGGCCTTCTAAAAATTAGAGTTTTTGAGAAGCAATTACCGTACGCAAACATTAATGTGCTGTTTCCAAATGACAGGCGATTGATTATGTAGCAAAATTTATCAGGGGTGTGCTGGAAATCGCAAACGCAAAACGCAAGAATTCGGAAGTTGTTTTTAATAAACTTTAAACCTAATTCTTATAATTTTTGGTTTAAAATCCTGTTTAATAGGAAAATATTTGTTAAATATTTGTCATAAAATTCTTTTATTACAAAAATCTTATTTAAAAACGACTTTTAAAATTCTTGCGTTTTACGTTTGCGATTTCCATCACACCCCTGTATATGAAAAGCACTCAGTTCATTGCCTGTCATTTGGAAACAGCACATAAGAGCAGTATTCATAAACCATTTATTTAAATTTTAAATGTGTTTTAAGAAGATAATTTTTATTTTGGAAATTTTTTTTAAATTTTTTATTCCGAAAAACTTTGGAGTCGGAGTCTCGAGTTTTTGTGGGTACTACGACTCCGACTCCGGCACAAAAACATCAACTCCGACTATTCAACTCCGACTCCACAGCCCTGCAAAAAACTAAATAATGGTACTGCCAACGTAATGTCCTTACTCTATCAAAATGTCCGTGGCCTAAGAACTAAGTTATCTAATTTATATGTTGAAAGTTTTAACATCAATCGTCAGGTGTAAGTTTTTACTAAACATGGCTAAATAATAATTTCCATAGTACTGAAATTCTTTGTAACAAATTCAACATTTTTCGCCGTGATCGTGAAACCTATGGTGGTAGAGTTCTTATTTCGGATGCAAATAGTTTATATGCGGCACGTATAAATATTGATTCATTGGTGGATATTGTAATCAAACTAAAGCTTTATGTTCATAGTAACATGTTCGTATATTCCTCCATCATCCTCGCAGTCTCTTTACATTCAACACGCTGAAGCTATTAAATATATTGCTAAATTTTCTAAGGAATTGGATACCCTTATAGTTATGGGTGACTTTAAATTCGTTTATTATCTTGGAAATTTGTGCCAGTGGATAAATATTATGTTCCGATTAAACTTAGTGACAGTTCAAAGGATTTTATCAACATCTTACAGAACATGGGTCTTTTTCAAATAAACGGAGTAATAAATGATTTTTCGAAAATTCTTGATTTAATTTTGGTAACTGATAAAGATGACTGTAATGTTAAACGCACAATCCCTGTAACTACTCCTGAAGATCGATTTCATCCTGCTATTGAGTTAATCATAAGCCTCCCATTGGAACACAATTATATGCTGCCTACCATACACGAAAAAGTTTTTGCTTTTAAACAAACAAACTACAATGTACTAAATGAACTAATCGTAAATATAGACTGGAATAGCATTTTAGCATTTCCTTCGGAAAAAATAAACATGTGGATCACATATTTAAGGTGCTTTACAATAAACTTTTTTATTTTATGGATTTACATATGTATTCCAAAATATAGAATGAAATCTGAATCTGGCCCACCTTGGAATAATGGCACGGAATACACAGAACTGTCACGAGACGGAAGATTTTGCGTTTTCTTTTGTCTCCTTTTAAGAAAGCTGCCCTTTTTTGCATTTCTCTTTGCACCATCTTTTTGCCACAAAACAATGAACACAAATTTATTAAGTTGAAATTAACATGAAAAACTGTTGTAAAAATTAACTTTTAAAATTACCACAACACTAGAAAATAATATTTAAGTGAGTAAAAACCATTATAAAACAAAACAATATAACTAAATTAATTTTTTTTCACTAAACACAACATTTGTTGAACTAATGCATTTGTTTAACGTGGTTTGTGTTTTGTTATTTTTGTTTTGATCACGCCATTTGTGTTGATGGTTGCGGCCTGTTTTTAGACATTGGCTCTTCACTACCAAAAAAAGCTTTGACCCCTTTCACACTCGGCAAGTAACTTGCGCAAGTTACTTGCCGACAACAACAAAGTCTGTACAAAATTTTTTTTCCTTACCCCGACCTTACCGCTGACATCTACAAACCAAGAGTTGCGCAAGAGACTTGCGCAAGTAACTTGCCTAGTGTGAAAGGGGTTTTTCTGTCTTTTTCTTCGAAAGTTGCCTTCGCAACTGATTTGGGCCCTTTTCACAGTTCTGTGTATTCTGTGATAATGGGCAATTATCTCGGGCTAAAAATAATAATAATAAATGCTACAAAATATTCAAACGTTCTCGATCTTCTGTTGATTATTCAAGATATGCTGTAAGTCGAGCTGAATATACAAGAACAAATAAGTTATGCTATGCACTTTACTTGAATAAAATCCATAATAATATAAAATATGATCCGAAATCTCCCTAGAATTTTATAAATTCAAAAAAAGAACAACTGGTTATCATACAGTGATGAAATTTAATCAAAATGAATCATGTGATGCAACCTGTAGAAGTGATTTGTTCGCTGATTTTTTTCTACCACTTATTCAGATGCTACCTATGATAAAAATGGTAATCATCCGTTTCTGATAGCAGAAAATCCAGCTATATCAATTTCGTTTTTTGATACCCAAACTGCCGCAAAAAAGCTTAAATTCTCTTACAAATATGGTCCTGATAAGATTCCGAGTAATATTTTGATTATATGTGCTGAAGCCTTATCTATCCCTTTAACAATATTGTTCAATACGTCAATTAAATTTGGGTATTTTCCGAAAATTTGTAAGGAATCTTTTGACAAAGTCAGTCATGCTCTTTTGGTAAAGAAGCTTCAAATAAAGGGATTTACGGATCTTTCCTTCAAGTGGATTTACTCTTATTTATCGAATAGGGTCCAAACTGTCCTTTTTAATTAAACGTTTTCTAGAAAAATAAATATGCCGTCCGGAGTACCCCAAGGCAGCCACCTTGGACCTAAATTATTCTTGCTTTTTATAAACGATTTACCTGGAGTCATAAAGTTTTCAAATGTTCTGATGTATGCTGACGATGTTAAGATATTTTTAACTTACAACCATGTGTTAGATCACCAACGTCTACAAGATGATATAAGTTGTTTTTATGAATGGTGTAGAGCAAACTTAATGGAGCTTAATTTAAAGAAGTGTAAACTAATGCGTTTTTAAAAAAATAATCCAGATATAGCATATTACTTCCTAGGTGGTATTCAAGTTGATACAGTTGAAAACTTCCTTGATCTTGGAATACAACATGCCCCTAAACTTATAACCTGACTATATCGTTTATTCTGAACACTATTAATGGTTATATCTGCGCTTGATTTTTAATTAATGAGATTTCATTTAATATTCCTCAACGACCATCTCGAAATTTCATACCATTATCCATTAAATTCTTTAGAGCTTATTATGGCGATGCTGACCCTGTTAGAAGAATGTGTAACACTTTCAATCGATTGTATAGATTTATTGATTATTCATTGGATCCAAAGTCAATAAGTAGATTAATAATTGCTTTTCTTAATTGATGATAAAATTTGTGTAATGTAATCAAATGTTAGTTATAGTCTATTTAATTTAAGTGTAATTTTAAATGTCTGAAATGTATGTAAGGATTAATCCATAGACAATAAAAAAATAATAAATGTAAACAAAAACAACAACAATAAACAGTGAGTTTATCTTTTCTTAAGCCTATAGTCACGGAATGTAAAAAGCTACATGGGCATGTCGTTCTGACGTAATTTTGTCGTCATCTTGCTATTTTGGCTTTGAAGTGTCGTCAAAATTACGTCAAAACCATGTGGCTTTTTACATTACGTGTACTATATGCTTTACAATCCCGACTACAATGTGGTTGATTTTTTGTCAACTCTAAGGCCCGTTTTCACAACTTGCCGATTGCTAAAAGTAGACTTTAACCGGCCTTATATAAAGTGTTCCATTATCAAAACTTTACTTTAAGTTAAAGCGAGCGATAAAGTAAATTAAGGTTTATCCTACCTGGTAGGTTAAAGTAAAGTTGTAATAATGGAACACTTTTTACTCCGCCGATAAAATCCTACCTTAAGCTATCGGTAACTTGTGAAAACGGGCCTAAATGTGATTGTAAGTGGATAAAGAAAAAACATAAATTAAAAGAAATTACTTTATTTTATTTTGCTAGTTCAGTGCACCAGGGAAATGGTTGCTTAGGCCATGTCAAGAATCGTATGAATATTTTCTTACAACTCGTGAAATGTTCGCCGTATAAATGTTAAAAAAATTATTTATACAGAGAGAGAGAGTCGTAAAAGGTTCATTCGATGAGGGTTTGACGAGAGATAAACAAAGTGTGACATTGTTGTTTTTGTACTCTGAAAATAATTATTTAAAGATTTCCCTAATACCATGTTCACACGGAAAGCAATATTCGTGTTTCGCTCTCTTATTCCTGTTTCGCGCTCCAAACATGATTGAAACGACTTGTTTTCCCGTACAAAATTTTGAGAGCGAAACAGGTCGTTTAATTTTGAAACAGGCTGCGAAACAGGAAAAATGTTCTATCATCTCCAATTTTGATAACAGTTATCGTTAGTTTATCTGAACTAGCTCTCAAAAAATATCAAAACTAAGAAAAAAACAAAATTAAAATTGATTTAAAAAAAAAAATGAAAATTATAATATAATTATATTAATAAAAGTATTAAAAAATATATTTTTAAGTTTTATTTACTTTTTTATCTATTTAAAAAAAATCGCACTAACAACACAAAAAATACGTCAAAATGAAACAGGAATAAATTGTATGAACAGCATGTTTGGCAATCTAGTTTCAGAAGGCGAAACCAGTGGTTTCTATCGTCGTATGAACATAGCATAAGACTTGCATATTACAGCCGTTAATAAACAAACGCGGCACGCGTTTTCTAGTTTTTGAATAGAACGGCCTCAACGCTTTGCAATTGGAAAACCCGATTTTCACAGCTCGTTTAATAGTGAAGTTTGCCGCTATTGTTAATAAATAATGGAAATTGACTTATTTTTTGATCAATGTAGCGTTTTTATCTCTATTTTTATTTTTAATTTGTGGGTATTATTAAACCAGAAAGCTTTTACTACTGTTCGTGACACAACGTTAACACTATTGCTAAGATAAGTCATATCAGCGTGAAAGCCAAGCGAAAGAAAACATTCTGCCGTCCGCTCTTGTTACGTTACGGCTGCTTAACATTCCAAGATTAAAAAACGAACGTGTCAAAAAATTAAATATTTAATCGGCACTTTGCTAATTTTGCAAAAAAAAATCGGCAAAATAAAGATAAATCGTCAAATTTGGCAGCCCTGTATGTAGTATATAAAGATAGCTTAATGCTGGGTACAGACAGTGCAATCTACATGCAATCTGTTTCAATGCAACCTTAAAACAGGGGTTTCCATTTCTTTGCACAATTGTGCAAACCACTACAAACACATATTTTTATGCTCTTCAATTCAGTCGTCGGTGTGACTTCGACAAGTGTACATGTTTAGCGGATGCTATATTATTTTGTTTCAGCTTACACTCAAAAATATTGTGCGGTCAAAAATGCTTTTGGTAACATCCAATGCCTTGCGTGCAATATTTAGAGTCTAAATTTTAAGTCTTAAATGCAGAGTAATATAACATTTTTATTTAATTTTAACATAATTTAAATTGTTGAAAATATTTAACAGCAAAGCTAGCGTAAATTTTATTTAGTAAATTTTTTTAACAATAGCATTTACTGCAACGTTTAAGCTAACAATATGTGTTTTTTTTGGGATAAAAAATTCTTTGCTACCTGCAAAAGGGTCCCTTTTGCTTTCTTAAAAAAGACGTACCTAAATGCAGAAATTATTAAGAAACAAAATAGCCAAAAGAATTTGTTGGTATTTTGCTTGTAAAAATATTTTGGTTTCTGTACCAATTGCGTCGTTGGGTTTTTTTCTTTCTTTGAAAACCCTTTTCTTAAGTAAGTAGAAATATTTAAAAAACAAGTTTTGCTACAATTTATGTGTAAATAACCTGTGCACATAAAAGCAAATGTGACAGTAGGTAAAATGTTTGGGTAAGAAGATGTGTTTTATTGATGTATTAATGAAACTTTATTGTTTCGCACTATTTTTATTGCTTACTTTTTTATGCTACAATTATTTGACCGAGCCCAAAGAGTTAAGGCTCAGTAAGTCTTTACTTTCTGTTCTGTTACGAACCAGCTGATTTGTTTTTGTTATTAAAAAAACCTGTGAAATTGATTAGTTGTTCTGTTCTGTTGCGGTTCAGTTTGATAAAATCAAGAACTTGTAAAGTAATTGTAAGTTACCGCAAAATAAATAATAAAAAATTCGTTAATTAAATTTTATTTCTTCAAATTTATGTGCATAAAAGTTATTGAAATAAAACAATGGATGGTGCAAAACTAATAAATTTGTCATAAATGGCTACAGTTTCTACAGAAAAAGAAACTTTTACAATTTTGAAACAGAACGGCACGGAACAGAACAGAAACAGAAAGTAAAGACTAATTCTGCCTTTAACCTTACTAATTTATGCTAACTATTTAACGTAACTTTGACCTGTTATAATGACTTTATACATTTTTGCAGGCAAACTCATGTGCACATTTGGTATTTTCTAAAAAGTTATGATATACCATTAGCTAGAATAAAAATGTATGCACAGATGTTTGAAGTATGAGCAACCCAACACCGTGAATACCATTTCTATCCTGAACTAAAAAAAATTCATTGACGTGCTTCTCTTTATTCGGCACTACTTACCTATGCGAACAAATTATTTCGGATTTAAAATTTATTTGTTCCAAGCAACGTAATAAATTAAGTTCATCCCATTTGAAAAGCATTCTACTATTACAAAACTGCCATAAAAGTATAAATTTAGAAGATTTTATTTTATAACTTGTATAACACAAGTGAAAAAAATTAAAAATTTTTTGTGTTGCTAGAAAATTTGTAGCAGTTCTTTACCAATTCAATGTCGCTGATTTTAAAACTGCACTTTTTTCTATCAGCTGTGATTTGCGTGCAATATTTATTTTTTATGAATTTTTAAAACATAAAAATCTTTAATTTTTTACAATTGTTTGATAAGATATTTGAAACTGATTTAGAGTCAAAAAGCTTCCGAATAAAAAAAGTGAAGTTTTAAAATCAGCGACATTGAATTGGTAAAGAATTGCTACAAATTTTTTATCAACACAAAAAATTTTTAATTTTGTACCTTTGTGTTATACAACTTATAAAATATATTACTAACATCTTATTTCGGCTGTAAATAAATGCATTCTCTCAATTTGCTTACTCTCTGGTACTCACTAACACACAACCAAAAAAATTTTGGAAATCCCTGCCTTAAAATATCAAAACGTTTTGATGTTGATGCAATCTGGAATGAATCAAAAATGAATGAAAATGAATATAATTTGCTAGATTGCGTAAGCGCATTGCATTGTGTGTACCCAGCATAATATAAAAAAGGCGTCACTCAACTTTTTTAAAAAAATCTTTGATTGTTTTTTCTGGTAGACAAATGCCAAATGTATCTTTCTTTAAAATTTAAGAGGGGGCTATGGAATACAAATTTTTCCATATTTTTATAAAAAATTGCATTCAATGTTTTGTTATATCATGCATTTTGCGGATTTCATTAACCCATTTGGAGCCAAATATAAACTAGAAAGAAATTTTAAAAAACAACTTTATTTTTCAGTAACCTTTAGCAGCTAAATAAATATTCGTCATAAAAAAAAATAAGAAAAAAAAATTTTTAAAGTGGAGAAAAACGGCCGTCCCCAAATTTTAGTAAATTTTAAAGAATACAAAAATGTAAGAAGCAAGAATTTCTTGAAAATTTTTAAGAACAGGACTTAGATTTTTTATGGTTTGCTTGTATATTTTAAAATGCGTTTTTGCATATCAAAACTTGCCCTGTCTATTTAAATAATGTTAATTTGGACACAATTCTTTTAACTTGTATTTTCCAGCAAGTGATAAAAAAACTGATATCGACATTGAAGTAGATTCAAAGTTATTAAGAGAACGTTTTGAAAAGGGTGATGTATTTAAGGAAAGTAAGTCTGGAACTGACAACGACGGTGAAACTTCACGAAAGGCTGGTATTGAAATGGAAGCAGATGTTTTTGAATCCGGTAAATATATACAATACATCCTAATTGATTTTATATATGCATTCTAAAAATATATGTTCGTACACACAAAATAAATTAAAGGAAACCATATACATAAGGGTATGTTCTAGAATCCGAATCCACTCGAATGTTGATTGCTTCAGCATTTTTGGTGTTCTACATTTCACATCCACATGATTTTATACGTTTTCAATTCGAGTAGTAAGGGATTGGTAAAAGTAAAACGAATCTACTATGAGTCTAATATGTGATAACATTTTTAACAAAAAAAAAAAAAAAAAAAGATTTTGTTTTTAGTTTAAAATGTTCTTTATCCTATTTAATCAAAATTATATAGTTACCTAAAACGCAAAAGGCCCTAAATAGCCCAAAATTTAAAATCGACTTTTTCATTGCTTTTGATGTAATTAGAGCAATTTTTTTTTTACGGTTTTAATGTTGACAATTTGTTTTTTTAAAATTGATTTAGCGATCTTAAATTAGAATATCATAAGAAATACTCATGCTCGAGGTCAAAGGTTTTTTTAAAAATGTTGTTTTTTTTATTTATTTAAATAAATCCAATATTTCGATATTCATTGAATATCATCATAAGGAATAGTCTTAAAACAACAATATACATAAGTTTAAAACATCCATATAAACATTTAGATCACAAAAATTCAAACAGTTATAACAATAACAACAAGAACTTACTAAATTTGTAATAAAAATTCACACAAATTAAAAAAAACAACTTTTATTTAGAAAAGGTCGAATTAAAAAACCAACTTTTATGATCTTAAATTAGTTTTTGGGTTTGTTTCAAATTTTGCAATTGTTCGCGGTTATTAAATTAGCGATCATTAGTTCAACTGAGGTTTTTTCGAACAAAAACTTCGAATACACAAAAACATGCGGATTTGAGAACACCAATTTTTGAATTATGTGGATTCAAAAAAATTTTCGTTTTCAATTCGAGTCGAAACCTAGAACATACCTGAATATTTCCTTTTGAGGAATATAAATTGTTTTAAGCATGCATGTTTTATTTTATTATTTAAGCATGATCTCATTCGTCTATGAATTGTTAATAACAATTCATTATTAATGTTATTTAAACTTTTACTAATTACGTGGTAGTAAATTTTACACCGTTGTTTTTTATTTCTTTAAAAACTTTTCTCTGTTGCACGCAAATAATTTTATATTCTCAGTACCCTCATATAAAGATGTGCTGTTATTGTCAGTATTGTTTGCTTTGTCGTAGGTACCCTGCAAATTATAGGACTAGTCCAACCACGCGTGTAAAATGTAGCCCACAAGGGACTAGGACTAGTCCAAAAAGTAACCCAAACGTATGGAAAAAACATAGTCTATTTAACATTGCGAGTCCATTGTATACACAAGGGGATTAGTTTTGACTTCGTTTAAAAACGAAAACATGTCTTTAAAAAACGAAGACATGTCGTCTCACTACAAACACTTTTTAACAATGACATGGTCCATGCTTGCATTACATCGGACCAGTCCATGGAGTAGTCCATTTAATCAAAATTGAACAGGTGGTCCAATATTATTTGCAGCGTAACAGTAGCGCGGAGATATTCGTGCTTAGTTGTAAATGTTACTACACGCCTTCGCTTATGGTTTTTTTTCATAGAACATTTTATACTAGAAAAATATTTATATGGTTTGGTTTAACGTTTTATAAAAAAATTATCCCAATGTTTTTATACTATTTAATTAACTAGTGAAAAATGGCTCATTCATATGTATGTATATACATATAAAGCAGGATTGTGAAATACAACAACTCTTAATAGGTGTAAAATTTTCTACCACCTCTTATTCTAATGTAAATGTTGACAATACCCAGTAAAAAATGTGCTCCAAAAGGAGCAGGTTTTATGTATGAATGCATACCTCAAATCGCTTCAAACCTGCTGATAAGATGCCTGATTTTTGTACGGAGTGTTCCCGGTTTGGAGGACTATTTACTGCTGACAATAAGCGCTTTTTTAACATGCAAACAAAGCACTCCTAAAGCGCTTTTTTAAGGGATAACTATAGTATTTCAATATTCATTGATTTTTTGCTTTTAATTGCTTAAATGCATTGTTTCAATAATTTTCGTAAACCATTATATATTTGTATTTTTTTCGCTGTCAGCACTAAAATAGAAGCTTTTTTCTGTATTTTATTCTTTATTATTTACTGCTATATAAAAGCTCTCTTATTGAAGCGCTCGATTATGCGCTTTTTCTCTAAAGTGCTTCAAAAAACCCACTTTTTTTTACTGGGTAACTTTTACTGTGACAAAATTTTGTGCTGGTAGGGCTAGAATTGGCTATTAGAGGAATTTTTGCAACATTTAAAATGAAGCTTGGTGCCTATTTAAATAATGAATACAAGGCGAAAAGGTAAATTTTTTCATCAGTTATGAAATGGTCAAGCTTGGTCGACTATACATCAGAGGTAATCACAAAGAGAGCCAGTTAAAAATGTATGTTTAGTAGCAGTGTTGCAAAATTGAAATTTTGAAATGCTACTGAACTCCAACTAAAAGAGTATTTTTCCCGCCAAATGGTACTTTTTGTTAAAAAATAGGACAACAATTTATGAAAATAAAATGAACAAAAAATATGTTATTGGAATTCATTTATCTAAGTATTTAATAGCAAGTAGTATTTATATTTGAGGTACACATGTAAATAATATTTCTGTTAAACATAAGCGTCAAGCGCCCCATCCATTTACAATATTATTGTATATGTTATATACATGTTTCAATAAGTGGCACAATGGTTTCAATTAAAATATGGTGCAAATCTTTTAATTTAAAAAGAAAAAACATAACCTTTAAAGCAAAACAACATAGTACATTGTTGCCAACACATTTCACAGTATATTGCACTTCTTTTCTGAATTCGACATACACATTGGCGATAACATTGAACGGTTATATTTCAGTATTTTCTAAAAAAAATGTTTAAAATAGTTTATATTTTTAATGAATAAGTAAATAAATTAAAAATTTTATTTTGTCCACATAAATTTATACAGGGGACAAATTCCCATTTAAATTATTTTCGATCGATATCGAATGCCGTAATTTGGCCCCTGGTATTTATGTTTATATTTTAGCTTTTGCAAAGTTACATTATTCAGACTTTTTAATTGATCTTCAGTTTTTGTCAAACTTGAAAGAGTTTCTACGTATAAACGAGTTCCTCCTTTCCTTTTTACATAATTTTTCATTTGAAAATGTGCGTTCAATTGATGCTCAGAAATCTGGTATCGATAAAATACCAAAAGAAATATGTGAAATGTTAGCAAAAACATTAGTTTCGTTCTTAACATTGGTTATATATTTTCAAGAAATTTAAATATATTCAGTTCTGTAATGCTTTATTTCTGAAAGATCCTCAAGAACTAGGGATGCAACATCGTTGTGAAAAACATCGATGTTTAAAAATATCGATTTTTCCACGATAACCATCGATGTTAAAAAACATCGGTAAAAACACGATACATCGATGTTTCAATATCGATGTTATAGACTTCTATGCATTAATACTTACGGACTGCTCAAATTCTTCCTTGCTACTAAAAATCTTAAGGACCATCTATAATATGCATAAGCTTCTGTCAAAAATTCACAAAAGCCTGTCAAATGAATTTAAAATCACAAAATCAAAAAACATTAGATTCCGTACGGAAAGTACGATCAGTTTCGCGCTTTGCTTAAGCAAATGACAGATTCATAAAGCTTTACAAAAGTTTTCTTTAGTACAATACGGTTTGACACATACGATTTATATGTGCGAAGTTGCTTAAGCTAACATAAGCATATTATAGTTGGGCTTTCACACTTGTTCACACAGTCTCCAAAATTGTTTTAGCATTTCTTTAGTTTATAAAAGGGGTTTCCCCTAATTACATATAATAATGCAATGCATAGTATGCATGTATTCAAAAACATATGTA
This sequence comes from Pollenia labialis, assembly GCA_949318255.1. Lineage (NCBI taxonomy): Eukaryota > Metazoa > Arthropoda > Insecta > Diptera > Polleniidae > Pollenia > Pollenia labialis. The sequence goes on from OX439140.1 coordinate 59,322,574, forward strand.
TATGCTTTGAAATACACTTTATATTTTTAAATAACGGCTTTAATTGAAAAAATAAAAATTTGTTAAATTATTATAAAAAAAATTAAATAAATGAAAATATTAACTGGACGATGTCGATGTTTTTTTAGTTTTGACGCCGATGTATCGCCGATATATCGTCCATCAAAACATCGATATTAACATCGATGTTTATGAACGATACATCGATATTTTCTAAACATCGATGTATCGTTTTCATCCCTATCTAGAACACGGAATTGAGAATTGATATTATTAAAGTTTTCTTTAACCTTTGTAAATAACATTATTAACAACAGTATTAAGGCTCAGTTAGTCTTTACTTTCTGTTCTGTTACGAATCAGCTGATTTGTTTTTGTTATTAAAAAACCTGAGAAATGGATTAGTTTTTCTGTTCTGTTGCGGTTCAGTTTGTTAAAATCAAAAACTTGTTTAGTAATTGTAAGTGACAGCAAAATAAATAATAAAAAAATACATATTTTTATTGAAAAAAACTATTTTTTGATTTTAAAAATTCATAAAATTGATGTTCTTCAAATTTATGTGCTTAAAACTTATTGAAATAAAACAATGGGCGATGCAAAACTAATAAATTTGTCATAAATGGCTGATAAGTTGCTATTACAATTTTGACACAGAACGGCACGGAACAGAACAGAAACAGAAAGTTAAGACTAATTCTGCCTTTATGCTTTTGGTTTTTCCGGAAACAATATTTCCCTTTTAAGGTTTAATTTTCAAAACAATATTTAGTTCTTAATGTTTCGCAAATTGTCGAATAAAATGAGTTCGCAGTTTATCTCATCACATTAGATCCTTTTATATCCTAAGTTTTTTTACATTTAATTTGTTGTAGCTGATGAAGTGTTTAAGTTTTCATATTTTCAAATACCCAGTCTTTCAGCCTCCCAATTTACCGCCCTTTTTTTCTGCTTTTTTGCCAATCCTTTCTTGGTGTTACTACCATTAATTTTCCAACGCCAAAATTGTCCATACATATAAAAATAAGTAGTTTTGAGCGCACGTAATTAATTAATTTAATAATGTGATTTTTGTTGTCAAAATAGCAGGTGCCCCAGAGACAATTTTTTAAATCATGTGTAAATATTTTATGGCCATTCTCCAAAATACCAATTAATTTCTTATTTCATGACACTTCCATTTAAAATGAGGGTGGAGGGATAGAAGTTAACAGGTATTTTTTTATATTTTTATGCTAAAAAATTGGTTGCTAAGCATGGTATTCTCACACTCCCTAACAAAAAGAAGGGCAAAACTTTAGAGTGCGAAACAGAAGCTCTCGTAACTCAGTTTAATCAGCGAGATGATATGATTTGCTTGATGCCAGGGATGAAAGACTGGGATGGAGAGAAAGTTCAAATGCAAAAGAGAATGGTTCTCTGTAACCTGAATGAGTTATTCGCAACATTTCAAACAGAACACGAGGATGTCAAAATTGTCTTCACAAAATGTACCCAACTGAGGCCAGAACACTGCGTTTTGGCAGGAAGTAGCGGAAGTCACACAATGCGTTGGCATTTACCATAAAAATGTTAAACTGATGTTAAAGGAATTTAAAAAAAATGCTAAAAAATTTAAAACCATCGTCTACAGTTAGAAATTATTTTTTTTATACATCAGCCACTCGCATCCCATAAAGCGACCAAACTACCTCAAAGGAAAACACATAAGCTTTCTTTTGAGCAAAAAAAACATTCCCGCTAAAAAAATAAAAAAAAGTTAAAATAAAAAAAACATTTTTTTCAAAAACTTTATCAAATAGCTATCGAAGCTACTCGGGACAAATTTTGCTAACACCAATAGGTAATAAGTTACATGGATGAGAAAGAACACCTGTATGGCCAAAATGCCAAACTTTGACCCGCTCTAACTCAGGAAGTTTTTGACCGATCTTGTTGTGTCTAAGCTACTGTCCAATAGGATTAACCTTGGTGCAAATCGGAAGACATCGATTTCAATATTGGGTCACTTTTATATGAAATCCCCCATATTGGAATCACTAATAAAAAAAACAAAGCTTTTCCCCTTAATCAGCCATTAACATGCTTTTCAAGAATTTTTTTTTAATTAATTTGAGAAACCTAGTAAAACGTTATTAATTAATTGATAAGTGCTGTTTGGACAAGCAATCCCTCAAGCATTTTGTTTTAAATATTGCTTGCATGTGAGTCGTCAAATATTTGTTAACCCTCTAACGAATGGAAGATCATTTCTTGTTGCATTATTGTTAATAAAAATATCAATTCGCTTGGAAAAAGATGACGTTAACTTTAACATAAAGCTGATATTAAAATTTTAAATTAAACAACGTTTTTAGCGTTTTTTAATTTTGCTTTTCGGAGTACAAAAATAATAATAGCAGCCTTAAGACATTCAAGGCCGTTAGAGGCTTAAGTCCAAAAATAGCTCATTGTGCTTATTTTGCATGAATCATTATTCCTTCCAACATGATTATTTCAGTTAAAAATTTAAAAATATTAATAAAATTTATAATTATTACAGCTATAAGTAAACAATCTCGGAGTATTTTTATGGAGTTGGATGCGAATGTAGTGAGCAGAAAAAATGAAAATATTTTACCCCCTCAATACAATAGTAGACCGTTGCAACATCAAAAGTCTGTCGGCAGCATTGAAAACCAAATAAAACCTGAACTTGAAAGTGATGTTGTAAAATGTGACGAAGCTGTAGAGGATGTAAAAATTGAAACGTCCGAAATTAGCGAAAAATTCAAATTTTTTGAAAAATATCATCCTGCTGAAAATAAGAAGCGCGTTTTTCGCATAACACCACCTCGAGAAGGAGTAGTGAAAATGCCATCCCCTAAGGAGAGCTCAATTGAAGATGGCGATTCAAAAGAGCTATCGCCCGACAGAAATGTAATTGCGCATTCACGCACCACCACAATGATGCTAAATAAGTTTCGCGAATTGGAAAAAAATCCCAGCTCTGGCACTGATATTAGTCCCAAGCCTCTTAAATGCTTTACTCCACCCCCAGATGACAATCGCCGAGTTTATGTCGAACAGGATAGTGATGAATACGATTCAAATGAGGATGACGAAACCGATGAAGAAGATGAAGACGAAAGCGATGCAGATGATGATTACAATAATTATTCTCACTTACCTAAAGATGACGAAGCACTCAGAGAGGTAATTTATGAAAACATTGATGTTTGTATACACATATTTAAGTACATACTGAAGAAGTGCAAAGATACCAAAATGAGTGCATATTGATGAGTGGTCTAGTGATTCTGATATAAGTTGATATTGATATGAGGGATGGAAAATGGCTGTTATAATTTTGTTACAACTATGAAAACAAAATGTGTAAGAAATATACCATTTCTTAATATGCACTTATAGAAGTGCACAAAAAATACAACATACAAAAAATAAATATTACATACCTAAAGGTTCTCTATAAAATATTTATCAAATTCCCGTAATGGTGACGCATACGGCCTTAATTGCTTACTTGTCCTGCATTGTAGATAATTTGTATGTTAATTAAAAGAAGCTACTTTGTGTTTTTAAGAATTTATTGATTTAAGACCCGTTTTCACAACTAACCGTTAACTTAAGTTTGGATTTTATCGGCCACATAAAAAGTGTTCCAAATCAGTGTTCAAATTCAGTGTTGAAATTCAAAGGAAATTTTATGTTGAAATTCGCTACAACCGTATGAAAATTGCTCATTAGTATAAACTTTGCATTAGTGATGGAAAATTTAAAAATGTACATGGTACTGACCACCAATCAAAATAGTACTTTTTTCAACATTTTGGTACTTTTTCAACATATTTTTTTTTTTAGGAAATAAACTTAAAAAAAAAACTAAAATACATTGTTTTATCTATTATATATCAAGCTGGCTAAATTTCAACAGCAATATTCTGATGAGGATATCTGACTTTAAAATATACCAACTGTCATATACATATGTGACGCGCAAAATAGAAAGGGACCTAAGGGTTTTCTTCAGGAGAGCCTTTTTAAAGATTTAAATACGCGTATCTATGGTGTACCATCACTGAGCGTGTTGGTATTGGCCTCATTTGAAAGCGACACATCTCATGACGTCGGGAACGTGTTGGTCAACTTTGAAAACGCGCGTAGGTCGTGTCTACATCTTGTTTTGTGTAGGTGGGTTTTACCTTACTAGTCCCTTTCCTTATGCGCTGTCACATATACTTTTGATAAAAAATTAATTTTGTGTAGGCAATTGTGAAGAGGGCTGGATAGTTTTTGTACCGGAGTCGGAGTACCCACAAAAAATTCGCGACTCCGACTTCAAAATTATTCGGCATAGCAAATTTGAAAAACTAATCTGACACATAATTTCCAAAATAAAAATATTTTGGAATTGGCGATGCAATATGGGCATTTCCAGCGAAAAGTCTTCTTTTTGCAACGCAACGTCAGAAGTATTTTAAATTGTTTCTCAAAAAATTTTATATGTATTGTTTACTTTTTTATATTTTTGTGTAAAGCGCAACAAAAGGGATAACGATTGAACAACATGGCCCGAAAATACAACCTTATTTGCTATCTGGCGTTACATTAAAAAAGTAGACTTTTCGCTGAAAATACGCATATTTACCTTTAAACGAGCAAAGATTTATAAATTTTATAGCTTGAAAAATAAATCTGTATTAGTCCAAAGTTTACTAAAAAAAGGTTTTATACAAAACATGTTGCTCAATTCGCAGTCTTATTCAGTTTTGTAATGCAAGTCAAAATCCACTTCCGTTTTTTTAACGTCACGCCTGCGCAGATTTTTGCTTATATCTGAAAATGCTTAGCGTCGATAACTGTAATGTTTTTTTCTGAATATGTTACTACTTCATTACTTTGTATATATAAAAACCCTTTTTACAAATTTGATTTCTTCATTTAATTTTTTTACATTTTGTGGTACAAATATCACGACACGTCAAAATGGAAATGTCCGTATTCAAAATATTGATTTGAAATTTTTACTAAATCCTTTTCTTGCTATATTTAACCATATAAAAAAGAGTTAAAAGTTAAATAAGGGACAGTTTCATACACATTTAGCATAAAGGATATTTGTTAAATATCTTTAGTTTTTCTAAAATCTTTGGATGAAGTTTCCTGACGATCTGGCCTAAGCAACCAGTGAAATGCGCATAGGAATAGCTTATCCCATCAACAATAAATTTCAGTGTTTTTATCAAGAATAAAAATTAGGAATTAAGCACGACTAACAAAATCTTTTTAAATATATTAAATTATCAAAATTGGCATAGCACAGTCCGATAGAGCATAAAAAACTATAACGAAACGTATATTTATTTTTTCGCTAAGGTCAAAAAAGATCACAAACCAACCGCGATGAAGTTTTGAAAAAAACAAAATTACAAAATATTTATGAATTTGTTTTTGCTTGCAATGTAATTCTTTGTCGTTGCGTTGTGGTTTACAAAATTAGGGCCTTTATTTATTTTTTTCAATAGATTTTGCGTAAATATGTTTCAAGCCAAAACAAAGCCAAACAAAATGTTTCTAAAAACAAAAATTGTGCACTATACACAAACACGCTGTTCGTGCTGTGGTTGTACAAATTGCCCAGCAACAACATTGCGATCTTCAGTTCATCAAATTTAGTTTTCATTAAATTATCTTTACTGAAGGAAGGAATTTTACAACTTGGTATTTTATTAAAATTTATTGATAATCAGCCAAGAAGAGCTGAGGAATTTGCATGTTTCAAGAATTACCACATTCTTTCATCAGAATTCTTTTGAGTTCTAACCTCTGCATCAACCCACCAGCTAACAGTCAAACATCAATCTTTAACCAGTAGTGGTTCGAAATTTGCTCTTATTTTCAATTTCATATTACATGTTACTTCCTATTCCTCCGTTTTTCTCGTATTCTTTCCGTCAAGACTTTGTCTGAATACACTTGTTTCTTATGTTTTTTTTTGTCCACTTTCGTCGACATTTTATTTGTACAACTTGAAGTACAAATGTAAACAGTAGACCCTTTGCCAAGAAAGTTATGAATACATTTTGATAAAATTCCAAGTTGTAAAAATCCTTCATTCATTAAAAATAATTTTATGAAAATTAAATTTTATGAACTCAAGCCTAACTAAATATCAAAATTACAACAGTTATTTTTAAAATACTTATGGTGACAACAGCTATTTGAGAGCAGAAAAAAAGGTTATGACATATTCAATGCAAAACTATGTAAATCGGGAGACTTGTTCTGTTTTCGGTTTCATAATAGGGTCACCCGTAGTCTTATTCAGTTTGAATCTTTTATATCTAAAAAAATTTATTAATTTTTTCAGGCTCAAAATGCTGCCAGGGCCAAACAATTGCGAATTAAGTTTGAAAAATGGCAAGCCAATGAAATTAAACGAGAGAAAAATGACGAACTCAATCATAACTTAAATGCAAACGTACTAACGGATGAAAACAGCATTGAAACTACCCAATCGTGAGTACCATATTTTTTATTTCGAAAAAAAAAAATATACAATTAATAAATGGTAAACTATTACAATTTTTAGAATAAGGGAGCGATTTGAGAAAATGCGGAATGCCGAAAAATCGCCACAAACTACTCGGCCACGTTACCAAGTGAATAGATTTGTCGTAAGTATTATTTTAAATATATTTATATCCGTGACATTTTGACAAAACATCTTAAGTCGAGATTCATAGTTACTTCATGTAAATTTAACATGATTTTATAATAACTTGCGAACAACTTTTTTTCTTTTAAAATAACTATAATTCATGTTAATTTAACATTGCAGTAAAGTTAGAGCAAAATGTCATTTATCCGAATCACGTTGAATGGAAGTTATTTCAAGTTGAAACAACGTGAATGTCATGTAAAGTCAAGATTATTTGAGTGTGAAATAACAGTGAGAAGAATCTTCAGAAACAACATATGCATTTATTAATTAATAATTCAAAACACTTACCCGCGGAGCCAGAGAAAGAGAGGATATAATTATTTGTTTTCCTGTAACAACACATGTTTCACTTTTTTTTGTAGTTCATAATCATTCAAATTTGAAAATTTGATGTGCTATTTAACTAAATAATTTTAATAAAAAGAATACGGGAATTTTTCATCTGTTTTTAGTTATTACATGAAAATAAAAAAATTTATGTTGTTATTTTTATAGTGTTGTTGTTTTTTCTATACAAAACAAGTTAAAAAGGTTTTTATGGTTTCAATATTGAACAATTTTATTTTAACCTTTTTCTATTAAAATAAACATGAAACCACGATAATTTTAAATAAAGTCCATACTTTTGCAAAAATATTAATACCGAAAAACCTTTGCACATGGAAACTGTTTAAGTTAAAATTCAAAATTCTTCTCGTATGATCGCTGTCGTTTCAAAACCCGGAGAAACAGTTGTATGGGAGATTTGGCTGATTTTCAATGCCAAACAATTTTTTATATACAAAATATTTGAGCTATATTTTACCATCCCAGCTTGTATTCTATAGAGCCTTTAGAACCAAAGGACATTAATGTGGAGCCAGTTCAGTTAATACTAACTATTGCCTTAACTAACAGTTAGGAATATTTAAGACAGTTTAACTTGTAATAAATTATAACTGAACTTGGTGAAATTCTCCGTATATGGGATATACATAAATATTTAATAACCTCACTGGAGTCCCCGGAGAACCCATCTCAACATACACGGATAGACTGTTATTAATAAATTAACTCTACTACTTTCCACCTGTGGTGAATAGAGGTTTACAGAACTTTAAAGAACTTTGTCTTTTAATTAACCCGGTTAGCAATTTTTTATTCAGTGAAATGCAATATTAACACAAATGATAATTTTATTTATAATCAAATTTTTATTATAATTTAATTTTATGTTTTTATTTTCAGTGATTCTTCGTGACACTATGCCAGATCTGAATTTTTTTCTTAAAGGCCACCGCAAATTTTACACTAACTAAATATTATTTGTATCTGAATATTAAACATTAATGTTGGAAAAATAAATTAACACGTGATTAAAAGTATTTTTATTTTTTGTTTTAGACAGTGACATTTATTGTGCAATTTCATCCAAATTTTCGTTTAACTTTATGTATTTAAATTTTTCATTTTGATTGTTTTAGTCAAACCAGAAATCATCAGATATGGACATCAGGAGCACTCGCTGTTATGTTATGTGCTCTCCTGTCAATCTGCCTCTTGTATCCGGCACTTCTTCTTATAAATGTCAATCATTTTAGATATTCATATTAGTTTAAAAAAACGTATAATCCATGCAATGATGCCTAGTCTTAAAAAACTATTGTTTTAAAAACGGCTAAAATTTCGAAATTTTAATGAAGACTGACTTTTAAAAATATCGAATTCGATAGTCGTATTTCAATATCGAATTAGCAACACTTTTTCGGTTTTGTAGTGGACAAAAATAGAAATTAGTTTAATTTGACAACAACCTGCAGCCGTGTCGTCGTGAAAATAATCATTTCCATATACACACATGTATTCTATTTTTGACATATTGAAGTCGGTAGATTGCTGTCTCGAATGTGTTTATAACAACAATTGTTGTGTGTTGTGTTTTCTTTCACATGAAGTTATACATTGTGTTGGTTTGTTTTTTTAAATTCAAACTACTGCTTAACACCGAGTTGTTTGAAACCAACCACTGTTTTAACATTGATTCGGTTTTTCGTAATGCGTCATTCGAATTGATTTACACAAACACAGTATTTGACACAACAATAACTTGGTGTGGAGGACTGTGAAAAAGAAACAAATGCATTCGTGCAGGGCTTTAGTATGTACCAACCTACCTAAAAATTTGAATTGCACCCCAAAAGTACCAACTTTAACTAGAAATATTTTTGATTGTTTTAGTCAAACCAGAAAACATCAGATATGGACATTAGGCTGGGTCAAAAAAATATTTTTTCCTTTATCGACTTCTAATAGCGTAAATATGTTGTATTTTTGTCTGAATTAGATCCCTGTAAAATATTATTAATTTATTTTTAGTGTAAGAGCCCGCGCTTTGACCTTCAATTTTGTTAAATTTTTAATATTGCAACAGTAGCATTGTATTGCAGAAAAGCATATTACTGTATTTTAACGACTTTTAGGTTCGTGAAAATAGTGTAAGAAGCATTCATGACTCTTTGCGCTAAAAAAGTCAAGCGATGGTTTAATATAGACGAAACTTGAATCAAGACGAGAGATGCCCGGATTTGACAGTAAACAAGATTTTGTGACCAAAAAAGGTTTTATTGTTTTATGTTGTATAAGAACCAAATTTTTATTTTTTTTAAGTTTAATTCAAAATGTTTTTAGTTTTAATTAATAATAATTGATAGTAAATAAAATATTAAAATTTAAAATATTGACTTTTTTCAAATATTCTTAATTCTTAGGAGCTCATGCGCGGGCTCAAGATGAGACTTTCTTGAACTTTTTTTTTCAATTTTTATTTGTTTTAACGTAATACAAAAAAATATTGCTATTAGAATATGATTCGAGAACTTTTATTTTTTCTCATACATCAGTGACCCACTCTAATGGACATCACGAGCACTCTCTGTTTTATTTGCTCTCCTGTCAATCTGCTTCTTGTATTTCGCACAGCTTCTTATAATTTTTTTAGATCTTCATATTAGTTTAAAAAAACATGATGCATGCAATGATGCCAATTCGAAATAAACCTTATTGTCTGAAAAAACGTCTAAAATTGTCAGTTTTTAGTGAAGATTGACTTTAAAAAATATTGAATTCGCTTTCAATATCGATGTATTGATATATCGGTATTTTAAATATCGGCGATAAATATCGATATTGTTTGCAAATTCCTTATCTTGGCCCTGTTTCTCAAAACTATAAGTAACAAATCTACAAGTGAAATACATTTAAAAAGCATATATTTTACACTTTTTGTTCTTGTTTTAAATGTATTTTACTTGTAGATTTGTAACTTGTACTTTTGAAAAAACAGGGCTCTATTGTAAATTTAATTCCAATCATTACAAAATTTAGTATGTAGTGTGATTTATAGTCTCATGCAACTAAATAAAGTCAAATTTTACAACACGTAATCAATTAAAATAAAGGTTTCAAAAAAGCACACAGTATCAAAATGTACAATTTAATATACCCTTTATCGACGGTAAAAGGGAATACATCACTTTGTTATTCCGTTTGTAATTTTGCAAGTAAAAAGTATATAAATATATTATCTGGGTCCTTATGATTAGTAAAGTCGGTTAAACGTTGTCCTTCTGTCCATATGTCTGTTAAAATGGGGGTTCCGAAGATCCCAGACATGATGGGGACTTGGTAGTCATATATTTATATCACATATAGTCCGGAATTGCTGATCCGTTCACAATTGGGTAGATATGAGCAAAAAACTACGACTGCTCTTATTTTACCCAAAAAACCCTTGTTGTTGTTACTGTTGTTGTTTATTCTTTTATTTTTATATATGTACATATGTATGTACATATGTATATCTGGAAAACGGTAGGAGCCACAGTTTTCAAATTAGGTACGAGCATTTTGGCTATTAATTAACAATATCCGGGAGGAATTGGACAAGTGGGCGTGACACTTCCCATACAAAGACATTAAATACCTCGTTATGAGCAAAATACTCCGAAAATGGGGTAAAAAATATCAAAATTTAAAAAAAGAATTAAACCTAAGAATTTTCTTTCTACATATTTTTAAGTTTTGTTTTGTTAATTAAGTTAGTCCAACAAACTTTTTCAGTCTTTAGTTCTATTAAAATCATGTATAAGCATGCTCTATAAATGGTGACCCCTAAGTGATGATAAAAAGAAACAGGTTTTAGAACGAAGAAATTTTAAATAAACGACCAAAACTATTTTAATTATACGAATTTATAAAAAACAAGTTAGAGTGCTATATTCGGCTGTGCCGAATCTTTGATACCCTCCACCGACACTTTAAATATTTCAGGAGTGATATCTATATGATGTTTAAATCTGTATTAAATTATTGACCGAAAACCTTAAGTAAAATATTATGATTCGTAACAGTTTAAGCCGAACTTAAATGATTTGCAGGAGGGGTGTTTATATTGGAGCCATGGTAAATTATGAACCAATCATCCTAAAATTTCGCAGAGTGGTGAAATTAGTGAATTTTAGAAGACTGTTAAATATGGGACCTAGGGTACATTATGGACGGATCTTCACGAAATTTTACAGCGTGATTTCCAGTCAATTAAAACGAATTATCTCTTTCCGTGCCTTGTTCCACCATTTATGTTATTTTTTGTAACAAAATTATTAATTTTTTAAGATGGTGGTTCCACATTTTGATTCATAGCTTTGGTCCTTCTTAACCGATTTTGCTGGATTTCAATCCCAAACTTAGGACAACTACAAGCAATTTGACACCAAGTTTGTTCATTTATTTTCAGTTGTTAGAAAGTGAGCGTGTTTTCAACAGACGGACATGGCTAAATCGACTTAGAATTACTCAAGAAGCCAGAATATATATTCATACTTTATGGTCAGACATGAATAATAAAAAAGTTTCACACGGAATGACAAACTTAGTATACCCTCTTCACAACTAATTGTGGTGGTAAGTTATTATGGTCGGTGACAACGAAATTGTGTGTGCTGTGCAGAGGCTACCGCCGACACCAAAAGACAGCAACATGTTGCCAATAACGAAGTTGCGCAAATCGCAACATAGGCAAAACGGATTCCTCTATTCTTGTATTCTGTCGTGTCGCTGGTATAACTAACGACAAAACGAAATAAAATACAGTTGTAGCAGCCACCGAAAGCAGCATAATGTCATATTGTCCTAAATCCATTTGTGGATTACATGTACAGCACAATAAAGGCACGACTCTTAGAACATTATGCTTTCTCAGAGCCAAAATGTATAACAAAGCTTTTGCAGGTTTAAGAACTTGGCGGCATGCTTCAATACAATTGCTTCGCGAGATGCGAGATTTAGCCGGCAACGAAATGAACGACAACATGCTCCTATCTGTCTGGATGCGCAGACTACCACCAAATCTACGTACCATAATTTCAATAAGTAGTGATCCGCTTGACAAATAAGCTATACTCGCTGACAAAATATTTGAGGTAAGCGCTTCACAAAACGTCAATGCAGTTTCTGTGCCACGAAAAGTATTTTCAGCACAATCAACACTAGAGCAAACGATCAGCTAACTTGCCGAAGAGGTGGCTGACTTAAAAACAAAGTTTTCCAAACGATCCGCTCCCGTGACGTCGATTCAAATGAAGTATGCTGGTACCACCGCAAATACGGCGACAAAGCAAAAAAGTGTAATCTTCCCTGCAGAAACGCAAAAATCTGAATTGTCTGTCTGGTAGCAGTCACTACCGACAGAAAAATTACAAATAATTGCCGTCTAGTTATACGTGACAAAAATTCGCAACTTAAGTTCTTAATTGACACTGGTGCCGAGGAAAGTGTGATTCCTCCTCAACCCACAACGAAAATATCCATAAAACAATTCACAGCAATACATTTTTTTTCCTTATTTATTTATTGAATCTTCATAAATTTAATATGAACTAACAATAATTAATCAAATATTTATTTTATGTCCTGCCAGTGCCAAACAAAAATTTTCTTCATCACGGGTTCTGTTCACATATAAAGGTGTTTATCGCTCATCTAAATGGACAAGTGCTGCAGTATCTCTTCTCCGTAAGCGAGTTTAAAATATTTGGAGGTAGTGGGTTCGTATGCAATTCGAGCCTTTTTAAGTGTTTTACTGCATATTTCGTAATCATAGTTTTAACTAATGGAACATTGAGATCCTTGTGAATATTTGAGTATTTAACACACCAAGGGACAGCTGTAATTATTCGAAGAAGATTATTTTGGCGCCTTTAAATTTTTTCAATATTAGAGGCCGAGGCAGTGCTCCATAACTTAATACCGTAGCACCAGATTGGCTTTAAGATGGAGTTGTAAAGTAGAAGTTTGCAGTCAAGACTAAGGACAGAGTTTTTTTCAATAAGCAAACGAATTTGGATGGCTTTTAGTTTCATTTTAGTTAATTTTGCCTCTTCATGGCTTTCCCACGTTAAACGGCGATCTAAATGTATACCGAGATATTTTACATGCGAATGTTGAGGAATTATTTGATTATTGATTGTAATAGTAGACATTATGAAACTTTTTGGAGTGTCATAGTGTCCATGGACACTATGACACTGGACGTTATGATATGCCACCTATAAGTTGTGACCCCAGAAGGTATGTTTAGCCTTTTAAAATATTTATAATATTGGCTTGCTGATATTGAACATCTAGGAGGGGAGTATAACGATGAAATTTCTATGTTTCGATTTAATTCTTTAACGCAAACTTTCGTTGCTTGGAGATAATTTTCACGATAATCACACATTAGGTGGTGCTTGACTCTGGTTTTTATTAAAATGGCAGAACCTCCACAAGCTCTATCTCTAGGGTCCTTGGTATCATATAGTGTATAACCATTGATTTTAAACGTGTTTTGTGAGGTCAAATGAGTCTCAGAAACCATCATGACATCAATTTGTTTATTTTTAAGAAAGTATTCTAATTAATTTGTATGTTGGCGGATGCCGTTTGCGTTCCAAAAACATATCTTTAAACAGTTCATGGCTTGTTTATTACAGCTTGCAATAACATCGATTGCATTCTAAGAATTTCCTGCATCATATTACCCATTGTGTTCGAAAAATTATTTACTGTTTGCACTAATGTTTCCATGGTTTTTTCTAAACGACTCAAATTTGAAACTGGAGTTTCATCATTACAAGCACCTTGCATTGGCACATGGTTTGATTTTAAGACGTTAGCATAAGAGGTTCTGTTATTACTAGCCTGCGTAGCCCGAATGTCATTAGTGTTTACTTGATTTGTTACCTGCGTTTGAGGGGGGTTAGTTGTCGGCCCAGACGACTGATTGACGATAGTGTATACAGGACATCCTCTATCATTGGTAGTGCGATAACCGCCACAGTTGCTAAATTTTTTTTACATTTGGGGTAGTTTTTAGACTAATTGCACTTGACCGTACTATGTAATTTTCCACATACGACGCAAACAGGGGTAAATAGCAGTATGCCCTAGTATGAAAAATTCTTAGCAGTTTAAACACTGAACGGGCCCATTTCTCTTGTGCGGCTCGTCTATCGTGATTTTTCTGTACAGTGTATATATCAGGTTTTTTTTAGCTTAACGTCGCCGGGTTCTAACTCCACTCGAAAAAGTGGTTGAGAATTTTTTTTCCCTATTTTTAATATTTACCACATTTTTTATTTAAAACCTTTCTCTTCTAAAATTTTTTTTATCTCTTCTGGTGCTTCAGAGGATTCATCCTCCAGAAAGGCAAAACGATATTGGGGATTTATTTTATGAAAAGATGGTACTTTTGTGGCCGAAGCAACTGCTGCAGAGGTAGGGCTGCGACCCCGTTTATGCACTGTTATGTACCTGTCCATACCAACTTGTACTTGAGGTTTTTGACAACTTTTTACTTAAGATGAGATTTTTCCATTGCGTCTGTGTTTGAGTTCTTGGTATTATTTGTTACTAAGATTGTTTTTGCCTCCGCGGCAACACTTGCAGGTACTAGCGAGCGATTAATATTTTTTAATGTATCAGTATTAGGGATGCCAAGTGGGACCAGGTTTTTTGAAACCCGGGATTCGGAATTTTTTATTCATAAAAACGGGATCCTGGGGCGATCGGGATTTCATATAAGAGCCAATTTTTAAAATGCATATACATAATTATAATTTAGTGTTTATGTATAAGTATTAAAACAAATTAATGCATGAATAATATTAAACTCATTGCAAAATAAAACAGTTTAATGTATTCTTTTAAAGTAATATGGAAGAATTATGTATTAAAACTTATATTTTTAAAAGCTCTAAAACAAATAAATGGCGTCTGATAATCGATACCTTATTTAATTGCAAACATATGCTGCCGAAGAAAACAATGTTCGCTTTAAACACTTCTGGGTGGTATCGTAAATAAATAGCTACATACATGCTAAGTAACAATATTTAATTTATTTTATCTCAAATATATATTGGCATTTTCGGCGAAAAGTCTACTTTTTGTAACGTAACGCAAGAAGTATTTTCAATTGTTTCTCAAAATATTTTATATGTATTGTTTACATTTTTATATTTTTGTGTAAAGCGCAACTAGCTCTACATTTAGTAACAAAAGGGATAACGATTGAACAACATGGTCCGAAAATACAACCTTATTTGCAATCTGGCGTTACATTAAAAAAGTAGACTTTTCGCTGAAAATACGCATATTTACCTTAAAACGAGCAAAGAGTTATACATTTTATAGCTTGAAAAATAAATCTGTATTAGTCCAAAGTTTACTAAAAAAAGGTTTTATACAAAACATGTTGCTCAATTCGCAGTCTTATTCAGTTTTGTAATGCAAGTCAAAATCCACTTCCGTTTTTTTAACGTCACGCCTGCGCAGATTTTTGCTTATATCTGAAAATGCTTAGCGTCGATAACTGTAATGTTTTTTTCTGAATATGTTGCTACTTCATTACTTTGTATTTATAAAACCCCTTTTTACAAATTTGACTTCTTCATTTAATTTTTTTACATTTTGTGGTATAAATATCACTACACGTCAAAATGGAAATGCCCATATGCAGGTATAAATTTAATAAAATAAACTTCATGCATTCATATGCGCATCACTTGCCTCAGATGGTGTGTACAATTCTCTTTCTGCGTAAATGTTGGAGTAATAATTATTCATACATACTTTTTTTCCTATCCTGTTGTAAAAAAACAAGTGAAAAAATAAATAACCCTTTATTTTCAGCTAAAAAACAACAAAAAAAGCAAAGATCATTTATTTGCATACGTTTGTGTCTACGAAATCACACGGTGTTGTTGCATTTGTTTGTTACATATATGTATAAGCAACAACAAATGAAAAGGTCATAAGTCTGCTTTCACACGTTTCATCTTTTGATGCTCATCTCTTATGTTTTTAGGTGTGAGAAGAAAGAAGAAAGGGGGTTAGTACGGAGATGCCTGTACTCGGTCAGTACGCTTTGTGTTTTTATTTGTTGGTATATGTACAACGATGGCTGCATGTAATTTTTTTTCTTTTCTTTTTCTCTTTGATCCGCTATTAATAAAATTGTTGTTGTTTTGTACCGAAAAAAGTTGAAACCGATTGCTGCGTGTGAATATATTGGCATCTTTAAAAGAGAATTGAAAAGAAGTTGAGCATCAAAAGATGAAACGTGTAAATTCAGACTAAGTGTATAAAATAAGCAAAAAATTTACATAAAAAAGGATTGCTACTTGCATGAAAATTTGGGTTTCGCTAATGTCTACGCAAGCGCACATAGCATACAAAAATGTTTTACCTTAAAAAATATTTATGATGGGTACAAATAAAATAAAAACAGCAATACCTACTCTGAAAAACATATCTTTTCCAAATTACATACTTATAAAAAACAAGAAAAGTCATATGTTTGTTTTAAAATCAACTTGTATAACGCAAT
This sequence comes from Pollenia labialis, assembly GCA_949318255.1. Classification (NCBI taxonomy): domain Eukaryota; kingdom Metazoa; phylum Arthropoda; class Insecta; order Diptera; family Polleniidae; genus Pollenia; species Pollenia labialis. The sequence continues at coordinate 59,339,205 of OX439140.1, forward strand.
ACACAATATCAATTTTCGAAGTTATATAGACATACATATGTACATACATACATACATTCATATGTATGTATATGCATAGCCTTTACAACTGATCAGTGATCACTACTTCAAATGTTATTTTCTCTAACAGATCATATAAGCAGCTTCCTACCTACATTTACACTTTATCCTATTTTTTGAGCTTCTATTACAATATCGCGATTGGTTGTTCTATTTTGAATTCATCCATTATCATCAACAATTAAATGTGCCAAGCTAAAAACAAAATGCAAAGGTCATAAAACTATGATCTACACACCTACGCATAAAAATGTTTCCCCTTATAAAAGTAAATTTGACTGCTGTAAATAAATTTCTCAAAACAAAAACGCACTTTTGTACCTTTACTTTATTTTTGAACAACTAGTCCAAACAATTAATTTTATTTTGTCTTTGACATATCACTCCCTATATTCTTTTAATGGCTGTTTATAAATATTTTTATAAATACTAACTACGTATGCATTAGTTTTCTTAAAACATTAGTTAATTTTTCAATTTTTTGCATTCAAATTATAAAACTCACCTTTTAATCATAATTTACCTTTTTTCAATAAATAAAAAAACCATTAAACAATTATATTTTAATCTACCAACACATCATACAAAGAATTTCTTATTTTAAATCTTTCCTTTTTTTTAACCTTTTTTGTATGTACAGTGTACACACAAAAATATTTTGTTCTCCATATTGTGACTATTATTAGTTTATTTTTCGACTAATAATATGTTTACTATTCACACTGAAATATTTAAATATTTCGTGTGTAATAGTCGCATATTTTGTGTCGCATATTCTGGCAGTCGATGATCAACAAGACGGCATATTTTGTTTTGTTTTGTTATGTTATTTATATTCGTACATTTTGCATATACTTCGGCAGTTTGTGATGTGTGGCAGTAATATATTGATATTGAAGACACACAATATTTAATATTTATGGTGACTAAAAATATTTGAATATTTCCATAGAAAATATATTTGTACGGCGAAATATTTAATATTTTGCGCATTGCAATACTAAAAAGTTGCTACTGGTTAAATATTTTTGAGTAAAGACTGGTACTCTGTTCAACATTTCACGTAAAATGCTGTCAAAATGCATATGAAAAAATCTTGTGCGGAATATCTACGAAATAATCTTGATGGAGTTGTACTCTGTTTATTTTGTGAAAAAGTTCCGAAATGTTTCTGGCAACATTTTTTTACAACTGCGAAATAATGTAAGCTGCCTTTATTTCACGTGGAATTTTAAGCAAAAGCAAAAAATATGAACTTAATATTAAAAAAGAAATAAAAAATTAAAATAACACAATCGGTAACAGTTTTTTATCCATATTTACTTTTTTTTATTAAATTTTTTATTAAAAAAAATAATTTTAGTAAAATACATGTGGCGTTTGTTTACATACACGAAACAATGTAGCATACTTTGAAGGAATAAAAACGTAAAATTGTACAAACTCGCAAGATTGGTAACATTGATAAATGCCAACATTTTCGTGTGGAATAATCAATGTTGCTTAACATTTTTCACAAATTTGAACAGAGTACTAGGCTTAATACTAGAAATTATATTAATACAGCGATGCATTTAAATATATTACGGTAGTAAAATATTTTATATTTTTAAGTTTTCTGTTAGCTTGTGTTTGAAGATATGCATATTTATGACTAATATATTAGCATTTTTAACCCGAAAAACTAAAATTAATTAATCTGAGAATTGAGTACTTATTGTGTTTGCCGTTTTGAGGAGGTAGTTTAAACCTCGCAGCATTGCCATACTGAATGACAACAAATGGCAACAACATATTTAAAAATTGCAACTTTTTAACAATCCACTTAGCATTTTATACAGAAGAAGAATTTTCGCCCTATTAATTCTTATAAAAAGAATATTAATTCTTATAATTATTTAGGTTTTTATATGTTTAAGAATCACTAAATCATCTTTACTAGAATAATCCATTTTTCTGTTTTCTAAAAAAAAATTTAACAGGTGCTTTTGTTATACATGTGTATGTGTTGACATGACTAAGGTTAAACCACCATCATTGGCCGCTTAAACTGGCAAATAAAAGTAATTAATCCTCATCTTAAAAACTAAGAACACAGATTACAGATAAGTTAATCTCTGATCTCCATGCTAAAAACTCGCCCTTAGGCTCAAATTAACAGTCATTAGTTAATAACATTGTGCAAGAAATTTACACTTTTTTTTGAGACAAGCTGGCCACCTGGCGTTTTAATCTTATTTGGGTACGCTGAATCCAGTGGTGCTCGCCGTTTTTTTTAGATTGGCTCTGGTTTTCGAGATATACCGTTATTTAGAAAATGGAGGAGGTTGCACAACATATGTTCGCGTAACTCAAAAACGTTTTAAAAAAACCGAAATTCCGCAATTAAATTTCCTTTAAGAAAGGTAAAACTTCTTTCTAATGTGCGCAGCCGTTTTAGAAACATGATTGTTTTTTATCAATATTTCGAAATTTTGGCTTTTTAAAAATTAATAAAAAACTGGAAAGTGCAGCTATGCTTCTAATTTGTAATTTGCAGACGTATAAAACACGAAATTCCAAACAAAACAAGCCACAAATGAGTAAAATCTGTTTGCAACTTTAGATTTCATTCACAAAAGACGAAAAATGTTAATTAAATCTATGAATTTCATAAAACGCAATATTTGTATTTGAACCCCTCTAAGGGGTGGTGATTAAGGGAAAGCATGATTTGAGAAAATGCTAGTTCGATGAAATGGTTTCATAAAAATACCTACAAAGCAAATTTTATCGTACAAAAACAACTTAAAGCAACCGTACAGGCAGTTTGTTTATGTTCAATTTTTTTTATCTTCTTTAATGTATGGAAAATTTACTTCAGCTCAGCCGAGGAGGTTTTATGTAAAAACAAGTTGATTAAAAAAAGCATAAATCAAATGGCATCAGACAAAAAAATACTTTGCCTTGTATAAAATACAGACTGTTAAGAGAATTTTAATTAAAATAGTTAGTAAAATGCAACAAATGGTTGTGTTAGATTTCCTTTTTAAAAGGAATAGTTAATAGCAAAAGTTGAATAGTCGTTTTATATTTTAAGTAATTTACTTATGTGTGTGTGTGTTAAAGACACAATGCAAAACAAATGCGATTTTTGATCTGGCCCAAAGCGACCTTACATTTATAGCACTCAGTCCGTGAAAATCCATTGCACCCTGGAAGTTTGCACCTGTTTTTAGCAGAACATCCATTTTCATTATGCCCTATACCACCGGTCCGTATATCTTGTTTCGGTATAGGTTTTGTGTGGTAATTTGAAGCTTAAGTAACAAGATTATTCTCCTTTCAGCATGTCACAGAGATAACCATACTTTCATAATTTGTAACAAATTCCTCCTAGAAACCCCGTGCAACAGACCGTTTCTTAATTATTTTGCGGCAGGTAATTTTCAGTTCTTTTCGAGCACATTTCTTTGAGTTGTGCCCAATGAGTATATTCCCTGAGTACAAAGGTAATACATTAATGGAACAGACGTATAATAATTATCGAAATAAATTACTTGGTATTTACCATGGGTCCACAAGGGTACATTGGCACAGCCGCATATAGCACTCTTACTTACTTTTTTTAAATTCATGTATGTACATACTTACATATATCCCCAATGACAACCACAAATGAAATTTTTTACCTTTTTCAACAACAAAATTTCTCCTTTTTTGGTGTTGCAACCACAAAGCTGGCAGCCCTACTCCAAATGTGCTGTATTAAAACATTTTTTTGCAAATAAATAAGTTAATATCTTGACACAGGCTGGAAAAATAAAAGGAAATGTTTGCGAGATGGGAAGCAGGAAAAAATGCTATACATACATACACATAAATTGTTACCCCCTTAAGATAAAAAAAAACATTAGTTTGTCTCCCACCGAGCAAATAATTTTCATTTTTAGTTTTGCAACCAGTTTGAGTTGGTATAATCTAATATTATCATTTAAGCTTTCTCAGCAGGAAATTTTTCACTTGCGCGTAATAAGATTAAAGCTGTTAAAATATTATTAGTTGTGCTGACGTTTAAAAGGTCAACATGGGCACTAAATAAAGGTTTTAACTACAAATTAATTGGTACTTAAAAAAAACTAGTTCATTATGGGTATATTGAGTTTTGTATGGAAAAATCCAAAACAATAGTGTATTATATTAAATCTTTTTTGTGCAGTGCAATTGATTCATTCTCTTACGTACCGTAATTTTTTTATTCACTGGGTTACGCTGTTAGTTTGGTTTTAAGAATAAATTCTTACAACCAACAGATATTATAGTGAGAATAAATTACAATTCATTTGTAAGCGAGACTTCGACTACAAAAACTATATTTAAAAAAAAAAAGGATTTCATTTAATTCTCCGAACGATCCAAAACTTAAATGGAGGTAAAATAAATGACTTTAATTGGATGGCTGTTCTTTGTAAAAATACATTGAAAAGAAAGAGTTACAAAAAAAATAAAAGTATACGATTTTAATGAATCATACCTAAATAGAGTTTGGAATAAACCTTAATTTTCTGTAATATGCCCCATCACGAAAAACATTCTTTTATGAATAATTACGAGCCACAAACTAACTTGTACTAAATACATTGAAAAATTATACTGCAATTAAATCAGACTAACTGATAATAACATGCATTTAGCCATTATTTCAGCAATAATATAAATAAGTATGTATTAAGAACTCCTTTAAACGTAGGAGAACATTAGTTATTAAGATACAAAGAAATTTTTATACGATATCATCAGTGTAACCAGAGGAAGAATCAAAAAAGTCACGCTGCTCTTTCAAAAAAGTTACGTTTTTCGTCAAAATTAGAGATGTACAGGTTCCAGAGAAAGTCAATGGGTATAAAAAAATTGGACCACTCTAGCACATATCGAAAATTTTCAATACATATGCGTACTCATATCTTTTAATTCTCATACAAGTGTATATCCCTGCGCATTTAATTTCATTCATCCCTCGAAGCAATTGGGATGAGTGTTTTTCAATTATCTGCGGAATTTGAACTTTTTCATGGCATTTGGTAGTTAAAGGGTGTATTTTGCGGAATTAAGCAATGCGTTAAGCGGCCCATACACTTACAATAAAATTGTTTAATTTTACGTATTGTACAATTATTTCGCCAATGTGCTTGTGATATTCGAAGATGGCACAACATATTGGCAACTATCAATTTTTATTGCACAATGAAAAGATGGTGAAATGTGTTGGCAACATTGTACAATGCTGTTTATGTTATTCCTATTTCCTTTTATTGAAAGAATGAAACAATTGTGCGACTTTTTGCATAATATAGGACAAATTGGAAATAATATGGGGAATATCATATACAATAATATTACAAGTGTATGGGCCGCTTTAGAAACGAATAATGAGTTCTAAAATTACACTTTTTCGTCACTTTAAAAGGTTGTTCAGATAATTTTAACAGTTATACTACTACAACAATAGCACAAATAAACATTGCCCATATAATATTGACTTCTGATTGACGATTTGCAGCTAAAAAGTGAATACCAAGTTGAGAAGAAATTTGCCTAAGTTATGACAGTTTTTACTTAAATTGCAATGTGATCGGTGGTGCGTAAGTGTGAAATAGTATAAACCCTGCAAATAATAGGACCAGTCCAAACACGCGTGTAAAGAGTAGTCCACAAGGGACTAGGACTAGTCCAAAAGTAACCCAAACGTATGGAAAAACATGGTCTATTCAGCATTACGATGTCCTAGTGCAGGACCATATAACCCATCTTTGGACTACAACGGAGTAGTTTTAAAACTACTCCATTGTATACACAAGAGGGTTAGTTTTAACTTCGTTTAAAAACGAAAACATGTCGTTAAAAAACGAAGACACATCGTCTCACTACAAACACTTTTTAACAATGACATGGTCCATGCTTGCATTACATTGGACCAGTCCATGGTGTAGTCCATTTTATCAAAATGGATCAGGTGGTCCAATATTATTTGTAGGGAATCTGTGAAAATAAAGTAAAATTTTATATATGTATCTATATAAATATTAAATAGTTATATTGTATTTACTGGGTTTTAGTAGACAAAAGTGTTAAATGAGTTCACAACACAGCCCAAACTCATTATTCGGGTAGATTGGGCACATTTTTAATAATTTCTCATACATGCCTTTTTTACGCCAATAAAAGTGGTCTGTAATTTTTCGCTAGATGTATATTTGTTTTTTCATTTCATTTCATTTATTTAGTTACATTCAATTACATTCAATTGACCTTGCGAAGCCATATTGGCTTGTCTGCAGGTACAGTATACAAAATTAAATATCTATAAAATGATAGAAATTATGAGTTTCAAAAAGCAAAAAAAAAAATATAAGTAGATTAATTACTAAAAAGAGTTTTTTATAATTCACTAATTCAATTTTGTATAATTATCGATTAATAATTACTTATTGTATATTCACAAAATATTGTTTGATTAACTTTTTTCTTTTGGGGCAATTTACTGAAATATTAATAATATCCAAAGGCATAGTATTAAGTATCGTAGGTAGTACGACGGCTAGTGTATTTTTTCAGTTAGTGTTTTTGTATTTTGGAATTTTGAATCTTCCTTCCAGATTTCGCCGAGTTTGGTAGGTATGATCAATTCTGTTGAATAATCGGGTGTCTTTACTGAATTCAATGGCGAGTGTTATGTCGTATATACTTTTTATAATTATAATCTGTATGTCCTTGAGAGTTGTATTTTCCATATTGCCATTGATGTTGCAGTTATTGTTGTTGGTGGTATTGGTGTTGATATTGGTTGTGGTATTGTTAGCCATGTTATTGTTGGTTGCTGAATTGTTGCTATTTACCGTATTGTTTGTTATGATGTTGTTGTTTACATTATTGGTGCAATTATTGTTTAGGTTGCTGTTGTTGTTGATTGCGTTGTTGGTGTTCCTGGTACCATTGTTGTTGTTCGTGTTGCTGTTATTTGTAAAGCCGCTGTTGCTTCTATTGTTGTTGGTATAGTTGATGTAGTTATTGTTGGAGTTACATATGTATGTTATTATTGTATCCGGTATTATGGATGTTATTTGTAGTGTAGATAGCGATGTTGTTGCTAGTGTTGTTGATGTTATTGCTGTGGGAGGTGTTGTTGGTACTAGTGTTGTAGGAGTTGCCGTTAACCGTTACTGTATTATCTTGGTGATATGTTCGTGAGTAGGTGTTTGCATCCAGTATTTTAATTAACTGGTTTTGCCTTTGATGCAGCTTTTTGCAATGGCTTGAGTTTCCCCAGGCTGTAATGCCATGTCTAATATTAGACTCTACTAACGCGAAGTACGCCCGCCTCAACACCATTTTGTTTGAATGGAATCTTAAGTGGAATAGCATGTAGGAGGCTTTCCTTAGCTTTTTTCTGAGATATTCTATTTGTTCACGCCATTTAAAGTTATGATCTACTATTACTCCCAGGTATTTGTAAGAGTTTACAATATCAACTGTTGTTTTACACTGGTCTCGTTTGCATTTGAGGTTTCTTCTTCCTGTATCGTGGAGACATTCTGGGCTGTGAAATTTAAGCTTTAAGTCTGCATATAGAAATTGAGGAGGTTTGATGTGCATTAGTTTGGATTTATTATCAAACCGTGATCATGACAACATCTTTGTGCTTTTTCAAGTTCAATTTGCATAATTTTTAAGGCAGCTTCAATGTTTTTGTGCGGTACTACAATAGTTGTATCGTCTGCATTTGCAAATGCTTTGCTATAGCTAAGATTGCATAGCAGTTCATTTGAATATATAATGAATAGTATTGGTCCCAATTTTGAACCTTGTGGCACACCATAATTCATAACAATTTCTTGGCTTACACTGTCTGATGGTTTCACAAAAGAATTTCTACATTTAAGGTAGTTTTCGAAAATTTTAGGCAAATACCAAGTATTCCTATTTGTTAAAATGATTTTAAAAAGCTTGGCGTGCGGGATTGTGTCAAATGCTTTACTGAAGTCAAAGAACAGCGTAAGACAGTGGTTGTTTTTGCTCAGATGTTCGTTGATATGATTCGCAAAGTTTCCTAGCAATTTGTTTATATTTTCTTCGCTTTGGAACCCATATTGGTTTTGGTTGATGATTTGATATTTTTTTATAAATTTATTTAGACGTCGAACTATAATTTCTTCCATAATTTTTTCGATGACAAGTAGTCTTGCTATTGGCCGATAATTATTGAAATCTGCTTTACATCCACTTTTATACACAGGTCGAATAAGGGAAATTTTAAAAATATCAGGAATTATTTAGGTACTAATAATTTGGTTAATTAATTTGGTTATAACTGGAACCATCACATACGAACTATTTTTGATATCAATGGGCCTTATGCTATCAACACCTGCAGCTTTGTTTATATTTAATGAATTAATTATTGCATAAACTTCCTCTTCGCATGTTGATAGAAAGAATTTGCCAGACTTTGATGAGTTTGGAATGAGACGCTTACATTGCAGTTATGGATTATTTTTTTCTACATTATCTCTAAAATTGACAGCAGCAGGAAAACAAGTTAAAGCATGTGATGTACTGTCTCTATACGCGATACCATAAACAAATCTTACAATTTGCTCAATTTTACGAAGATTATAGGAAAAAGTTCCAGAAACTACCTCAATGCAACAATTTACAAGAGACATTAATAGTGAATGTGTAAGTATATACTTAACTCTAACTGGAAGATATAGTCCACAATGATAAAGTCTCCTGAGTCCAAAAGTCACTCGAGATGCTATGGAATCGATATGCTCGTCAAAATTAAGATATTGATCAAGTACAACACCAAGACACTTAATAGAATTAGTGTATGTTACGATTACATTACCAATTTCAATCCTAGGATGAACAACATTACGGTGCCTAGTACATTATGGCTTTAGTCTTGGTGATATTAATCAAGAAAGAATTCGACACCATTAAGTCATACAGTTTAAGGAGATTAAAATTAATAACTGCCTCCAATACCCCAGGAAATTCTCTACAATTTCCAAAAAGCAGTTGTATATCATCAGCAAAGATAAAAGGTTTAACTAGGTTCATATCCAAACAATCAACACAATCGTTTAAATATTAAAGAAACAAGATGGGACCGATAATTGAACCCTGTGGCACACCACAACAATTCGGAATAACTTCAGAAACAATCCCATTAAAATCCATAAATTGAGATCTGCCGTGTAAATAAGAACGAATTAGCCCACACGCCATAATAGAAAACTTAAATTTATCTTTCAACTTGTAAATTAAAGTGGAATGATTCAAACGATCAAACGCTTTAGACAGGTCTCGAGAAACCGTTATTCCTAGGAGCATACCCGTAGTGTTGTGTTTGTCCCTGAAAGCAAACTGTGAATTCGAAATTAAGTTTTCCCTCCAAATATAGTCAATAATCTGGCACTTTAGCAAATGAGCCATAATCTTGGATATGGCCGGTTAAATACTAATGGGGCGAAAAGTCCTACTCGAGTCTCTCTTAGGTACATGTACAGTCCTACTTAATTTCCATTGATCAGGATATGTAGAAGTCATTATAATCATATTAAGTAAGTGTAGTAGAGGGCCCAAAATATAAGGAAAAACAAGCTTAATAAGTTTAATAGGAAATCCATCTGCACCTAAGAAATTAGACTTAATTTTCTGCAGCGCATCAATTAAATCATCACTATATATCATATCAAAGGAGAAACCCGAAAAACATTCACCAAAATTACGAAAATCAAATGGAGCCCTACTAACATCATCTAAAACAAAAGTTCTATTTAACTCATTAACATCCAAATAGGAATTATCTACAAGATTATTATCAACAATACCGGAATTATTTAATATTCTCCACAGTTGGCTAGAATTAGCACCTTCAAACAATCTCATATAATGTTGCCTTCTAAATTTACGAATTAATGATTTAAGTTTATTTCTAAGTCTTGAGTAGATTCTGCGATTTTCCTCACTTTTGTTATTCCTAAAATGTTTATATGCACAATCACGAAGGTATATGGCGTTAACAACCTCATATCTGTTCATCCATGGGTCCTTTTGGGTCTTAATTTTAAATCTGACAATAGGAACAAGATCAAGCAGTTCAGATAACAGTGAATTTAAAATAGCAACTTCAAAACTAACTGAGTTATTGCTTTAAAACGATGTGAAGTCAAAATTATTAATATGAAACTCTACCATGTTAAGATCTAGGCCGTTCACACAGAAAAAAATCAAGTTAAAAACGTTGATTTAAAATTTTTCGGTGGTGATTTTGCTTCATACGTGTTTCATGTTAATTCAACCTGATTTTATAATTGCTTGCGAACAACATTTTTTTCTTTTAAAATAACTATAGTTCATGTTAATTTAACATTGCAGTAACGTTAGAGCAAAATGTCATTTATATTGAAATAACAATCCGAATCACGTTGAATGAAAGTTATTTCATGTTGAAAGAACGTGAATTTCATGTAGAAAGTAATTGGTGTGAAGAAGCTTCAGAGACAACATATACATTTATTTAAGAATAATTCAAAACACTTACCCTGTAACACATGTTTCACTTATTTTGTAGTCTCCTTTGTTAAAAGATCAATCAGCAGAATGGCCCGATATGGTTTTCGTCATCATTCTAATTTGAAAACTTGATGTACTATTTAACTAAATAATTTTAATTAAAAGAATACGGGAATTGTCTTCTTTTTATAACATATTTTAGGAATGAAAATAAAAAAATCAACATACTTAACTATGTATGCATGTTAATTTAACAAGATACACTTTTGATTTTAATATAAAACAGGTTTTTTAATGGATTCAATATTGAATCCATATTTATTTAAATTTTAATATTTTTTTTTATTTATTTTAACAGTGAATAATATTAAATAAGCGTGATTTAGGATTATTTTAATATTTTTAATTTAAAATTAATATGAAATAATGATAAATTTAAATAAAGGGCATACTTTTGCAGAAATTTAACATGATTCTCAATCAACATTTTTCCATGTTAATTTTACATTGGTATTTTTTTCTGTGTGTTAAAATTTTTATATTCCACGTAATTACGTTCAACTTCAATCGGACAACTCATGGAGACATATATTAACGCTTGATAGGACTGAAGATACGGGACCGATCCCTGACCAGAAAAAGCAATATTGCAATATTGCATTGCTTACGAGAAAGAAGTCAATAAGGGATGTTGTATTATGACTCACATCCCAATGTGCAGGTAAGGAATTATGAAGATAGGATAACCCAACTCTGTTGCAAATCGATCTAAGACTCGACGACTTTGTGTGATCAAATAAATTACAATTGAAATCACCCATTATGATAATATTACTATATCTACTAAATATACCACCAAGTAAGTTTTCCATTTCACTTAAGTTACCATGAGGGAGGTAGACCACACCCACTAGCACAGTTGTAGTTTTACAAACAATTTCAACTAATATTGCCTCACAAATATTGTAACTCGTAGAGGAATAAATAGTTTTATATTTAATACCATTTTGAATTAAAATTCCAACACCTCCTGCTCTAGTAGGGTAAGGTCTATCACTACGACACCACTTGTACCATGGTATTGTATAGATCCATCAGACATATCTTGTTTAAGCCATGTCTCTGAAAGACCCATGACGTTTAATTTTGAATCAATTAATAAGTTTCGAAGTTCGTCTAATGTTGTTTGTTGGGATGGTGGATTAATGCTTTGACAATTAACGTAAGCTATGTTAAGATTATTACCACAATAAGAAAAAACTTGTTTTAAATTTGTGCTTTCACTGATAATTGGACCCAAATTAACGTTATGGGACATCATACTGAAGGATTAAAGAGAACCGTATCAATATTGCAAAACGTTACTAAAATTATATTTAATTAAATGCATGTTTAAATATTGGCATAAATTTAACAAAGTTATTCAGAAAATACAAAAAATCAAAAAAATACAACAAAAATATAAAAGGATAAAAAGAGAAGTATAAAAAAAATCCTTTGGTTTTACAAACACACAAATCCATTTAATTGTAGATAACCATTGAATTATTAAGCAAAAAGCTTTTATACAAAAAAGAAATATTTCATTTAAGAAAGAAGAAAAACAAAAGTGATCTAAATAGATTATATCCTGCCAAACACAATTTAATTCTAGAAACTAGTGAATAGAAAATACATTTTTTTAGATTGGAGTAGTATCAGCGGGAGTAGACGAATCCAAATTGGGCTCAGTTAGATGTTGACCACTTTTTTTGTTGAAGTAAGAGACACACTCCTCGTACTCAAATATTTTCTCAGTAGTGTCCTTAAAATGTATTTTAACACGAGGTAAATCCGAGTTTAATATTCTATATTTTGCAATTAAACCATCTCTTCTAATATCACGGCACAATCTACTTAAGCTGAAGGTCCACACCATGCGTTTATGCGTCTGTCCTTTTTATGCATCTGATAAAAAAGTAGAATCAGTGCTATTGTACATATCGAGCCTTTGCTGCAATAGAGTAATAGCTGAAAAAACCAAATATTTGAGTTAATGTATTTAATTTTTTAATTTCCAGAGGAACATAGGGCCGCCTACAGGCAAAAAATGTTGAGTAAATCGCCATATCGATTCTTCATATTGTGTAAAAATTTCATATACATATGTAAATAGGTTCTCCGGAATTAGTTTCGGATATCTGTTTAGCAGCCAAAAGGGGTTGGGGCTAGTCCTAGCATTATATGGCAGATTTACAGAACCGAATGTCTAGAGGCAGCTTAGCTTTTTCTTTTGATGTTAAGTATTAAGGCGAACCTAATTTCATCCATTCCATTTGTTTTTTTTTTGTTGTTAGTTTACACTATGAAAAGTAGAGAAAATAAATTTAGTAGAACCTAGTACACACATACATAAATAATAACACTTTTAAAATACAGATAGCATACCAGTTCATATTTTTTTCTCCCCGAAAATCACCGCTGAAATTTAAAATATACAGTTTTCAAGTTTTCGCGTTTGGCAACAAAATACAATTTTCGACTTAGTTTTGTGGCATTTTTTTTTATACATTTTTAATTTGATTTTTCTTGTGGTTTTGAGGAAGGTTATCTAAGGTTGATAGTAATTGATTTTTTTAACAGGTACACATATACCTTTTGGTTTGTTTTTTTGTATGCAAATAGTATTGTTTCTTAATTTTATCGTTTTTGGCGTTGCGTTTTTGATATTCTGTGGTTTATTGCTTTAATGGTTTTAACCCGCCGTGCAAGTAAGGTCTTAGCAAGCAACATGGCTACAACGAGCGCAAGTACAACTGGTAGTACGTATACATCTACGGTAGCAACGGTTCCTTCGATGGCGAATCCTGCGGTCTACAGTAGTGTGGTACTACAGCGTTAATTGTTAATCCGATTGTAACCACTCAAGCTTAAGATCTATCGCTCAGCTCTGAGGGTCTGGATCAAACCGTAGTTTCTCCAACATTTGAAAGTGCCACAGCACAAAACATTCGACAGAAAGTGCGTGAAAGTACGACCCGGGGGTTTAGATACTGGTTTCAGGTTGAGTGCGGGCAGTGTCCAACAAATTGTGGAAGCCTCGGTGGGTATCTGCCAAGAAAGGTTGATGAGAAGATACAGCAGGCATTAGCGGAAATAAAAGTGGCATTAACGCAACAAGCTACAACTTCTCCACCAACCTCCAGTTCAAGTCCTAATTATTGTGGGCCACCACCAAGACCGTCACAAGCAATTTTGGTCTGAGCCAACAGTTACAAGGGCCGCAGGTGTCAAGAGCACTTCAGTATTCTCAACCTCCGCCGATGGCAGCTCCAGGGACGATGGGGTCAGGCCAAGCGTTTTAAATGTAGCACCACCATCTATTCCACCGCAACCACAAACCGCTTACCAGCAACAGCAGTACGTGCTACAGCAGCAAAATCCATTGCCGTATCTACAGCCGCCAGTTCAGGCGCAGTATTATCAGCAGCCAGTGTTAACACAACAGCCCTATGGTCAGCCACCAAATCCAGCGAGCTACCAACTGCCGTCTCGGAATTACCAGCCAGAATATCCACCAAATGCCTGGACAGCAGCAGCAATGCAACCACCACCTTATCCGCCGCAAAACGCTAGTGCTGGCAATACATGGCCAAGTCAGCCCGAGGCGCTAGATAAATATAAGTTAGCCAAATGGGGAGTGAAGTTTGATGGCACAAGCAAATCTATGAATGTGCAAGAATTCATTTTTAGAGTGGGTGCTTTGCGCAGAGACTATGGTTGCTCCAATACTGAAATGCTAAGGAGTTTTCACATTTTGCTGGATGGTCCAGCACTCGATTGGTATTGGGATTACCGCAAAATTGTACATATCAGTACTTGGGAGGAGCTAGAAAAGGCACTTTTAAGCCAGTATAGGCGATATTAAAAAGAATACCAAGTTCAAATGCATATCCTGAATAGAAGACAGCAGCCACAAGAGTCTTTTGAGGATTTCTACAACGCCGTCATCAGGTTAAGAAACCAGCAGCAAAATCCCTATGTCGGAGTTTTGCCGTGAAGTTAGGCGGGCAGAAAGTCTTATTATCACGCAAAGACAACTGTACCAGCAGCGGAATTTTGCCCAGAGGTTCAGTGAGATCGACTTGGTGGACGAGGATTTGTCATTGGTCAATCTTGAAGAGGATGCCATACGTTCTACCAGACATAACACGTGCTGGAATTGTAAGGCCGTAGGTCACAGCTTTGTAGATTGTCCGGAACCCATTGTTAGACAATTTTGTTTTAGGTGTGGTAAGGACAATGTTGTGGCCCCAAAATGTCCCAGGTGCCAGGGAAACCGGTCGCGAAACCCGTCTCAAGCTGGGGAGGCGCGGTCGACCGAAGTCTAGACCCAGTAGCGATGAAATCGACAACAGAATCTGATGGAAGAGGGGTAAAGGTTTTAAGGAGGGAGAAAAGTATGGAAGTAAAATTCAATCCTGAGCCTAGGCTCAGGGAAATGAGGCCTTTACATGTACGCGTCCGCGAATATAATCAGGCGAAGCTAAGAATTTTCGGTGAAGTAAGTAATAGAATTAAAAAGGCGCGCGAACATTATAAAATTCGTAAAAGGCTGAGGCGCGAAATAGCGGAGGCGACATTGTACGAGGGTGGCGATTCCCGTTTTTACACGAAAATTAATATAAATGGTGTGGAAATCGAGGGCTTACTGGACAGTGGGGCGGCGATTACATGTCTAGGTCGCCATTGTATGGATTTTATTCAGAAAACGGGTCTGGAAATCCACGATTTTCAAAGCGTTATAGGAACGGCGGATGGTTCTAAACACCGTATTATAGGTCGCGCGCGGTCGGAAGTTAAGTTTCGTGATAAGTCTCAGGTGATTACTTTTTATTTAGTGCCTACTCTGAATCGTGAGCTCTTCTTGGGTATCGATTTTATGAAGGCTTTTAAATTATTTGCCAACATCGATAGTTTAACGACAAATGAAGTGAGTCTCTGTGAAGGAGCAGATAATTCTTCAGATGTCGTAACTCATAATTTGACAGCTGAGCAATGGCAGAAGCTGGATTCTGTCATATTAAAGTTTCCCTGTTGAATGAAAAAAGTCTTAGGAAAAACACATTTAGAGACGCACTCAATAGATACCCGGGATGCTATTCCAGTAAAGGACCGTCATTATCCTGTCTCCCCGGCTGTACAAAAATTAATGTTTGCGGAAAAAAAGGATGCTTGACCTCGGTGTCATTGAGCTTAGTGAGAGTCCATGGAGTCATCCGGTTACTCTGGTCCGCAAGGGTGAGAAAAACCGGTTATGCCTGGACGCGCGCAAGCTTAATGCACTAACAGTCAAGGATGCCTATCCACTGACACGATTTTTATATCCAGTGTCGATTTAAAGGATGCTTTCTGGCAGATACCACTAGACCCGTCTAGTAGGGAGAAAACAGCATTCACCGTGCCAGGTAGACCACTTTATCATTATACGTTAATGCTATTTGGGTTGTGAAACGCAGCTCAAAGGTTATGTCGTTTAATAGATAAAGTCATTCCCGCAGCACTACGTAATAGAGTTTTCGTCTACTTAGACGATCTTTTGATAGTATCTCCAGATTTCGAGACACACCTGGAATTGTTAACTAAGGTATCTATTCAGTTGCGAGAAGCAGGGTTAACTATTAATGTGGCAAAATCTATATTCTGTTTCAAAGAGTTACGATATCTGGGGTACAAAGTGGGTGGTGGCAAATTAAAGCCTGATCCGGCTAAAGTGGAAACGATTTCTCGTTTTGCCTACCCTAAAACAGCAAAGCAAGTGCGGGGGTTCATGGGAGCAGCAGTATATAGAAAATTTATACCTGACTATGCTACCATTGCCGCCCCAATCTTTGAAACGCTAAAGAAGGGGAAGCAATTCAAGTTTTCTGACGAAACTAAGGTCGCGTTTGATCGCCTCAAGGAAGCTCTGATGACGTGCCCACTTCTTAATCATCCGGACTTCTCCGGACATTTCTACGTTCAGTGTGACGCATCGGATGTAGGTATTGGCGCTGTTCTTTTCCAGAAAGACGATTCTGATGGTGAACACCCAATTTTTCGCACAAATTAACTGCAGCGCAAAAAGAATTATTCTGTCACTGAGCGAGAATGTCTGGCAGTTGTCTTGGCGATTAAAAAGTTTAGGCCCTATATAGAGTTGATGCCGTTTTCAGTTATTACCGACCATAGTAGCCTTAAGTGGCTTATGTCGCGTAAGGATTTGGCAGGCCGATTAGCGAGGTGGAGCTTGCATCTTCAGGCATACGATTTTAAGATCGAACATAGGCATAGGAAACAAAATATAGTACCTGATACCCTATCACGCTATGAGATGGAGGAAATTTCTACTGATGTATTGGGTCTTATCGATCTGAATGCCGAAGCGTTTAAATCTAAAGATTACTCAGAACTTATAGTCAATATTCAGAATAATTCTGAGAATTTACCGGATTTGAAAGTAGTCGATAATATGGTCTACAAAAGGACAAGAGCGTATAATGGTATGGAGGTTGATGAGGATTTCGCGTGGAAGCTTTGGGTTCTACTTGAGTTAACCGCGGATATTATAAAACTTTGTCACGATTCTACACAAGCCACACATGGGGGTTTTGGCAAAACTCTTCGCCGGGTAAAAGAATATTTTTATTGGCCAAATCAAAATGTACATGTCAGAGATTTTGTTAGACACTGTCAAACTTGCAAAGAGTCGATACCAGCCAATATAACGTTACGACCATCGATGGGTGCGGAAGCGCGTAGCGAGCGTCCTTTCCAAAGAATTTTCATTTATTTTCTTGGGCCATATCCCCTCCCCGCTCTAAAAACGGAAATAGTTTTATTTTTATTGCATTAGATCATTTAACGAAATTTGTGCTGTTGAAAGCGATGCCGAAGGCAAGTACAAAAAATGTAATAAAGTTTTTAATTGCAGACGTTTTTTATAAGTTTGGTACCCCAGAGACCATTGTGTCAGATAATGGTAAGCAATTCGTTAGCAAAGAGTTTGCGGATATGATTAACAACTTTGGTATTAAACATTTAAGAACAGCCACTCATTCTCCACAAGCGAACGCATCTGAGCGAGTAAATCAATCGATTTTATCCGCAGTGCGCTCGTTTTTGCAAGAGGATCACACCGAATGGGATAGGCATCTGCCTGAAATAGAATTCTCGCTAAGATCGTCGGTTCAGACTTCCATTGGTGTCACCCCATATTTCGCACTTTTCGGTACAAATATGATCGGGCATGGCAGTGTGTATAAGTTGGCCAGAAAACTCGAAGGATTGAGTGAGCCAGAGTTGAATATCATACCAAAATGGGTAAAAATTGATCTCTTGCGACAGAAAATACGAGAAAGTCTACATAGGGCTTATGTTAAGAACGAAAAGACTTATAATACGCGGTGTCAAAACGTAAAATTTATACCCGGACAAGAAGTTTACCGGAGAAACTTCCAACAAAGCGACTTTAAGCGCGGATTCAACGCGAAACTCGCGAGAAAATTCTTGAAGTGTAGAATAGTTAGACCGGTAGGTAATAGCCTATTCGAAATTGAGGATTTGCAAGGGCAATCGTTAGGGGTATTTCACGCCAAAGATTTAAGGCAGTAGCGTTGTAAATCGTTGGTGTACTTAGTCCTAACGTTTTTTTCCTAGGGCTCAGCGCATTATTAGTTGTTTTTTTTGTTAGTAATTATTTACGTGAATAGCTACGATTGTTAATTTTGCCTAACTTGTAAATTTACTTTACTTTACTTCTCTGGAGATTTACTTTTGTCCTGGCTGTCGATGAAGTATAAACGATACTGGGGTTAGTACGCACAGGCATATCCTACGGTCGGCTGATGACTGCAAAGATGGGATTTGATAGTAGTTCATTTATCTATTTATCTCAACTATTAGCTAACGTTTCTAAACAGGTTACATTTGTCCTAATTGTGTCACTCTCAGTTGAACTCTCGTGGTGTTAAGACGTGTGCGGAATACTAGCGTAAAATCAGTAAGATTCGGTTTTGAAGTGCATTGTTGTTGGACCTTGATTGTTTTGAAAGTGTTGTTGGTTTAAATAAATAAATTGTGAGACTCCGCTGGCGGGTGCTCCATCAAGGTTTATTTATAAACAAACCTCCGGCCGAAAGTGAGGTTAGGTAGAGACAGAGACTCTTGTTGTGGTGTTACCAGAGTGGTAAAAGTGATTGTAGTGTTGACGGATCGTGCGTGTTTTTGGATTTTGATTAACGGTCGTTTCGGTTTTGAATTGTCGAAAGCCATCTGGCGGTTAGTAGTGATTATACACTGCTAACAAAGGTTGGTGAACGTGATTTTTGGTGACGACTTGGCAGTACAAAAGGTTAGTGAGTTTGATTACTTGAGTTTTTGGTGTGATTGTGTGGTGATGCCTCCTGCTAAGGGCAAGAGGAAGCCGAAGGGTGACGTTTCTGACGTCACCACTGATGGTGCGTATAGCGTCCCGCCTGCCGGTGTGCCGAAGATCCGACACACTGACAGTGAGTTGTCGAGTGCGGATGACGAGTCGGTGAAGGAGAAGAGGTTTAAGCCTGGTTCGCCACAGGCAAAGCGCGCTGCTGCTGCTGTTGCTGCTGCTGGGGCTACTGCTGTTGGTGCTGGTGCTGCTGTCTCTGGTGTTTCTGGTGGTGCTGGTGTTTCTGCTGCTGCTGGTGATGGTACTGCTGCTGTGATGAATGGTGAGGTGGAGGTGGTGATGTCGACGGATACAGCGTCGGTTGCTGGTCCACGACGCGTGAAGGCGAGGCGTAGAGCTGCTGCTGGTTCGGGTGGAGGCGAGATAGCTGCCATGAAGGAAATCACCAAGGCGCTAACCGAGGTGGTGGTGAATGAAAGTGTAGCGGCGAAGCTGGCGAAGGAGGTACTAGAATGTGCAGCTAAGTACGAGGAGGTGCTCATCAGGCTGATGGCGGAAAACGAGCGGCTGAAGGGCCGGCTCGAGGGTGGTGTTGCGGCTGGGCCCTTAAAGGTGGCCCCAACGGGTGCAGGTGCGGTTTTCGCGGTGCCTAAGGCGCCGGATGCGGTGGTGGCGGCCTCTAAGTTGCCGTATGCAACCAAGCCGGTTGAGACTTGGTCGGCGGTGGTGAAGGGGACAGGTGCCCCCACGACTTCTAAGGAGGTCATGGAGAAGGTGGTGAAGCAGGTGGGCCCAACGTTGGGTGTCCGTGTGCACGAGGTGCGACCTACGCGGGATGGAGGCGCGGTGATCCGTACCCCCTCGGTGGCGGAGCGCAAGCGCATTGTTGAAAACAAGACGTTCCAGGAGGTAGGGCTTGAGGTGACGGCGGCCGATAAACTGGGCCCCAAGGTGACAGTGCAGAGGGTGCACGGAGAAATCACCCCGGACTAGTTCATGGAGGAACTCTATGAAATGAATTTGAAGTAGATGATGTCACCGGAAGCCTACCGGAGAGGCGTAAGATTGGCAAGTAAGCCGTGGAGAGCGGATGGAGGGCCGGTTAATGTTGCGCTCGAGTGTACCCCGAGGGTTGCTGAACACCTGAGGGCCACTGGTGTATACATCAAGTGGTTCAGATTTTTGGTGCGGATACAAGACCCAGTGTTCTCCTGTTTCAGGTGCCTGGGCTTCGATCACCGCGTGCGCGACTGTCGCATGAGTGATGAGGTGTGCCGTAGGTGCGGAATTGCGGGCCATGGAGCTGCCAGGTGTCTGAATGAGCTGCGTTGCCGGAATTGTGCGTTTAAGGGTTTGCCCTCGAACCACTTGATGATGTCGATGGTGTGTCCGGTCTATGCGGCCGCAGTTGCAAGGGCGAACGCTAGACATTAAACATGGAGGGTTTCCCGATAATCCAGTTTAATTGCCAAGGTGCTTACGCTGTAATGTGCGAGTTGGGACAGGCGATGCGGCGTCGAGGAGTTCCTTTTGCGCTTCTGCAGGAACCGTATTTCGCGAATGGCTGTGTAAGGGGTTTGCCGGGGGGGATGCGAGTTTACACGGACAGCGGGGGAAACTCGGCTATAGTGGTGGATAGTTCGGACGTGGACGTGGTGGTAGTTAGTAGTAGCCAATGGGGGGTCTGCATTTCTGTGGAGTACGGACACGGACTTGGGAGGATGTTGCTGGCTAGCATCTATTGTGTAGGTAGGGAACCTTTGGATGCATACTTAGGTTATATGGATACGGTACTACTCTCTGGAAGTAGTATTCCTGTTATCCTTGGACTTGACGCAAACGCATGCTCTCGTATGTGGTTCTCAAAGATGCCCAGAAATGTTTCTGGACTTCCGAACTATATGCGAGGAGTGGTGCTTAGCGAATGGCTGGTCACAAAGTGTCTCATTGTTGTCAATGAGCCGAGTGAGCTGTATACTTTCGATGGTCCAAATGGTGTTAGTGACATTGATGTAACGCTCGCGAATAGCGCGGCTCTGACGAATTTTGAACTTAGGTGGAGGGTGTGTGATGACTGGGGAGTAAGTGATCATAATCCGATTGAGATTATGGTCACCTTACGTGAACGGACGAGGGAGACGCCTCTGCCTCTTAGATGGCGGAGTCACGGGGTGGACTGGGACCATTATGCTAGGGAATTTAGGGAGGCGGCGCTAACGCGCTCGTTGGCTGACTATAGGGCACTGACGATTGATGACCAGGTCAGCATGATTAATCAGTGGTTAACGACTGTTAATGATGCCGTGCTGGGTCGTTGTGTTCGAACGACACCTAGCAGGGTCAAATGGTGGACGGCTGAGTTGGATAGAACGAAAAGGTCCGTCAGGCATCTCAGGAGGTTATTCCAGAGGGCCAGACGTGCCGGTTCTGCCGATCTTGCTTTGCGCAAGTCCACTTATTTGTCTGGCCTAAAGACGTACAAGGACATGCTTGTTAGGGTAAAGGAGGACAATTGGAGGAGATTTGTACAGGACAATAGGGATGACCCCTGGGGTACGGTTTACCGTATTTGCAGGGGTAAGGGAAGAGTAGCTGACCTAGCTTGCCTCCGGGTTGACAATGTTGAATTGTCTTCTTGGAGGGAATGCGCTGACACACTGTTGGGGGTCTTCTTCCCAGGAATGGAGGTAGTTGGTCGTTCCCCTGTTATACGGGATTCGGTCGGCCCTCCTGACTTGGAAAGGTCGGAAGTTTCGGACAGTATTTGCCGTGTCAAGAGTAGGAAATCGCCGGGTATTGACGGTATGACTGGAGAGATGGCTAAGGCCATTTGGAAGGCCATACCGGAATATTTGGAGTCGATCTTTGGGAAGTGTCTGAGTGAGGGCTATTTCCCTAGGGCTTGGAAGTCTGCTCGTGTTGTTGTTCTCCTGAAGTCTCCTGATAGAGTGAGGAGTGATGCTCGCTCTTATCGGGGCATCAGTCTCCTCCCAGTACTTGGAAAAGTGCTTGAGAGGATAATGGTGACGCGACTGAAGGAGGATAGTACGGAGCCGACTTCTGAGTACCAGTTTGGATTTAGGGAGGGGAGATCCGTAGAAACTGCGTGGCTGCATGTTAGGCAATGCGTTAGTAATGCTTCTGACAAGTATGTGCTGGGTGTGTTTGTCGACTTCAGAGGTGCGTTTGACCATCTTCACTGGAATGCGGTTCATGACAGACTACGTAGTGTGGGTTGTCGTGAGCTTGACTTGTGGAGAAGTTACTTCAGCTGCAGAAAAGCTTGTGTGGTTGGTGCCAGCGGCACAGCTTGGAGGGATGTAACTCGGGGATGCCCGCAGGGTTCTGTCTGTGGTCCTGTTATATGGAACCTCATGATGGATCCGTTGTTGGCACGACTGAGCCGTCTCTGCAATCTGTGCGCATATGCAGATGATTTGCTTGTCTTGCTCGAGGGACAGTCTCGTGCTGTTCTAGAGGCAAAGGGTGAGCAGGTCATGCGCATAATTAATGAATGGGGTGCACAAGTCGGTGTTGGGGTTAACCTTGACAAGACTGTGATAATGCTGCTCAAGGGCAGATTGTCTAGTGCACGCCCTCCTGTCATTAAGTCTGGTATCGTTAGTCTCAGATATGTGACTCAGGTCAGGTATCTGGGAATAATGATGGGTGAGCGGATGAACTTTTTGGTTCATCTTGCTCATGTAAGGGAAAAGCTGACTGCTGTCGTTGGTAAGGTCAAACGTATCCTCAGGAGCGACTGGGGCCTCAGCAGGCGTGCTGTTCGAACCATTTATGGCGGGCTGTTCGTTGCTTGTGCAACGTATGGTGCGCCTGTATGGTACGAGACAGTTATGACTGTTGCTGGCCGGAGAAAGGTGCTTACTTGTCAGAGGGTTGCTATGCTTGCTTGCATGCCGGTCTGTCGGACTGTTTCTACGGATGCTCTTCAGGTCTTGCTGGGTGCAGCTCCCCTTGACTTAGAAGTGATACGCCGTGCTATCGCTTATAAGATCAAGAGGGGGTTGCCACTTCTTGCGCATGATTGGCTTTCTGCTGTTGACGTGGTGAATAGGGAGAGTAGGGAAATCAAGGTGATGTTAGCCGATCACCTTGATTCTAGGTGGCGGACGCGCTGGACGGACTCTGACAAGGGTCGTGTCACGTATACTTTTATACGCGATGCACCCTTTGTACGTGAGCGCCCAGATTTTGGCTTCGGCCTGAGTCTGGGGTTCTTACTGACGGGACATGGCTCCCTCAATGCATTTTTGCATAAGAGAGCCTTGTCGGACACTCCGGACTGTGGTTGTGGGATGGGGACCGAGGACGTGTGGCACGTTATTGCCGAGTGCCATTACTATGATGACATTAGGGACCTAGAAAGTATGGGGCGGGTTGGGACTACAGTAGGGCCTTAGAGGACGATCGGACGATGGGGAGGTTGGGGCAATTTGCCCAGGAGGTGTTTGTTAGGAGAAGACGGAGATAGTGGAGGTGAATCAGTTCGCAGGCATTTGCGAACCGACGCTCGCGTATATCGTCGAACTGTCCGCTCTGCGCATTGCTTCGTGCTCGGAGGTCGTTTGCTGTTTTTGGAGGAGTCTCGTCGTGTTGGTGGCTGGTGATTTGTCCATGCTGCTGTTGCTTGTGCTGGGACACTTGTGTCCCTGGTCCCTTGGGGCTGGAGATGGGAGTGTCTTGGTGGAGTAGCGGCATGCTGTCGGCTGATTTCCGGAACGGCCCCCTGCTGAGTTCGTGTCTTTCTCCTTGTGCGTCGTTGGTTGCGGTCGGTCAATTGTGACCGTGAGTCTGTCCGTGAGGGCAGCTGTGTTTATTGTTGTTTTTTGTTGTCATTGTTTGTGTGTGATGTCCATTGCTGGTGTCACGCGAGGTGGCCAAAGTGTCGCTCGTGAGAGCGGCTGTTTATTGTTTTTGTTGTATCGTCTATTGGTGATGTATAGTCCCTTTATGTAGATGTGTGTTAGTGTTCCGTAATTGCGGAATTGCAGTTCCAGTTGCTGTTTGCAGTGATGCTGTGTTGCTGGTTGCTGTTTGCTGGCGTCGTGTGCTGCTGTCTGCTGTGGGCCACCAGTCCCGGTACCGTTTGGGGTCCAACTGGTAGTAGTTTAAGCTACGAAGCTGACCGGAGTCTTTATCTGGTACCACGGGAACCAGGGTGCCCTTGGGATTTCGATCCCAACCTGGTTATGGTGAGGCCCCTTCGGGGGAGTAACGTGGTGGTTGTGGTTTAATACCCATATCGCGGGTAGAGCAAGTTATTGCTCGGTGTGGAGTTGCATTGCAACCGGTTGCCATTTGACCAGAAAATGGTAGGAGTGTTAGATAGGCTCCGCCCTTTACCGAGGGGGATGAAGTGCCCAAATGCATGGATTCGAAGTCGGAACTCTTGCTCTGGTGCCACGGCTTTGTGGCGAATGAGGAAGGGGGCGCTGGTCAACGCATTATTTTGACCCAGTGTTAAGAGCACCGTGAGGAAAGATCTTAGGATGGTGATCACGTTAAACCGGACAAATCTGTCCTAATTGTGTAACCTCGTCAAAGCCCTGGAGAACTATGCTATTAAGGACTAGAAGTTTTTCGTCACCTAGGACAATAATTTGTTCGGAGTCCGCATCTTACAGCGAGTTGAGATAAAAGTAGATAAATGTGTCTTTGTTAGAATTACAGCTTGAGTTGAACCGCCGATAGCATGGGTATTTGTGGGTACTTAACCGCCAGCTTTGAGATAGTTCATCTTGGAGCTCTGATAAGATAATGGAAAGCCATATTTATTTAAACGACTTTTCGAGATGTTAACAAAGCTCGACTAGGGAAGTGGGTGTATGCATATGTAAGAGGTGTTTTTTTGCTATACGATATTTCATAATATCTAGGTTAATATCTTAGACTTTAATCACTCACCTGAAGATTTCTGTTTGTTGATTTGTGGTTTTCGTTGGTGTAGGGGTTGGCTACACTAGTGGTAGGTGAGGTTGGTGATGAGCCTGTGGAAAAATTTTAAATCACCATTTGTTAACGTTTAGATTGTTTGATATTTTTTTTTAAAATTTTATTTTATACTTGCCCATCCACGCTCTTGGATTTTATTGTGGTGGTCAGGGGAAATCCGTCCTTAGTGCTCTTGAATTCATTTAGCCTAGGGAGAAAGCGGAATTAATAGGTATACTTAAATACAGGAAAAATTATATAAAAAGAAAATCATATACAGGAATGTGATGAAAATCGATCGATTTTAAAACGAACGTTTTTAGGTGTGATGAATTTCGAGGGATTTTAAAATCCATTGCTGAATTATAGTCTTAAATGTTCGTTCAGAAGGCACTTCATTTAGCGTATATAACATAAAATTTAAAAGTATGAAGGCTAAAAAAATAAAAGGAATATGTATTTAAAATCCATTTTAAAAGATACTGAAAACGATATTTTCAATTTCAAATCGTTTCGTTTTTTTGAAATCGATTACCATCACATACCTGATAAAAAATCAAAACAAAAAAAAAAATGTAAAAATTCAAAATACAAAAAAAATATAAAAAAAATATAAAAAAAATCAAAATACAAAAGGAAAAAAAATATAAAAAATCGAAGTACAAAAAAATGGATTTAAAGGACTAAAATTTAGGGGAAAAAGTGGGTGGAAAACCAAATCAGGATAGAGAAAAAAGGAAACCATTATTTTTTTTTTAGTTAAGTCTACATGGGATTAAAGTATTTTAAATGTACCAACTGTGAATTACTTAAAAAGTTTGCTAACTTAGTTTTTTTACCTTTCAAAAATTTTAGTCAATTTGTTTTATATTTAGATGGTAAATTTTTGTTTTTGTTGAAAACGCAGGGGGTAATGTGCGTCAGAGTTAACTCTTTGATGGCTTTAGTCCTTGCGTTTCTAGTTCGTTTCATATTCCCATTGGAGTTTGGATATTTCTTAGGGAATATCGTTAGTTGTAAAAACTAAAACAAGTAGGAGTCTTGTATGGGTTAGTTTCTTCTTAAACTAAGGCAGGATAAGATTTTGTCTTTCACTTACCCGTCCTTGGGTGGGTTATAACCACAATTCTTTCACCTAGGTGCCCTGAATTGCATACCTGTACCTGGGGAGAAGGAAATTAATTAGTTAGTTTTTATTTTCGATTTTCTTAAACCTTAATAAAATTCTCTAAAAGGAATTCCTTAAGAATGAATTTTTGCGTATTGGTTTTGAAATTCCTTTTAGAACATATGTACCTGGTTTTATTTTATTTATTCTTTGGGGGAAACACGAGGGGTATTTCCCGCCAAAGATTTAACCCTTTGGTGGACTTAGTCCTTGGGGTTTTCCCGGCATTATGTCCAATACGGTTTTGTTGGATGGTATAGTTGCCTGGTGTTAATTATTTTCTGTAAAAGTCCTGTTTATTTCTGAAAAGAGAAATAGTAAATAATTAATAGTTGTTAGCAAAATTTGTGGCGGAAATTAAATTTGTTGGTGAATATATCATTTGCAGTTGCTTTTATTTTTAGCTTTGGTTGAGTTGGTTGGTTGCTTATGAATTAAAAATTCAGTTTTGTTAAAAACACTAGCGCTTGTATTTATAAGAATTTTTTTTTTAAATAAACGTAATAAACGTTTGTTAAATTTAATACGGGGGGTCAGAGTTTATTATTAATAAGGTTTACTTTCTTTTAGCACTTTACTTTTGTACCGCACTGTAGGGAAAGGGAATCATTTTTCGTCCTATTTTTCACTCACGTTTCACCCACAACAGGTTGGTTCACTTGGTGGTACACTTCACTGGAGTTTTGTTCATTAACGACGATCACTTTACCTTCTTTTGGTTAACCTTTTTAACAGTTGATTTTGCTCTTCACTTTATACTTATTTCAGTTATTTTCACTTTGTTTTTTTCTTTAATCAATATTTAAACAAAGCACCAAATTAAGTTAAACTTTTTGTGCATACTAAGGGCCAATTTCACCAATTGGTTTGGATATCAATTGAGGTTTAGGTCAAATAGAAATAAAATTATATGAAAAAGTATATTTGCGTATGGATTAGTATTTAAATAGAATTGCTGAGATGGGCTATTAGTTTTGTTAGTCACGGTAGAGTCCAAAATAAATTGTTTTCATGGCACTGCACTTGTTGTAGCTTTATTGATTAAAATTTTTTTGAGGTTGTTCACTTTACGTGAGCCATTCATTGACGATATTATTGAATTTGTTATTAGCCTTATTATTTCAATATTGCCCTATATTATTCAATAAGGGGCTCAATTCTTTAAATTAGATTATGGCGCAGCTTTTATGAAATAGTAAAAGGAAAACTAGCTTTAAAACAAAATAACAGCATATATTGTTGCAAGCACATTGTACAATATAATTATATTATATATGTAATGCGTAATGAAAATCAAAAGGATTTTGATTCTTGCCTATATATTAGGACATTCTTGCTTACCTGGTTATCCGGTGGCATCGGTGTGGGCAACGTCCATTTAGATCCAAGAGTGTTTCCTGAAAGGGAAGGAAAGTGGGCATTAATGTATGTTACTAAAGGCACTAAGAAAATGTAGTACTTACCAATGTCCCTTCGGTGCATGTGTAGGTATGTCGCAGTCGTTAGCATAGTGGTCTATGGCAAAAGGGAATTTTTGTTGAAATTTTTTTATGATTGCAATAGTAATTTCGTTTTATATATGTACATATGTATGTACATGTTTTTTTTATTTCACCCATCTTGACACCATCCTTGATGTTTTGCTGCAGGAAAAGAAACATTAAACCTGTAACTCCCAAATTTTTGATTTCGCTCATAAAATTAAGCAATGTTAAAAACACTTCAAAAAAATATCTGCCATCTACAATTTTAAAAAAAATGTTTTTTTCAGCCTGGGGATTGAAAAAATTGTAGCCCGCCTGTAGACGGGCTCAAGTCGTCAGAACTACAAAAAATTGTTTAAGCAATTCAATTCAAATTTTATTATATTGAGCAAAAATTAACGGAATTCAATAAAAACAAATAAAATATAATAAAAAATTTTGGTACGCACATGAAATTTCATAAAACAAGATTTTGATGTAGAATTGCAAAGGTTAAGTTTACATTTTGTGCAGTACGATTGGGTTTCCGATTTACATCCTGGCAATTTGCATATTTTTTTCCGGTTCTGTCAGTTAATATACACCAATGGCCGATATTGTCATATCGTACGTCATCCGGAGGGATGTAACACTTCTTTGGTTTAGGCTGTGGAGCGGTCGTTGGTCTACCCCTTGCCGCTTTTCAGAATTGGTACCAACAGCACATAGAGATTCAGCGACTTCTGTGCGAAATTTCGGCAACTGAGTTCCTCGTTCTCCCTTATGCAAACGACGGAAAAGGACATATCCATGATATGAAAAAAAACACGATTGGTCCACTTTCTTGTTTTCGTGCGAATGTGATAACGGCCTATTAGCCCGTCCATAAGGTCAACTCCTCCCATATGGTGGTTGTATTCCTTTATTACAAATGGACTGTCAATCTCCGTCTGTTGTTGTGCGTTTCTGTCCCATCTTATTGCCTTAAGAGATCGTTGTACAATGTTCCGGGACGTAAATGGTTTGACACCAGCGTAAGGGATAGCAAACGTAGTTTTAGTGTCTCGCCACAAAACATTGCTTATATCGATTCCGTACACATTCGCGACATATTCTTCGGAATAACCTCGCGGAACCTTTTTGTTAGACAACTCTGCTTCGGTAGACAATTTTGCCTTCGGACCCGATTCGCGCGACTGTGCCTAATCCGTGTGTTCCACGACTTTTTAGGTATATCATTAAGCCCAGTGACGTATAGAAATTGTCAAAGTAAATAATGTGGTTTATATTATCGGGAATTTTGCTGGATAACCGAATGACAACATTTGATGAAGCCCCAAGATCAGGTGCATTTTCGGGAATAACGTTATCGCCAGCACCAGAATATATTTCGAATGAATACGAAAATCCTGTATAGTCGCAAAGTGCGAAAAGTTTGGTTCCCCATTTATGGGGTTTGTTTGGCATATACTGGCGAGTTGGATTTCCACACATTTTCGTTGCAAACATCTGTTCGTCGACACATACACGCTGCAACATTGGAACAGAACCGAATCGTTCATTGAAGTGCTTAACCAAGGGGCGCACTTTGTATAGTTTGTCATGTCTATGATCCACAGAGTTGTCATTGTAATGCAAAATTTTTGCATTTCGTCAAATCGGTTGCGTGACATCGTCTGTCTGATTGCCTCGAAAGAATGTTGTGCCCAATACTCACGGATGCTGGGATAACGATAGACTGACATAAACATCAAAATTCCAATAAATTTTTGGATCTCTTTTGCATTGGTGATGAATCTGGATTCAATGTTTGACTGACGAGCGAATAGATTCATTTGTTCGGCTAGGAACTCAAAAAACTCATTAGTAACAAAATATCGGAAGCAATCGAGTAGCGTTCTGAGATTTGCCAGATCATCGGGCATTTCTTTTTTACCACGAAATACAATTTCGTTAACATGCAACTGCAGATATTTCTTTTTCCAAATAATCGATTTGAATTCAGGCGAATCATTCTTTATTTAATTTACGTTGCCATTAAATTGTACATTTGTTTCTGCTCCATCTGCTTCCTCTTCTAGTTCGGTTAAGTAAGAACGCTTGTTTCGGGATCGGCTGTTAGAAGGTCTGGGTTGAGAATCATTTTCAAGCACGTCAATATTTGAGGAAGACGCTGTGCAAGCCAAAGCTGGTGAAGAAGCTTCCACTTCATTTTCAAATGCACTGATATTGCTCAGGTTAATACTCTGAATTTCCGTCGAATTTAGGCAGTCATCAATCAAACTGTCCATTTCGTCAAAAACATAAGGGGGATCTTTGTCATCGTCACTATCAAAATCCTCTTCGCCACTCGTTTCAATATCGGAATCGACTGAATTCATCAATTCTTCAATTTCGATCTCTGACATGGCTGACAGTTTAAGAAATTCTTTACGGCGTGGCAAAACTAACAAAAAGTAACGAATATTGCAAAAATAACAATTAAAAAAAATACTAGATAAAGACTTATGCTGAAATACACTACACAAAAAATTTCACTTAGCTGCCAAACCCCGCCTATAGACGGCCTTACAAAATCGTACAATTTGTGCTTCCAAATGTACTTCAGACAATAACTTTTAACACTAAACAATAAAGAATAGTTTATTTTACTCATCGATAATTTTTTCAACTCGATACTATCACAAATAGATTTTATATTAATTTTCTAATATGTATTTACTTTTTGAACGAAAAATTAAAAGCGTCTTATTTCGGCAACATCAAACTTTCAACTGATGTAACTGCTAAAAAGCACATGCTACAATAACGGCAAGCATATCAGCAGACACATACATAGATAACAACAAATTGCAATAGCTTTTACTGAAAAATAAAATTAACCTGTGTAAGGTTTAGCTTATTAGGCTAAGCCCGTCTAGAGGCGGCCTTAGGAGTTAGAGGGTTAAATATCCGTATTTAGTTAAATTTTTTTTATTTTAGTTGCCTATTTATTTCATACTTACTTTTTGTTGGCGGCCGCCATTACAAGAAAAATTACAATCAAGTTGTAATTCATCCACGCGACTTACGTTATTTACGGGTTTGTCTTCTTAAAAAAATAAAACTTTGTTGTGATTAATTAATTTTTTTATTTTATTTTTATTTGTTTTCTAAATCAACCTTACGACCAGAGGACGGAACCAAAACTGAAACTACAATTTTTTATTTAATTCACATGACACTTTTTCATAATTTTGGATTGGCTGAAACTAACAAAATTTATTTAAATGCAAAATTGCTAAATTTGCATTTTTTTAACATGACACTTTAATTGTTGCATTAACATGATTTTGATTGGCTGAAAACGAAATTTAGTTAAATGCAAAATTGCCAGTTTTGCATTTTTAATTTATTTCGCAATTAATTTTATTTTTTTTATAGGAACGAAAGTTTGTTTGTGAAAAATTATGTTGATGCAGCAATTTTACATTTTAATGCCATTGACTTATGTTTTCTAGGAAATTATCAATGTTGTCAGGGGAAGTATTCTTATATGTAACTCGCGTACTATTATCTCCAGTTTCTTTTGTTTATTTTTCGTTCATTCATACAGCTGTTCATTACGTTAAATTAGGGTTACCAGACAGGGTAAAAGATAGGTTCCACACGGCGTATTTATGAATGAGTTTGGAGAGCAGAGCTACCAGACGGTTATGTTTTGTTAGGGATTTCTTGGAAATGCCCAAAATACCCAAAAATTTAAGATTGTACCGATTTTAATTAAAACTCAGAGAATAGTTTCCCTCCCATTCTGAATCCGTTGATGGACCTCAGAATGGTTGGGTTTGTCATGTGCACCCTGTGGTGTAGCGAAAATGGTTGGCAACGCCAACCACGAAAGAAAAGAGACGGTAATAGTTTTTGTCAAGAAAAATATAAATATAAATAACAAATGTAGCTAGAACAAGAATAAGCAAATAAACATAAACAAATTGCTGAAAGACAATTTTATTTTATTCCGGTGTGGCCGGAGTGAAAATAATAAGCAAAGTGTTTTTTTGTAAATGGAAATTTTATTGAAACTAATTTGAATAATTCAATTGTTTGGAAAAAGTTAAACTTAAAAGTAAATCAAAAATTAAATTAATAAAGTAGTATCACAAGGAGTTGTACCACCATATCACTGCCACTTGAAACGCCACACAGCCTGACTCACCCATCGCTGGAGAAGCTGCTTGAGCACCGCCACGCCAAGGATGCTTGGTAACAAGGTTTAGACGTAAGGAAGTGTAAAACCTGGACGACTTGACGGAAAGGACCGAAATCTTAAAATAAAATAAAAAATAATAAAAAAGAAATATAAAAAAATTAAATATTATTAGAGAATAAAAAAAATGGAAAAGATAAATATTCAACATTTTTTATTTTTCGAATTTATTCTATGAGCTAAATTTCAGTTATGTATTTTATAAAGCTTTTTTTTGTAATAGTCATATTCCTTAAATTTTTCAGAAATGACTTTATACACTATCAGACTATTATATTGTATTTTCTTGTTACATTTTACCTTAGCTTTCCGTAGAATAAATTCGAAAAATAAAAAATGTTGAATATAATATAAAGTAACCTTCAGAAGGAAATAATTCCCAGTTTCGAAAAGATAAATATTTAAATTAAAGAAATTTTTTTTGAGGAAATTTTATTTGAAGTTTTTACCACGCGTAGCCCAGTCCGTTTTGGGGATTTTGAGCCAAACGTGCGCGAAGAGTAGGGTTGAGCTCAGGCCTAGAAATCGTCGTGTAGGAAGAAAGAAAGGAAACCAGAGTTAGTGGTTAAAAGAAAAAATTTACATATATTAAATAAAATTCCCTAAAGTTAAATAGAGAAAAAAAAGGAGAAAAGAATATACATATATAAAAAAAACTAAAAAAAAAGAAACCTGAAAAGTAAAAAAAATTAATAAAAAATTAAATAAAGGAAGGGAAAATTAAATACTTACCGGAAAACGCCTGGACTTCGGACAACGACGAACGACCTAAAACCTTCCAAGCCCGGCTTGCAGTCAGCTATAGCAGCCATATCCCGGCGAAGGGTAAATAATTAGCAGCTGGCCGTAGGAGCGAAAACTGATAGTGAAAGATGTACATAAATCGGTTAGTTTAATAAGCTGAGTTTAATTAAAAAAAAAAACCCGAAAGGAATTTAATCGAGGAATTCATAAAAGTCAATTTTTTTTTGTTTGATTATTTAAGATTTTTGATAAAATTTTTTTTGTTGGAATTGTAAAATTAATAAGACTTTGAATTATGCTAAATGTTTGCCAAACTTGAAAATTAATAATGTTAATAAAACAAATATTTATAACGTTTATCTCGTTTATTAATTAAAATGTTGGCTTAAAAAGAAAAGAAAGCGGTGAGTAAGGGAGCAAAAGAGTGGTGAAGGTGGTAAGGTTAAGGCTGTTTAGTAGAGGTCTGCATGTGTGCGTTTAAACGACACATGACTTCACATATCAAACTAGACGACCATATGGGCGACAATATCACTCATTAGTCGTGAACGATTTGGCGGACATTTGTGTGAAAAAGTCGTCGACGATTTGCTTGGACGGTCGCCTACGCGTCCTCGAGGATTTTTTATGGTTGTACACGCGTCGTCAAGGATGCCTTCAAGACATGGCATGAATATAACGTGTCGATTTTTTCTAAAAACTGAAAAAATAAAAATTTTGAGTTAATACCCTGCTATACGTGCTATTTTTCTACGCAAATATTGTGATTGTGACATTTTAGTTATACTTACCAAATTAATTAACAATACTAAAAATAAAAGGAAATCACAATTGTTAAAAAATAACAGAGCAAAACTATAACCTTTACAACGCACTTTAAAAATTCAACTAAATAATTTTACATGTTTTTTTGTTTGTGATTTCTTTCTTTTGTCGTTATTGCCCCGTTATTTTTAAGAAAAAGTTGAAGCAAATTTTAGGTATTGTCTTTCATCTTTTATTTTTCGCTTATGTTGTCCTCAAACAAATCTTATTGAAGACAAGATGACCGACAATTGCATGAATTTTGTCGTCAATGTGGTTTGAAACACGACAACATGCATGCAGTGGTCGCTTATGTTGTCCTCAATCAAGTCTTATTGAAGACAAGATGACCGACAATTGCATTTATTTTGTCGTCAATGTGGTTTTAAACACGACAAAATGCATGCAATGGTCGCTTACGTTGTCCTCATTAAAGTACTATTCAAGGTAAAAAACGATTTTAAACACGACAAAATACACGTTTTGTTACATAAGTTGTCGTCATAGTTGTTATACATATACATATGTAGGCGACAAATTCTAAATTGTCCTGAGGACATCGTAGACGACATTTGCGTCTAGGACCATTTTGCCAACTGGGTTTGTGCAGACCTCTAGTACATATGTAAGTATAAATTAGTTTTTAATTTATTATAACCT
The DNA here is from genome assembly GCA_949318255.1 of Pollenia labialis. Lineage (NCBI taxonomy): Eukaryota > Metazoa > Arthropoda > Insecta > Diptera > Polleniidae > Pollenia > Pollenia labialis. The sequence continues at coordinate 59,373,269 of OX439140.1, forward strand.
TTGTTAAATGTTGATTATTGTTTTTTATTTAGAAAATGTCAAGGAAGTCAAGGAAAGCAAATCGGTTTACTTGCGCAAGCAAGTAAAACAGTATCCAGAATTCAAAACTGATGGATCAGCTTTAGAGTGTAACGTGTGCTCAAAACCTTTATTTGATGATAAAAATTGCAACATAAAACAACACATGGATTCAAAAACGCACAAAGATCTAAAAGAAAAAGAATCCAAAAAAATTTACAACAAATTTTTCTACAAGTTTATCGGCCGCCGATAAATTTTGCATTGATCTTTGTGAAGCCTTTGTATCAGCAGATATACCATTATAAAAAATTCGACATTTAAAAACACAACAATATCTTCAAAACCATATCCCATCCGAATCCTCTCTTCGAAATAAATATACATAAATAGTTTATGAATCGACAGTAAAAGAAATACAAAAACATTTTATTTAAGTCTCTATAGACGAGACCACCGATACGTCGAACAGATTTGTGGCAAACGTTATTGTGGGTATACTGCATGTGAATGAAAATATTTCAGAAAAAAGATTCAATGAAAGAATTTAACCTAAATAAAGAGAAAATTCTTCTTTTTGTTAGTGATGCCGCACCATATATGGTGAAAGCTGCAAAATTTATTGCTGTATTTTACCTACATATAACTCACGTAACCTGTCTTGAACATGGAGTACACAGAGCTTGTGAACATGTAAGAGAATGCCACTCAAATATAGACTCATTTATTTCAAATCCAAAAACAAAACGTTCCTTAAATCTTCTGCAAGGGTTCAAATCTTACGAGAAACAGCACCAGAATACCACTACCTTCACAACCAGTGAAAACTCTATGGGGATAATGGCTGTAAATTATTATGCCAAATATTTTGATTATTTCGTAGAAATTTTTTCAAATTTAAACTCTACAGATTCTTCAGCAGTGCGTATATACCAGGCTTTAATGAATAAACACAATTTGCGGAACCAAATATTGTTCATTTCTGTAAATTTTGGGTTTTTACACGAAGTACTGACCAAATTGGAAACAAAATATTTTTCATTGGAATATAGTTAGTAGTTATGGACACTGTACGAAAAAATTTCCGGTGTTCCAGGGGATATAGGAGACAACGTGAATAAAAAATTTGAATCAGTTTTATTGAAAAATAAAGGATTTTCGGTACTAAAAGATATTGAGGATATTTTGGGAGGCAAGTTTAATTGCGAGTCCAATCGTATCAAATATACCTCAGAGCAAATACTCAATTTTAAGTATGCTCCCTTAACATCTGTAGACGTAGAAAGAAGTTTTTCTATGTACAAAAGCGTGCTGACTCCAAATAGACAGGGGTTTCTTCTCGAAAATTATTTGCATCAATTTATAATTTACTGTAACAACACATTCAGCAAATAAAGTGGAAAATAAACAATAAATTTTATCAGTGTTCGAATATAAACAGTACCAAGGCGAATTGACTAGAAGGTGAGGTCAATTCTACAACAACACTGCTTCTGTGGTCGGGTTGTCAAACAATTGCTAGTAAAAAAAAATTGGTTTGTTTACATAAAAAACTAGTTTGTATACAAACTTTGACAAGTCGACCACCGAAAAAAAACACCATATGTTGACTTGACCCCACCTTCTAGTCAATTCGCCTTGAACAGTACATTATTAAGCGTTCGGCTCACACACCCAAGAACGATATCTGTTATACAATGTTCTGTTTTTCGTAGACAAACATTATATGTATCTTAATGTTCTATAATGTTTCTTTTTTTAAATTGATAAAGAAATAAACAAACAAAAAAGTTTAGCAACGACCGCACCACGACTAGCTTATGTGTGTATTTTGTTATTTTGTATATGTTTTGTTTGTGTAAAATTATTTTGCTGGCTTTTTGTATTATTTTTCGTGTGTGTATTTTGTTTTTGTAAAAAATTTTTGGTTTTTTATTTACCAGCCAAAGCGATGAACATTAATGACCCGAACCGAACACAATTAAGTTTGTGTTAAAAAAAAAAACCCAACGGAATTAAATGTTCTCATCTTTAGTTGAGTTTGATAAAAACAGTATTATTTTTTGTTCGAAAGTTGAATAACAGAGAAACGTTATATTTTTAATGATTTTCTACACAAACTCTATTAGCGTTTGTGTTTTCCACAAATCTACCGAACCGAAAACTAAGGAAATATATTTACTTTTTATTTTCGAACACTGATTTGAATTGATTTTTTTATTTTAACAGCTTTTTAAACGCTTTTTAAGAGCTTAAAACTGTGTTTTTAGCGCTTTTTTTTGGATGCCCTAATAATGAGTCTGCATAGTACCAAAAAATCCCATAATTTTACAGAACTTAAATTTTTTTAACTTTTGTTTATAAAAACTGCTATTTTAATTAAGATAACACTTCCTCGTGCGGCGGTTATCGATTTAACATGTGCTTCATTAATTTCCTTAAAAAGACAACTTTGAAGACTTTTGCGTTAAGTGTTTAATTGTTTGTATCTTTATTTTTAGAATTACATACATACATACATACTAAATAAAGTGCTGGAAAATAAACTGCTAGGCTACAAAACTGTTGTGTGCTGCTTTTAATAATTAAATTTATCTTAAAATAAATGCTGCTACATTTTCGTTCACAGGAAACGAACGACTGCTGTCAAAATCGTTATCACAGAAAATTTTTTCTTTTAATCCTATTTTCCCTCTTTGGGAATCGACTAACAGAACATTTTTTATATGGAGACAAAAATGCATGAGAGTTAAATTTAGTTTTCAAGAATTGCTTCATTCTGAAGAAAACTTAACAGTATGGAAATTCCTTATAAGGAGATCAAATCATACTAATTTTTGATCTTTTTTCATTGGAGAGCTTTATTGTATAGAAATTTACGATAGAGAAATTCGAATGTCTATATTCACAGTAAAAATACACGTTTTGTTTGCATGCTAACGTGCATAAACGGTTGCATATAATTTTACCCTTCACCACATCTGGAATATACGCATAAGTTTGTCATTCCATTTTTAATTTTACAACATTGATCTTAGATCCTATAAAATATATATATTCTGGATCCTTATGAAGAGCGGAGTTGGTTAAATTATGTCCATCTGTCCTTGTATATGTTGAAATTTATTTTCCAAAGACCCCAGAAATGTTTGGTATACAATTATATTACTTAGTCTGGGATCACAATTTGAAAGTTTTCTTTCAGAAAGTCTGAATTAATGGGTGAGAGAGGAGAGAAAAAAACATGTTCTCTTCCCCTCTCACCAATTCTGAATTCTTGTTAATAGGACAACCTTAAAAATAATAGTTTAACACTACTTCTAAAAAGAAAAATAATTAATTAATATGGTTTGACTTTTTTACCAAACAAAATTGAATTACAAAAAACAACACATTAAGGAAAGAGCAAATAAAAGTTTTGATTGAACTGAACGTTTAACATGTTGTGCGTACCCGCCATATTGGATTTAGAGTGACCACTTTATTTTTCGAGTTAATCTTAGCAAGCCCTTTCATTTGATACCCATATTTAAGAAGTGCATTAAAAATAACTAGTCCGCCATGTTGTGTGTGTTCCACATATTTTATTTAGAGTGACCACCTTTTTCCAGATATCAAGCCCTTTTATTTAATACCCATTTTGTAGAAGTGAAGTAAAAACAGCTAGTCCGCCATATTGGACTTAGAGTACCACTTCATTTTTCGGGTTGTTCTTAGCAATCCCTTTAATTTGATTCCCATATTGTAGAAGTGGATTTAAAAAAACTAGTCCGCCATGTTGTATGTGCCCGTCATATTGGATTTAGAGTGACCACTTTATTTTTCGAGATATTCTTGGCAAACCTTTCATTTGATACCCATATTGTGGAAGTGCATTAAAAATGACTAGTCCGCCACGTTGTGCGTGGCCGCCATATTAGATTTATAATGACTTCACACAGTTTGCCATGCATTGTTATCCAATCGGTTGAAGATAACTGCTTCAAAATTGAGTTGCAAGATTCCACTCGAACAAACATATATACATATGTACCAGAGCTGTAAATGAATCATTCATTTTTGATTTTAATTCATTAATGAATTAGCAAATTTAGAATTAATTCTTTTCACACAAATAAATGAATTGAATTAAATTTGAATCAATCAAAGAATTAGTCAGATATGAATTTAAATGAAGACAAATTCAATTGAATTGCAATTCATTTTTCAGATTCATTTGAATTGAATTGATTTTGAATTAATTCAAATGAGTTAGAAAAAAAATTAACAATTCAAATGAATGAAATCTAAAATGAGTTGCAATCAAACAAATTCAACAGCAGATCTAGGAGGAATAAAAAATTAAAATTTCTTTTTTCAGTGTTTGGAGTTTATTTCTTCAAAATTTTACAAACACAATGGGTAATATGATGCAGGAAATTCTTAGAATGCAATCGATGTTATTGCAAGCTGTACTTAACAAACCATGAACTGTTTAAAAATTTGTTTTTGGAACGCAAACGGCATCCGCCAACATAAAAATGAATTAGAATATTTTCTTAAAAATAAACAAATTGATGTCATGATGGTTTCTGAAACTCATTTGACCTCACGAAACACGTTTAAAATCAATGGTTGTACACTATATGATACCAAGGACCCTCGAGATAGAGCTTGTGGAGGTTCTGCCATTTTGATAAAAACCCGAATCAAACACTACCTAATGTGTGATCATCGTGAAGATTATCTTCAAGCAACAAACAGTTGTGTTGAAGAGCTGAATCGAAACATATTAATCTCATCCTTATACTCACCACCTAGATTTGCAATATCAGAAAGCCAATATTATAAATATTATAAGTCATTGGGGCCCTGTTTCCTGGCTGCTGGCGATTATAACGCTAAACATACCTTCTGGGGGTCACGACTAATAACACCAAAGGGTCGTGTTTTGTTCAATACAATCTCTAAAATGAATTTAAATGTTGTCGCGAGCGGACAACCAACATATTGGCCTGCTGATCCGCAAAAAATTCCCGATGTCATCGATTTTGGCGTGGTTAAAAACATCCCCATAGAAACGATTCACGTTGAAGCTTCGTTAGAATTATCCTCTGATCACACACCTACAATAGTTACTATAACAAACACCAATAGAATTGTATCTCCCTCTGGTTACATAGCGACGTCAGCTACACAAATAAATTGGTTAAAATATAAAAAATATCTCAGTACCCATTGCACAGAAAATATACCGCTTAGCACTCCGGAAAATGTGGATCTCTCTATTGTCAATTTTGACAGTTATCTTAAACTAGCTGTTCAACATTCGAGCAAAACCCTCAAAAAAACAATTATAATAAAATATATTTTACAGATGTCGAGCGCCTCTTGAATGAAAAAAGGAGAGTGCGAAGAGAATGGCAATTGCACAGATCCCCTCAACTTAAAAATGAATTAAAAGAGTGTACAAAAAGGCTAAGAAAATTTCTGCAGACCCAGAAAACGGCTTCCGTGGAAAAATATCTTAAGGACCTGGATGCAACTCCACAATCAGACTACTCATTATGGCGTGCAGCTAGAAAACTCAAAAGACCAGTTATCTCGAAACCACCATTAAGAAACCAGAATGGAAGTTGGGCAAGAAATGATAATGAAAAAGGAAACCTGTTTGTAAATCATTTGAAAAACGTATTTACCCCAAATATACCTGACGATATAGCGGACGAGTTGCCGCCTGTTTATGTTAGAGCAGCTATCCCCCTAAGATTTGAGATAAAGGAAATAGAAAAGGCTATTTGTGAATTAAACACCAAGAAGGCACCTGGTATTGATAAGATCAGTAACAAAATGCTTTTGGAGCTACCTCGCATAGCAAAGAAAATTATTCTTTATATTTTTAATGCTATTTTACGCCTTGAATACTACCCTCAAGATTGGAAGGTCTCTTTAATAACGATGATACCAAAGCCAGGAAAAGATCACACAAAAGTTAAGTCATATAGGCCTATTAGCTTATTACCTAATATATCAAAGCTGTTTGAGAAGCTCTTAACGTCAAAATTAACCCCAATTTTAAATGACAATGGGTGTATACCTAATCATCAATTCGGTTTCAGAAGAGAGCATAGCACAATTGAACAAACCCATCGGATAGTAAACGCCATAAGAAAAGCCTTTGAAGAAAGAAAATATTGCTCCGCTCTCTTCATAGATGTTTCTCAAGCTTTTGACAAAGTCTGGCATGTAGGCTTGTTACATAAATTGAAGCTAAACCTACCGGTTAATACACACAAGCTGTTAGAAAGCTACCTGGTCGGTCGAAAATTCATTATTAAAGAAGGTGATTTTTTAAGTTCTCCTCAGCCAATTGAAGCTGGAGTCCCTCAGGGAAGCATCCTGGGCCCACTTTTTTACTTAATATATACCTCGGACATGCCAACAAACAATTACACCCTAACCTCAACTTTTGCTGATGATACAGCTTTTCTAAGCGTACACGAGAACAGTCGTGAAGCATCTCGATACCTGCAGGATCATATATTTCAGCTCGAACTATGGTTAAAGCAATGGAGGATAAAGGTCAATGAGCAAAAATGCGTACATATAACTTTCACCTTGCGTCGGGAAACATGCCCCCCTATTAAAATCAATAATCAACTAGTGCCTCAACAATTGCATGTCAAATATCTCGGAATTCATCTAGATCGGCGTTTAACATGGAAATACCATATAGAAGCAAAATTAACCCAAATGAAACTAAAAGCAATTCAAATTAACTGGCTTATTGGAAGAAATTCTGTTCTTAGTCTCGATTGCAAACTACTACTTTACAACGCTATTTTAAAGCCAATATGGTGCTACGGTATTCAACTATGGGGCACTGCCTCGGCCTCTAATATCGAAAAAATTCAAAGGCGCCAAAATAAACTTCTTCGAATAATTACAGCTGCCCCATGGTATGTTAAAAACTCAAATATCCACAAGGATCTCAATGTGCCACTGGTAAAGACTATTATTACGAAGTATGCGGTAAAATACTTAAAAAGGCTAGAGTTGCACCCAAATCCACTAGCTCGAAATATTTTAAATGATACCGGCCACTCTCGCTTAAGGAGAAGAGACACTGCAGCACTTACCCATTAGGATGAGCGATAAACACCTATATATGTGAACAGAACCCGCGATGAGGAAAATTTTTGTCTGGCACTGGCAGGACATAAAATAAAGTATTAGGTTAAGATTTGATTAATTATTGTTAGTTCATATTTAATATATGAAGATTCAATAAATAAATAATGAAAAAAAAAAAAAAAAAAAAAAAAAATTTCTTCAAGAAGAAATTATTTTTATGTTGAAATACTCTGAACGACAAAACACATTTAATTTTCAAGAGGCAATAAATAATTTAAAAAATAAAATAAAACACCCAACGAAAAATTTTTTGGTAATGTTGTAGGTATTTATTTCACAAAAATAAAACTATCTTTCACAACTAAACAAAAATCAGAAAAATTACAATAGCCGTATTCACAAAACCCCTTGTATCGTTGTATCAATTGTGTGTTGCATTAAAATACATAGTTCAGTATTGGGTTTTTATACAACATACTACAGATACAACGATACAAGGGGTTTTGTGAATACGGCAAATGCATATAGTTCAAAACACAATTGTGTTTTCAAATCAGCAATGTAAAGTGGTTGCGGCACACTTTACATTACAACGAAACTGCAAACTGCTATCCAGAAGGAGATAATGAATAAGATGCAGCAGTTCCAAAAATATTAACAACATAGCGTTTCTAATGTAGCAATACTACCATATCATATATGCATTCCAAACAGATGCCATATTGAACCTACGAATTTTGTTGTTTTCCTATAAAAACTGCTTGCACCCCATCCCTTCCATTCACCTTCAATATTATCGGGTGACCTCAGTAGTGTGGGGTTGACTCCTGTCAACCCGAAACACCATTAACTTTTATTATAAAAGAGTCCCGGATCTGGAGTAATGCTACACAAAAGAAATTGATAAACAATTATATATTGCACCCTCCCAAACCATTATTCTTCCAACACGAAACTAATTTTAAGAAGAACCTTAAGATAAATCAAATTTTCCCCAACCCTAAAGGATAAGCCGTATTAAGTTTAACCCCATCATTATTCCGGATTTATTTTCACGTAAATATTTAAATTTTAAACATTTGATAAATTTATAAAGTGGCCTAACAGCTACATACATCTCTACTGATGTTTGGGTGGCAATATGTTTCCTTTTTCCGATGAAAAAAAGCGCAAAGGATGTGGCACACAAGCTTGTCGTCCGGGGACCCCAATTCTTGGTTGGTTGTGGCAGGTCAAAAGTCTCTCACGCAAACGCTTGTCGTTCTGAAAACAACCCTTATTTTTTGCGGGTTCAAGTGGCACTGTTATTTCCAAACAAAAGAAACTCGCTTTTTTTTTCTTTATTTGTTCACTTTTTTGGTTTTTTTTATTTTAGTTTAACACAATATTGTTATGTACATATATCTTCTTTAACACTTTTTAATTTATAATTTACAATTTTTTTAGGTTTTACTTTTTGTTAATGGCGTCTGGCTGGTTGAAGTTTTTGAAAGCAAGTGAAGCGAATTCATGCTTCATGCTATAAACACTTTCGAGACAGCAAGCTACCGACTTCAATATGTCAAAAATAGAATACATGTGTGTTTATGGAAATGATTATTTTCCTGACGACACGGCTACATGGCTGCAGGTTGTTGTCTGTGCTTATTTTGTCGTTGTAGTCAAATTAAACTAATTTCTATTTTTGTCCACTACAAAACAGAAAAAGTGTCCTAATATAAAAAAATATTTAAAGAATAAGTGCTTAAAAATTTTTTTTTAACAGAAAAGAATACGCTTGAAATTGAAAAAAAACTTTTTAGTATCCTTAAAAGAAGCTTTATAGGAAGATGTTTTTCGCGCTTACGCTTTCCTCGTTTAGGTCGTAAAAGTTGCAAAATACTGTATCTATATTTATTTAGCTATAAAATGAATCTTTACAATATGGAAAACATTGGAAAATGCTTCAAAGTGTCTTCCACATGGCGTTTAAGGCATACCGATTAACCAATTAAGAGCCAATTTCGGATCTTTATTCGTACTCCATGGCTGACTTTTATTTACAACATTGGCTTTATCTTAAAATTATGTCTATATAACAATAATTATTTAACCCTTAGACATTTTCTGTATTGCGGGGTTTTGGCATTGCGGAACACTTTTTAAGCATGTACTTATGTACTACAATAATTAAATATGTAACCAGTACATACATTATTACCCCATATAAATATTTTGACTCAAACTTATAAATAAATTGAATAATTTTTAAAGATATAACTTTTAAAACCCTAATAAACTTAAAATTTTATATGAGGCGTTACTAAAAATAGGGTGTATTAAAGCTTGAAGTGTTCTTCCCTTAAATTATTATGTTTGATTAAATATATTGACAAAATTTGTAGTTTTTTTGAAAAATCTATCAAGAAATATTAATATTTGAAATTGGCTCTCAACGGGCTAATAAATCGAAATTTTTAATCCATCATGTGAAAAATATTTGAAAGTAGTTTCTTATAATACCAATTCTTCTTCTATTCAGTTCGTAAATGCAGTTGTTGGTTATCACTTGTGCAGAAGTAAAGTTTAATGTCTCGGAGTTGTTATTGATTCGAACTTATACTTTGAAAGACATATAAATTCATTATTCTTTCAAGTTTCATTTATTTTGAGTAGGCTATATACAACTTTAAGACCATATGCTCCTACACTCACAATATTATTACAGTAACGGACTGTAGTTTATTCAAGAAGTATTCCGTTCAATCATTTTTAAATAAATAAACATTTAAAAATCGAAGCAAATTAATTTTTAACTGATTCTAACAGTTATTTAAAAAACCAAGCGCATATTAATACGGATTTTCAGTTGCAGTTTAGTTAATATTGTCCGTTGATTAAGTTAAATTAAGTTAATGATATTATCCACAGAGATCGCAACGTCCGCACTATCCAGAAAGAAATTAAAAAATATTCATTTAGCTACATAGATAAACTAATGGCCCACCCTAATTACCAAGCTCGGAGTCTGCTTCAGTTCGAAGGTCACCGATACTTTGAGCCTAACTAGAAGGCATTTTTAAAATTTGAATACAGCAGTTAGTGGTTACATTGGTAACAACTAATAAACAACAAGTACAATTAAGATTTGAAAACATATTGTAAATTTCGATAAGAAAGATTCAATAATAAAAAATATAAAATCTTTAAAAAACGATGTACTTGTTTTGTGTAACAAATTCCCATTTTCTATTTGTTAAAATGATTAAGTTAAATAAATCAAATTTTTAAAGTAAAATAATTGCAAAACCATATCGGTCAAGCTGCTGGTATCTTATGATTGAGGGCTCGTCTGTAAACAAATGAGGTCATAACATCAAAAGTAAAAAAGCGTGTGTAATAGGATAAGTAAACAATAATGTTCTCTCTCTCATTAGAAAACCAAGCGGACAGGTGTCTGTCCGGTGTTTTTTTTAGAAATTCTGTTCCTTTGTAAAGTAAACGAAAATTACTGAATTTAATAAAACAACTGAATATTTCTTTGTTTTTACGGAATATTCATCTAATTTTTTGATAATTAATTTATATAAAATAAGTAACTAAAACATTTTTTGTTTTTACGGAACATGGGGTTGAATTTTTGACAGTAAAAATTAAAAGAACTTTTCGTTAAAAATAAATGAAAAATAAGTAGATCGGGTTTCAACTGAATTTTCATTTATTTTATACAGTGAATTCAGTTAATTTTACGTACAGAATATTGTGAGTGTAGGCGTGTAAGATTTCGTCTGGCTCATGCTCTGCTTATGTCTAAGGTAAACTACTGTTTGGAGGTTTATTCTGTAACACCACCTACTGTTTTAACTAATCTTAGTAAAATTTTTAGGAGAATTATTCGCTATATTTTTAATATTAGCATACTTGAACATGATAGGGTATCTGAACTCGTTATTGTATTTTTAAGCTGCGATTTCAATAAATACACTCAGGTCTTTTTTTATGCGGTAGATGCGTTCAAAAAAAACCGCATAAATTAAATCCGCCTAAAAAAAGACTCAATTTTCAAACAAAACGGATGATTCGTTCCGAAAAGTTAAAAAACCGCATAATTTCAAATCTGGGAGTAAAAATTAGACCAAAACCGCATAAAAAAGTCATTATAAAAAAAAATTAACCAAAAACAATTTTATTTATTTATTTATTTATTTATTTATTAATTATCGATTTTCTAATACAACAAGATAAGTATATCTTATAAATTACAGTATTAGAATCAGAGATGTTAAATAATAATATAAAATGTCAAAAGTTTTACAAAATTTTGGGGGAAAAATACATTAATTTTTAAAAAGCAGAAAAAATACATAAAAAACAAAGATCAATTTATGTTGAAAAAAAAATAATAATAATAAAAGTATATGTGTGTAGTAACAATTAACACAAATATATTTAACTTATTGAAATAAAAACATTGATTTTAAATTACGTTAGGAAATCAATAAGCAATTTCTTGAAATTTATTGCGTTGTTTGTGTTTTGGATATGACTTGGGAGTTGATTCCAGAGACGTATGCTAAAAACAAAAAATTGGCATTCAGAAGCATGGCTTCTATGCCGAAAATGAATAATATATCTTCCTCTACGAGATCTAGCAAATCGTATTCGATTAAAAAGGTATTCAGGTTCTTTTGTAATTATGATATTGTGTAGAAAAATGAGACATTTCATTTTTATTTGGTTATTGAAAGATAAATCCATAAATCTACTAGAGAATTCCGATACTCTGTCAAATCTTTTTAAACCGAAAACATACCGAATAATGTTATTATAAGTGGTGTTGAGCTTCCTTTTATCTATAGAGGAACATCCTGCAAAGATTTCAGAGCCGTATAATAGAGTAGGCAGAAGATAAGTCTTTGCTAACAAAGTTCTTATATTTATTGGGGTGGCCCACAAATTACGTAACATACCGAAACTTTTATCACATACCTGATTAATATGGTCAGACCAAGTTAAAGTTTTGTTAAAAATTACACCTAAATTTCTTGCGGTATTTGCAAGTTCAATTCTCGATTGTCCAATTGAAACATTAAATTCAATTTCCATTCTTGTGTAATTTCTAGAAATTGCCAAGAATATTGACTTGTTTGGATTTATTTTCAAACCATTTGCAGAGGCCCACACAAAAATATTGTTTAAGTCAGAATTCAATTCATTTAGCTTGGTGACGATTAATTCCTTGGTACTGCTAAGGTATAACTGAACATCATCAGCATACATTTGTATATTACAAAAACGAAGTTGTTTCGGTAGATCGTTAGCATATAGACTATATAATAGTGGACCAAGAATTGACCCCTGTGTTACACCTCTGGGGGCGGGTAGAGAGCGAGAAGTAAGTCCATTATTAAGAACTGACTGGCTTCGGTCTGAAAGGTAAGATTGAATCAATTTAGCTGCAAGTGAAGAGAAGCCAAATTGATTCAAAAGTTTCATACAGATGGTAGAATCAAAGACTATAGACTTATAAAGATGTTGCACTTAGTAAATTTGAAATTTTAAAAAATGTTGTTCTTCTTATAGATGAGGGGGGGAAGTAACAAGAAAGCAAAAACTTCTTGCTCACATTCAGAGAACTAAAGAGAGCAAGAAACCACATGCATTAATACATACACATGTTTGCTGTTCCCTGCAAATAATAGGACCAGTCCAAACACGCGTGTAAAGAGTAGTCCACAAAGGACCAGGACTAGTCCAAGAGTAACCCAAACGTATGGAAAAAACCTGGTCTATTTAACATTACGATGTCCTAGGAGAGGATCATATAACCCACCTTTGGACCACTAAGGAGTAGTTTTAAAACTACTCCATGGTATATAACCCACCTTTGGACCACTAAGGAGTAGTTTTAAAACTACTCCATGGTATACTCAAGAGGATTAGTTTTGAAGTCGTTTAAAAACGAAAGCACGTCGTTAAAAAACGAAGACATGTCGTCTCACTACAAACACTTTTTAACAATGACATGGTCCATGCTTGCATTACATCGGACCAGTCCATGGAGTAGTCCATTTTATCAAAATGGGTCAGGTGGTCCAATTTTATTTGCTGGGTTTTTGCCAGCCAAAGTGTGTGTGTGTGTGCTTTTTTTTGGTTGAAACCGGTTTTTGGTATTTTTTTTAATTGATTGCGTTGTATTTTCAAACAATTTATGTGCAAATAACCTGTTTTTGCCAGCCAAAGTGTGTGTGTCTGCTTTTTTTTTGGTTGAAACCGGTTTTTGGTATTTTTTTTAATTGATTGCGTTTTATTTTCAAACAATTTATGTGCAAATAACCTACGTAAGAGCATATGCGACCGATTGTGTAATTGTAGGGCAACAGTATTTGTTTTATTTTTGTAAAACTTAAACTACATCGATTTGCACCGAATTATAATTCCATTTTTTAGATTATTTAATTATGCACTTACCATGTGTGTATTTATTTATATATCAAACTAATTTACTATGAGTATTTATTAATTTTACTTATGAGCTCTTTACAAGTTAAATGATTTAAGATTTTAACTTTTTCAATATTTGATAATTTGTAGTTGTAAGTTTCCCATGTGGAATGCTTCCGTAATAATATAAGAACTAGTAGTAAATTGAGCATCTCCATCCTGTGTTCATAACATACGTCATTCTCCTCAAACCAAAAAGAATAAATTGATTTTTTGGTACAATTCACGCATTGCTCAACAATAAATTTTGTTATGCTTTTCATTTCTTTATTATGTAAAAATATTTTTTTAAAGACCTTTATATCAATTTTACAAACTTCAAAAAATAAGTCAGAGGGAGCACACAAACCTCCAAAGTCGGATTCTTTTTGACAATTTTTTGCATGAACAAACATTTCTGAAGGATATGACAAAATTTGCGCGGGTTTTTTATATCCATAGTACGACATTTAACGCATGATATTCGTTGTGATATGTAACCAACAAAATATCGCCTCGATGTTAATTCTATTGGCACATTGTTGGATGTAAAGCAATCGGCATCTTCATTAAAATATTCTTAATTTTCAATGTAGATACATACATATATATCTGCGATTTCTATTTCAGGGGTGTGAGTACTCTCTGATTGACGGAAAGGGACATTAAAATAGGTTTTAGGCTTTTGATTTCCTGAGATTAGAAATCACACTTAAAGGCTTTTGTGTTATTCGATTCAGAATTTGCATAATGTGGATCAATCTATCCGAAAAGAACTTTAATACGACTAAAAGAGAAATGTATGATAATATATCTAATAAAATTCCATATTATTTCCAGTCTAATAATAACTTTTATAATCTGAAAGCTTTATTGGCGATTTTTCAGATTTAAAAACTTGAATCGTATACTTTTACGAGTATTACCAAAAAAAATTAATATGTGTTGCAAAATTATATCTGATAAATAGAGCGCATGTTTTGACAATCCGTGTACGAGGCTATGTCATCAATATAAATATTGGTCTGAATTTGCTGAATATTATTTAAGTTGTTTAAGTTGCTGTAAAATATAACACTTTTTAAATAAATAAATAAAAATAAAATTATAATATGCGAACAATTTTAATAATATGGGTTTGATTTTATTGGATTTCATTCTATATTTGTATGTAGCGAAATCCACATATTTTTTTGTCCTATCCCGCGAAGCTCTTCGCTTGTCTGCAGGAAAGAAACATTTCTAATTCTTATAATATTTGCTCATATAAGCTGGCTCATACAAGTTTAACAGTTACAATGTTTAGCTTTTTCAGTATGTTATCGATGATTTGTAGATATGTTTTTTAATATTTCTTATTTGTAACTGCCCGTCTTTAACTGACATGACTTGCAGTTATAACTTGAAGTTATAAAAGCGTTGTTAAAAAATTTGCATTAACAACCGTGTTATAACATGAGAAAACTTCTAACATGATGAGTCTATACTTAACACTAACATCATATTAGTGTTTAAGTTACATGGGGTCTTTGCCTGACAATTTTTTGTCATAATAAACGTCAAACTTCATATAAAAAAAACGCTGACAAAAATTTTAAAATTTTTTTATATAGACTTTGACGTTTGGTAAGACAAAAAATTGTCAGGTGAAGATCCCATGTTAAGCAGTTTATGTCAGTTGTAGACTGCATGTAATGCTTCCGAAATAATATAAGGACTAGTAAATTTAACATCTCCATACTGTGTTTAGGACATACATATGTAGATACGTACGCAAACCAAAAAGAATAAATTAAAATTTTGATACAATTTACGCATTGCTCAACAATAAATTTTTTATTTTCATTTCTTTATCTTGTACAAAAAAATTTTGGCAGACCTTTAAAAGAATTTTACAAACTTCAAAAAGTAAGACGGAAGGAGTACACAAACTTCCAAAGCCTGAATCTGTTGCATAATTTGTGATAATAATTTAATAATTTGATATAATACAATTTTAATAAAAAAAAATTTTTAAACAAAAATAAATAAAATTGAAAGAAATTACGTTCATACACATCAAACTGGTGGCATATTTTTATAAAAATTAAAAGTATTTTGATTATCATCAAATTCACATTGAACCATGAGTTTTTTATTACTTACATAATTACAAAATTGAGAGTTTGATGAGGCATGTTAATGTGTGGCCTTGTCGCTTTAGAAAACATAAAATATCTTTTATGAACAAAGCAGTTTATTCTTTCAGAAAAATTATTTGTTATATGCCTACAATTGTTTAAATTTAGACAATAACAGCATTTGAACTTCGTTGCGAATCGATATAATTTCATCTGTACAACAATAAAACACATATTATTGCCCTACAATTAAAATCGGTCACATTTGGTTTAACGTAGGTTATTTGCACATAAATGGGATGCAAACAAAACATCTTTTATTATTTAAATGTGTTTTCAACGAGAAAACGAGATTTCTTTTAGTTTGTTTGTATTTTTTTAAATGCAATGTATACACATACATACACACACACGCGTGTGCACATACATATACACTGATAAGTGAGAAAAGCTCTCTGAGAGTAATAATAAATACTGTAATTTACTCTCACAAGTGGATTTAGCGGCTAAATCCACCAGAAAAATTAATATAGACAGAAAAATGTATTAACTTTGTATGGTCGTGCAATATCTTTATAAATCTATAGTCTTTGTCTATAGTCTTTGGTAGAATGATGGCCGGTGTTAAATGCCTTTGAGTGGTCTAGAAGTACCAATAACGCTAATTTGCCATCATCTAAGTTCACACAGAAAAAAATACCAATGTAAAATTAACATGGAAAAATGTTGATTGAGAATCATGTTAAATTTTTGCAAAAGTATGCCCTTTATTTCAATGTACCATTATTTCATATTAATTTTAAATGAAAAATATTAAAATAATCTTTAATCACGCTTATTAAATATTATTCACTGATAAAAAAAATGAAAAAAAAAAAAATTAAAATATAAATAAATATGGATTCAATATTGAATCCATAAAAACCTGCTTTACATTAAAATCAAAAGTTTATCTTGTTAAATTAACATGCATACATAGTTAAGTATGCTAATTTTTTATTTTCATTCCTAAAATATGTTATAAAAAGAAGACAATTCCCGTATTCTTTCAATTAAAATTATTTGGTTAAATATTACATCAAGTTTTTAAAGTAGAATGATGACGAAAAGCATATCGGGCCATTCTGCTGATTGATCTGTTACAAAGGAGACTACAAAATAAGTGAAACATGTGTTACAGGGTAAGTGTTTTGAATTATTCTTAAATAAATGTATATGTTGTCTCTAAGGCTTCTTCACACCAATTAGTTTCTACATGAAATTCACGTTGTTTCAACATGAAATAACTTTCATTCAACGTGATTCGGATTGTTGTTTCAATATAAATGACATTTTGCTCTAACGTTACTGCAATGTTAAATTAACATGAACTATAGTTATTTTAAAAGAAAAAAATGTTGTTCGCAAGCAATTATAAAATCAGGTTGAATTAACATGAAACACGTATGAAGCAAAATCACCACCGAAACATTTTAAATCAACCTCGTTTTCGACGTTTTTAACTTGATTTTTTTCTGTGTGTTACTCCTTACTTCTTCTACTACATCAACCAAAGCTGTAATACAGCTTCGTCGTGTTCTGAAACCTGATTGACGATCCGTTAACAAATTGTTGACATTCACATACATGTATATTCGTTTATGCATTAAGTGTTCGAAGACCTTGGAAAAGTAAGGTTGAATAGCAATAGGGCGGTAATCATTTCCCTATTTGGTGACTGGAATAATTTTAGCATGTTTCCATGTTATTGGAAAAGTGCTGGTCATGAAAATAGTATTAAATAAGTGCGTTAAGTATGGAACTATCCATGGCAGTATTATCCTTATAAATTTGGGATCTACACCATCCAAACCAATTGAGTTAGACTTGATTGCATGGAAGGCCATTATTACATCATTATCATCAACATGATGAAAATTAAACTTATCCGCAAGATTAAAAACTATTAAGTTTTGATTATAAAAGTCATTTGTGAAACTTTCATTAATCGAATTAACGTCGACGACTTGTTGATGCCCTTTTTTACCAATACCAATTTCCTTTATACACTTCCAAGTCTTCTTGTTGCCCACTACAGTGTTAAATTTATTATGGTAATAAGAGTTCTTATTATGTCGCACCCTTGATACAACAGTCTTTCTTGCTCTACGGTATTCAGATAGATATTCTGGAAGCTTCCATAATCTATGCAATCTATCACGATGCTCAATCATAAATTTAATTTCATTGTTAAACCAAGGTTTGCAACCGGCTTTAAATCGTTTAGTCGTAATGTAATGTAGGTGTTTTTTCTTTTCCCTTTTCCTAAATTTGATTTTACTTTTAATACTTAAATACTTTTAAAAAACATATAAAACAAGTATGTACCTTATATGGAACAATTATTTATAGGTGTGTCGTCGTTTATTGAGTTGCATTAACACAACTGGTCAAACTGCTTGTTAAAATACGTTGGCACTCATACCCCCCAACCCAACTAGACCGATTTCGCTAAACCGCTAATTCTCGTCAGCACTCACCCCCCCCCCCCCTATTCATAACCGACTATAAAATTTAACAAACGTTTATTAAGGATGTTCATAGCAAATTTGTTCTTTAAACCTTTGATAAATTTAAAAATTTTTATAAATACAGACAGAGATATTCCTGTTGCTAGTAATGCATACCCATATCTAAATATTGTAATTTTTTTGTAAAGCAGATTGCCTTTGATTTGCTAATATGATGTTGATTCTGTTATAAATGGTTACAACATTCCCGAAATTGCCAAGAAAAGAAAAAGGAAAAGGGAGAATATAATCGGATCAATAATTTTTTTTATTTATGAAATTTTACAGTTTATAAGGCAATATAGAATGTCGTTAGGACACCAAGAGATCCTATAACATGATCGCTTGCTGTAGCAAGGATTTCGCAGAACGTAAAAGAAGACGGACAAATCATTATTTTCATATAATCAGTACGGCATAATAAAAATACTATTTTATACTATAGAATTATTATTCCAACAGATGTACTCTAAAAAAAAAAAAAAATAACATGTACACAATTAAATTCTTGTTGCTTCTAAAAAAAGTGTACCCAAATTTATCATTTTGGTGAAATAATTTCCATGAAGTTGAATAAATCTGGCAAAGGATTCATTCAAGATCTGGCAATAATATGTCAGCAACACTTAAACAGAGGTGTTATAATAGCCATTTTCTGATGACAAAATTCTTTTTCCGGTTAACTTCCAACACTTAACATCATTACGCTTGCAATATTTTATTAAGTCTTGGAAAAATAAATTAAGTACATTCAGTTGCAAGAATTTAATTTAATTTGATTGATGTTGTCTAGTTAACATCACTCCAGAATACAGTGTTTCTTTTTCGGAATTCAGCATTACTCTCAAAAGAGTACGGGGACAATACTTTTATTACATTGGTGATGAAAATATGTAGTTAATCTTAATTCCCATAGAAAACTGCGGGCTACTGGACTTTCAGCAATATTTCGAAGCTGAATACCAAATTGTGTATTTGCCTCAAAGTAACCGCACTTCTACATCCATTTTTTTATCTGGACTCTCTGGGAAACCAACATCTTAAGTTGCTCAATTTTAATCTGCAGGCATATCTTAATATTTTCGTCGTGGTGGACTCATATAACGAGCCACCACTGTGCTTTTATTGATACCGGTGTATGTAGTATTGTGTGTTATGAGGCGAGTATCTTCCTAATGCCATCAACACGATCAACACGTTAGTGAATATAGCAAAATTGTCTGTGTTTATTTTTTTTCCAAATTTAATATTGGTCTAACCGAGGAATAATTTTCCAGCTTTTCCGTTTAAAGATCACTTTCTGGCCCAGTTATATCCTTTATTGGAGTCTATACTAACATTTATGTAGCCATTTTTTTCCTTTTGGTAAGTGAGATATTTAGGACAAGAACCCCCCAACCGACTGAACGCTAGTGGCTTCAATGGCTCCATTCGTCCCTTTATCTCGGAAAACCGGGCAATATTCGCCAAGACACATACCATATCGTAAGACGCTTAGCGGGATTTATAACAACTTGGGCATAACCCTAACCGCACAGGAAAAAGAAAAGGAAAAAAAAAACAGCAAAAATTTGTTCATTACAGTAATAGGAACGCTTTGGTCGTAAATCGTAAGAATCTAATCGTTTAAGAACTTTAGTTTTACGTCAACATTTGCTAAACCGTATATTGAATTCCAATTTGTTTGTTCAATGCCATATTGTAAATTTTGGTAATCAATATTATTAAAGTTACGATAGTTATAGCTCTGATCCTGTTCCGGAGTTGAAAAATTGTAAGAAAGGAAAATTGCATCATGTTTGGAAAAAGAAGACACTGACAGTTGTTCATAATGAAGTATATTTTCCCTCTTAGTAACGAAAAACAAGTCTACCAACGTGGATGAGGTGGCTGTATAGTGTGTATGTCTAGTTACATTTACGGAAAACAAATCAAAAGTCGACATAATAGTCGGAAGCTCACTTGTAGCCAGTAAATTACTGTTGAAATCACCTGAAATTATGATATCAAAGTATGATGCCGACAAAATTTCAAGTCTTTCTATTAGGCTATCTAGCCTTATATTCCTATTTGATCTTTAAACGCAACCCAATAAAATTTTACTACCACGAAAGCTTAGTTGAACAAAAATATGTTCAGTGTCGTTACTTTCAGAAAAGGAAGATATAAGTTTACAGGAAATATGGTTCCTTACGTATATTGCAACACCACCTCCGTTACCAGTTCTATCCGAGCGAAAAAGACGATATCCAACTACGGCATACAAACCATCCTGAATTTCCTTCTTGAACCAAGTTTCTGAAATACAAATTGCATCAAGTCCAGAGTTCTCTATTAAATACCTAAACTCGTCAATCTTTGGTAGTAGGCTTTGTGCATTGAGATGGAAGATATTAAACATTTTGTTACGATTACATAAAATTCGGATCATATTGTTATTACTGTCTCTATAATCAATTTGATCAAAAGAAACATTCATTATACTCACAATCAAAGTCTGACAATACAACGCAATAACTAAAAGAAAAACTTGTAAATGGTAAGATTAATATATAATAAAAGCTACGAGTTAAAAGTGTAATATTATAAAATATACATAAGAAGAAAAAACAACAATATAAACCAGTTTAATGAATGTTAACAATTAGTTAAAGGCTTAAATTTAAATTAATACGTAAATTAGTAATGAATAAGAAACTAAAAAACATATTTATGCAAAGTGTCATAACGTCCGTGGAGGTCATGTCACTTTTCTGATGGACACTGTGACACTTTTGAAAGTGTCATAGTGTCCATCGACACTATGACACTATACGTTATGACATGCCACCGTTCTAATCCGCTTTTTAATTGCTGCAAAATCACTTTCATCGCTAGAGGACCCAATCAAATCCTCGCCGCTAGATAAGACAACATACACATTAGCAGTTGGTAAAGTCATTAATTTTTGAAAAGTACTATTCAGAAGTGATGCCAACGTTTAAAAAGGTTTAATACGACAAAAAAATATAAAAAATCAATAAAAAAAAAATATGTAAAAAAATTCAAATCCGCATAAAAACAGACCTAAGTGTATTAGCATTTGCGTCTTTTACTTAATTTTTATAAAGTTTTCAAATGTAGTAAACCTAAATGTATAGTGGAAGACTTCACATTTAATCACTCAAACATACAAAAGAAATATGTAACAAATGCAATTAAAGGGTATGATTGCATGGCCTGATATATTGAGTGAGGGTAAAAATCATGATTCATAAAGATAAAAAAACAGTTTTCTTAAATCCGTAACATATTCTAATTTTAGATATAAGAAAAAGCTTTTGAACATTTTTGGATAAATAGCTTGTTGTTTATCTCTGGTGATTTCTTAGATTAATTTTAGAATTAGTCATTGTTTTTTTTTTAATTTTGTAATATTTGTGTGGTTGGGAAGTTACTTATGTTAAGTAAAGGGTTCGCCAAATAACTTGTTTTTTTTTTGAAAATGTTATAAAAAATCTACTGAATATTTTCTCAAATTTCTTTTTTTATTTGAAAGTGCAATCCTTCCGGGTAATAATGGAAAATAATTTCATTCAAATGGCTGCCTCGGCAGTAGCCTACACGATCGGTCCAATTTTTAAGCACATTATCGAATGTGTGGATCTGTATTTCACCAATGGCTTCACGAATATTGTCCTTTAAAGCGTCAATTGTCGGCGTAACACTTATCTTTAACGGCACCCCACAAATAATAGTCCAACTGTGTTAAATCGCAGCTCCGAGGTGGCCAAATGACATCAGCTCTGCGGCTGATAATGCGATCTTCAAAAACAGGGCGCAAAACATCGAGTGTAGCTTCGGCTGTGTGGCACGTAGCGCCGTCCTTAAATTTTTGTAAACAAAAATTCGTTCAACATGGCCCGATACCGATCGCCATTGACTGTAACGGGAGTGGCCGTTTTCGAAGAAGAATGGCACAATTATGCCTCTGGACCAAAATCCGCACCAAACAGTGACTCGTTTTGGGTGCAGCAGCTTTCCAAAGTATGCGTGCGGGTTTTCTGTGCCCCAAATGCGACAATTTTGCTTGTTTACATACCCGCCAATATCAAAATGAGCTTCATCTGAAAAGATGATTTTTTTGGCAAAATTTTAAAAGTAATTTCGCAATATTTCCCAGCGTTGTTCAAGCGTATACACAACCATATTCGTTCAGCGGAAGCATAAAACTAATTATCTGTCAAATCAGACATGAGATAATTGTTACCATTCACGAAATAAGCACTAGTTGAAAAAAACGTTAGATGGCGGACCCGTTATTTAAATACTACTTATGCATATAAAAACTTACTTCTATAAGAACTTAAATAAGAGAATTTCTTTTTTATTAGTATTATTATTAATATTGATGTCTTTTATTAAACATGGATATTAATCTTACAATACATGTATAATTGGCCGTAAAGGCTTTTTTGTATTGATTAAATAAATAAATAAAAAAATTAATTTTTTATCTTAAACGAAAGATTACTGTAAGTATCCCAATATTAAAAAAAATTGGTCTAATTCGAATTAATTTGAAAAATTAAAGTCGCAAACATGATCCTATATTTCACACAACGGATAAATTAGGGCCACCCTAATGGCCATTTAAGGTAGCCATATATGTGCCCCAATGAATAGAAGCAATTTGGTAAAAATGTTCAAAAAACTCGTTTTTTTTCATTATTTTGGGACAATGTTAGGTGATATACGGTCCATAATTAGATATGAAGCAGCCTTCTGAAATTCACTGTAAAAACTAAAACTTATTTCACTGCAGTATTGATATTTATGTTTTTTGATTTGAGTTCGGCTTAAACTGTTACGAATCATGATATTTTACTCAATATACTCCAAATTTTCAAAAAAAGAAAAGCAAAAAACTTTCTGATATAATAAAGATCTAAACGTTCGGTTTTATATAGACAAATTAATACTATATAAATATCATATTGATTCCACTCCTGAAATATTCGAACTGTCGGTCGAGTGTATCAAAGATTTGGCTCAGCCGAATTAAATTAAATTTGAATAACTTTACCCAGATAAAAAATATTAATATATCGATTAAAAACCATAAGCAGTTCAATAAAATGACCACAATACTAATTATTATTTTTTTAGTTAATCTGTGTTACAAGACAACTGTCTTAACATAAAGTTATATATTGTACATAATTAAGTTTGTTAATTGTTTTGACAATAAAAAAGTAAAACTTTGTGTAAAATTATTTTCTTGCGTATTCGTAAAAAATAGAAAGTGGGAATTATTTCTTTTTCAGAAATTATTTTAATTGTAATACCAATTTTTTCGAATATGCTTCTATGAGTTGGCTTAAGCAAAAAGTATGTAAAATATTGAGGGAAAAAGACTATTGTTTAAAAAAATCTTTATAAATTGAAATTCAACTCATAGAAGCACATTGTTAAATGTAAAATGTTAAAGTATTTATAAACCAAACTTGATTATAAAAGATTTATGAAGCGGATTTTCAATGAAAATTTGTTTTGTAACCCCGTTATAAACCTGTTTTTTAAAAAATTTTAAGGGAAAAAACATCCAGACACAAAACTATTTAAAAAATTTTAATCATCCTAGAAAAAAAGTGGTTCTAATTTGTTAGGGTTTACTGTAAACTATTTTCATCAATATTGTATATTTTATGTGTTGCTATAAAATTATTTTCTAATCATGTTTTTCCAACATTTTGTTATAATAGTAAACAATATCTCTGTAAGCATGTTGAAAGTGATGCCAAAGTAACATTGTTTCTCAACTTTAAAACAAACATGTTGCTGGTGCTGTCAATTCTACACATCACCAACGAACCATTTTCATCAACATTGACGCTGGAATCAGGGTTGTCAGATGTGGCCATTTATCGCCAAACGTGGCGATTTTCAAACTTGTTTGGCGACCTAAATGGCGATTTATGAAATAGTTCGCTATTTTTGATGAGCTTTGTTTTGAAATTCGTTAAATTCTAATGCATTTTTAATGCTAATGTTGGTGCTGAGGTGCTTACTTAAAATAAAAATTATTATAAATAAAAAAACAAATAAAAAATTCTTAGAAATAAGATTATTTTAATTCTACAAAATTTTTTTAGGATTTATAAAAAATTTTTTAAAATAATTTAAGAAATATGTATTTTAATGTCAAAAACTTGAAAATAAAGTCTTTTGCGATTTTTGACATTGCATTTGGCGAAAAAGGTTAAAGTCAATCTGACAACCCTGGCTGGCATCAGTGATGTTTCTACTCTTATTTTTTTTCCTTGGTTTTTGTGTTGCCATGGATTTATATTACCACTTTGTACAATTTGCAAAACAATTTTTGTATTCAGTTGATTGCCAACATTCTTCCTGTGTGTTTGTTTCTGTAGGAAAAACGGAACCCCACACAGAATAACGGTCAAAAAAGCTTTGTGGCACTTAATAATTTAAGAAAATTTTAAATAAATAAAAACAAAACGATAACAAAAGATAAAAACACGCTTGAGCAGTGCGAGTCATTTAAGTGACGTGCTTTTTTTTTGCTTTGTCGTTACAAGTAAACTGCAGGAAAAAAGTGTGTTCCATCAGAAATTATTTCGAATGCGAGGTACCTATTTTTCAATGTGTTCACATCTGCTCTTTTAACGGTAAAACATCAAGCGAACGTAAAAAATAACGTCTGTCGGTTAACTTGCGAAGCACTTTCAAGACGGACGATTCTGCAGATTTATTTATTTATTTGTTAAAAATAATTTTTTTTGATTGTTGTTGTGATAATTGCCGTATTTTTCTATTTATAATAATTTCGGAAATAAAGTGTATTTAACAAACAAGTCAATAAAAAGCCTTTAATAAACTTTTCACATTTAATTACAAAAATTTCAACAGAGTATTTAAAGAAAATTTAAATTTGTGTTTGTTTGGTTTTTTAAAATCATAATAAAAACATCAAAACTGAATTAAAAGCAGAAGTTAAATAAATAAAAAAAAATTTATATTGTTTTAATTAAAATTTGTTTAATTTGAAAAATCTAGTCCACTCAATAATTGTGATTAATTTCAAATAAATTACTTTTCTTCTGAAAAGAAAAAAACAACAAAAAACTTAACACGTTTTCCGTTTAGTTAAGTTAAACCGCGAAAATGAATCATAAATTTAAGGAAACAATTATTGTTTGATTCATAAAATATTATTTATGTAAAAAAAATATAAATATGTAAGAAATTTTTGCTTTAATTAAAAGTATACACAGGTCTTAATCTATTATAAATCTTTTATTAAAAAAGTCGTATATATTCTATACGTGTGTTAAAAATAAAAAATAAAAAAAAAAGATTCTAATGTCTATGAATTTGTTTGTGTGTGTTTAATTCAAGTTCATTAGTGTGGATTTTAGGAAACGGCGAATTCTTTTTTAAATGAAATAAAAAGAAAACACAAAAATTAATAAAAACAAGATAAAGCAATAATAAATATCTTTTTTTAATATTTTCAAATGATAAAAAATCAAATCTTAATACTGAAAATGCGAATGAAACACAAAGAAATGTTCAGGCTATTTTAAAACAAATAACAAATTTAATTTCATTTTCAAACACACAGAAATATGGATGTGAATATAAATAAATGAAAATAAAAAATATAAGAATACGCAAAATAAAAATACATTTAAATAAAAATAAAAAAAAAAACAAACATAAATATGTACACAAATATTTTTTATAATTTTTGAATGTGAATTTTGGTGACATTTTTTGCCGTTTGTTTTCTTTGTCATTTGTGTTAATTTTAACGAGATTCTTCGCTTTTATGTTTTTTTTTTATTCAAAATAAATAAAGCAAAAACCGAAAGAATAGAATTCTTAAATTATTAGTCAAGTTAAAAATAATTATTTTGATAATGGTCGCTATGGCGTTGAATAAATTATTAATTAGTTTTATAATAGAATTAATATTGTGTAATTCACCAAATGTTTTGATTTAAAGAAAAAGAACAGGCAATAAAATCATTTGAATGATTGAATGAATAATTAAGAAGTTTTCCATTGCCGAGCGTTTAAATTAAAATTTAAAATTTATTTAAATACTTGCTTAAATTAGTAGAAAATTTTTTAAACCGATCTCCTGTATTAATAACGAAGCATCTTGTACAAAATTTAAGTGCTTTCACAGCAACCTTTCTACAGATATACAGAAAATTTAAGTGTATTCGTATGGTAGTTGTTATGCCTTCTTTTCCGATTTAACCTACTTCTTTAAAGATGTTGTGTATTATTATCTAAGCTATATGTACAAAATTAGAATACTTTGACTGTTACTGTACCCCAAATATGTCGAAATCTTTTTTGACATTGCATACGATAAGCCACGCCTACTTGAAAATTAAAAAAGTTCATAGCCTATGTTCAGCGCCGGGTAAACTGAAAATAACTTTGCAAATTTCAGGAAAAGTGGTTCAGTATCTTAGAGGTCCATAGTCTAGGTATATATTATTTGTTGCTCCCCCTGCACCCTAAATTTTTATTTTGAAAGTGTAGTTTACCACAAGAGTGGGTCCTACAAAGCTTGAAGACTTTTGTCTTCAGATATTCCGTATTAAATATTTTCGTTCTATGGGGTAGTAATCTTCCTCCATTTACCTCGCCCATTTTTATTTTAAATCTTATAGCTTACCATAATAGTGGCTTGAACCACTTTTGAAGACGCAAGCTATGAAGTTTCTTCATTACGCGATATTTAATATATGCATCCTATGAGGGTATTGCTCCCCCTGCTCCTACCCCCTTAATTTTAATTTTCAAAGGTGTAGTTAACTATAAGAGTGACTCATACCAAGTTTAAATATTGTCACTATATATAGCAGAGGGTTCCACTTCCCCTGCTGCTATCTTATTTCAATTTTGGGGTTTAGAAGAGGCTACTGCAGATAATGGGTGCAGCGGCTCTTAAGGTATGTGATACTTAATATTGGCATCCTATGGAGGGTATCGCTTCCCCTACCACTATCGGAAAAATATATAGCTTATTTTATTTTCGGGGCCAACAAGCAAGCAGACAAACATATTTAATTTTTTTCAATTATGTATATAACAAAATATCGGCCAAATGGCGGCCGCGACCTTGGCGGCACACCTCCATCCGATGGTCGAAATTTTCGATTACCCTGAGCAATAATTGAGGTTATATGCCGTTAATGTGCCGAATCAACTCATCCTTTAGCTCTTGAATTGTTACTGGCTTATCGACATACACCATTTTTTTCAAATAACTCCATTAAAAGAGGTCCAACGGTGTCAAATCACATGATCTTGGCGGCCAATTGACATCGCCACCACGTGAGATAACATGGCCATAGAATTTGTTTTGTTAGATGTGAGGCAAGTGGCACTGTCCTGTTGAAACCACATATCGTCCACATCCATACCCAATAAACATTTTTGCTTTTTACGAAGCACTCATGGGACATTTAAAAATATAAGCGCAGTATTATGTGCTTCGCAATTAGACATACAGAGATGAATTAAAATAATTACAGGATTTCTTAACAAGTTTCATTAAAAAAAAATATTTAAAGTGCCAAGGCATTCCTTACTACGAAGCAGGTTTGTAAGGGAGAATATCAAAAATAAAAAAAATCATTTAGTGTGTAAAGCTGGTAGCTACGTTCACCAGTTTTTATATGCGTTGAAAAACGTATTGCTTCAAAGTGGTAACTCGCAATATAAAATTCATGTCTTCCGTAAGCGGTTTGGTGAGCGAAACTCTTACATTTGTCCCATACAAACCTGCTTCGTTTAAAACACAATTTTTTATTTGGATATCTTCCAATTCGGGTCATAAAAAGTTCGTTATCATCTCACGACAGCGAACACCATCCACAGTAACTGCCTGACCGGCCTCATTTTGGAGAGAATACGGCCCGATGATGCCGCCCGTCCATAAACCGCACCAAATAGTAACTCTTTGTGGGTGCGTTGGTTTTAAGACAATCATTCTTGCATTATCATTCGCCCAAATGCGGCAATTCTGCTGTACGAGCATGCATTGGTGTTTTCACATCTCCTACACACCCGGTTTGCTCAAATTTTTGCACGATCTATCCGATTGTACCTACATTTGGACGATTAAATTGACCGAAAACATCACGAAGTTTAAATAATGTGCGTCCATTTCCACAATAAGCCTGAATAACTTTAACGCGTTGCTCGATTGTGTATCTTTAAATGGTTCAAATTGAGTTAGTCTGATATTGAAAAATGGCAAATGAAATGCATAAAAAACTTGACGTTTAGGTGTGGTTCACATTCCGCGGCCCTTATAATTTATCCACCCGTTATATATAGATGTAGTTAACTAATTTAATTCGAATACGTCTGGACAATGGAAATACACAAAAACTGTAGTTATGCGATGCTTTTTCATTAATATAATGCAAATGTAAAAAACTAGAAGACGACAAAAAAGAAGGGCTTGCCTGTCCCTTAAGGCCGGGAATCCTAATCCTATACAATTTGTTGGCACTGCAACACTATCACACAAAAATAAAATGCAAAAATAGGACTCATCTCATTTACAAAAAAATGTAACCCTGATCGCATAGAATCTACACAGAAAAAAATATTAGTAGTTTTTTATCAATTAAAAAATTATTTAAAAAGTATTTAAACTTAATTATTGTAATAATTGAATTGAATTTTGAATTAAAATAATAATCAAATACCAACAAATTATTTCGTTTAAAATAAAATAATATAAACTTTTGAAATTGTTGTTGGAAAATGTCAAAATAAATCAACACATTGTTTGAAACGGAAAAGTTTTTTGATCATATTTTTAGTTAAAATTAAAAATATTGTTTATTGAAAAAACAAATACTTAAAATATTAAATTTGTACACTTTCTAGTAATCAATATAATCATTTTGGTAATAGGAGCAAAATCAACAAATTGGTTGCTTGATTCTATGAATTTGGTATAAAACTGGTGATTAGAGAAAATTTTTAATTTTTTCTGTGTATAATTTTGTGATTATTTCATAAACATTTGTCCGTCGGACAAACAAATATATTAGTCAATATCACAATATCAGACTTTATGAGCAAACACGATTTTTTTTTTTTTACAAATCGTATTACTAAATAGGATAGTGAATCGCCGGCCTTGACGATAATAACAAGTTTTAACTGCTGGTTCATCTATTTTCGAACGAAGACTTCAATCGCTTAACTCACATTTAAAACAAAAACAAATAATAAAATAGTCTTTTTGTTTTACATGTTAGTAAAGCGATCGAAGTCTTCGTTCGAAAATAGATGAACAGGCAGTAAGAATGACAATTAAATAGTTTCCCATAAAAAAATATACAATAAAATTTTCATTCATTAAAAACATTCTTAAAAATTAAATACTTGCAAAATAAAAAGTAACCTTTTTTTAAAGACTTCTGGGAAAATGTTGCAGGAGGCATCTTACGTCGATAAACTTTTTTGTAAAGAATGATGTGAAAACTAGTTAAGGTGTTATATTAGGCTGTGTCAAATCTTTGACCCCCCTGCCAGACATATATCGAACAATTTTAAACCCGTAATAATGTAAGTTAGGGCCTTTTGCGTTTTAGGTGACGATGTATATACTTATGTATTAAATAAGCTATTGCGCTTTTCAAAGCCTAAAAAATATATTTTAAGAAAAAATGGCTTATTTTGAAATGATATCGTCAAGGAATTCTTAAACATTTTTTCTATATCGATATAATTAATTTTACTAATTATAATTCTGCAAATTACAAAATGATCTACAAGTTTTAAGTTTTATCCGCTACGCTAGATCAATTATCATTGATTGCACAAGGGAACAAGGTGTTTCTTGATTAAGTACCAGACATTTTTTTTAAGTTATTTGGGACGCACTTAGTTTTTTTCTATCCGCTCAACTTTTCGCGATATACCGTTATGTCCAAAATTAAGGCTCTTTCGCTACATAGTGTAATAAAATAGCTTGAAAACGGTTCACCATATTCAGTTAAAAAAAATTTCAAAATTCGTCAACGATATGATCTTTAAGCCGTGCTTTAAAACCAAGGTTTAAATTTGTCCAGCAGTTTCAGAAATATCGTTGGAGTTTTGAAAAAAGAACAGTTTACAAAAAAAAATAAGTTTTGTTCTTTAAAAATTCAAAAAAAATCAAAATACGACAAGAACCATAGTTTTGGTATAAAAACATATACGCCTTAATTATGTAAAACGCAACGCAACGCCAAAGAATTACGATGAAAGCAAGAACAGAGTCATAAATATTTTGTAATTTTGTTGTTGCTTTCTACAGGAATTCACATTAGAAAATATTTATGACTTTGGTTTTGCTTTCAATGAATTTCTTTGGCGTTGCGTTGTAATTAATAAGGGCCTTTTTTAAACATATTTTAAATGGAATGAGCCTTATTTCATTGTAATCGATAAACAACTTTTTGTTCACAATTTACTGAGAAAACTCATAAAAATCGAGATTTCCATACAAGAAAAACATTAATGTGCTGTTTTCACAACACAAGTGACTGAACGTGTAGTAAAATTTATATGGAAAACACTCAAAAAACGGAGTGCTTTTCATATAAATTTTACTACACGTTCAGTCACTTGTGTTGTGAAAACAGCACATAATTTAATGTGTGCATGTGTGTGTGTTTACTGCTGTACTACATATTTACTTTACTTACTTGTTTTTTTTCAACTTCTTCAACCCCGTTTTCTTCCCTACACCTCTTGCTAACAAACAAAATGTTGCATGCGAAAGTTGCGGCGTTAATTGCATAATGTAAAATGGTCCTACTCTAATATTAACATAATTCTTTTTTGCGTTTAAAGTTTTTTTAAATTTTTGTTCCTTAATATTCCTAATGTCACACATGAAAACGAAACTTCAGTTTTATCATCAAATGATATTGCACATTAAAGAAATGATAAACTGAAAGTCATTTATCCTGAAAAATCATACAAATAGTCTAAGTCAACTTAAGCACTTTTTCTTTTTGGAACAGAAATATTAAAACCAAGAATAATTTGTTATTAACGTTAACTTTTCGCATACTTATAAAACCATTAACACAGTGAATAAAAAAATAAAAAATGTACTTAAATATAAATATTTGCCTCATTGAAAGTTGGGATTTTTTTTTGCTTTTGCTAAATCTGATATCAGTAAAATATGCTTTTTCGGAGCAAAACAAAAACAAAAAAATCGATAAACACGAGTATACAACCTGGCTGATTTTAATCCTTATTAATAGCAAAATATTGTTCATCAAATAAATCTGAATAGAAATAATATTTGATACTTAAGTGTAAACAACGATGTAATTTATGAAACTGCTTATATTACATTGCAAATGATGGAACAAGATTTATAGATTTTTAGAGTTTAGATACATAATGACGAAATAAAATTAATAAAAATATTTTTGTAAAACATTTTATATAATCTTCAAGATGCCTTTAAGCTTTACAAAAAGAGATTAAACATTTTTATTTTACATCAATATTATTAAAAACCTTTTAAGATAGTTTAATTTGCTTAAAAGATCGAAAAACATTTACATATTTATAGATTTAAAGATAAAATATTTGTTGTTTTTTAATTCTTGAGTAATTAGCAGTGTAATCAGGGCGGCAGGACTTGACGATTTTTTGTACCAAAATAAGCAAACTGCCGATTTGCTGATTTTTTTCTAAAAAGCGACGATTTTTTTTCAGTCTAAAAAAAACTTTAAATTTTTAGATATTAAGCAGCACAGAAAAAAATTCTAAACAAGACAGTTTAAATTTTTAAGTTTTTCCCCTTTTCTGCCAATGTAGAGATAATTTTGAGTCAAGTCAATTAAAATAAAACAACAAGATAAAGTGCAATAGGCAAAGGCTGTGTCAAATCTTATATATACAGAAAAAATGATTTTTCCAATTCAAACAAAAAATTTGTAGAATCAAAACATTTTTTGTCTGAAATCGGTCCTTTAAACAAATTTGCATATGCAAACAATTTATTTGCATTTTGTTTATTGAAAAAAACTGATTTTTTGAAACAAATAATTTAACTGAATCAAACAAAAAGTTTACTGAAATTCATAAAAATTTCAAACAAATAATTTTGCTGAATGAACAAGCAATGACGCTCACCCAAGCAACCACTGAAAGAGTAGATGAAGGCAGAGCAGAGCGGCCGCTGGCTTTGAGACACATTTATTTGTTGGAATAAGTTTTGAACAAAGTCTTGTTAATACACACAATGTTTTTCTTCATCACTCATTGTTGCTGTATCCTTTCTTTGGCTAAAGAAGAAGAAATGTAACCAAAACCGGCAACAGACCGACTCGAAACATTTTTCGTCATCATTTTATTTTTGTATTTGATGTATTTAACTAAACAGTTTTAAAAAATTGAATACGGGATTTGGGTTTTCATTCTTTTTACCAACTTTGAAACCAACCAAAAATTGTTATACTTTTTTAAAGCGTCCATAAATAAACTGTAGGTGTTTTGTGTTGTTGTTCCTATATATCACATAAAGAAGTGTTGCTTACGATCAAATAAAAAAAATGCAAGAAACGACAACATTAAAGAGCGTTAAATATTTCATACAAAATTATTTTTCAATAGTTGTCATCATTTTTGTTGGTTAAATAAAAATCAAACAAAAATATTAATTGAATCAGTAAACAAATTTGTAGAAATTTAAAAAAATTTCAATTAAGCGTTTGCTTGAAAATAATTTGGCAATTATCAAAAAGTAATTTCAATTTTTGGGAATACAAAATTTTAATTTCAAAAGTTTTTGTTATTCGTGCTTAATTCCCAGTATTTATTCTTGATAAAAACACTTGAAATTTATTGTTGATGGGATAACCTATTCCTATTGGCAATAATTTTTTCTGTGTATTGTGTGAAAATGAAGTTTTGAGAAAAACGCATTTCATCTTATTATACACCCTTTTAGGTACCAGAATCCACTCTTAAGTCCAAACCCGTTTTTTGACACACTAGGCCCCTTTTCTCGGAGAAGGTCACATATATAGATATATGTAAATGAGAAAATATTTATTTACATAAAATGCATTTCGCATATCGCCAAACGTAAATTTCGACAAAAGGATTAAAAATCGTCACACTTGAGAGTCCTGCCAATAACAGCTAAAAACGGAAAACAATTTTCCATTTCTATTATTTATTCAATTTATTTAATTTCAGTATACTGAACTTTGTATGGAAATTTTACGGGTTTAACTCTTGTAAAATAAAAATGTTGTTTTTACGAAAAAAGTTTCAAATAAATAAAAACTTTTATTATAATTATATATATACATATATAAAATTATATAATTATAATAAATTTAATAAATGTGTTCTGCAAAATTTTCTAATCTTGGCGCATATTTTGCCGATTTTTCGGGGAAAATGTATGGGTTTTTTTTTTGCTGATTTTACCTCTAAAAGTTCTGGTAACACTGGTCAGTATCCCTCGGTTGCGTGGCACTGGACAGACTATTGGTTGATGCCGCCGTTTTTATGGTTCTTGCGGTAAATGCATTCTTTCTTTCAGGAAGATCGTCTTTGACATCCCATACGACTTCATCGTTTTTTGAAAAATTTCTAAACAATAATACTTTTCATTGAATCAGGGTTGCATTTTATCTCTGTATGAGAGTGTTTATACTTTGTGTGATGGTGCAAACACAATCTTTTATGTTAAATAAGATTTTTTGACAGTTGCAACAAAACTCATTAGATATCTATTTCACAAAGTATTATGGAATACGCAAGACTTGTGAGATAGTGTAAACTAGCCTTAACCAAAGTCGAGAGAACTATATCTTTGAGGTTAGGGAAAAAAGCATTAAGTCCAAAAAAAAGCATTATGAATTTCTTTCCTCAACTTAACACAACAATAAACTACATTATATAATAAAAGTATCTGCACTTTATTTTATTTTCTTCTAATTATTCTATTTTTAAGTATATAGGAAGTCTAGGTTTACACGCTTCAACTTTTGCTGCTCAAATTATTTCAATTTTAAAGTTTCCAATATGGTCATTCACAGCAATCAGTTTTTCGGTAATAAATGCTTCAAACCAACAACAGCGTTGAAAAAGGAAAAGAAAAACATTTAAATACAGCCATCTTTGCGAATATACCTGCGAATAAAAACACAAAGCGTGGTAACGACTACAAGCCCAGCGGGAAAATAAGTAATTAATTACATAAATAACTAAAAATATAATAATGTATTATTTTAAAAAGAATAATAATGCATTCATTGGAATCAAGAAGGGAATTTTATTGACAAAATAATTATGCATGGATATTTTCCCACATTTGCAGAGCAAGGAATGTATTGTTTCTGTTCGTAACAAGTATTCTTGTTTTTTTTATCTTTTCGTAACAATTATTTGCATTTTTGCCTTTACAAATTTTATTTTAGTAAAAATCTGTTATGAATTATTAAATTCATTCGCAGTATTCAATCCATAAAAATATCTTGTTTTCGCTTGTATTATGAAAACATTTTGCTTTAACCAAGCCACATACATTTATATATTTAGAATAAGTAATTTTTGGCTTGGTCGAGATCGTGCAACATATTCTTGACCCAAGTCATATTTTCCGGTGCTTAAGTTAATAATTATTTCCGTGTATAGTGCATTTTGGACCCACCAGCACAACACTTTGTCATGGCATAGTAGCTATCGTAGAAGCCATTTTTTTTTGTAAATACTAACATTTATAAGGAAGTTATGGCATTAAAAGCTCTTTTCGGGAATAGTATTTGTATGGAAGCCATGGTAAAATATGGACCGATTTCAATAATATTTGATTAGGTGATTTTGATTTTAAATTTTGATCTAAATACCAATAAAGACCCTATTGCGGAAATATGGACCCATTATATTGCATATCGCTCCATTTTTAATAGGCTTGGCTTGGTCCTTGTGCCAAATTTTATTAAATTTTATCCAAAATTGCCACCTGTACAGCAGGACGGACATCGTTATATCGACTCAGAAAGTTATTCTCAGTCGATCAATATACTTAAAGTTTTTAATAAAAATGTTCATAATACAACAAAAACTAGCTTTTCTAATAAAATTTGGTCCTTCGCACAGCCGAATATTGCACTTTAGCTTGTTTTTATATAAAGTTTTACCTCAGCTCAATCTGCGCAAGCAACAATGCAAGAATGCAAGAATTTTTTAAAACTAAAGATTAAGTACAAATTGAAAAAATAAGATTTTTGGTTTCTAATACAAAAGCTTAGCAAATAAACTTTTAAGCGTAGACCATTTTTATATCCAAAATTAGCCATTTTGAATGGTCAAAATTATGGAATTGAAACAAGAGACTTTTAAGATTCGCATTGTCCAATCGGTATCTATATACATACATACATATCGCACTTGTTCAACAATAGTGTATTAACTCAAAAAAATTTAAAAATTTCGGTAGAAGCAAGGAACATAAAAAATAATTTTCAAGCCAACCGTTTGATAACCAAAAAGAGGACAAAATAGCGCGATCTTTTTACAGTCTAAAGCCTGGTACTGTGTTCAACATTTCACGTGAAATGCTGTCAAAACGCATATGAAAAAAACTTGTGCGGAATATCTTTGAAATAATGTTGATAGAGTTGTACTCTGTTCATTTTGTGAAAAAGTTAGGAAATGTTTCTGGCAACGTTTTTTTACAACTGCGAAATAAGTCTGGGTTCACACTATGAAAGTTTTCTTTCAGAAAGTCTGAGTTTATAGGTGAGAGAGGAGAAAAGAAAAGCATGTTCTCTTCCCCTCTCACCAATAAACTCAGACTTTCTGAAAGAAAACTTTCATAGTATGATCCCAGACTTACATACGCAAAACAATGTCGCATACTTTGCAGGAATAAAAACGTCAAATTGTACAAACTCGCATGAAAGGTAACATTTATACATGTCAAAATTTTCGTTTGAAATAATTAATGTTGCTCAACATTTTTCACAAATTTGAACAGAGTACCAGGCTTAAAGATACAAATTTTGAGTTAATACACTATTGTTGAGCAAGTACGATATGTATTTTTTAAGCACAAAATTTTAAATGACTGAAACATCCACTCTTAAGGTAACAACATCAGACCATTATTAGGCGGACAAAATGGGTAAAAGCCAGGGTTTCGAACAACTGCTATAAGCAGTCGAAATTTGCTAAAAATTTCATTTATTTTCAGCAACATGCTGAAAAAAAATGAACTGTATTTTATTTGCATCACACTCATACTTAAATCAGTTGAACTGTGTGCGCACAGTTACTGAAAAAACAGTAACAGAATTTACTTTTTTTTCAGCAGTCAAAAGAATCAGCAGCCGACTCACTCCATTTCATACACACACACTGCTGAACTTGCGACTGAAACACAGCAGTTGATGTGTTTACAGTTGACGTAAACATTTTTTTTTAGTTTTCAAAACAGCGTAGCTAGAAACTGGCAGTTCGACTGTATAGTCGCGTAACACAAATTGGCTGGTGACTATATTGAGTTCTGTATAGTTAAAAACACATTTGTTTTGTTTTTGAAAA
The DNA here is from genome assembly GCA_949318255.1 of Pollenia labialis. Classification (NCBI taxonomy): domain Eukaryota; kingdom Metazoa; phylum Arthropoda; class Insecta; order Diptera; family Polleniidae; genus Pollenia; species Pollenia labialis. Next base: position 59,410,149 of record OX439140.1, read on the forward strand.
GAAAAGAGAAATACAATTACATACATTTGTATGCATTAATAGAATGAAGAAACTTATTTGTAATGTTTGTAATGTCAATTATAATACTTTTTATTACAAAATATTTATTTTTGCTTTATTAAGGTACATATTTAATGAAAAATTAAAAAAATGTTTTTAAGATAAAATGAAAATAAGATTTTATATAGAAAAAATAGTAAATATAATAATTTTTTTCTGTTAGTTTTAAATATTATAAGTTTCTACTAAAATTATTTATAGGTAGTAATCTAAGTTTTTTTTTGTTTTGTTTATACATACATACATATGTAGGTATTTTAATTATTATACATTTATATTGATTTATGTCTGTAGAACATTGTCCTTAATTTAGTTAATTCAAAATATTATATAAAATTATTTAAGTATTACACCGTCCGACACTCAATATTAGACACGAACCGGATGACATAAGTCTGAAACTAGAGATTAAATGGAGCAAAACTGCGTTCACAGTTTTTTATTTTCTGATCCTGTTTCCTTTTAAAAGGTCTTCAAAATTTCAAAGGACTACATTTTTAAAAAAATGTTTTAAAATACTTCTGCTCATCCTACTATGCCAAATTTGGTGGCAAATGATCAAGAAGAGTTGTAAAATATTTTGCATTATTTTGTTATTATTCTTTTAGGATTAGAAGATGTCAAAAATGTCCTTTCAAATTTTTATCCTTTAATGTCCTTTTAGATTTCCAATAATTTTTTTTAAAACAAATAGTGCGTTGAAGGACCAAATATTGAATACCATTGGCAATCTTAAAGGATATTAAAGGATAAATATTTTAAAGGACATTTTTGACAACTTTTGATCCTGACAGGATAAAATAAAAATAATACAAAATATTTTACAGCTCTTCTTGTTCTTTTGACATCAAATTTGGCATGGTTGGATCCGCGGAAGTATTTTAAAATATTTTTTGAAAAGTGTTCTTCTTTGAAAGTTTGAAGTCCTTTAAAAAGGACACAGGATCACGAAATGAAAAACTGAAAACGTTGTTTTTCTCCATTTAATGTATAGTTTCACAATTTTACCATCCGGTTCGTGTCTCACAATTTTTTTCTTTTTTTGTCGGACGGTGTTATTTTCAAGATTTAAAAACTATTTACAAAATATTATTATAAAAATTATATTTAAATAGGATTATTTCTCATATAACTAATAAAAAAGAAAAGACTTAAAGTTATGTTTTGATGTACTAAATTCCATAACAAAAGTATGCGACAATTTATTAAATAGAGTTCAAGCTCTAATAAAAGGACTATTAAATAAAAAATTAAAACGATGCAGTTGAATAAAAAACATTTTATGGACACGAAGATTCCTGCAGGGAACGTTAAAATCAACAATTTATGTGTAAATAACCAATTTACTTAAAAATAAATGTGACAGTAGGTAAAATTTTTGGGTAAGAAGATGTGTTTTATTGATGTCTTAATGAAACTTTACCATTTTATGGTAACTATTTAACGTAAATTTGTCCTGTCACAATGCCTTTATACATTTTTTGCAGGCAAACTCAGGTGCGCATTTGGTATTTTGTAAAAAGTTATGATATACCATTAGGTAGAATAAAAATGTATGCACAGATATTTGAATGAATTGTCCTGTTGCTTTTTCTAATTGTACATTTTTCTTAGTATTGTGGTTACATGATTATCATTGTGGCAGGCAATAACTGTAAAATATTTTGCACTGGCAATGCAAAATATATACATATATTCATTTAGGTAGATAGTTTTTACTGAAAACAGTTCATAATTGGTGATTGACGACGACGAAAATAAAACACAGTTTATTAAAAAACAGTGCGTGCACATTAGTGTGGCCGCAAGTTATATGGACAATTTTTTTTCGTTTTTTCACTTGGCAAGCCCCTTAGATTGATTCCAAATTAGAAAAAAATAATATATAAAAAAATTTAGATCGTTTGCATAGTTATTGGGCGTGCCTTGAGCCCACAAAGTTTGCTAAAAATGCTATTTTTCTCACTATGTGTCGCTTTAATTATTGATAACTTCAGTAATATTTATTTTAGAGAAAAACCTTATTCACAAATATTCTAGGGCTATATCTTATGAACAATGTTGTTCTGTATTAGTTTTCTTTAACATTAATATTTAATCCAGAAAAAGCCAAATTAAAAAATAACACCGAAATTTTCACATATCTACGCATTCTTTGCCTGGTGATTACACTACGTGACAAATTTTCAACAAAGTCGTGACCAAATGAATCTAACAGCTAATGTAAAACTTTCTCCTGAATCCAAATATAAAGTCAGAATTGTCAAAAGTAGAATAGTTTTTGAGATATTCCAAAATAACCGTTATTTGTGTTTTTATAAAAGATGATGTTACTGAAATGCAATTATCTTCAAAAATTTTAAACGGACTATGTATTTCTTTCTTTTAATGGAGAGGTTATAAAATTTCTTAAATAACCATGGGTCGTTTGTGAAGATGAGTCGTTAAATGGATGAGTTATAGTGGACAAAACTTCAAACTTTATTTTAAATTTTATGGTTTTGTTCAATTTTGCTCTTTTCAAGTTATTTTTTTTTTGTCCGCTGTCCCCTGTAACTCTGTCATTTCTTGAACAATCTTACCAGTGATTTTCGTAGGGATTTTCTTCTAAAAAAAATAGCCGTAGGGAAAAAAGGACAGATATTTTTGAAATCGTTAAAATGTAGGGACTTTTCAGTAATGTTGGAAAACTATACGGTTGGTAGCTTTTTTCGATTTGTGATAGCATACTAATAAATTTGTTAATACGGCAGCAATAAAAATTGTTAAATTTCTTTGAGTCATCGCTTGCCGTCATTTCAGCTTTGATTTTAACCAAATTTTGTGATAAGCTCTTTTAGAAGAAAGGAGATCTGTTAAACCTTATTTTCTAGAGCAAGAAATATATAATACATATGTATGTAAAAGATGGGAATCAAAAAGTTTTGGAGTAAAGTCGAAATAGTAAAGGGAGTGTGAGAAAATGGTACACTAGCGATGAATCACCTCAAAGAATAACTTGTGATACAATTTTCTGATCTCTTTTTGAGCACTTTAATGGTAGTTTGATAATTATTAGTGAGTTTTTATCATCTAATTTTTCAATCGTTAATTATAAAGTTTTTGATTATGTTTTAAATAAATTTTTAATCGTCATGTTTTTTATTTTGAACAAAACAACAAAAGTTATAGGGATCGTGGAAATAAAAGAAAAAAACATTCGTAATTTAATTTATTTTCATTAATTGACAATAATTTTTGGGCTTCTAGTTTCGCCAATCTTTTTATTTCTTCGTCAATGAATTATATATGAATCCTTTTTCAATCGCTCAACTGATAAATCAGTTTTTAATCAACAAAAATTATCTGAGAAGACTTATTCAGGTGATTTTTATAAAAAATTATCATCCAAATGCTTTCTGGGAACAACTTTAAATAAAATTTATATCCATTAATACAAATGGATTTATTTGTTTTGCTATATATCATTTGAAAGTTGTAGGGATTTTTGTAGAGAAAAATAGGGTTTTTCTGGACTGCGTAAGAACTTTTCAAAAAAGTGTATAACATCACTGATCTTCACTAGCAATCCATTGTTATTTTAGTAATTTTATTACCTCTCAGTAAAAAGAATGAAATACATAGTCCGTTAAAAATTTGTGAAGATAATTGCATTTTAGTCACATCATCTCTTTTAAAAACACAAATAACGGTTATTTTGTAAAAACGGTTCGTCTTTTGACAATTCTGACTTCATTTTCGGATTCAGGGGAAAGTTTTACATAAAGATTAACTGTTAGATTCATTTGGTCACGACTTTGTTGAAAATTTGTCACGTAGTGTAATAACCAGGCAAAGAATGCGTAGATATGTGAAAATTTCGGTGTTATTTTTTAATTTGGCTTTTTCTGGATTAAATATTAATGTTAAAGAAAACTAATACAGAACAACATTGTTCATAAGATATAGCCCTAGAATATTTGTGAATAAGGTTTTTCTCTAAAATAAATATTACTGAAGTTATCAATAATTAAAGCGACACATAGTGAGAAAAATAGCATTTTTAGCAAACTTTGTGGGCTCAAGGCACGCCCAATAACTATGCAAACGATCTAAATTTTTTTATATATTATTTTTTTCTAATTTGGAATCAATCTAAGGGGCTTGCCAAGTGAAAAAACGAAAAAAAATTGTCCATATAACTTGCGGCCACACTAATGTGCACGCACTGTTTTTTAATAAACTGTGTTTTATTTTCGTCGTCGTCAATCACCAATTATGAACTGTTTTCAGTAAAAACTATCTACCTAAATGAATATATGTATATATTTTGCATTGCCAGTGCAAAATATTTTACAGTTATTGCCTGCCACAATGATAATCATGTAACCACAATACTAAGAAAAATGTACAATTAGAAAAAGCAACAGGACAATTCATTCAAATATCTGTGCATACATTTTTATTCTACCTAATGGTATATCATAACTTTTTACAAAATACCAAATGCGCACCTGAGTTTGCCTGCAAAAAATGTATAAAGGCATTGTGACAGGACAAATTTACGTTAAATAGTTACCATAAAATGGTAAAGTTTCATTAAGACATCAATAAAACACATCTTCTTACCCAAAAATTTTACCTACTGTCACATTTATTTTTAAGTAAATTGGTTATTTACACATAAATTGTTGATTTTAACGTTCCCTGCAGGAATCTTCGTGTCCATAAAATGTTTTTTATTCAACTGCATCGTTTTAATTTTTTATTTAATAGTCCTTTTATTAGAGCTTGAACTCTATTTAATAAATTGTCGCATACTTTTGTTATGGAATTTAGTACATCAAAACATAACTTTAAGTCTTTTCTTTTTTATTAGTTATATGAGAAATAATCCTATTTAAATATAATTTTTATAATAATATTTTGTAAATAGTTTTTAAATCTTGAAAATAATACTTAAATAATTTTATATAATATTTTGAATTAACTAAATTAAGGACAATGTTCTACAGACATAAATCAATATAAATGTATAATAATTAAAATACCTACATATGTATGTATGTATAAACAAAACAAAAAAAAACTTAGATTACTACCTATAAATAATTTTAGTAGAAACTTATAATATTTAAAACTAACAGAAAAAAATTATTATATTTACTATTTTTTCTATATAAAATCTTATTTTCATTTTATCTTAAAAACATTTTTTTAATTTTTCATTAAATATGTACCTTAATAAAGCAAAAATAAATATTTTGTAATAAAAAGTATTATAATTGACATTACAAACATTACAAATAAGTTTCTTCATTCTATTAATGCATACAAATGTATGTAATTGTATTTCTCTTTTCTTTTCAAAAACAAAACAAATGTGTTTTTAACTATACAGAACTCAATATAGTCACCAGCCAATTTGTGTTACGCGACTATACAGTCGAACTGCCAGTTTCTAGCTACGCTGTTTTGAAAACTAAAAAAAAATGTTTACGTCAACTGTAAACACATCAACTGCTGTGTTTCAGTCGCAAGTTCAGCAGTGTGTGTGTATGAAATGGAGTGAGTCGGCTGCTGATTCTTTTGACTGCTGAAAAAAAAGTAAATTCTGTTACTGTTTTTTCAGTAACTGTGCGCATACAGTTCAACTGATTTAAGTATGAGTGTGGATGAAAATTGATGCGTCGAACTATTTTCAGTATAGTTGCCTGTCAAAAAAAAAACTGGCGACTGAATTTTAAACACTGGTAAAAACTAAGTTATGAAAGTACCATATATTTGTATACTTTTCCCCTTTTTTCATGTTAGGTTAATAATCTGTTGGTACTTTTTACTTAAAAAAATTCATTTGTATTTATTTTTTTTTTTTGCCAATTAATTATTAATATTCAGTTCCTTTTCTTTTTAAGCTAATAAAACCTTACATTTAACCCGACGTTTCGTCACTTTTTTGGTGACTTTTTCAAGGGTCGTCTATTTAAATAAAAATAATAAATGGATAATATTAATACAAAACATTTTTCACAACAAGCAAACACAACTTACTTTTGTAAGTTTTGTTATTTATTTTTTTACATATTGCGGTTCATGATAAATCACCGTACTCTAGTTCCAGCAATGCACTTCGGTTACCTTTAATTTCTCCTGTTCTATAAAAGTTTAAAATAAAAGGTGCGAATTTCCAATTGCTCGTTCACGCAGTGAAAATACAATTCTCGATATGATCACCCCCAAGAAGAAATTTTAAAACATATTATGGTAATGCAATTTAATTATTGTCACCGGGAACCATATAATGGTTAAATAAGTCTATATAAAGAAGGCACAACCATATTATGGTTGCCTCCGAGCATGTTAAAATTAACTCTAACAATAATTTGTTTACCACTAATAAAATAATGTTTTAAAATAAGCCTCTGTTTCCAAAAGTACATTCTTATGGTTGATAAACAACCAAGCAATTATATGTTGTAAACATATTATTTTTATTAAAGCCCTTAACATCTCCGAAGGCAACCATAATATGGTTGTGGCTATTTGATGGAGGACTGATTAAACCATAATATGATTGTCGCTGACAATAATATGGCTTAAGTAACCATAATATTTTTAAAAATTGTCCGTTATAAACACTTAGATTTTTGAAGAGGACCATATCTAGATATGTTTTTTCACTCCGTGTAGACATGTTTATTTAATTTATTTTGAAAATATTGTTAAATTTTGTTTATCAAATAAATTTATTTAACACTCTTCTTTATTCTTGTCTGAAAAATTTTCAATTTGTCTTGTCCATATTAAGTAGAAAGAAATTTCTTTATAAAGAACTGTTTTAAAAAAATTTACTCTTAAAATATTTTATACGAGCACAACAATAAAACAATTCATGCTTACTTAATAATAATAGTACATGTTCTTTACAGCAGTCCTTCCGTTGCCAAATAGCCAACTTTTTCTGTTTTTGTTGCAGACATTGTACTTTTTTTATATGGAATATTTAACGCAATTTTTTATAATTCTCTTTTTCTCATTTTTTTCTTCTTGGTTTTTGTTTTGTCTGTAACAAATGCAATTTAATGTCAACAGAGAATTGCAACAAATTTTCACACAATTTAATGTTTGTGGCAAGAAATTTAATAACAAACACTTTTCATTAAAAGTTAATGACGACTACAACACAATCATCCGCATGCAAAACAATTACAACAAAAAAAAATTTAATTAAAACAACAACAAAAACAATTATTATAGCGAAAAACAAAGATAATAAATAAATACATAAATTAAATAAAATGAAGAACATATTAAAATAACAACGAATATTAATGAAGCGGATTTGGGAAAATTAAAAAATAAAAAATCAACAATTTAAAAGAAAATCACAACAGCAACAACATCTGTCACAACAATTTATTAAAGGTAGGTTTGTATTTTGTGTAATTTTGACAACAAAATTTAAAGGAATAAACACCAATCTGTACACAATTGTGTGGGTCTACACTTACACATATACGCGTATAAAAGCACATACGTGTATACAAATGTTCACATGCGTTTCACTTTTAAGTTCACACACATTTAGTCACTTGACATTATATTTACTCATGCATTAAGTGTTTTTGTAACTGCGTGTGCTGATTCTGTTTTTAATTTATTATCCAGATTTTTTTGTGAACTTTAGAGGATTCATTCGTTCATTCTTGTCGTGAATTATGGGTTTTCTTCTTATTAAAATACTTGCTTTTGCACCCCTCGCAGGGAATATATTCATGTAGAATTTAACGCAAAATGTTTCATGTCATACATGGATTTTTGCTGTTGGAACTGAAAAAAGGTACATAAGTCAATACAGCAATTTAATGATTCTTGTAATTTACCACAGATGATGAACTCTTGTAGATTTAGGGAAACCTTATGAAAATGTATGGCTGTGGCTAGGGTTGCCAATTTCGTGTACTTTTTCATTCCCGGGAAAACGTAATCTTTTATTTATTTTCACGTAAATAAATAAAAGAAGGAAGCCAGTATTTGTTATACCATAAAGGAGTCCTTGCGCCCGGCTGAAGGCCGGCTATACAGAGAAGCTTTAGTTAGCGAAGCTGGTGTTTGTTATACCATAGAAGACAATACCTTGCGCCCGGCCGAAGGCCGTCTGCGCAGATAAGCTTTAGTAAGCAAAGCCGGTACTTGTTTTATCAAAGAGGAGAAAATCCTTTAAAAAATATGGCTTTATGTCTCATTTTCGGAAAAAAATTTATGGCGTTAAGTCTCATTATATTGAGTCTTAATGGCATATGCCCTAATGTCTCAATGGAATGGGACTTAACGCCATATGGCTTTATGTGCTATGGCTTTATGACACCCCACCTAAAAACTTACATTTGTATGTAACTAAATTTATATGAATAATAAACACTTTTTTGCAAATTGGGTAATTTTTAATTTTTTTTTTTTTGGAAAAAATTCTATTCTGCTTTTTGGGTAATTTTTCCATTTTTTTTGGGCCTTTTTTCTTTTCTTTTGGGTAAAACTCATATATATCTTTTTGGGTAACTTTTCATGTTCTATTGGGCGATTTTTTATTTTTTTTTTGGGCCATTTTTCTTTGGGCGATTTTTCCTACAGCCGTTGTCCATAGATGGGTCAAATGTATGACCGGCCCCACTTTAGTTTTAATCCCCATCATTTGTGTTTTACAAACCTACCCGCTATTTCTGTTCCATAAAGGGCTCCCATAAAAAATAGTCAATACAGATTAGAAATATACTGAAGAAAACATCCCATAAATACCAAGGCATCGCCCCTAGGGGAAAATGTATAACCGACCTCCATTAGTTTTTTGTTTATAACATTTTCCTAAAACATGCTTGACCTTTATTACCACTTGTTAGGGAAGCTCCCATACAAATAATGCGTTTTATGAAATACTTAAATTTAACAGAAATTTTAATGACTACTTGCTTTTTTTGCTCGCCACTTCGTTTTTTATGTCTAGAAAAAATTATAAGCATAGCTGCATTTTGCACGTTTTTATTGAAATTTTGATAACAAATTATTGTTTTACAAAAAAAAAAAATTACGTCTCTAAAACGACTGCGCATACTAGAAAAACCTTTCTTTAACCTTTCTTATTGCGGAATTTGGGCTTTTTTTAGTTTATTCAATAATCTATTCCGTTTTTGAGTTACGCGGTATATGTTGCGCAACCTTCTCCATTTACGAAATAACGGTATATCTCGAAACGGTTAGCAACACTGGATTCAGCGTACCCGATTTAGGTTAAAACGACAAATGCCCGGCTGATCCGTTTTTTTTAAATAAATAATATGTTTTTCAACAAAATTAAAGCATCGTGATTCATAGATAATGCTTTTCTTTAAATAATTACGGTCTAATTCATAAAAATTTCTTGTTTCAGCTTTAATGCTTACAATAGTTACCAAACACTTTTTGTTTTAAAAACCATTAATTAAAAGTCTGATTTATAAACGCTTAATAGGAGTGGATTAACAATTAAACGTTTATAATGCTTTTTTATTTTTGTGTTGGCAACAACATGTTATTTTAATTAAAATTTTTGCAATAGTGATGCATACAACTAGGGATGAAATGATACGAGTGAATACAAGTATCATACAACGAACGAATTTTAAGTGAATTTCTGTTTTATTTTCAATTTAAAATGAATTTCTGTTTTTTAAAACGGAATATATTTTAAATAATTTTATGTTTTTTTGTTTTTAAATACAAACAATTGGAATTGAAGCGAAATATGTAAATCATTTATTAGCAATACCAAATTTTTACTGCTCAAACTCTGTTGGTTCCAAAAGAGATTAAACAGCTTTATGTTTAATGAATAATATAACCAATTTTTATTATACATTACGCAGATGTTTTGAAAATAAAACCTCCTAGGCTTTTACAAAACTTTTTTTAGCCACATATAACTGCCAAAATATTTTAGGTTCAAATGTTTTTACCTGGAACAATATAATTTTCTTCAATAGCAATGTTGTGAAGTACTGCTAGGGCGATAATCAATGTTTTTCCTTTTGCCAAATATACCTCCAACCCATCTAAAAAGCAGCGAAATCGTTGTTTCCAAACTCCGAAGGAACGTTTTACAGAGTTTCTAGTGCCTATTATATTTGTTTTCCTTTTAATTCTCAGGCTTATAGCCTGAGTCTCTTAACAAAATACCTTTGAACTCTCCGCTTACAAGTTTGATAGTTGACTCATTTAAACTACGGCAGTCATAAGTGGAAAAGATTTATTAATTTACCTGAACATGCAGGATATAGTAACCCTTTGTTAATATAATATTGGGCTAAATTCCCGTCGGTTTTTTGATACGTATGTGCGTACCAATAACGTCTGTGAAATTTGTAAATGTCTTAGTTCTCTCATTAGGATTGCTTCCTCTATATGAGATGAAGGCATTTTAATTTTTCTATTGCCCCAGCGAACTAACGCACGAGCCACTCTGGCTGAAATTCTACACACTGTTGCTTGAGAGGACCCATGATGAATTGCCGCATCATCCTTAATCTACAAATTGTTTTTTAACTTCAATCAGTTTTTCAAAATTTTATCAAGTTTTAAATAAATTTTTGTAATTTTAATGGCAAACTCTTTTTTGTAACATGTAATCCCTTTTTTGATATCTCGAATATATTAAGAGATATCGAGTTCTAGCATTGCCTGATATCCTTAATTTTGCAGTTCTCTAAACATTGTTTTGCTTCATTCTAGCAAATTTTTGAACAAATACCTAACCGATTAAAATACATTTTAAAATATAAGAGTAATGAATGGTAAACAAAGGTTTGCATTATTTGAAATAAATCTTAATAGCTTTTTATACTTTATGCAAAAAGTTATAACGACTTTAAGTTTACACAGAAACCATAGTTCGCGACCCACCTTATTTTTAACAAACAAATCTATCGAGCAGTTTATATTTAAAATTAATTCAAACATTAGTTATCGTTTTTCTAGAAAAAAATTTTTTTGCGTATTATAATTTTTTATTAAAATAAATAAGACGACAAAAATGTTTAATGTTTCGTGCAATTATGAAAATTTTATTTTAACAATCATTGAAATTGTCACTTTATTAAACGCTTAAAGTAGGGTAAAGGCTACAATAAATATTTCAAATTTATGAAATGTTTATTAAACGTTTAATAGGCTATTAAACATTTATAAATACTCTTTTTTCGACTTTTGCTTATTAATGACTTATAAAGCTGCAATGATACGTTTATGAATTAGACTGTTCAAATTTTGATTTTTTTTGTGTTTATTCGATATTTTTCAGTTTATTTTGTTTAATAAGAGATTAAGGAAAAACTTTTTAACAACTTTTCTACAAAATTAATATTTTCTAAGCTATGAAGCATACAAGTCTGATTTCATGTAAACATATAAATTTTTTTAAACTTTGGTGGGCGTTAGGGACAGCTTAGTCTTTGCCGATCGTCCTAAATTTGTTTGGCTTTGTTTTTTATCAATACCCACCAAATGTAAAGTGAGACTTAAAGAAATCCGACTTTTGATTTTAACGGAATAAAAATTGGGAATTAAGCAAGACGAACGAAATATTGTTTAACGGTTACCCTAATCTACATACACACAAAAATGGTTAAAAAAAAAACCAAAAATACTTTAAAATTTTCTTTTATACGCTAAGTTAGAAGTAAATATCTCTTTCTTAATCCATAAAGTTTCTTTATGATATGTATTTTATATAAATACGTTGTTTTGTGTTAGTGTTATAATATTTTAGATTTAAGTGTTAAAAATAAATCTCAAAAGTGTATAGATTCCTTAGGGCGGCGAAAGTTTTTATTTCAAATACAACATTAACACTTACAAAAATTATAAAAGAAAAGTTGGCTTATAATACTAAGAGAGCCATCCAAAGTCGCCAGAAATAGAAAAAATTGTGTTGGCTTTTCCATCTCTAAAATATCAGCGTACACTGATAGGAAAGGCGTCATAACGCTGATGTATTTTGACATCAGTACAATGACAAGTGTCTTCGTTTTGACCCCATGACACTTTTCATCATTGCGATGCCAACCTTAACATCACTTGTCCAAAGTGTCATCAGGGTCAAAATAATATTGTGTCATCAATGGTTATGACACATCGGCTTCACAGAAATGACGAATATGTCCTCAGTGCGATGACACAGTAACATCAGAGAAAGGACACATTAACATCTATTTGATGTCCGTTTGTCATTAAGTGAAAGTCATTGGAATCGACTTAAGTCAAATTGAGAGAATATTATTATTTACTTACCTACCCGTCACATATGTTTGTTTCACGTTTGTTGAATTACGACCTTTGTTTACAACAGAACTCTCAATTATAAGACACCATGCCCCATATGGTTTTCGTAATCATTCTACTTTAAAAATTTGATGTATTTACCTAAATAATTTAACAAAATAGAATATAGGAATTTTTGCTTCTTATAATACATTGTAATCATGAAAATAATGTTAATAATTTACAAAATGTGGCATCGAATTGATGTCACTATAGTCATAAAATAGATGACATGAAAAAAATTCAAAATTGTACGAAGACGTTAATCATTGGATTGATGTTATTTTTTGTTAGGGCATCATCAATATGAAGATGCATTTTTCTATCAGTGTAGGTGAAATCAAACCGAATTTTATGGTATTTATGCCAACTTTACAAAAGAAGAGAGGGTATTATGTTCTGAGTCGTTCCTGGCTTGTGATCTGTACAGGTTACCTTATGCGCAAAGTACGAGCGCAATTTTAAAGATCATTTGATAAAATTTTTTAAAAAATGTGCGTCCTAATTTTTAAAAGCATGAATTCTATTGAAAATTACGATAATCCGTCCATAATTCTACATTACATATAAGCTTCTTTTCAAAGCAAAGTCTTTATGGACATTATAAACAATCCCACGATGTCACACGTACACGTTAACATGTGACATCGTGGGATTGTCTGTTACAGCCAAGTATCTTTTTATGTGGGTATTTTGATTAAATTTGGCTCAACAATATTGAGCCCTATCTGCGATTTTTTCTGGAAAACAGGTTATAAGTACTCGTACTCGTTACAATAAAGAATAAATTTAATTTACTTTTAATTTGTACCACTGCGGGGAAAATACCCATCTAATTCCAAATAAAGTATGGCATTGCTTAAAAAAATTAGCAACACCCTTCTTCTGTAAAATTTGTCTTTTGTAGCTTACACAGAAAGAAAAACACTTGGGATAAATCAAGTTTTTTACGATTACTTAAAGTACGAGTCGTACTCAAAAATTCAAGTACGAATAACACTAAAACGTACTCAAAACAATCCTAAATTAGATTACTTTCGAAAATCAATCCCGGAATTTCTTGAAATAAGTATAAAATTCATAAATTAAGTAGAAAAAGATTAAACGTTTCGCTGTGTTTAACTCTCCGGCTTGCGAATGTTTTGGTTTTCTATGCAAATTGAAAAAAGGTCTGGACAGACTCGTGTGTACCACGAAGGATTAAAAAGTAAATTTGAACTCTTGCTTCTCATTTAGTTTATATTTTTGGGTAAATATGTACATAAGATTTCTAAAGCAAAAACCATATCGGGCATGATGTTGGTGTTTCATCATTCTAAAAGGTGTAATACGGGTAAGGAAATTAATCATTACAATTTTTTCTTTCTTATTTCTTTGTTGGTTTTTTTCAAGCATGAATTCGGTATAAAATCTGTTTTATAACACTTGAATCAAGCGCATTTGAGATTGATTCAATCTTAGTTGTACTTAAATCAATCTTATTTTCGGATTATTTCAAGTACGAAATCGGGATTGAATATGGATAATTCAAGTATTTTGCGATTGAAAATCCGTACTTGAATCAATCTTTCTGTACTTGATTCAAGAAAATCCGTACTCACCGCTTCGGATTGATTTGAGTACGGATGGATTGATTTTTCTTTTGAGTGTACAATATAATCGCAAATAGAGCTCGACATTATATTGCGAACTATTAGTGAAGGGAAATTATCGAGGGCATTTTCGATAATAATGAAATTTGTTAAATTATCGATAGTGATAGTATAAAATAAAGTTTTAAAATAACACTATCCTACACAATCGTACGATGCACGAAACTCTGACGGAATTCTATCAGACATAAAAAAGGTCTACCTATTTTTCATTTATTTTTAACAAAAAGTTCATTTAATTTTTACTGTCAAAAATTCAACACCATATTCAGTACAAATGATTAAATATTCAGTTATTTATTAGAATTTTACTGTCAATTTTTTACTGTCAAATTGCCCCATATTCAGTAAAAACAATTAAATATTCAGTTATTTTCTTAAATTTTCGTTTACTCCACAAAAGAGCCGAATTTCTAAAATTCCAGACAGACACGTGCCCGCTTGTTTTTCTTATAAGCGAGAGAGGGAGAATATTTTTATTTACTTACCCAGTTACACACGCTTGTTTTACTTTTGTTGTACTGACCACGTTGTTTACAGAAGAACTCTCAATTATAAGACACCAGCAGCATGACCGATATGGCTTCGCAATTATTTTACTTTTAAAATTTGATGTATTTAACTAAATTATTTTAACAAATAGAAAATGGGTATTGCTTACACAAAACAAGCAATTCATTTTTTATAGATAAGTAAAAATTAATTTTTGGTAGTAAAATTATATAAAATAACTGAATATTTAATTGTTTTTACTGAATATGGTGTTGAATTTTTGACGGTAAAATTTTATGAAATAATTGCATATTTATTTGTTTTAACGGAATATGTAGTTAATTTTTTGACAATTAATTTATAAAAGATAACTGAATATTGATTTGTTTTTACGGAATTCGCGGTTGAATTTTTGACACTAAAAATTAAATGAACTTTTCGTTGCTTTAAATTACATTTTTATTTACTTTAACATAAAGAAGAATTTAACTCAATCAACGGACAATATAAGCTGCAACTGAAAATCCGTATTAATATGCACTTAGTTTTTGGAATAACTGTTAGAATCAGTTAAATATAAATTTGCTTGGAATTTTAAATGTTTATTTATTTAAAAATGACTGAACGGAATATTTCTTAAATAAACTACAGTCCGTTACTGTAATAATATTGTGAGTGTACATTTTAGATTTGTTTTTTTACTTCAAGAGCTTTCGCAATAAAAAATTTTTTTTTGCGAAATTCTGTTTTAAATATCTATCTGTAATCCAACGTGTGGCTTCAATTTCTCCAACGCTTTTTAAAGTGACCTAACGATGTCCATCCGTCCGTCTGGCTGGTTATCTGTCTATGTTAACCTTGTGTGCAAAGTACAAATTGCATTCTTGTAGATAACTTAATGAAATTTGGTAAATACATTTTAATTGTACTAAGGATGAAGTCTTTGTAAATGGTGAGAATCGGTCTATAATTTCACATATTCCCCATAAAAACTTCTTTCCAAATAACATCCTTTGTGTCCGTTAACCACCTTATTATGTTGGTATTTAAATACTATGGTGCTTGGGCTTTACCGATTATATTTTTAGGTTTGTTTTTATTAAATGGAACTGTTAATAAATTGTTGAATATTTTGTTTTTAAATTAGCAATTTTAAATTTTTTGGGGCATATTTTTAACAGTTTTCAGGGCATTTTTACTGCATATTTAATGCGCATAAATCGCGTTTTTTAGAGCATATTTCTGGTTTCCCTGGTTATAAGCGTCAGCTAATGAATGCATTGTCTCCCCCACTAACAAAAAAAAAAATCAACTAACAATATATTTTTGGGTTGAGAATTAAAACAATCGTGATATGAAAATTTCTTACAATCCCTTCTACTTGGGTTCCTTTTAAGAGAAACCTTAATGATTAAACGATTTCGCCTCAAGCCAAATAAAATTGATATTGTATTTCTGCAAAAAACTCAATTTGTTGAGGGGATCTGTACAATTGCCACTCTCTTCGAGCTTTCATTTTTTCAGACAAAAGGCGCTCGATATCTGTGGAAAATATTTTAATAATTTTTGTTTTTTTGGGGCAAGTACTAGAATGTTGAACAGATAGTTTCAGAAAACTGTCAAAATTAACAATAGAGCGATCTAGAGTCTCCGGTGTACTACTAAGCGGAATATTTTCTGTGCAATGGGTACTGAGATATTTTTTATATTTTAACCAATTAATTTGCGTAGCTGTCATCGCTAAGTTACCAGTGGGGGATACAATTCTATTGGGGTTCATTATAGTAACAACTGTAGGTGTGTGGTCGGAGGATAATTCTAAGGAAGCTTCAACATGGATCGTTTCTATGGAGATTTTGTTAACCACGCCGAAATCGATGACATCGGGAATTTTTTGCTGATCAGTAGGCCAATATGTTGGTTGTCCGCTCGCTACCACATTCAAATCCGTTTTAGAAATTGTATTTAATAAGACACGACCTTTTGGTGTTATAAGTCGTGATCCCCCGAAGGTTCGTTTAGCGTTATAATCAGGGCTGTCAGTTATGGCGATTTCTCGCCAAACGTGGCGATTTTGAAATGTGTTTGGCAGCGGTATTTTCCATTTGGCGACTGGCGATTTTTGATATAACTGGTGATTTACTTGGCTATGTTTACCATTTATATTCACCCTTATTGTTTTTGGAGTATTTTGAATACGCCTACGACTGTTTGGCAAAAGATTAAAGAGAACGTGAACTTATTTCCATCAATCTATTACCAAACAGTCGTAGGCTATTTTAAATAAGCCAAACACAATAAGGGTGATTATTTCAGCAATTTTTTAACAGTTTGTCATTTTGTGTTATCATTAATAATATAAAAAAACCTTGCAACTTTTTGTCACATGATTTTTGGTTTGTTATCATTTGAAGTGAATTTTATATTCAGTCACTATTTAATTCTAATAGGTCAAAAATCGGTGAGGCTGAAGTGAACGATCTTATAGACTTGTGTTCCTAATTTTTGTTTTTTAACCGAATATATGATCTTCATTTTGTGTTATTTAAAAAAAAGAGAAACAGAACTAAATTTACTTTCGGCGACTTTTTTGTATTTTTTTTAGTTTTTGGCGATTTTTGGCTGCAAAATTATACTTGCTTTTTTTGAATGCAAAATTTAATTAAAAAAAAAAGAAAAATAAATTTGATAAAAAAAATTGTTACAAAAACTGAACAAAATTGAGGTTAGGCGATTTTTGGCGATTTCTGACATCAGCTTTGGCGATGGAAAGGAAGGAAACACGGTCCTAATGATTTAAAATATTTATAATATTGGCTTGCTGATATTGAACATCTAGGAGGGGAGTATAACGATGAAATTTCTATGTTTCGATTTAATTATTTAACGCAAATTTTCGTTGCTTGGAGATAATCTTCTCGATAATCACACATTAGGTGGTGTTTGAATCGGGTTTTTATTAAAATGGCAGAACCTCCACAAGCTCTATCTCTAGGGTCCTTGGTATCATATAGTGTATAGCCATTGATTTTAAACGTGTTTTGTGAGGTCAAATGAGTCTCAGAAACCATCATGACATCAATTTGTTTATTTTTAAGAAAGTATTCTAATTCATTTTTATGTTGGCGGATGCCGTTTGCGTTCCAGAAACATATCTTTAAACAGTTCATGGGTTGTTTATTACAGCTTGCAATAACATTGATTGCATTCTTAGAATTTCCTGCATCATATTACCCATTGTGTTCGTAAAATTATTTACTGTTTGCACTAATGTTTCCATGGTTTTTTCTAAACGACTTAAATTTGAAACTGGAGTTTCATCATTACAAGCACCTTGCATTGGCATATGGTTTGATTTTAAGACGTTAGCATAAGAGGTTCTGTTATTACTAGCCTGCGTAGCCCGAATGTCATTAGTGTTTACTTGATTTGTTACCTGCGTTTGAGGGGGGTTAGTTTTCGGCCCAGACGACTGATTGACGATAGTGTATACAGGGCATCCTCTATAATTGGCAGTGTGATTACCGCCACAGTTGCTGCATTTTTTTACGTTGGGATCGGTTTTAGACTTATCGCAAAGAACTGTACCATGTAATTCACCACATACTACGCAAGCAGAGGGTAATTAGCAGTATGCCTTAGTATGACCAAATTCTTGGCAGTTTAAACACTGAACGGGTCCATTTCTTTTGTGAGGCTCCTCTATCGTGATTTTCCTGTACAGGATATATTTCAAGCTGTATATAGGATGTGTTTAGTTTTTTTTAGCTTAACATCGCCGGGCTCAAACTCCACTCGAAATAGTGGTTGGGGAATTTTTTTCCTATTTTTAATATTAACTACATGTTTTATTTTGAAGCCTTTCTCTTCAAGGAAAGTTTTTATTTCTTCAGGGTCCACACATGAGTCAATTCCCTTAATCACTACTTGAAGACCTTTGCTGCTCTTCAGTTGGTATGTATAACAACTTTTTTTTAGTGCTTCAAATTGGTTAGTAATTTTGCGAAAATCGTCAATATTAACCATAATAATGGTCGAAACTAACCACTTTATTTGACCATAATATGGTCAAAACTTCCAAGAATTTTGACAAAAGTAACCATATTGTGGTCAGAATTAACAATAATATGGTCAATATTAATCATACTATTGATATTTATTTCATCCATCTATTTCAATTTGTTTGTTAAGTGTCAAAATAATATTTTATAAAAAATCCTCTTTGATTCATATTCCAGCCTGTGACGACCTGCATTACAATTGTTCCTGTTCTACTAGTTTATTCTACATAAATTGATGTATTTTATTCAATAATTCAAATAAAATGAATGCGAATTTTAAGCAAACCAAGTAAAATGCAAACGCCCAGAATGTTGTTGCAATTTAAACATATTATTTTATATTTAAAATTAATCACACAATGTTTTAAAATATTATAATTTCGAACATATTATTGTTGTTAAATATTAACCATAACAATAATTAGTATTGTGGTAATTTTGTTGAACTATTTATGGTTTTTAATCCAAATTTTCAATATTTTCAATAAGGATTGAAAATTAATACCATAATATGTTTGTGTATAGTTGTAGCTTTATATTATTAAAACATTATATTGTTAATTTCAACCATATTTGAAGTTTCAAGGGAGGTAAACACTTTATTGTTAAGTAAAACCAAAATATTATCAAATATTATTTGTTGCCATTGCAGGGACCATAATATGTTTTTTTAACGATACTTCAACCATGTTTTTTCTCTGCTTGGCGCTTATGTACAACAAAAATATTATGTACATGTGTGCCTTGAATATGAATACCCTGCAAACAAATGGAAGATATCCCCTTAGGCAATAGTTTAACAATAACCCTAAATTGTCATTAAGAAGAAAATAATCAAAGCAATTTTTTATTTTCTTTCTTTTATAGTCCATATCCATATTTACATTTTATGTATATTAGGGTGGGTCAATTTTTTTTTGTAAGTATAGCAAAAACGTAATCTACAATAAATTCTTAGAAAACTTGACTAAGAAAGTATGGGTCTTAAATCAAAACCTAGCTCCCGCCGAGAGACATAATGGAATCTTGAAAATTGGTTTCAAAAAATAATAGGTAATGAGAGCAAAATACTGTTTTATGCAAAAATTACACATTTTTAATGTTCCGTACTCAAAGAGTGAAAATGAAACCTTTTTACTGAGGATTCTTTGTACGTGCGTCCATCCATCTGTCTGTCCGTCCGTCACAGTGCCCATTCTCCGGAACGGTGAGGAAACGGTAAGAGCTAAAGAGCCTAAATTAAGACAGAATATGTAGCTAGGTGGCCGCTACAACAACAAACACTGAAAACAGCAAAACAAATAGGAATACTTACAGGAGTAACCATGGAAGAAACTCTATTTTGGAGCATGGCTTTGTTTTTGTGCAAGTGCATTTACCGATATAAAATATATCATTCAACGATGTCTCAAATACTAAAAATGTATTACCTCTTGATATGTTTTTTACACCTCTTTATGATATTTGTTGAGAAATATATTCAGTTTTCTTAAAATGCTTTTTCTATTTATCAGTGCAATATTAATTTTTTCCCAAATTTCAATTATTTTGTTTGCAATTAGCGGAGAAAATCTTGAATACGATTGTTGTTGTTTTGATTTTTCTTTTTCGCGTTCACTTAAGAAAAATAATACTTTAAAATATCACGATAACTTGGCAAATTTAATCCACTAAATTCACTTGGCATGCCAATGATACTAGCGTTCAGATTAGTCAGATAACTTGCCCCGTTAGAGTCAATCGACATCGCTGATGATTCCATAATTTAATGATTACTTTTTTAAAAAATAAATTAACACACGCTTACTTTTTGAAAGTTAACTATCAAGTGCATAAGTCAATCAAAAAAAATGTTTAACACCAAATTTTTATAAAATGCATTAACGGTAAATTTCTACAATGACTAGAACTATTAATAACATTGAATTCTAATTACTCTTACGGGGCTTAAAAAAATCATTAAGGGTCCTCATGATGTCGCTTAAAATTGCCATTTGTGCAAATGCGCAAACTTACGAGTCTTGTTTCATGAAGCCCCTTTTTTTACTTTTGTGTAATTTTAAACAATTAATGTCAGTTTGTAAGAAATGTCAATACAAAAATAAATTAAAAATTAAAATTCAAAAATATAAAAATTTGTGTTTAAATTTGTGATTAATATGTATGAGAAATTTGCTTTTAAAAATGCTCAAAGAAAGCCAAAAGACCAATTTACTGAAATTAGTGCTAGAATTTATTGTTTGTGATTTATAGACACTTGGATTTTTCATTGAAAACGACGTTAAAATCATTAAAAGATCTGTTTGTATAAATGCACAATTGAACAGCGCAAGTTTACGAGACAAAATTGTTGGGCAAATTTACCAAGTTTGTGTAAATTAATTCTCATACAATTTTTGACAGTTCATTTACGAGGGCGTAAAAATGCACAGTTTGCACAGATTACGAGACTTATAAACGATATCATGAGGACTCTTATTCTCTTTTTTAATCTTCGTAATTCTTATAAAAATTATATCGATCCAACAACAATGTTCCATCAATAGTTAGTGGGAACATAATAATTAATTTGTAATCAATAAGGTTTAAAAAATGCAATAAAAAGGTCCAAAAAAGCAACCATATCTGTGTTTTGTGTATGGATATACCAGATTTTGCTACTTTTTTATTTTTCATAATCAAGCCTCTCGGCAGGAGCTAGGTTTTCATTTTAGACCCATACTTTCTATGGGTAATTTTCTTAGAATTTTACGTAGATTTCGATTTTGGTATACGCCTGTCACGTTTTTTCTCCCCCGAACAAATTGACCCACCCTAGTGTATATCAAAAAACATATAAAAAAGGGCGTTACTGCAAAATTTATGGATAAATACGGAGAACTAAGAGGATTTAACTCAAGGGCCGGCCGTACATGCACGCAAAGAAAAAACATGGTTGTGGTAAACATATTCTAAGAGCAACATATTATGATAAGATTCATGATTGTAGTCACCATATTACGATTGTTATTAAATCATATTATGACCAAATATGTTCGTGATATTACATCATAATATTTTTCCCTTAACCATATTGTTATCCTGTTAATCATAAAACGGTAAGAAGTTATAATATTACTGTCATGGCAATCATAATAAGTTTAGAAGTAATCATATTATTGTCATGGCAATCATAATTAGTTTAGAAGTAATCATATTATTGTCATGACAATCATAATAAGTTTAGAAGTAATCATATTATTGTCATGACAATCATAATAAGTTTAGAAGTAATCATATTATTGTCATGACAATCATAATAAGTTTAGAAGTAATCATATTATTGTCATGACAATCATAATAAGTTTAGAAGTAATCATATTATTGTCATGGCAATCATAATAAGTTTAGAAGTAATCATATTATGATGCAAAGTGATAAGAACTGTTATACATAAATTTTTTACATCATAATATGATACAACTTTAAACATAATATTTTTATTGGGAAAAAATACTTATGATAAAATAAAAAACATAATATAGTTACTGTAATCTTTTTGTCGTATGTCGCAATTATTTATAAATCATTTAATGGAGTTTTCATTATTTTTCTCTTAAAATAACACAAAACTTACCAGTAATGGTTAATATTTTGCACCAATATTTCGCAAATTTTTCCACCACTTTAAGATTATTAAAATTTTTTAGCAAAGATATTTTAATTTGTGACACTACAACCCTTTTTGAATGTTTTTTCTTTATTTTTTTTTTAATTTCTTGGTTATTTTGTTATTTCTTTTTTAATATTTTTCTTTATTTTTTTTTAATTTCTTGTTTATTTTAATGGTTATTTTTTTATTATTTAGCCACTCACTAACAAATAATTCGATACGTTTATGTAAAACACGACACAACTGATACAAAATTATTTTACAAATGGCGATACCAAAATATTATTAGAGTAACGATATTTTGATTGCATCTTAAACTTATTATGATAAATGTATATAAAGTAATCATGTTATGGCTATTAAATATCATGTTATGGCTGTGAGTAATATAATATGTTTTGAAAGTTATCATAATTTAGTTGTTAGAAAAATAACTATTTTTCGGTTAACAATACTCAAATTTATAATTGCGATAAACATTAATATGTTTACAGTAACTATAATATTGCTGATATTTAATAAAAATAACAATTATTTGTGTACAACAACAATATATTGTTACAATAAACACAGTGTGGTTGCCGTAACCATGCCCAACCATATTTTTTCTCTGCGTGTGGGGTAAATAACGATAATGTTTGTTCGATTCTGTATCAACGAAATACTTTCTTGTTTTCTATTCTTTCACAATTTTTGCTATTTATATTATACTATTTTATTTTAATTATAAATTCTATTATTTGCTAATATGATTTATATTATAAACAACTTAATTTAAAAAAAATCTGTGGTTAATATTTTTTTAAAATGCAAAATCTTCTTTTTATCATCCTAATGATATTTGGCGATATCTTCCTATTATCTTATAAGTGGTTATCTGGCAATATTGCTAGTTTTTCATCTAGCAGAATTGCTTTCGTATTGCCAAGGAGTATTGCCATCGAGACACGTTTCTTCCCAAAGGAAGTTTCTTCCGCAATACGAAACCGATAATTGCCGCAATAATATTTTCCATCCAGGCAATACGTTTCGCAATACATGGGGTGTATTTCTGTGTTTGATGGGTACTGTTTGCGATTAAATACTTAGATAAATGAGTTCTAATAAAATATTTTTTGTTTCTTTTATTTCAAAAATTATTGTTTTATTTTTTTTAACAGAAAGTAAAACTACCATTTGGTGGGAAAAATACTCTTTTAGTTGAAGTTCAGTACCATTTCAAAATTTCAATTTTGCAACACCGGTTTTTATACAACTCAACTAAAGACGAGCACATTTAATTACATTCGGTTTTTTTTTACCACAAACTTCATTGTGTTCGGTTCAGCTAATTAGTGTTCGTCCGTTTCTGTTGTGCTCTTCGCTGGTAAGAATACCATAATTTTTTTACAAAAACAAAATACACATACAAAAAAAAAAAAAAAAGCCAGCAAAATAGTTTTTCACAAACAAAACATATACACAATATACACACAAGATGTTCGTGCTGTGGTCGGTGGTAAATTGTATAAAAGCCAGAATTTTATCACAAAATGTTGTACCGGCAAGTCGAGCATTGACCATACATAGGCCCCATATAAACCCCCTACATAAAATGACTTTAACACGAAATAATCTCATAGCTTTTTGGCTGTCCATGGCTGCTCACGATCCAGAAATGGGGTAAAATTTGTCAGTAAGTATTGCAGTGTAGGGTATTATATGGCTTAACCGACTGTACCCTTTTACTTTTTTTTTTTTGATTGTAATTCTTGTTGGCATCAGCACGAATATAATCATAATCAGATAAACCGAAAATATGCTTTAGTCTCTATACAAGCTTCATTCCGCAAACGAGTCTTTGTGATTACACTATGCAACAAGCAAAAATTCCTTAAATAACCACTTTATTTTTTTGATCCGCTATATATTTAAATCTATGGTATGGTTTTTTTTAAATTGTTTTCTAAAAGTTGAGATTATTGAAAAGGCTAATCGTTAGAACATTTCAAACAACGCCAGATTTAAGTTTCTCTAATATAATTTAATAATTTAATTTTGCCATTATTTTAGGCCAAAGAGGCAAACAAATATTTCTTTTTGTTAAATCAACAAATACTTGCCAGTTTTAGTACTTAAGCTCAAATCTGCATGTATTAGAAGTTAAATAAATTTTATTTCACGTAAATCCATTGATCAATTCCTATTTTATTCCCGATAAAGTGAAAGTACCTACTTTGACATTTCTTGCCGCAAATTTGTGTAGATCTAAAAATCATAAAGTTTTACCTTTTTATTACACAATATTTTTTTTAAGCCTTTACTAAATTATTTTTGCATAAAGCTGCATATAATAGCAATAAATAAACGATATTAGAGAAACTTAAATCTACCATAGAATTTAAAATAAAGATGATTTTTGCAGTTAGGTGACTATACCGGATCAAAGAAAAAAAAAATAAAGTGGTTATTCAAGGAAAAACAACTTCCCATTTGTCGCATAGTGTTAAAAACCATCTTGTTATGTTGGTATATGGATTAAATTTGCTTCAAACTTATTTTATTGTAATCTAAATCCTCCTACCAAATTTTATTGAAAATTTGTCCATATTTCTCCTTCCTTTTAAATGCAGGAATTTGCCGCGTAATAGCTATCGTGTCAATATATGGTGATGGTAGGGACAGACTTAGACAAAGTTCCTATGTGAACCTTCTCCCTAAAGTCACGAAATTACAAAAAATAAAGATGAAGATATCTAAACAATATTCCGCACGAATCCTTACCTCAAAGCATAATTTTGTTCTGGGGATCCAAATTTTCCAAGGGTCCCAAAAAGAGAACTCTCTCCAAAATTTGTCTCTAAGTTCTATGGTGTAGCATGCCATATGGTTGGGCTTGACCGATTATACTTTCTTACATGTTTTTTAAATCCTTTAAAAGATATCAAAGCTTTGGGAATTAAAAAAAAATTAACAAAAAAAGGTCATTCAATGTTTTTCTTATTAAAAATTATTTATTTAAATAAATTGTGATTAATTTTTGAAATATTTAGTTAAAAAATTAGATTCTGCTATGTTACTTGCAGGATTCCACTTACCGTGGGCACAATAAACATTCTTAAGAGTGTGAGTTTATAAAAATAACGGCAAAGTTCACTTTATAGGGCACTCATAAATTCTCGAGTGCTCTTGTAAACATTTACTGCACAGTATAAGATACTTGAAGACGATGATGACGACAACCTTCATAAAAGTCTTTTTTAGATGAGCTCGTTCATGTTTTATTGGTGTTTTTGTATTTCCATTTAAGTTGTAGGCGTATGAAATTTGTATTTTAATTACGTATACGCTGAAATTTTTCAACCGTTACAATTAACACCGAGGGTAAATATGTATACAAAACACTCATTCATATGTATGCACATACACTGGTAAAGCGTTTACGTACATCTGTACTATACCACCATAAATAGGGTGTTTGCAACGGCAAAAAGAATGGACGGAACTTTAAGTATACAAATATTTTTAAAATCACTTACTTTTTAATGTACTTAAAAACGGGGTTTAAAATTTTTTATACCTGGCCAAATTTTAAAATTTTTTAATGACAAGCACCACAAAGATACCTTAAAATTAAGTGGCATGTGAAGGAGGCTCAAAAAAGCAATACACGTATTATTTTTTTTTTAAGTTATATTGCGCCTCAATGATGCCAAGTGTAGGAATTTTTCCCTTTTTGAAGGGATTTATTTTAAAAATTTGACATGTAGATATGGCTGGCGCACGACAAGAGCCAAAGATTCCAAATTGGGAACAAACACCTTGTTTATCAATTCACAACATCCGACAAAATGTGGACGGGATTGTACAAGTACGCGTGGCACAAAGTTGAATAATTTATAAATAAAGAACGGTATTTATATATTTTATTTATTTTTATTTATTTATTTTGTTGCATCATGAGGAAAGTAAATATGTGGCTTTTTTTGAAAACAACTAGAAGTTGAAGCGTTTCTGTCCGAAACTAATATTATTTATATTGTTCTCCCATTGTTCTTTTTATGTTTTTGTTGATCGATTACATGTTATATTTGTATTATATTTCAATGAACATAAATTTATATATCGGAAATAAAAATGAACAAAATTTTATTTTTTTTAAATATTTTAAAAAGAGGTTCGGGAAAAATTTAGACAGATAATATTGCGTAGGGATTTTTTGCATTTCTCTTAGTTGAATTTTTTTTTGTATTAGGATAGTTGTAAAAAATATATTTGGGAACATGCGGGTCGTAAATGCATAAGTCACAATATGCTGAAAATCAGTTTAAGAATTCCCACACAAATGAACTTCCGGAATAGGCATGTTAAGTTTGTGACCAAGAAACAGTTCGAAGATTTGAATATAATTTAACAAAAACAAGCAAAAGAAAGCGAAATAAAAAAACCAAATCTACAAAACAATTATTTGGTTTAAGTTATTGGGATTTTCATGTTATGAAAGTTCGAGTTACGGAAGGAGAATTGTTCGAGTTAGAGAAGTTTGAGTTATGGGGGTTCGACTTTAACACAACCTGTAAAGATTGATTCACCCATGCGTTCCGAACAATATTATTGTCCGGGCAACATTTTTTTTACTGAGTTTGACGACTTACTTCTGAGAGAAAGAATTTATTTTGTTCGGCAAGTTTTTTCTTGAAGAGCTTAATATTAATTTTTGTTCAAAACAAAATGAACTGAGTTGCTCTTTTTTTTCAATTTGTATGTAAAAGTTGAAATTATTTTTTCTCTGCTGAATAATTAAATAAAAAAAATATAATAAAAAATAATAAAATTACTCTCCTTTTTTAGTCCATGTTCTTAAGCACACTTTTAGAAAACAATTCAAAATAAGTGGTTTGCTAGCTGTGTTGCCATTTTGTCTAATTTTTTACATCTGTTAACCATGTGGTAGCTTTGTTTTTCCGGACAAATTTTCCGAAATGGGTGAATCGTTCTGCAGATCACTCTCAGTAAAAAATTATTCTCCGGACAAACATATTGTTCGAAAGTGCATTCATACCTTTTTTTTTTTTATCGATTTTACTTTCTTTTTTATAAAACTTTTTATTAAAAAAAAAATAATGTCGCATACTTTGAGGGAATAAAAACGTCAAATTACGCAAACTCGCAAGATAGGCAACATTGTAACATGTCAAAATTTTCGAGTAAAATAACGTCAAGTTTTTTGCTCAACTTAATTTGACATTGCTTTGTTTCGGTGTTTGACAAATTCAACTGTGGAGAGGTACACAATTGAGCAGAGCGTTAAGATTGCTGAAGCCTTTTAAAAAAATGGGTGTGCAAATCAAAATATTTTTCGTGCACTTCGTGAGTTTTTTTATCAGTATAATCGACCAAATGTGCCCACAATTGGGAGAATTGTGCGCAAACACCTGTGCATGCTCGCTGATAATACAACTTCTATGTACCAATTGTCGATTAAAAAATATTAGTTGGGCCTATTCGCAGCCTTAGATTTCTAGAAAACGTCCAACTTGTGTGCAGCACAGCTCATGCTGATCGTAAAAACAATATCGATAATCCTGAAAGGATAGCAAAAATCTGTTGCGATGTGCTGTTTGTGTGTATCGAAATTGGTTTGGTCAATTTCGTAGCTAAACCGCCCATTATCCCCGTTTGGGGACCACAATTTTTCTAAAAAACTAGCAAACAATTTTAACTTTTTTCAATTAATTCGTTTTATTTTAGCCATACTTTTTTATCTGTTTGGACAAGCACTCAGGTGATGGCGCCTACTAATGCATTGCATTGTGTTGGAACGAGGAAAATAGGTTATGGGATGGAGAATAGAGGGAGTAGTGCTTGTGATTATTCGACTTCAACTTATACATGTTTAAGTGAGAGGGAAGACTCCAGCAGGAAGGTTATTCCACTTACGAACAGTCCGGAAAAAAACGAATTCTCTCTGTAATGCGTTGCACGATTCACCTGCCAATCGACCACAAAAGGATGGGCTCTTGAGGAAAAACGTAGTAAGGATAAAACAGGCAAATACAGCCCACATTGCGACGGTGCTCAAGGGAGTCAATAGAATTGGATACCCTACTGTCACCAATGAGAACCTTCGCCCTCTTCTGCACGCGGTCGAGAAACTTCAAAATAGATTTTGGAGCACCGGCCCGCACATGAGAGTTGTATTTCATACACGGTCGGATAAAGGAGGTATAAATAGTAAGGATGTCAGATGGAGTGAAGTATAACCGAGGCACTAAAGATATAAGGCCTCCGTATAGGTAGTAATAGCACTACCCACCTAAATTTCCATGTTTCGTAAGGAGCGCACAAGAGGACCGTTAGTGGCCTAGGTGTATATCGTACTGATATGAGGTTGCATATTTGATACTTCGTCCTCCTTTCGACGTAACCTAAAGAAATAAATAACAATAAAAATTGGTTTTTACTAGCAGTTTCTTCTTATGCGTTAATGGGTTAGGTAAATTAAAATAAACTTCAAAAAATTACGCCAACTTTTAGCCCCTGTAGAGGGCTAAAAGATGTGTCGGAAAAATTAAAAAAATGTGTTTTTTTTACAATTTAGGCATATCTAACATTTTCCTTTAAATACCGACAACCCAACCTTGTGCACAATGTCAAAGTATTTTTTTTTATATATTATTTAAAGTGTTACAAAATTTTATATTTGTACAAAACCTTTGACAAGTACTTGAAAATATCACAGATAAGAAACAAAAACAAGGATATCTTTTTAAATACTAGAAAAAATAGGGACAAAATACATCCATGTAAGACTAACAAGAATCACTTTATTACATATAAATTTTAAAAATTTCATTTAAACCACACTAAAGGTAACTAAAAGAAAAATGCTGTTACACAAAAGATTATATCGGCACCTTAAATACAAAGGGCCGCAGCGAACAAAAATTTTAAGTGTACAATTTAAATTTTGTTCTTAAAGTAGATGTTAAAAAATGTGAAACAAATCTTAATAACATTTAAGGAAAATTATGCAAAATAATTTGCACAGAAAAATTCAATTTTATTTAAACAAATTTGCATTTCTGCTAACGATTTTTCTATGCAAAAGAATTTTAAAAGACATTTTTTTAACTTGAAGCATGCGAAATATGCTTGTATTTGTATTTGTGAGCATATTTATAAGTAAATATGTAGATATTCAGGTACAGCTGTGTTCAAAAAAATTATCTCTCGTGTAGACGGGCAGTAACTTTGATGTTTTATATGAAAATATTTTAAAGCTGCCCAAAATTATGATAAATATGCAGTTAAACAAAAGACACGTAAGCAAGGATTTTGCAGAATTTATTACAGAAAATATGTATTTTAGGCAGTTAAGTCAAAAATGTTGGGCATTTATGTATTTTAAATGTGCAGGTATAGAAAGTGCACTTAAAAAGGAATTTGTGCGGGATTTAAAAGAAATATGACAAAAATTATTAATGTTGTGCAGTTAAGTCACAAGTGCACTTATGGCAAAACTACTGTATTAACATTTAACAAGATTAATCAAAAATTCTGTGTTCAAAATAATAGAAGTTCAAGGTGGCCCAAAATTACCGAAGGGGTTTGAATTGCCTTTAACTTTTTTATAATAATTTTTTTTCTTTTCTTTTCAGTATTTTGTAAAGAAGACTTGGGGAATTTAAAATGGAGCAGTACTTAATTGAACAACGTGCTCAAATTGCTGAGCTTTATTTAATCATAATTTTATTCATAATTTAATTATGAGCGACGAAGCCCGTTTCCAATTAAGTGGTTTCATTAATAAGCAAAACTGCAGGATATGGGCTACGGAAAATCCGAGAGTAGTTCAACAGCGAGAATTACAGCCACCTATGCTTAGTGCGGTGTTTCATCGGAAAGGATAATTGGTCCTTATTTTTTTAAAGGAACACGGGGGCTATGGAACATGTGTTGAAAAGAGCACGAATTTGCGAAGCAGAAAATGGCCACCACTTGCGAGATATTATTTTTCATAACTAAACTAAAAATATTCCTCATTCATTAAATAAATTATTATTTCTTAAATAAAAAGTTATAATGAATTCAAACCCCTTCGTTAATTTTAGGCCACCCTGTATGAGTTCAGGTGAAATTTTAACGGATAAAAAAACGTTTGAAATAAAAAGAAAAGTTAGGTTTTCCGATATTTTGTTGAATAGACTCCATTTTTAATGCTCCCACCCTTTTTGCTCCATAAATTGTTTGCATTTATCGCATATTTTTGGAAACATATTTTTTAAAATCCATCCACAGATGTTCAATAGGGTAAAGGTCAGAAGACTGAGTCGGCTACGACAAAACATTAACCCATTATCTTGTTGGAATATCAATTTTAGTGACATATTCCACTCTGACTTTAGAAGCTGCCCTTCTTCCGTAACACAAGTTTACAAATTTTGAAAAACTCTTTGGTTTGCTAGAAATTGAAGTTGTTTCTTTAGTAATTAGGATCACTGAACGCAAATCTGCACTTCGCTGATCAGCTCTAGATTTTCCGATATAGCCGTGTGTAAAAAATTAAGGAACTTCCCCACAAATACTAGCATAACTCGAGAAGGATTTCCCTATTCAGAAAAAAAAAATCAAATCCGGAATTTAACAACAAAATTGTCTTACAACCGTGCAAACCTTCAAAATTTGACCACAAGTTTTAGAGAAATCACAAAAGTGTGACTCAAAAAAATACAAGTTTTATAAAAAATTAAGCAAAAAATACAAATTTTATAAAAAAAAATGAAAGTACAACAAAGAATTCATTTTGATCCATTTCATATGATCTCTCCCAAGTTTTAAGAGTGCGGCTGCTTGCGTCTTTGTTAGTAGTGGGAATTTCCTTGCACTGGGAAATAATTGGTTCTCCAATAAGCGCCTACGGATAGTGACGGAACTAATAGCAATGTTGACATATATTTTGTGTTTTCTTTGACGACGCTGAATGGTTGCTTTTGCTGTATCTTACAATACGGCGTTTGTCGACACTGGATATTTTGCGTTTGCGGCCGCAAGTTTCGGATTTCTTCTGTAAGTCCCCTTTTACAATGTGACAGACAGAAGGCCGACAGACAAAGTTTTTAGGCGAGAGAGGAAAAAAGTAAAGTGTGTCACGCATACAGCGTCTCCCCCTTATCATTAAATTTGTCTGTCTGCCTTCTGTCTGTCACATTGTAAAAGGGGACTAAGATAAATCTTTTGCTATCATTTGATCAGAACACTCCAGGATTTTTGTTGCTTCTCTCTACGTTTTCCCTGTACTACTAGGTGTATACTTATAATAAAGTGGAATGTTTGGAAATTAATGAATTATAGTGTACCATGGTACTATTAATAAGGTTACTCTATTTCTACAACAAGTACAACTAGGCAAAAACAACTTGTTTTTTGTTGGTAAACACCCTGATAGATTGTCAAAAAATATGTGTATTTCCAGCAACAATTAATACTCATAGTTTTAAACAAGCAACATTGTTAACTAATTGTGACACTAATTGGCCTGCCACAGAAATCAATTCCCATTAAGAGTGATTTCGTTTCATGTGGTTCGTAAAAATAATTATATAGTTGTGCTACTGGGGTTACCTCATTAATTTGTACCTGAAATATTTTCCGTTTGATTCTCTTTTTAAGTTAGATCCGTACATTCCATTAAAAGAACCGTTTAAAATTTCACTTCTATTACATTGAACACAGCTGTATTTTAAGTTCTTGATTTTTCGGATCTTAAAAAATTGCATGAATAACGACAAAGACATGTAACGTAGAATATTTCTTTTGATTTTTATTCTTAATTAGATTAAAACAGTGGTCATATGGAAGAATAGGTTAAGTCGACATAAGAGAAATTTATGTTATTACAACTCAACTAAAAAAAGGCGTAAAATCTTTAATATTTACAAAACATTTTTTAAACATTTACTTTAAGCCTCTTTTAATGTTGTTTCTAATGCGATAAAATACAGACTTAAAGCAAAAAGCTTCTCGAATAAAACTTCAATAGTCGACATAAGCTACTTTTCCATATTGGCACAGAAAGCATATTTGCAAGGTCAAAAGTCAGGTTCTTCTCTTCTTCGTTTTTTCTTGCTAATTTGATTAATAAATAGATACAGTACAGACTTATTAAAGAGATTGGCGAATCTTAGACATGTTTTAAATTTGTATATTTTGTTTAAAAGATAAAAATAGTAATACATTTTTATAAATTACTAGCTTTACCCGGTACGCTTTGCTTCCTCCATTGAAAAAAATTTTGGTAAATTTTTTAAAACAGATCTTGTGTAAGCAAAAAGTACCAAATTTAGCTATTTTTACTGTTACCGTTCTACTGATACACAGAAATCTATATTGTGCATTTAGATTGAAGGTGTACTGTGACCATTCTCCAGATATAAAGAGATATAAATGGTCTTTCAATTAGGTACTACGCCTACTTTTCCAAATTAGCTCACTTTTTGGTAAATATTGTGGATTGATAACCAAGCTCAATATTTGTACAAAATCTTAATTCTCTTACTCTAACCGTTCTCCGGACCACTGTTATTTCCATGTAATGGAGGAGTGACTCCCACTTCACCAATCCAGTCAACTTTTTGGCAGATGTTGATTATTCATAACAAAGTTATTTGTTTTTAATTTTTTTTTTTATTTAATTTCCTAAGCTAATCCCGCGAAGCTCTTGGCTTGTCTGCAGGAGAGAAACCAGAGTCTCTGGCGGGAATCGAACCCGCAACCCCGGCGCTGATAGACTAGCTCACTACCAGCTAGCCTACCGGGGCACTCAAAACTTTTCTTTAACAGTTATTCAGTTATTGGAGTTTCCCCGCCCGCTCGAAATTTACAAATTTTTTAAGCCTATGTTAAGTGAGTTTTACCCTGTTTAACGTCTAAATATTTAAATTTCCAAAAATCTTTTTTCCGTTGATCTATTCGTTGCGAGACTTAGTCACTATCCATATTTCATGGCTCTTAGTTTAACCGTTTGGGCTGCGCTATGATGATTCAGCCACTAGACTACGTCGTAAACTAAGTTTTCGTTCAAGTCAGGACATTTCACTTTATTGTGAATTAAATCAATATCCAGTTATTGATTTTCATGAAATAAAGCTTGTTTTATTTGGAATATACATACAACGTTTTAAGATAATTTTATAAAAATAGTAAGTTTTTTTTTATTTTAAAGTTTTTATACAGGTATGTATGGCTAAAGTTCATCAAAGTTCATCAAATTTAACTTTCATTAATTAATTTGAATTTGTTGGGATGTAAATGATTTTGCCTGGTCCCTAGGTACGGCACTGGTGAAAAGCGTGGTCGGACTGGTTTTGGGTCCTATGGGAGTTGGTTGCAATCCACCGATTGTTGAGGCAAGATACACAACACGGAAAAACCACCCTTGTCGCTTGGTTACCTGGCACTTCAATCGATGGCTCTTTTGAGCTAAGTAAGAGACACTTCTGTTTCCAATGAGACACTTTCTCCTAAGGGTTCCTGGGGTGATGCTGTTTCACTGTATAGAAGCTATTAAGATTTCCTTTTCACTTTTCTTATTAATAAAATCCCAATTTACTGGCAAGAAAGACAACTTTAACTTTTAAATTTTAGGTTTTATTTATTTTAGTTTTAGCTTATTGAATTTAAGTTTTATTATTTAAGTTTTAAACAAAGGCCGGCGTTTGGCTCGTACAAAGTTTTATCAGCGAGAAACAAAAGGTCAAAAAAGACCGGTTTTTAACTGAACTAAAATTTTTTTATATTACAATTTCAGTTAATTTTACGTACAGAATATTGTGATTGTAATTATTGTTGAAAGGCTAACGCACGAGGTCTATGTTTTCATTTGTCCTTCAAGTTGTGCTGAAAAATATCAACAAGAAAAAGAAAGACTTCAAGAAGAATTTTTGGCAAAAAGTACGAAAAAACAGGAGTAAGGAAGAACATGTAAATCAATTAAAATAGATAATCATTCAAAGCAAATTTCGATATACCAAAGGTTTAATACTATTGGGGGATTCACAAGGTAGTCATAACGTTGTAAAGTCATATGTCTTAAAATAATTACAAGAAATATATATGGCTGGTGTGGGCTACCGCTTATAATTTAGATTTCTACTGTATAATTATGACGAATCAATGAACACAGCATTACAATTTTTAATTTATTTGAAACACAACAATATTTTTTTAAACAATTGTAAAATATTATTTAGGACATTATGACGATATGACTTGATAGCACACCTTGTGAATCCCCCATATGTATTTGGTTTGAAGATTGATGTTTGACTATTGACTGCCAGCAGTCGTCAATGGCTGTGAGTGTAAACGGCAAACCTCTGAAGAGATTAAGTGGTTGCAATCGAAACATATAAGGGTAACCTGTCCATGAAAGCCTGGGTTTGATTCCTGCGGCAGTCAAGAATGAAAAATGATCAAAATATTTTAATTCATTTCAGGTTGTAAAATGCCTTTCTTCATAAAAATAACTCAATTGTAGCGGGGAATGTAAGACGAGATGAACGCACTGTTTATTGTTGATGTTGTTTTGTTTAAGCTTTGATATTATTACAAGTAGAACTGTTGCTATAAGTCTTATACGTTTAACATTTTTACTTGGTTTAATATCTTTAGTTTTTCTAAAATCTTTATGGATGAAGTTTCCTGATGATCTGGCCTAAGCAACCAGTGAAATGCGCATAGGAATAGCTTATCCCATCAACAATAAATTTCAAGTGTTTTTATCAATAATAAAAACTGGGAATTTAGCACGAATAACAAAATCTTTTGAAATTTAAATTTTGTATTCCCAAAAATTGAAATTACTTTTTGATAATAACTCAATGTAAATAAAATTTAATGAACTTTTTCCTAATTAAAATATCCAAATTTGGATTAAAACTAGGGTTTTTTCCCGAGATTTCCCGTCCCGGGAATTCAATTTCAATTATTGTATCTCCCGTTTTCCCGGGATTTTTGTTGCGGTATCCCGGGAAATAAAAGTTCCTCATAGTATCAGAAAAAAGCTAATTATACTTTGAAATTTAGTTTTATATTCTCTAAAAATTAGCATCTGTAGATGGGTTGTCGGATAGGTCAATAACAAGAAGTGAGTACGTTCGTAAATCAATGTTTACTGACGCAATAAATCTACCAAAAGCAGAATGTGCCGTGCAACAGTTGATAATTAATAAATTTTGTTAAGTGAAGAGTTAAAAAAGAACATAAATTCAAAATAAGATACAGTCAGTAACTTTTAATTGTCCATGGACAAATCTTAAAAATATGAGATATCCAAAAATATCGCTCCATTATTGAAGCAAAGTCATATCTACTAAAAAAAATCGAGCTTGGCAAAATGCGATTAAAGTTTTCAAAATGTACTATTTTAAAGATATATTTTGCTATAACTTCGGTACAGTTTAAGGTGATAAATTTAAATTTGTTTCATTTTGTGACGGCTTATATAACATGGAAGTACTGGGAAACCGAAATAAAAAAACTATGGAAACTCGTGAAAGATTCTACAATATACAATTTTAAAAACACATTGTGCTAAAGATTACAGGTGGATCTTGTAAGATAAAGTCCGTTGGATGCTATTTTTGCATCAACCTTGACATACATTTGACTGATATAGACGTTGTTTATAAAAAAGAAAAATTACTTTGGACTGTGAATTAGAAATATGCAACAACTTTAAACTTTTGCACTTTAAACTATTTGTCCAATCTCGTTAAAAAAGTGAACGAAATTTTTCGGAAACATGGTAATAAGTAAATAAAATAAGAAATATACTCTTTGCCGACTTTCTAAACGCATTGAGTGTGTCTTAATGGTATTTCCTAAGCTGTTAAAAAATGTTAATATATTTATTTAAAATATTTTATCTATATTATGAATTTACTTTTTGATCTCATAACTTGAGTACCACAATTTTTGTTTGTTTTTATTATTATTATTTTTTATTATCTTTTTGATGATACGAAATTTACATATAAAAGCGGAAGGTAATAATAATTCAAGTTCCTCTTTCAACCTTTAATTTATTTTTGTATTATTTAGGCATTTCTTTTACTTACTTTGTAAACAAGTTCCCTTACGCTTTTTAAAAAAAAGTTTTTTTCATTAATTTAAAACAAATTTACTTTGTATTATTTATATGGAGCGGAATCCCGGGATCCCGGGAAATTCAAAAAAAATTTCCTGTTTTCCCGGGAATCGAAAAACTCCGGGAAAAAAAAACTCTAATTAAAACCCATAAACAGTTCAACAAAATAACCACAATACTAATTTATTTTTAATTTTGCCAAAAAAAAAAAAAACATTTCTCATTATTGCGGTCGGATTTTTTCGAAACTGTTGAGAATAAGAAAAATAATATAAGCGCGGCTTAAACATATTATTTCAAGTCATTTAGCGTTTCTTATTTCAAATATAAAATAACGCCTTCCCAAGTTTTGCTGCAAACCGATCATTTTAGAAAAACATTTATAATAAAATGTATTCATAGAATTTTAAATTTCGACTGTTTTTGTAGTTAGGGGACCACAGTACATCTACATTTTAGCTTTAATTCTTTAAGTGCCATTATTACAACTTGCCAATAGTTAAAAGTCGGATTTTGTCGGACCGATAAATAGCTTTGCATTATAAAACCTTCATTTATTATGTTTTCATCTATTAAATATTATTATTATTGAAAATAACAGCAATAAAAAATGGAAGTTGTAATAATGCAAAGCTATTTATCGGTCCAACAAAATCCGACTTTTAACTATTGGCAAATTGTAATAATGGCCCTTAATGTTTATTGTTGCAAAGTGTTAAATAAGACGATTATACGACGATAGTACGAACTTGTGAATTGGACACATGTATATTACAAGAACGACTATGTAATTTATCAATTCTGTGCATTGAAAGTCATGTTCTCCATAAAAAAGATATTCCGGATAGTCAGTCCTCAACCAGCAGTATTTAACTTTACAACTTAACTTTCTATTTTATCTTTGTTTTCAAACAGTTAATTTTAAAGCAAAGTTAATTAGATATTAATCAATCATAAATACAAACAAAAATGTTTTTTTTTTCATTTCTTAAGATTTTTTAATAATTTTTAGTGTGGCCCCAAATTCTAGAGTGCCAGAGGGCCTGGGTATATTCAAAGGCGGCCCATCTCCTCCTATTATATAATACGAAATTTAGGGTTTTTTTTAAATGTGTATGCTTATGAAACAAGGTATTGATATTGGATTTGTAATGGTAGAACTTTTCGTGCTATTGCGATTAAAATTAAATGATGCGACAAGTTGCGATTACGATTTTAATATACTTTCAAACGCTAATACTTACTATGTATGTATGTGTTTGTGTGTGGTGTGTAAAACAATAAAAATACTCGTAATTTGCTCCAATTTGAAGGGTAGATTTTGTAAAGTATTTTACATATTTAGAATATTTAATTAAATAATTTGTTTTGCAAAGAAGTGGAAAACATATTTTCTGTTTTTCGACTCCGCAAGAGCGACAACTGGTTGGTTAATTTTCAAAATCTCTTAAGTTGAATTACAAATTTTCGGTTCTACTCAAATATTTGTTTCAGTTGTGCCGCTTGTTTAGAATCCGAATATCCTCCCTGATTATGTTTGCTTTGCTTTACAAATTATGTGGCGGCAACGTCAAAGCATTATGGATTAACAATTAGATGGAAACTTTTGTTATTTATAGATTTTTGTTTGTAGGTTTGTGTTTTACGTTTAATAAACTTTGTTTTGTTTTTGTGGAATTTATTTAATTTTTCTTTTAACACTTCATAATTGTATAAAACATGGGAAATTAAAAGTAAGCTATTCAATTTGTGTATTTATTGTATTTTTTATTGGCTGCCAAAATATACTACTTAAGTAACGGGTTTTCCAATTAGGTCGTGATAACTTCTTTTTTTAAGTAAAACGCAACCTGGTTGATATTTTTCCAAAACTTTATAAACGACTTGAAATGCAATCAAAACATTTATGAATGGAAATCGACTTCGTTCATATGGCCGCCGCGGTAAGTTGGCAGCGGCGATTCGTTGGACCCAATTTTCGATGACTCGGACACACATTTCGACCGTAACGGTCGCTATTTAACGTTCAATGTTCGCTCTGAGTTCTTCCAACGTCATTAGGCTTGTTGGCAAAGACCAATGATTTGACGTATAGGGCCCCAAAGAAAAAAGTCTAGAGCCTTAAATCGCACAAGCGAGGCGACCAATTTCCTGGTTCATTTCTTGAGAAAACACGCTCACTAAACCTACTCTTCAATCGACGATCGTTATTGTTGACGAAAAAATATGTTACAATGACGCCTCCGTCATGCAAACCACACCAAACAGTTATTTTTTTTAGATGAAGTGGTGATTCATGAAGCACATCTGGATTTTCAGCATATTTTGCTTATTGACGAACCCATCATCATCGTTGCTTATCTTCTCCAGAGCCCAATCGGAGAACGTACGACTCGTCAAATGGACCATCGGCTTCAGTTCTTGAGTCAGCTTGATCTTGTATGAGTTCTTGAGAACACCGCGGAATCGACTGATTTGGGTCGTTTGCTACAGACGCCTGAATGGCAGCGATATTTTCGTCACTTCGACCAACCCGTTGTCTCACAATTGAAATGAAGACTCAAATTTTTGCACTAAACTTGTTATTGTTTGTCTACTGTGGCAACTATAATGACCGAAATTTGGAGTTAACGCTCTTAAAGTTGCGTTCACCGACTCCGAATTTCGGTTGTACATTTTTATAACTTGCATACGTTGTTCGTTTTTAAACCATGAGCGAGACAGTGTAAAAATGTACAAATATCATGTGCCGCGAAATGACATTGTTTATGCAAAAGTTTACTAAAATGCCAAATATCCTTTGGCTTAACAATCTCTTACTTTTGCGAATGTAACCCGATTAGTTTGAAATTTTGGATGTTTTAAAACATTTATATGTATGTATATTTACAGTCCTCTTAGTAAAACCAAAGTTTTAGTTTTTCAAGTTTCGTTAAAAAGTTTTTCAAAATTTTGTATATTAATTTCTTTTTCACTGGAGAGAGTCTTCAAAATGAGAGCAAAATTTTGTATTAGCAAAGGATCAATTCCTGTTATTTTTGAGGAAACTTCAGCTTTATTAAAAAATCTTCTGGCAGTATTTCCATCGTTAGTCGTACCGTAACCAGTCTTTACCTTGTCTACTACAATTCCGATTTCTTTTTTTAAATCGGATTGAATTTTTAGCTTCCGCTCATGAAGAATCCTTTTTTCATCAGGGTTTGAAACTTTCCACTTTTTCAGTGGCAATCTATATGATAATTGAAGTATGCATTCAAAAAATG
Source organism: Pollenia labialis (assembly GCA_949318255.1). NCBI lineage: Eukaryota > Metazoa > Arthropoda > Insecta > Diptera > Polleniidae > Pollenia > Pollenia labialis. The sequence goes on from OX439140.1 coordinate 59,449,784, forward strand.
TTGTCCACGCATGTAACGTAGATAACCGAATTCATATTTGTTGGTTTAGCCCCACAAATAAAACAGGATGAACTGTTGCTATGTTCTATCAACACATTTAGTACTGCTCCATCTAACATCGTTAAATGAAACCTAAAGTGCACTTTTATAGGAATAGTGTTAGGAACAAAGGTCAACGGTTCCAAGTGATCTATTTCGGTCTGTATACGGATTTCTACAAGTTTAATTAAGGTAGGGCTTTCTTTTTGAAAATAAAAACATATTGGTCGGCAATGTTTTGTAGATGATGACTTTAAATTGTTCCATAGCACTTGCTCGGCCAAGGAAACTAGAAAAGTAGGTCGCCCCTGCAAAACCAACTGACAATTGCAGTGAAAGAATTGAAGAAATTTCTCATAGTATGGTAAATGATTTATTTCTTCATCAAATTCAACAAACGCAAAATAAGAAAATAAAAATTGCAATAATTAAAAAAATAGTGAAAGCAAGCTCTAGGCGCACAAAGAAGATTTTAAAAAGTGAGCCTACACCAACCTTTACACCACTATTTTTGGACTTGAAACTGACTAAATATCAGTACACTGCAGCCCGTTTTTGTATTTCTCGCATCGTAAAATTTTCCGCATGAAACCAGTGAATCGGGACAGAAACAGTGCAAAATGAAACAAAAAATGGATTTTCTCACACAAGTGTTTCTGTATCTTTCCGTTGCGAGAATTATCTGTCATTTAAATAATTTTCCAGCAATTATTGGAAGGATGTGAGAAAAAGTGTTTCTGGAACAATATTTTGCGAAAAGTTTCTTACAAGAACTGTCAAAATAAGTCACATTAGAAATTGGTGCGAGAAAAACAAAAATATAGATATTATTAATTTAAAATATGTTTATAAACTATTTTTTTTAAATAAATAAAAAAAGAATTTTAATTATAATGAATAATTTAAATGATGACAATAAATAAAATACCATTGTTATATTTTGTTAATTAATTTTTTTTATTATTTCCTTGTTTTGGTTTTATTCAGGGCTGCCAGATAAATTTGCGAAAAAATCGTCAATTTCTTGAGAAAAATAAAAAGATCGTCTTTTTGTTTTAAAAAATCGCACAATTTAAAATTAATTATAAACAAATTTTGTTCGATTTTTTATTAAAACAAAAACATAGTCAAAGTTGGGTATTTTATACAAAGTGTGTACATATAAATTGTCTATTGTTCGAACTTATTTTTTTATTTATATTTACTTTGAGGTCTATTTTTTATAAAATTATTTATTTTCTTTGATCCGATAACATAAACATACAAACTTATTTAAAATAGATATGTACAAATACCAAGAAATTAAAATTTTTTAAATTAAATCCGCTTAGATAACAGTATAATAAATATTTAGGGTGTTTTTTATTTTTGCAAAAAACCTAGAACTAGAAATTTAAAACAATTAAGTAAAGTAAGTATAAAATACCATGAACTTTAACTACCTTTTTGTTTGATTATGCTTTAATAAAAATCGAACAAAATTTGTTTATTTTTCTCAAGAAATTGACGATTTTTTCATAAATTTATCTGTCAGCCCTGAATAAAACCAAAACAAGGAAAAGATAAAAAAAATTTAATTAACAAAATATGTATAACAATGGTGTTTTATTTATTTTCATCATTTAAATTCTTTCTTTTTTTAATTATATTAAAAAAAATAGTATATTAACAACTTTTAAATTTAAAATAGGAGTCGAAGGCCATAGTAGCTAGCACTCCCAACCCATATTATATTGTGTCATTTATTGTATTATATAATATTAATAAAATAAAAAAATAAAATATATCAAAAAGTAATTTCAATTTTTGGGAATACAAAATTTAAATTTTCAAAAGATTTTGTTATTCGTGCTTAATTCCCAGTTTTTATTATTGATAAAAACACTTGAAATTTATTGTTGATGGGATAAGCTATTCCTATGCGCATTTCACTGGTTGCTTAGGCCAGATCATCAGGAAACTTTATCCATAAAGATTTTAGAAAAACTAAAGATATTAAACCAAATAAAACTGTTAAACGTATAAGAATTATAGCAACAGTTCTACTTGTAATAACTATAATTTGTTTTTCTCGCACCAATTTCAAATGTGACTTATTTTGACAGTTATTGTATGAAACTTTTCCTGAAATATTTTTACAGAAACACATTTTCTCACATCGTATATAATAATTGCTGGAAAATTATTTAAATGACAGATAATTCTCGCGACGGAACGATACAGAAACACTTGTGTGAGAAACAGGGTTGCCGAACATGGTCTTTTCCGACCAAATTTGGTCGGATATTTTTGGTTTGGTCGGATGGTACGCCAAACGTAATTTTGGTCGGTTTTAGAAAATGTGCAACATATACTTTTTTTTAAGAAATTAAGAACATTTAAAGGAAAGCAGACAATTGCAAATCTCATAAATTTGTTTACCAAACACAAACATTTTATTGTAATGTTGATGGAACTGTATTACGTTAGAAGCAAGTTACATTGACGGTGTTAGTTTTATAAAGGATAGTTTTGTCATCTTATTCGAGCTTACCAAGTCATATGCCGTTAAAATTGTTCGTTTTATAAAAAACTTTTTATCAACAAACAACATTCCTATAAAAAATTTGATCGGATTGGCAACAAACGGCCAGTCGTGCTATGACTAGAACTGTTGATAAGCTTATAGCCTGTTCATTGATTTCGAACGAACACTTCGTTCGCTTAAATTACATGTAAAACAAAAACAATATTGTATAACTTGTTTTAGTTTTAAATGTAAGTTAAGCGATCGAAATCTTCGTTCAGAAATAGATGAACAGGCAGTTAGTCTTACTTCGCAGTCCTAAAAGAATAACATAAATAAAAGAATTTTAGGAATTCTCTTCTGTGTTAGGTGTTTCTTATACAAGATGGAATTCTTAAAGGAAGATGGTTTAAGAATCATAGAATAGTGGGATGCTTTGATACTGTATTTTGAATTATGGTTTTATAATGTCTGCAAAGTATTTATAGCTTCATCCAATAAAAATTATGTTTTATACCAAAAATACATCTACATACATATCATATAAAATGCAAAACGGCCTATCTTCATTAAAAAAAAAAATCAGGAGAGATAAAAACTTTATAAAAATAGCTGCCATTTTGATTATAACAACGGGGTTTTCTGGTTAATCTCGTTAACACAATACACATGATTGGCACAATCCTGAAAAAACCGTTTTTGTAATCTCAATAGTTTGCTTTTTAATGAGCTTCGTATCGCTATTGAAACATTTTTAAAAATTTTTTGCATTTCTTTTTAATATTTCAAAAATTTGGTCGGTTTCAAAGGAGTTTGGTAGGTTTTACAGACAATTTTGGTAGGATAAAAATTTTTCAAACGGCAACCCTGGTGAGAAACCCCATTTTTTGTTTCATTTTGCACTGTTTCTGTCCCGATTCACTGGATTCATGCGGAACATTTTACGATGCGAGAAATACAAAAACGGGCTACAGTGTACTGATATTTAGTCAGTTTCAAGTCCAAAAATAGTGGTGTAAAGGTTGGTGTAGGCTCACTTTTTAAAATCTTCTTTGTGCGCCTAGAGCTTGCTTTCACTATTTTTTTAATTATTGCAATTTTTATTTTCTTATTTTGCGTTTGTTGAATTTGATGAAGAAATTAATCATTTACCATACTATGAGAAATTTCTTCAATTCTTTCACTGCAATTGTCAGTTGGTTTTGCAGGGGCGACCTACTTTTCTAGTTTCCTTGGCCGTTATCGGTCGCTTCTTATAAATTAGATAATTTGTTAGCCATTTTTGGTTGCGTACGAAAAACATTTTCTTGTTTCTAGAACATTTAAGGTACCGTTTTCTTAACGTAAATGCCCCTGTTTTCACACTTTTTACAAGGATAACAAACCGGCAATAAATTAACATGTAGCTAATTTTCACGTAAAATTTACACAAAAGATATTCTGTCAAAAAATCTTGAAATACGAAAAAGTTATGAGCATTTCAACTTTAAAAATTGTCTAAGAAATTCTTAACTATAGTCAAATACTGAGAAAGTCCTTCTTCTCAATGAAATGGTTAAAATAGGGCTGGAGTTTTTTGGCACCCGAGGCTTACTAGTATTTACTTTCATATGAATAAAATAATAAATTCAAATCTAAATATGAACCAGTGTGTATCGGTTCTTTATTAACAGGAAACTTCTGTATTTTAGAGCTTTGTTCTGTGAATTGTTTTTTGTATTAAATTAATGGGTCGATTACGGTTAGGAACACAACTGAAGTTGAGTTGACCTCAGCGAAATTAGTCAACGCCGCTCAGGCTAAAATATACAATTTGTTTTTATATTAGCAATTCACCTGCTACTTTGTTAGGGTCTCCTTTACCTTCGTGTGCATATTTTCATGCCAAAGTTTATTTTTCTACTTTGTAATCGGGCCTTTTCTTTTCGGAACATATTTATGTATATGCCAAGGTTTATGTTCCAAGGTTTTAACAAAAAAGTTCATATCATAGGTTGATATTCACACAGGACTTTGCACCTTAATTTTGTGTTTCTAAGTTCTTTAATATAAAAAATTCAAAAAGTACCATTCGTAAAACACAAAAGCAAATGGAAGAGTTAATTGCCCGTATTAGCATTATTGATACTTTTTCTCCCTAAAAAGGCCGTACCTCAAAAAAGTACCCGACAACTGTCTGCTTATTTTTTTAAAACAATAATAAGTATTAAATTTTTTTGTATCTCTTTTAGTTAAGGAGATATGAGGTTAGCGAATTTACCTGTTTATATCGCATATTTTTTTTAATAAACAACGATAAGTGTTTATGTTTTTTACCTCTTTTAGTTTAGGAAGTATGAGGTTAGAGGGATCGATTTGCGAGAGGCCAGCCTTCGGCTCAAATGTCAACCATTAAACTTCAGGCGTTTAGGCTGTGCGATGAAAGATAAATAGATCTTTTTAAAAAAGTAACAAGCTTAGGTACAATTTTCACCCCTTAACGTTCGAATTTCGAAAAAGTACCAAATATGCATTTGTATTTTTTAGATAAGTTACACATGTTATATAGATTTTTTTCTATGCGTATTGGTTTAAAAGCTAGATGGTAGACAAAAACGGTCCAAAACACAGGTATTACTCGTTTACTACCTAAAAAGGCAGAATTTCAAAAAAGTACCAGACACCTCTTTGCTTTTTTATTAAATGAACAACAATAAGTATTAAATTATTAAAGTACCAGCTTAATTAAAAAAGTACCAGTTAAAGAACAAAAAAGTACCAAAAATCCCTCTTACAGATTCTCATTCACTTAGGCACTTGCATGTTTATGGAAATGGAAATTGAAAAAGTATCGAAGAAATTCTTTAATTCTAAATTCCCAATTCTTGCCGTTGATAAACTGAAATTTATTGTTGGTGGGTCAAATTTCAGTTTATTAATAGTAAGAGTTGGGAATTTAGCACATTAAAATTAAACCATATTAAAAAAAGGCATTAGTTAAAGAACTCAAAAGTACCAAAAATATCCCTCTGACAGCTTCTCATTCACTCAAGACCTTGTATGTGCGATTTCATGTTTCTACGACCAATACTAACGGAAATTGAAACAGATTCTTATGTTTCTACGTTCAATAGTAGCGGGAATTCAAAAAATACCAGTTAAAGAACTCAAAAGTACCAAAAAGGTCCCTGGCCTGATTAATTTGATTTTTCTAGGTCCAATACCAACGGAAATTCAAAAAGCACTACGTAAAGAACATAAAAATAACAAAAAGTTGAATTAAATGTTTTAAGGTTCAATATTTACGACAATTAGAAAATACCAGTTGTAGAACAAAAAAGATATTAAATTTCACGTATTTCCTATTCTTGATAAAATTTTTCCCCCCATTAAAGAATCAACAGTGTTGTAGTGGGAGCCCATAATTAAGTACGAATATGTCAATGAATAGAGAAAATGTTTTCCAAAAAAGTACCAAAAATATTTACTATTTTCACCGCTTAAACGTTCGAATTTTGAAAAAGTAATTTAGTACGAATATGTCACTGAATCACAAAAAAAGTTACTATTTTCACCCCTTAAACGTTCGAATTTTAAAAAATTTCCAAATTAAAATCTTATCTTTTCTTTTTTTTTTGATAAGTTTCGAATGTGATAAAACTTTAATTCTATGTTATTGGTTCAAAAGATAGATGGGGTTACAAAAAAGTACAAAAATTCATGTTTCACCCGTTTTCTCCCTAAAAGGGTCGAGTTTTAATAAGGTACCAGACAGCTGTCCGCTTATTTTTTTAAAGAAGAACGATAAGTATTACATTTTTTCTATCTCTTTTAGTATTGGAGATATAAAGTTACCGAATTTACCACTTTTACGTAAGCATTCGAATTTTCTAAAATCCCATTTTAGTATATCGATTTGGGGAGAGACCAACCTCCCGTCCGAATTTAAAGTTTTTAGCTGCAGGCGTTTGTGCTGTGCGATGATGGATCAGTCAGTAACGTAAAAAATAACTGCCTGATGATTTGATAAAACTTAGCGGTAAATATTGAAAGGACCGAATGTGGCAGGCCTTTTTGAATGCCCCAATGCTCCTTTCTAAAAGATTCGCTTCGCATGAAGGTATAACTATCTTTTAGAAAGGCCTTACATTCTTACAGGCTTCATTACACATTCGCAATTGTTCAATTTTAATTTTTTGTTTTGTTTTTAGTGACATTCATTATCCCTTTCTTTGGGAAGGAAAAGAAGTTCTTAAATTTGTATTCCTTTTAGGTCGCCCAATTCATAAAAGCAATTTTAAACATTTTTTTGTTGAGGCCTTTATCGTTTATGTAAACGTATACGTTGCGGATCAGCTTTTTATTTTTTATTATTGAATCTTTTTTGTCGAGATTTACAATATGTATTCAAAGCTTAATCCTAATTGTTATATTTTAGCCATTACCAATATAACCGCCAATTAACTCATTCAAGTCTTAAAAAAGCCTGCGAGGCTTTAAGTGTTGGTTCTTTTAAGCCTCTGGTACCCTTCGAACTGTATTAGATTCCGAGCGAGGTATTTGGGATGGACCATTAATCTATATATTTGACTGAATATTGACTGAACTTGCAATCCAATATGACGAGACATATATAAAGGGGCAGGGCCTGCTCGGGCCCAGGTAAGTACATTATGCACAAAATTTTTTTGGCCAATCGCGACGCCCACGGTTTTTAAACTTTTTTCTTATTATTCTTGTAAAAAAAACACTTTGATTGGGGAATACATAAAGTTCGTTATAATATACTTAATAATTATTTAAATAACTGGACAAATGTCAAAAAATGCAAAAAAAAATGCCCAGGTATAAAATTAAGGGTTAATAATAGTACCTGTTTTGAAACAATTAAAAAAAAATGTTATAACATACAAAAAAATAAATATGTTTATCTATGAAGTTGAACTTTGATATTTTTAAAACCGAAAACTGAAACCGACCGTTACATGTGACGTGGCAACATTTTTAAATGATCCCCTAATTTTTAAGAAGTGTTGCATATTTTACGTTTACAAAATAACTCAAATTTCGGCATAAAACAATTCGCATTGATCTATTGTTTCACTCATGCCCCTTTAATTATAATAAGTGTTGAACATGTAGCATTTTTTTTATTTTAAAGGGAACATTATCAAAAAAGAACGCTTGACACTTTTAAAGTAACACATGTTTTTCAGAAAATAACATAAAAAAATCTAAAAGGCAGAATAAATACAGAATTTTACTCAGAAAAGAAAACGCTATTAGCTAACGAAATATAAAAGACAATAAAAGGATAAAACTAATTATCTGTCAAATCAGACATGAGCTAAGTATTACCATTCATGAAATAAGCACTAGTTGAAAAAAACGTTAGATGGCGGACCCGTTATAAATACAAAACACGGAACTATTTTACAAAACTTACATTCATATACATACTTATGTATGTAAACATACATGTGTACATACTTAACGGATGGGGGCCCTTAGCTGTTGATGTTTGTAATACTTTCGTTTTTTTACTACATCTTCATAAACAAACATACACACATATAGTTAGATGTTAGTAGGTATTAGAGATGCCAAACGGGATCGGGATTTCCAAAATCCCGAATCCGGATTTTCGGGATCCCGGTATTTTCCGGGATTTCGCGATTTTTCGGGATCAATGTGTTTCTCTAATATACAACTTTTTTAAATAAACAACACTTTTTATGATCGAATTTTTAAAAAAGAAAACAACAAAACAATTCATAAGCACCTTTTTTTTAATTAACTAAATTTTATTTAGTTTTGAATTTTTAAAAAAGAAAAATTAACATAACAACTTTTTTTATAAGCAAAAGTTAATACAGTAGAATCGCGAAAAAGTTAACCAAAATATTCCAAGGGTTATTAACTTTTCCAACTATTAACGTTTCTAAGCAGGTTTAAATTTGAAAAAAATATACAATAATAAATATGGGCTAAGTTTTCATCATAACCAAAAAGAATATTCATTTCTGTTCGCCACAGCATCGGGAATTTCAAAAAAAAATTTTCCTATTTTTGAGATCCATAATCCGACGCTAATAGTTTTCCTTGAATATCTTATTTAATTTTGTACAAACTCTCTACTCTCTACTTTCTGCTCACTTGCGATATTTTTTATTAATACGTTTAGAAAAGTTAACCAATAGTTAACTTTTTAGAGTGACGCAGGGGCGTTAAAATTCGGTTAACTTAACTGCGAGATTAACTTTTCCGCGAGTTAACTTTTACGCGATCTTTGTATATGTATATTTTTTTTTTTTAAACAAAACTAAACAAATCAATTCATTTTATATAAACATTTTAAATTATTATTATGGTTTTATGTCTTAAATTAATTCTTAATTGTATAAACGCTTCAAATGTAACCCCGTATTCAGAAGCTATTATTAAATTTAACAACTTTTATTAAACGAAATTTTCATAAATAATTTGTTTTGTAAACCTTTATTTAGTTTTGAAAATTCTTATGAGTCTGCAATATTTGTTAATAACTACTTTATCGACCAAAAAATAAAACACAGGAATATGCAAAATAAAAAAAAATGTCGTCAACATGACATGAATCATTTGAACGCCAATTCATGTTTAAAGAAGAAAAATGAAGAATCATGTCAATAAGACATGAGCCGTATGAACACAAACTTACTTAATGTCAACATAAATTTATTAGACCGATAAAGTGTCCGTTAACGATTTTAGGTTTCTCAATATACCGACAAAAAACATTGTTTTCAGTTGGCAGCACCTCTCAAAATACATAAAAAAGTTGGGAGTCAGCTGATTGAATTTATCTGTACGGCAAATACATTAAAGGAAAATAAATAATTGGCTGATGAGTGCTGGTTAGCTTTTCGATAGAATAGAAGACAAATGAGACATTGAGAAAACCAAATTTCTTTAATGTACAGTTTTTCGTTGGGAAAAAAGATAATCGCGTAATGAGAAAACGGCCATACGACAATGAATAATTAGAAAGTACAACAATTCGATAAAAAAGCAACATTTTTATACATATAAAAATGTTTCATACATAAAAGTTGTTAAAATTAAAAATTCGGATTCGGGGTTTGTCAGTCCCAAAAAATTCCGGAATTCGGGATTTCCCGTTTGGCATCCCTAGTTGGTATGTATTTATATCGAAAAAATACTATTTAACAAATGTATGCGGGCATTTTCCTAGCATGAGCAAATAACATAATGCAGTAATAAAAATTTAGTATGTACCTATAACGAATAACTAATTTTATTAATAAATCTGTTGATAACACCGATTAACATTGTTTCACTCTAAAGAAATTTTCTTCAAATAACGTTGTTCTTTGTTGTTATAATGCACAATGGGCATAAGCGTAGCTAGACTGCTATTCAGGGGTGGACAAAGAAAAAATGAATTCGTTTTTTTTTATTCAAATTTTTATTAAAACAAAACTGAAAAATATATGTATCACAAAAATATACTTTTCCTTTCATTTGGAATCATTTTAAATAGCGCTTTTCTCTAGAAATCATCTATTTGTAAAAAATTATGGCCTTTACGTTTTCACCACTTAAAACTAAAACAAAAAATTGTGCTTTGCTTATCTTGTGACTTATTTGATCCAAGTACTTTGTACTGCTACAGTACCAGAATTAGGCGGCGCGATAAAATCACTACATTTTTTGACAAATATATTTTTTTCCTCACCTCCATACAAAAATCCCCTGTGTGCCGCGTCGGTGGGCCATCACGTCTTGTTAATTTTTTATTGCATGCTGGCAATACTGTAAAACAGTCAATACTGACACTACAATTACACAATTATTTTTAGACATTCATTCTAAATCTTCATTAAAGTAGCGTTTAAGTATGTCAGGGAGATCATGAGGTGCTGATTTAAGTTATTTTTGCTTTGTGTGTGGTAAATATTTGGTTGGAAAAAAGGGATCATTAAAACCCCTACAAACACGAAGTCAAACCTTTGATATGAAATGACTTTATCATTTGACATCAAACGCAAATCTCAAACGTTTTTCAATTGTTTGATTTAACATTTAAATTCAAATTGATAATGATTTGAAAATAAACATTTGATATCAAATGTTTTATCAATTTGATGTCAAACGTTTGTCAAATGTTAAAAAAAATGTAAGCATTTAAAATGGCGATTAAAGTTACATTTTTTTCCATGTGGTTACATGTGTTTTACTATTAAAAATAAATTTTAATATAAAGTGAACAGTTTATTTCTTGTGAAAAATAAAAATTATTTGTGAGAAATTACAATGATTAAAAAATAATTCCGATTCGTTCAGTATTAACTGAAATAATTAGATAATAAATTGCTTTCGAATCGAGAAATTACTCGACCACGACTGCCAGAATCAGGCCCCAGGTATGTTCAACGGATAAAATATTTTAAAATTAATTTTTTATATAAAATTGTTTGATTTCCAGGCATTACTTCATCCATTTCTTATACAAATTCACTTATTTATACAAGAAATGAATTTTATTTTGCACAAACTGTGAGTTAAAATCTGATTTAAGAACATTTTTAATGTAAACCCAAAATCCGCTGTTAATTGTTTTAATGCTTAACCCAGGTTTTAACTTTAAGTGTAAAAACACTATAACTCATTTACCATTGTCATTGTGACATAAAGTTTCCTAAAAACTATTTGCTTAATTTAAAATTTATTCCAACATTACATTATACAGTTCTTACTTACAGGTGGACCAATTTCACTGTAACCCACTGTAGGTCTAAACAAAAATGAACATCTATGCCCAAGAGTAGTGAACATTAATGGATTATTTAAATACGAAATAAAAACAAAAAGAAGAATTAAGCGAAGTCGGCAGTATACCTGAAAGATACGTTTATTGTATCACGGTTGATTTGATTAACTCTGTAAATGTGATGCGTGTGATGGTAGTTTTTTCCTTTTTCATTCAGAACAACAAATGGCTATTTATAATTTATTTTAATAATATAAAACCATGCCAAAATTATGGAATATTACAAGCGATAAATACAAAAATAAAAAACTACATATGGGTATTTCTCTGAAATGGTCCACCGTGACTTAAAAAATCAAAGCGCTCGCATAATTTTTTTTATTAATTTAATTAAGTTGGATTAATTTTGTAGTATATTTTTATTTTTTATTTTTCATTTTTGAATAAAAGTTTAATTTTTTTGTTAAAAACTTCTGAAAATATATTTAAAATTACTAAAATATGTATGTATGAAGGTAAAAAGTGTCACGTGCGTAATTTACAATTTATTTTTTTCTTCGCCAACCAATGCATAGTTGCTTTTGAACAAAACATGATTATAAAGGCCCATTACTAACCTTTATAAAAACATTTTTTCCGAAATAAAAACCTCCTACAATTCACTTACTTTCGCACTTTTTCTTACGGTCCTAAAAGGCACTTCTATTTTTGACATGAGTGAGTAAGTCAACTTTGATCGCATGGCATTTGGGTACCCAGTGCTCAATTTACCATTATATATACTTTTTAGAAAGAACTCATCACAAACAATGTAACGATTCTAGAATTCATTCTAAAATTCCAATCCACTTCTTTTTTTTAATATTCAAACACAATAAAACGCGTACAAATGTCGCGTGCATAACCAGAGAAACACCCATATATTTATTAACGGTAACTTTAACAAATCTTTAACTAATTTTCAGCCTATAAAAGAAATTTATTAATAGGGTTAAATAAAAAAGTGTAGCCTGTTCAGCGAACGACCAACTGATTTATTCAACTCGCATTATATTTTTTTAAGAACAAAATACTCACTTTTTTTTTTTGCTTCATTCTAAAAAATCAATTTCCAACTTTTTGATTAATATTGGTACGTTTTTGTAATCAAATCTTGCAAGCCATCTTTTAGCCATTAAAGAAAATAACAGGAGCAATTCATTTTTTTTATTCAAATAATCAATTTCAAAGTTATTAAATTATATACAAAAATAAACTCAAACACGTGCCGATCCACACCTTTGCCACTGATTTGTATTACAATGTTACAAACTATACAATATCAATTTATTTATTTATTTTATTTATTTATTTTTGTTATCAAATCTTGCAAGCCATCTTTAAGCCATTAAAGAAAGTAACAGGAGCAATTAAATTTTTTTTATTTAAATAATCAATTTCAAAGTTATTAAATTATATACAAAAATAAACTCAAACACGTGCCTATCCACACCTTTTCTAAGTGATTATTGGCGGAAACAACTTGTTGCCAATATGGCTCTGGTTCTGTTTAAAGCTCATCAATGTTGCCAATGCATAATTTTAGAAGTTTAAAATAAAGAGAAAAAGTTTTGGGAGTTTGGACACCATCTCTGTTGTTTGAAAAATTTTAATATTCAAGATGCCAAAAAATCAAGATAAAGCTATGGTCACACTTATTAAATATTTGACCAAATAAGCGCAACCCCTTCTTTTGTTAATAGTTATTGAGATTTTAAATGGTCTTTATATCACAAATCAAGCTAATTATACTACTAGACATAGCAAAAAATAGTTTTTTGTAAGATGTGGTATTATAATCTCAATAAATATTTGAATTGAAGCAAATAATTTTTTAGTTTGATTGTTGGTCCCGTTTATTTCGTCAAATATTTGATAAGTGTGACCGTAGCTTAAGGAATTTTTTGTTTTTAAATTTTTCAAGCTTCTAGAATTTCCCTTCGAAAGATGGATTTGATTTAAAAATAATTCAAATATTTTACAACATTTCTCTACTGAAGTCTTAATAAAAGAATTAATTAATTCCAGAAATTTTATCGAAAATATATACAAATTTCGCCAAAATTCTTAGTCTTTGTGATTTATTTTTTTTGGAAAAATTCAAAATTATATAACAGTGCAAAAAATACATCGACTCGATTGTTTAACCTCAGCTTGGCGATAAATTTTTTATGATACCGCTTAACGTTTGTTGAAAAAAATAAAGTTAAAATAGTTTTGTTTTTTACATTTTTTCGAATAACTTACATGGACTCATAATTTGTTTCCTCCAAGGTGGAATTATAAAAGAAAGTTCATTCCGCAACAATGTATCAATTAACTGCGGGAACTCAATAACATTTAGCGTTAATTGAGGGAATTGAAAAAAAATGTTTGTATTCTCACAAATTACTTTGATAATAAACTGGCAAGTGCACGGCTAAAAAACAAAACTGGCAACAATTAAGCAAGTTGTGTTTCTTTTCATATTGTTTTTTTCTTACCCTACTTACAACTACAATTAATGTTGGAAGAATTCCAACCAATTGTAGTTGGGAATGTAAGAAAAGATAAACTCAATGTTTATTGTTGTTGTTTTTATTTTGGCTTTGATTTGTTACAAGTAAAACGTTTGCTTATAATTCTTATTCGCTCAACAGTTTTATTTGGTTTAATAACTTTAGTTTTTCTAAAATCTTTGGATGAAATTTCCTGGCGATCTGGCCTAAGCAACCATTAAAATGCGCATAGGAATAGCTTATCCCTTCAGCAATAAATTTCAGTGTTTTATAATCAAGAATAAAAATTGGGAATTAAGCACGATAAAAAAAATCTTTTCAATGAGGAATTGATAATGTTGAGTTAGGGTTTGTAAATCGATTACCTACAGGTAAACCAACATTATGATCGAGCAAGTTGTATTTTAGTAAAGTGAAGACATAAGACGAAATATTGTCTGGAAGATTAAAACCAACTTACGAGATGCTTCTTTACAAGACAATGCAAGTAGCTATTCTTGCTCGACACAGCCTACTAAAAGTCGTCTCGTAGCACGTCATGCCTTCAATATTCTTTACTCCCCTTGTTTAAGTAAATGTCGATATCACCATTTAACGTCAAACAAAAAAAAAAAATAGGGAACAAATAAAAACAAGCTTTAAAAATCAAATAAAGTAAATAATGACAACTCTCCCCAATGAACCCACCTTGTACTTATTATTTTTTTCCCCACGATAGAGCGGTACTTATTATACTATGATCTTAATTTAATTTACTTTTAACAATCTCAAAGCTAAAACAAAAACAACAACTATAAGCAGTGAGATTATCTCTTCTTACATTACCCCCTACAATATAATATTAATATAAAAAAAATAATAATAATATTAAAACTACTTTTACATGTGTATCTACATATCTACTAATTTAAGTTAGTTATGGTGTTAATATTCCACTAAAGAGAAAATACTGTATGGGGGATTTGTAAAGAAATATATTAATCATGCCAAATGTCATTAAGTTGACTTCAAAATGTCCGTTTGCTCCTTTTTTAATACCAGCACAAACCAAATATAACTGCTACACCCATGATGATGAGGGGTAAAAAAATAAATCAATTAATAATCGAAGCTTTCACTTTATAAGTTCTTTATACGCAGAACCTGCTTTTCTACAGATTATTAATATTTCACCATCCCTTTTTTCTTACTATACATGTGTAAATTGCTGGTTACCCTCATCAGTTATTTCTTAATTGAAAAATTAACAAACAAACTTGCCAAAAGGTGTGTGTATAAAACACAAAGATAGTTGCAAAGTTTTTTAATTGAACCTTTTTTCTTTTTGAGGTACAAACATAGCCCAACTTATATTTTCCATATTGATTACCTGTAAAAGTTTTGTTATAATTTCGTTTTGAAGTAATTAAGATATTTTTTATTTGTTTTTTTTTCAAATGTTCAAAAAACAAACCATAAATAAACTGTTCAATTAAATGTCAAATTGCTACTTGTAACGTCTGAACGTATACGAATTACCAAATGGACATTAAAAGAAAATACGAATATTGTTGCAGGGACATGTCGCACAGTCTGAAGCAGGTATTACAAAAAATGTTGAAAAAAATTGAAATGCTTAATTAAAAGTGGCTACAGAAAATTACCTAGAACTTAAAGAATTAAAAAAATAACACTGTGCTAGTTGAAAAAAAACAGACAAGCCGGAAATATTGCGTTTTAACATAATTCGTGTACGGTGAATCCAATGGTGCTAACCTTTTTTTTATAGGTTAGCTCTGGTTTTCGGGATATACCGTTATTTTGAAAATGGAGGAGGTTGCACAACATATATTCGCCCAACTCAAAAACGGTTGAAATTGAAATTACTAAAAAACCGAAATTCCGCAATAAAATAACTTTTAAGCAAAGGTGAACTTTTTCTTTTGTTTTTAGCAAACAAAAAAAATTTTAGCAACATTTTAAAATTTTAGTTTTTTAGAAATTCATCAGAAATTGCTGTTATGGTTTTAAGTCATATAAATAACGAAGCTGCAAACTGATTAAATGATTAAAATCTGTTAGCAACTTTTGATTTTATTCACAAAAGTCGAACAATTTTATTTAATTCAAGAATTTCATTAAACGCAATATTTGTATGGGTGCCCCCTAATGCCCGCAATTTCTACAAAAAGATATCGAGCTGTGCATAGATATCTATCGTTTTCATAATTTTAAAACGTATTTCTTACCTACGGGTAAAATTGTAATGTACATATTTTACATCATTGATTTTCGATAGTTTATTCGCGTAGGCAAAATTAACATTGAAATAAGCAAAATTGTGTCACCGGATAGGTAAAAATAACTGTTAGGTACGAACACGACTAGGTATCTGTTTGTAGAAATTACGGGCATAAGAAGTGGGGAAAAAGGGCAAGTACGTCTCGAGAAAATGTTAAGGACAAAAAATGAACTGGGGTCAGGCATACATTATATCCCAATAGGGGCGACTCCTGGGCATTTATGGGACTTTTTTCCTATATATTGAACATTTTGTATTGGATCCCCCTTAAGGAATGGAGATAGCGGGTAGGTAGGTATGTTAGAGATAAATGATTAAGATGAAAAATAAAGTAGAGTTGGCTATACATTTAACGCATCTACGATCATCCTAGGCGCTGCAGGGGCCAAATTTATGCATTTCATTAAACGGCTATATTTGTATGGGAGCCCTTTATGGGGTGGAGATATATGGCAAGTATGTTTTAAGAAAATGTTAAGAACAAAAAATTTAATTAAATCCTATTAGGGGCGACTCCTGGGCTTTAATGGGACTTTTTCCTCAATATATTTCTAGTCTGCATTGAACAATTTGTATGGGAGCCCCCTAAAGGAATGGTGATAAAGGGTTATCCATACATTTTACCCATCTGGGGCATCCTTGGCACTGCAGCAGCCAAATTTAAGAATTTCAACCGTACAAATATGGTTTAATTCTTTCGAGTTTTGTGAATAAAATCAAAAGATGCTTACAGATTTTAATCATTTATGGCTTGTTTTGTATGCAGCATCGTTTTCTTGTATATGTCTGCATAGCATAGCTGCTTTTTCCAGTTTTTGACGAATTTTTAAAAAACAAAAATTTTAAAATGTTGTTAAAAAAAATTGGTTTTTTTACCAAATAAAAATTATGTTTCTAAGCAAAAAGTTTACTTTTAATTAAAGGTAATTTTATTGTGGAATTTTGGTTTTTTTTTAGTAATTTCAATAAATAACGGTATATCTCGAAACCAAGAGCTTGTAAAAAAAAACGGTTAGCACCATTGGATTCAGCGTACCCAAATTATGTTAAAACGCCAGGTGCCCGGCTTGTCTCAAAAACAAAACCTGTCCAATTCTAGCGCAGTGTAATTGGTCCGATTTTCCCTACTCTGCTGTTTTAAAAAAGAAAAAAACGTACATGTAAAGGATTTTCCCCGCTTCCATCAAATCTGCTAAATATACAAAAACACTTAATGCTTATACTTATGCACATACATGCATGTGCCAGAGTGAGTATTATTATATTTTGTTATTTACGCCAAAAAGTACTTAGAAAATAACGTGAGCAATACAAGTAGAATTGACAAGGAGTAAAATTGTTTTGCATTGATGGTGTTGGTAGGCACGTTTTCAAGTGTCTTATCATTAACTTAATGAGTTTTTGCGATTTAGAACATAATCTGCATTAACTCCATTATTATTTCGAAATATCTTTAAATAACTTTGCTTTACTATTTATTTAATTTTTCTACATTAACTGTAAAAGTGTGGCCATACTTCTTTATATAATCCGGCACGCTTTATTACTCCCATTGAAATAAAATTAGTAAAATTAATTTAAAACAGATTTTGTGTATAGATAACAAGATTTAAATGCTTCTTCTGTTATCCTTTTCCATATACATAAATCATATTACGACATTTATATTGTATGGGAGATTCCACGCTCAGTTTTTTAGTTCAGCTCGCTTTTGACAGATGTTTCGTATTGATCATCACACTATTTGTTCCAAATCCGGAAACTTTTATTGTAGTCGTTTTGTTATAAGCAGGGAAACCAGAAATATGCTCTATAAAACGCGTTTTAGGCGCATTAAATATACAGTCAAAAATTGAAACTATGCCTTGAAAATTTTAAAAATATGCTTAAAAAAAATCAATAATTGCTCATTTGAAAACAAAATATTTAACAATTTAATAAAATTTATTAAAAAAAAAATCCCAACATTCCCCAGAGGGAATCGAACTAACACCAAAGTAGTTCCGTGATAGGTCTTTGGTGGTAGAGACCGGTTCTAGCCGCTAAATTGCTTATTAATGTTAACATTGGGCAAATGTAATCGGTTCGAAAATAATTAAATTTGCAGTAAAATATTTTTGGGGCTAGTAATAATAGATGGTTAATGGGCGCAATTCTCACAATTTTCACCATTTACGTAGACTTCGTCCTTTTTCGATCAAATTATCTACAAAATTGCAACCTGTACCTTGCGCACAAGGTTAACATGGACAGACAACCAGCCAGACGGACGGGTGGACATCGTAAGATTACTTTAAAGAGAGATTCTGAGTCAATCGGTATACTTAAAGATTGTTCCAGATTTCTATTTTCCTTAATTTTTGCTTTTATATAACATTTATCTTTAATGACAACCTGCTTTGCCTTACAATTTTAGAGTAAAAATTTAATGTAGATGGCTAAATTGAAGCAACATGTTGGGTATACAGATTGATATGTAAAACAGAAAAGAATCTGCTAACCAGTAGTTCGAAAAAACATGTATTTTTTTTATTTGCTGTGAAAGCTTTGTAGGCATCTAAAAAAATTGCACACGTATCAAAATATGCCTTAAAAAGGCAAAATATGCCTTAAAAAGGTAAGATATGCATTAAAAAGAAAAAATCTGCGCTATTAACATACAAAATGCTACAAAAAAAGCTTTTTAGCTAAATTATGCAGAAAAAAAAAATTTTGCAAACGGTAAAATATGCAAAAATATGCACTAACAAATCGATGCCGAAATTCATAATAGGCTCTTAAACGGATAAATATATTGAACAAGGAAAAACATGCAATTGCATATTAATGGTTTCCCTGGTTATAAGATAAATCCAGCACCATAGAGCATTGACAATACTATGTTGGCTTTTTGATTTGTGGGTGCTGTTTTTGTTAAACACCGGGAAATCTTAAAATTACTGTGAATATTTCAGGAAAATCGTATCAGTAGTTTACAAGTCTATACACGCAGAGAAAAAACATGGTTGTGGTAAACAGATTGTAAGAGCAACAATTTATGATAAGATTCATGATTGTTGCCAAGAAATTTAATGATTATTATCAGGATCATATTATAATCTGAAAATAATCACATTTCTATGCAAAATATGATTACAGTAATCATATTATAGTAGTAGGTTATCATATTTATAGTTTAAAAGTTATTATAATATGATTACATTACACAGTGAACATTATTATTACACATGTAATCTATTTGTCGTAGGTCGCAATTATTTATAAACTAGCTGTCCCGGCAAACGTTGTTTTGCCATAAACTTAATTTCAAGTGAAAGAAAGAGGAATAAAACGCTGTATACCATGATCGGCGATGAAAAAAAAAATAGCTATTTGTTTCTTTATTATTGTTCGTTACATATTCAAAAGTTAAACATAAAAAAGTGATGTATTTTTTATCCTGAAGAATGAAAATCAAACAGAGATAATCAATTAACCATTCGAAAAGGTAGCTTCGATAACGTTTTTTATAAATTTTTTAACGACTAATCGTGTAATATTGAATATCCGAAGTAAAATAACCGGAGAAATTTTTTTTTTTAAAAATACATAAACTTTTCAAAAGAATCACTTAATTAATTTAAAAGGTATAGGAGGGGGTGCTTTTACCCTTTTTGGCTTTATTTTACGGCGTAAATATTGAAATTTATAGACTTTAGTTCCTTCAAGACTTGAAACTATCATCGGATAATTAATAAAGAAGACACGGGTAGACACGGGAGCTTTTAGCCTTTTTGCCCTATTTTACGCCCTAATTGTTGGAATTTCCAATATCTTAAAGATCCTTTTGATACTACAGTGTCTGCATTCCAAATTTTAAGAAAAAACCTCCGCCGGCTTATGCACAACTACTTTGCTACAGATCAAAGCATGATCAATTGCATAGCTTTCGATTTGATTAATTTTCAATGGAACTTCTTGTCGGAAATTGTTCATACCAACATGGAAACCTTTGCCGGCTCATGCGCAACAACTTTACTAAAGACCATAGCATGATCAAATGATAAAATTTATTTCGATTAATTTTCAATGTTGCCGCCGATCGGAAATTGGTCATACCAACCTAGAAACCTTTGTATGGCAATGCTCAACAGCTGTGCTAAAGATCATAGCATGATCAAATGCTCAGTTTCTGATTTAACTCATTTCGAGTCATTTTCAGTGGCGCCACCTGTCTGAAATTGGTCACATCAACTTATAAACCTTCGCCGGCTCATGCTCAACAACTTTGCTAAAGATCATAGCATCGTCAAATGCAGAGTTCGATTTAATTCATACTGAGTAATTTTCAATGGCGCCACCTATTTTAGATTTTTTTGCTATTCTTCTTACTTGGTCAGAGACCATTCCGAATTGGTACGAATCATCGAAATCAGTCCAGCCGTTCTTTAGTAGTAACTAACGCCACTTTCTTTTATGTATAGAGAGAGAATAGATTATTTTGTAGAATTTTCATTCTTTTCCTCTTAAAATATCATTAAATTTATATGCAATGGCCGATATTTTTTCACCAATATTTTCGCGCTTTTACAATGGGCACGTTCATAAGACGTAGCTGTTGAGCTCAACTGCTAGAAAACTGTTGAGCCGAACACTTTCGTCTTAGAAACGGCATTATCGTAATATTTTCCACAAAAAATCGGCAATTTTAAAATAATTAATTTTAGTACAATAAAACCTATTTTTATAAAAAGATAGTAACAAAACAGAACAATTCAGCATTAAATAATGCTTATAACATAAAAATAAACGTTTTACAAATAAATTGTAGTGAATTAAAAAAAGTTAAATTTTTATTTAACTTTTTTATATTAAAATATATTTTATGGTACACATTTAACTCTCTTTTAAGGGCCATTATTACAACTTGCCAATAGTTAAAAGTCGGATTTTGTCGGACCGATAAATAGCTTTGCATTATAAAACCTTCATTTATTATGTTTTCATCTATTAAATATTATTATTATTGAAAATAACAGCAATAAAAAATGGAAGTTGTAATAATGCAAAGCTATTTATTGGTCCAACAAAATCCGACTTTTAACTTTTGGCAAGTTGTAATAATGGCCCTAAATGTAATAGGTATTTCAATGTCGCCGAAAATTAAGAAAATTAAGCTGTTGAGGTTGAGCACAACATGTTGACTTTAGGTAGCTAAAAAATTTCATGATGGATTAAATGGCTTCAAATACCCAACTGTTGTGTTGAGCGAAAGTGCTCAACTATGCGTTTCTAAGAAAAACACTAAACGGTTGCACAACTGTAACGTCTTATGAACGTGCCCAATAACAAAAAAATCAAAATTTTTAGTTTTGCTATTATATTTTGTTGGGACACTTAATTTTTTTTTTAAAAATAGTTAGTATTTTAAATGATTTAGTTATTCGTGCTTTATTCCCAATTTTTATTATTTGATGAAAACACTGAAATTTATTGTTGATGGGATATGCGCATTTCACTGGTTGCTTAGGCCAGATCATCAGGAAATTTCACCCATAAAGATTTTAGAAAAACTAAAGATATTAAACCAAATAAAACTGTTAAGCGTATAAGAATTACAGAAACAGTTCTATTTGTAACAATATCAAAGTTTAAAAAAAATCATCAACAATAAACAGTGAGTTTATCTCTCCTTGCATTCCCCACACGCAAAGAAAAAACATGGTTGTGGTAAACATATTCTAACAGCATCATATTATGATAAAATTTATGATTGTAGTCACCATATTAAGATTATTATTGAATCATGACTTAATATACTCGTAATATTACATCATAATATTTTGGCCATAATCATATTATTATTATGTTAATTATACTAAGTTAAGAAGTTATCAAATTATTGTCATATTAATCATAATAATTTAAGAACTAATCATATTATTGTCATGTTAAACATAATAAGCTAAGAAGTAATCATATTATCATCATGTTAATCATAATTAATATAGAAGCAATCATATTATCATCATGTTAATCATAATTAATATAGAAGCAGTCATATTATGATACCGCCCCTTTCATAACTGTCATACAAATATAAAATAAATTAAAACTTTTTTGCATCGATTTTGTATTTTGTGGCTTTTAACAATATTTCTTAATGTGAATCAAACAGCGGAGTTCAATATAAGACTTGCAAAAGAGCAAATTCAAAATCTGCAATACCTAGCCCATAGTAGGATAAAGAATTGTTTTTCGGCTCTCCTGAAAAATTTGTTTTTAGACATACGCGGTTGCCCATGAAAACACAGAAATATCGTTACACTTTTATAAAATATAACGAAATCTCTGTGTGTTTTGTTTTTGGAGTCCACAAAAAACTACGATATTTTGCATTTGCACTATTAAATCACTAATACGGAATGAACTCCGCTAATATTTTAATTTTGTTAAACATATTATTTATGGGAATTTATCTTTAAATTGATTAACCGCTCACATATAAAATAAATGACACAACTGATACAAAATTATTTTACAAATGGCGCTAACATAATATTATTAGAGTAAAAATAGTTTGATTGCATCTTTAACATAATATGATTAATGTATAGAAAGTTATCATGTTATGGCTATTAAATATCATGATATGGTTGTGAGTAATATAATATGTTTAGAAAGTTATCATAATTTAGTTGTTAGAAAAATAATTATTTTTCGGTCAACAATACTCAAATTAATAATTGCGATAAACATTGATTTGTTTACAGTAACTTTAATATTGTTGATATTAAAGAAAAATAACAATTATTTGTGTACGACAACAATATATTGTTACATTCAACATAGTGTTGTTGCCGTAACCATGCCCAACAATATTTTTCTCTGCGTGCACTATTTAGTATATTTATACCCTTCACCACAGGAGGAAAAAGTTTGTCATTTCGTTTTTAATTTCTACAATATCGATCTTAGACCCTGTAAAGTATATATATTCTGGGTCCTTATGAGGAGAGAAGTTGATTTAACGATGTCTGTCTGACCGTCTTACGTTTGAAATGTGTTTTCCGGAGACCCCAGACATGATAGGGGCTAGGTTGTTTTACATTTATGTCACATACATATATATAGTCTACCATAGGTTGCTATTGCAATTCAGCCAGATCGGTCCAAAAATGGGTGAGATGTGAGCAAAAATCCACGACTACCTCTAACTTTTCCAAAAAATCCCTTGTGGTTGTTGTTTTATTTTAAACAAACATTTATGTAGATACAAAATATGCCGCTCAAATAAAGAAACAAACCTGTTGACTCAATATATTTTAAATTAACCCTCCCTCAGTAGAATTGTTCGTAGCCGAGTTGTGTAACTTTCAGCCTAATACTCGTGAGGTTTCAAGTTCAAGTCCTGGTTACCCCATATTAAAAAAAGCTTTTTTTATTGCACCATTCACCACAGGTGATTTTTATTTAATTTGTTTATGTCCTAAAAACCATGTTAAAATTATCTATAAAGCTTTTCGATATTTCCATTTTATTGTCAATGACACAGTGTTTTATTTTATTTCGGCAAGCATATGCATAGGTGCATACAAACATAAAATAGTTGCATGTATTAAATTAATTATGTAGGCATTGCTTTCGTAATTTTTGTTACTGGGCTTTGTTTTACAAAAATAGCGTGTTTCTATTTTTATTTCTTATTGCAATGCCTTTAAGGCAGAAGTACATAACACGCGTTTATTCGTCGACGTTTGTCGTGCGTTTAAAAACTTTAGCGCATGAAAAATTGCAAGTTACACAACACGCGTTACAAAAGCCGTTCCTGTCAGCTGTTATTTGTGCATTGAAAACGGATTCGAAAGTGTATCAAGATGTTTTTATTTTATTGAATTTATTCTTTTTATATAAATATTGTATGTTTTTGAAGCTCTTCAATAAGTTTTTCTTTCACAATTCGCAAATTTGTTAAATTTTTCTTTTTATTGTTAGTGATTACTTGTCCAAAATACACAACGCGTTAACAAGTTCAAAGTTAACCAACTTTCTGACGCTAACGCGTCAAAAATACTGTGGCTTAACTTTTTTTTAACAGAAGTCTACAAAGGGCGCGAGCACTAACGCGTGTTATGTACTTCTACCTTTAGGCATTGCTTTAGTAGTTGTTGTTGTTGTTTGTGTTTTTTAGAAACTGTTGCTACGTTTTATCTCTTCCAGTGTTACCGTGCAAAATTTTCAAAAAGGGGCACAAAAAGGGGATTTTCAAAAAAAAAGTGTCACAAAAAGGGGAATTCTGAGAAAAAAAGGGGCAACTTTAAAAACAGGAAAATTTAAAAAAAAACGTATGTATTTATTAAACTATTTTCATCGAAAACTAAACATAACAAAAAATAAACTTCATATTTATAAAAAAAATACATTATAGGTATATAATACAAATTGTTTGGGAAAAACACACATAAAAAACAGAAAAAATTCGCTCAGCGGTTGCACTACTATGTGGTAAAGTAAAAACATACGAAGCAAATTTATACAAGTTTGGATATAAATTGTCACCCAAACAGTTTTTTAAATTGCCAATTTAGTACCAAAATGTTTCAGGGTTAGATATTTTAAAAATTGCTACATAGCTTTTATCGTTTGGTCTGGTTTCTAAAAGTTTGAACTCTTTTACAAAATCATCTGGGTTAGTAATTGTATCAACAAAAACGGTAACAATTTCAAAGTAATTTATGTCTTCAGCTGACTTAATAAATACTGGATCTAAAATCTTTAATGAACTCATCCTCTTATTGCTAATATTAATTCTTGATAAAATTTCTTTGCACAGCTTTTGGTAAAAAAGTAAAATGTTGTTTTTAATTTCTACAATATCACTACTTAAGATGTTGTTAGTACATATTTCTAGCTCGGCTTCGTGGCCGATATATATATTAAGAGTTTCTTTTATATGCAGAACATCAACAAAATCAATTTGTTCTATATTTGTTTGCATAACATACTCTTTTTTTAAAAAATTTTTAAAAATTTCTAATACAATATCTTTCGTGGATGAAACTAAATATATAATTTTTGATGATTCGTTTTGAAAATTAAGGTTTAACTTATTCATAATATTTAATACATATACTAGAAATTTGAGGTAAATTTTATTGTTAATAGATAGCCCTTCCTGAATTATTTTAATTTTTTCCAAATTAGATGCTATTTTCTCTTCAAATTGAGCTCCGATTCATTGATTGACAGTATAAAAAAAATTTGGTATAAAAAGGGGCAAAAGGGGCACAAAAAACTACAAAATGATACAAAAGGGGATTTAAAACAAAGGGGTCAAAAAAGTGGCACGGCAGTCAAAAAGGGGCAAAAATGCGACTTTAGTCGCATAACGGTAACACTGATCTCTTCTTGCATTTTTCTTGGTTGTGGTTTTTTGCTGTTTTTTTATACTCTTCACCACAAGTGGTGGATTTTATTTTAATGTGTTTAATTTTACGCATACACATAAGCATTTATGTATTCAATATATTTTAATATAACGCTATTTCGGTAAAAGCGTTCGTAGGCGAATTGTCTAAGTTCTTGCCCAAGGCGAATTCAAACAGGTAAACTCATCTCTTCAGCCGTTCATCAGCTGTTTCCACGGCGAATTAAAAAATATGGGCAAACGTCAAAATATGATTTTGTTTTGAGAAGAAGTTGAATGAAAAGTGTTAAAAATATTATTTTTATAATAAAAAAATTTCAAAACTGCGAATGATTGAAGTGAATTTATTAATTTCTCTTATAAAAAAGTGATAATTTTAATTTGCAATAAAAAAATTTTGACAACTAACCATAAAATTGTATAAACAAAATACATGGGGCTTTTTGTATTTGTAGAGATGAGTTTACCTGTTTGAATTCGCCTTGTTCTTGCCTGTGACTCATGAGGTTGCCGGATCAATTTTAAGATTATAAAATTTTAAAAAGAATTTCAAACATCTACTTTGGCAAAAGAGGAAACGGAATTAGGTACATATAAATTAGTATACATTTTTTGATTTTGTCATATTCTTCGGCATGACGAAATGAAAAGTTGGCGTGGCTCTATTCATATTTATTTATATCTAAAAAACATAATTTATACAACTTTTTGTTCTTATCTCACCATGGTGAAGGGTATAAAAGATTCGGCATAGCCGAATATAGTATTATTACCTGCTTTTTTTTAATTTCTTTTAACTTATAATTATGTCTTTATGTATTTTAAATGGGTATTGATTTTTTGGCAATGTAATTTCTCGTCGTATAGAACGATTTTGAGCAAAATTTAAACACATTCTGTCATCAAATTATGTTAGTTTGTGTAACAGAAATATCAATTTTTTAGAGTTGTTGTTGTTTCCTATTTGTATTCAAAGACTTTTCCCTCCAAACCGATTGTGCAGGATTATGTAGTTTCTTGCCGTAAACAACGAGCACGATGGCAATTTGGCAAATAGATCTGCATTGAATTATTGAAAAAGAATTTGGAGTTGTAATGCAGCAGCTTTTGTAAGAAGCCAAGCAAATGGCTGAGTAGCCAGATATAAACATAATTAGAATCCCATAAAATACAGTTAAAACAGACACATTGATCTAACAACCAATCTGATCGAACGTCTGAAGAGAGTTTCCGCAGAGCGTTATATAACCCTCTTATGTACCCATGTTCTATAACGCTTATCAAAAATATCGTTGACGGCGACCACACAACGTCGAAAATACAACCATAATGTAATGCGACTTAAATAAGTATTTGTTGTTTACAAAAACATTTTAAATATATATTTTTTTAAAGGCAAACGCAAAATAATATAATAATGAAAATACATACACTTTTTTATTTGTGAGGTTGTTTGATATTTTAAAGCGGAAACGTTTCTGACAAAAATGTAGCAAACACACTTTTTCTGTAAATTATCAAGTTATTTCCTTAATAGCCTTTTTTTATAACGTTAATTTTCGGATGTATGGCGCAGTGTTTGCGATTCTGTCTTTTTCTCAAGAGTTTTGCTTTTTAGAACTTTATTTATTAATGAATGTGTTAGGAGTGTTGGATAGTTGTTCATAGTCAAGATATTTTTATTTAACTTGTATTTTTCTTTTTAAAATTTTCATCGCTGGTCTGCAGTACTTTCGTTATTAGATTTGTCGCTGTGTTCGTTTTCTTTTCTAATGATTGTTTAGAGTTGAAATGGATCATTCTTTCTGATAACATTGGTTTGGTGTGTCAATCAGTTATTATTCTACCGGTTTCTCGAATAATGTTAATGTCCAGTTATGGTAATTTCATGTTCTTTTCACGTTCGATATGTAAACCGGAAATTTTTTTTTGGTATGAATTAAGCGTTTTTTAAAATTATTTCCTCGCCAGAATTTCTTATGATTGCAAAAAGGCCATCTACATATTTTGTTATAAACTTGAATTCTATATTCTTCGATCTGAGTTCGTCTATTGCATCGTCGAGTAGTGCGTCCAGTACTGTATTTTTTATTTGTTTGTTTATGTATTAAATTTGCAATTTCGGATACAACAAGATATAATTGGGGGATTCACAAGGTGTGCTATCCAGTCATATCGTCATAATGTCCCAAATAATATTTTACAATTGTTTGAAAAAAATATTGTTGTGTTTTAAACAAATTAATAATTATACTGTAGAAATCTAAATTATAAGCGGTTGCCCACAGCAGTCACATATATTTCTTGTAATAACTTTAAGACATATGACTTTACAAGTTTACGACAACCTTGTGAATCCCCCAAATATCTTATAATTTACAGTATCAGAATCCGAAAGTTGTATCAATAAAATTCAATCATTTTAAACATTATGTTGATAAAAAAAAGTATAATACATAATAGGAAATTTAATAATTTAAGATAGAGGGGAAAAATAAACATAAGAAAAAATACTATGAGATTTTCTTATGAGTTAGAACTGTTTTGCAGCAGATTAAGTTCGGTATAAATGTGGAAGTAAA
Organism: Pollenia labialis; assembly: GCA_949318255.1. Taxonomy (NCBI): domain Eukaryota; kingdom Metazoa; phylum Arthropoda; class Insecta; order Diptera; family Polleniidae; genus Pollenia; species Pollenia labialis. The sequence continues at coordinate 59,477,887 of OX439140.1, forward strand.
TGTTTGAATTTATTTGCGTTGCCAATAGTTCGAAAGTTTGGGGGAAGTTGTTTCCAGAGACGGATAGTTAATATAAAAAAGTATCTCTCAGATGACGCGTCCCTATGTCGAATTTGCATGATACCATTTGCCCTTGCAGACCTCATGAATATTAAGCGATTTTATGTGGGAAAACAAGGTTTTTTTTATCTCTAAGTAGTCCATAAAGGTGACATTAAATATACGACTGGAGTATCTCAATACATGATCAAATCTCCTCAAGGAGAATATGTATCGTACAATGTTGTTGAACGTTTTGTTTAGTTTAGCAGTGCCTTTTGAGTTACAGCCGCAGAAGATTCCTGACGAATACATCAAAGCTGGTAGTAAATATGTTTCAGCCAGGAGAAGTCTTATTTTTAGTGGTGTGTAATACTGTGTAGCCTATAAACATCTTCACATACTATACACTCTTCCACATGACTGGTTGATGTGATCTGACCAAGAGTTATTGTACTGTTGAAAACCACACCAAGATTTCTGACCGACTTAACAATATCAATTTTGCTACCACCCAGGAAAACATCAATTCTTGACTCGATTTTGACTGAATTTTTAGAAATTATAATACATTTTGACTTTTCCAGGTTAATTCGTAAACCATTTGCAGTCGCCCAGAGGAAAAAATAATTTAGATCAGTGTTAAAATCTTTAACTCTTGTGAAGATGGATTCTTTGCAGCTATCAAGGTAGAGCTGATATCATCAGCATACATCTGGATTCTTGAATATTTTAACTGTTTTGGTATATCATTAGCACAGATCGAGAAATGGTCCCAGTATGGAACCCTGCGGAACATTTCTAGTCACGCGAAGAGGATTAGAGAGTAGGCCTTTATTAGAGACGTATTGCCATCTATCAGTTAAATATGTAGACATCAATCTAACGGCAATTGTGGAGAAATTGAAAATATTCGATCATTTGAAACCCAGTATTGAGTGCTAAACCGTATCAAAGGCAAAAACTAAAAATGAAATTCTCCATCATCTAAGCGGCTTCTTATGGCGTCGATTACATCGGTTAGGGCGGTTAAACTGGTATGCTGAAATCAAAAACGACGATCAGTTAATAAACTGAACTGATTTATATATTCAACGATTTATTTAAGAATAATTCGTTCAAAAACTTTTGAAAGGTATGGAAATATGGATATCGGGCGGTATTCATTGTTTGTTTTTGGTACTGGAATGATTTTGGCGTATTTCCATTCCGTCGGAAAGGTTATAAATGTGTTATACGGATGTTTGATAGGTTGTATAATCCCTGGTAGTATTAACTTTATGAATCTTGGGTTAATATCATCCAGACCGATTTCGTTTGATTTGACTTTAAGGAAGCCATCTGCAAAATCATTTAGATTCAGGCACTTAAAACTAAACTTGGCAACGTATGGATCATATGGCGGCGTTTGAGCATAAAAACCAGGGTTTACTGTTGGATGGGATATTTACGAAATATTCTTTAAGCGAGTTAACATCGTCTTCACGCTTGGTTGTCTTACCAATTTCAATATCACATATTATTTTCCACGTACTTTTTGTTTTAACAGCGCTGTTGAATTTATTCGAATAATATACAGATTTACCGCGATTTATTATAGTCACGACAGCTTTCCTAGCTAGACGATACTGCTCACGATATTCTGGTGTCCTGTATCGTTTCCATAAAGGATACATATTATCCCGACGCTGTATTAACGAGTTTGTTTCATTGTCTTAGTTTTTAGGGGAACATGTTTGTTATAAAGGTGCAAGATATTGGAATTTATAAACAATACTTGTCCATCAACTGACGACGTGCAATACATTTGATCCCATAGAATATTGCAAAGGTCCGATTCCAAATCCAAGATATTAATACTTCTGAAATCACCGTAAGTAAATGTTGTTGCAATCTTCTCTTTGGCAAAGTCGTTTACTGCAAAAATTAGTTCGTGGTTAGGCTGGTGCCGTTAGTTGACCAAAGTGCAGAACCTTTTTTTTATTACTCACAAAGAATAGGTCAAGTTATGTGTTATTAGTATTTGTGAAGTGGGTAGGTCTAGATCTGTTAACGGAAAAAAGGTTAAATAATGACATCACAGTAGTGAGACTAGCATCAACGAGCAGATTGCAGTTAAAGTCACCAGCTATTATTATTATTTCTGGATATTACGCTGATAAAAGCTCTAGTTGATTTACAAGTCTATCATATTTTATAATTTTTACCGGTCTATATACACAACCAAGAACCAGTGTAGTTCCACTGTGGTTGACATCAATAAATACATATTCAACTTCATTAGGTTTATTGTGGATTGTATTTATTTTACATGATATATTATTTCTTAGATACCAGCAATTGTTGGGGATAGATACTTCCCCATTTGTTGTCAAATGTGAGATAATTGTTGTCAGTTAAGCCTAGTACTCTGTTTAAATTTGTGAAAAATTTTGAGCAACATTAAGTAGTTCACACGAAAGTTTTGACATGTATCAATGTTACCTATCATGCGAGTTTGTACAATTTGACATTTTTATTGCTGCAAAGTATGCGACATTGTTTTGCGTATGTAAACAAACCCCACATGTATTTAACTAAAATTTTTTTTCTTTTAATAAAAAAGAAAAATGGATAAAAAAAACTGTTACCGGTTGTGTTATTTTAATTTTTTATTTCTTATTTAATAATCAGTTCATACTTTTTGGCTTTTGCTTAATATTCCACGTGAAATAAGTGCAGCTTTCGTATGTATTTAGAATTCAATTTGCTTTATAATAAAAAAAATTAAGCAAAATAAGGCTGGCAAATAAGGAAAAAATTTGAGAAATGGTAACGCTGCTTAGAAAGCGAATGCCTTTTTGTCACTGATGCCACAATAACAATAGAATTTATTGCCACTTTTCTAGTGATGACACTAAATAATCGGTAGGCGAGCTAGTCTATCAGCGCCGGGGTTGCGGGTTCGATTCCCGCCAGATACTCTGGTTTCTATTCTGCAGACAAGCATAGAGCTTCGCGGGATTAGCTTAGGAAATTGAAAAAAAAAAAAATTAAAAAAAAAAAGATAAAACCTTTTCTAAAAAAAAAAAAAAAAAAAAAAAAAGATGTAAAAGGCAACAAAATTAGATGGAAACATTTTGTAAAGATTTTGAGCAATTTTGATTTCTAGCTCGATGTATTTCTTAGGGAAAATTTCAAAATATTCGCAAATTAATGTTAAATGTTGACAATGTGAAGAGGCTATTACATAACATGACCGCTGGATTCAGTAATAAATAATCTAAAGGGCCGATTGTCTCCGGACGTAATTACTGCTTTTACTTAATAAAAATTAAAATTTTCGTTAGGGAATTTTTTTTAAAAACAAAAATAACTGTCTGTTTAACGATTTCGAACGTCAGCGTAAATTAATGTAAATTTACAAACGAAAGTTTCTAAAAATCGATTAAACTTTAACGTATTTAAGATTTTTGCTATTAAAAATTTGAAACTGGGAATTATTTCCTTCCGAAGGTTACTTTATATTATATTCAACATTTTTTATTTTTCGAATTTATTCTATGAGCTAAATTTCAGTTATGTATTTTATAAATATGACTATTACAAAAAAGCTTTATAAAAAACATAACTGAAATTTAGCTCATAGAATAAATTCGAAAATAAAAAATGTTGAATATTAAAAATTTGTTATTTTAATTTTTACTTTATAAAATAAATATAAATTTTATCTTTTTCTTTTTAGAATGAGAGCTGAAAAATTATGGCATAATCATAAAATTTGCATACAATTTTATCAGCAGTTTCTTAAAACACTTTTGGTTTTTTTTAATAAGATGTAAGTATGTATGTATGTATGTATGTATATAGTTCTAAAAAATGCAATTCAAAAAGAGCTTCAAAATGTTTAACTTTGAAATTGGTTAAAAAAATTTTAACTTGTAAGGATTATTAATTTATCTTCAATAACTTGTTCATGCTTCAACTTACTCAAGTATTTAGTTCAGATGCATTTTATTTATGTGAATTGAAAATGATATAATTTTAAGTAAAAACGATAAAATCTTCGTTAAACAAATTAAGCCTCAACAATGGCAAAAAACCATCATAAAATCATTGCTTTGATTAACCATAACTCAATCCTTCTTCATTTGATCAAAGCCAATTAGCAGTTATTCGACTCGCAAGTTAGTTTGTCATTCCGATTGTTACTTCCGCAATATTAATCTTAGACCCAATAAAGTATCTATATATATTCTAAATCCCTATGAGAAGAAAAGTTCAAATCCATTGATCGTGTGTCTGTCTGTTGAAATCAAGTTGCGGAGTAGCTGCACAACGCGAATACCGTTATTGTTTAACCATCGATTTGTAATGCCTTCCAGAATTTTGCTTTTTAAAGTCAGCCCAATCCGTTAATATATGGCTAAGAAATGAGCAAAAATGTGAAAAAAATAGACATGTTCTTTGTGAACATGTCGGTATTTTAATCAGCGAAAACATACCTTATAACTCACTGAAATCTAAAAAAGTAGTCATTTTATAGTTAAGTGTTCTAAAATATTTATATCAAGCCATAACCGCAAAACAAGCCCAACCGATAAAAACTAGATTTTACAGGAAAATGTTTTTTTTTACTTATTTCTTGTTTAAATTAAGTTAGAGCAACAAATTTTAGTATGAAGATACATTTTGTTCCAATGCTTATTAAAGTGAATGCAATTATGTTTCTTTCAAATGTGCTTAATTCCCATTTCAGACTATTGAGAAACTGAAATTTATTGTTGGAGGGATAAGCTATTCCTATGCACTTTCACTGGTTGCTTAGGCCAGATCGTCAGGAAACTTCATCCAAAAATTTTAGAAAAGCTAAAGATATTAAACCAAATAAAACTGTTAAGCGAATAAGAATTATAAACCTCAGCTTTACTTGTGACAATATCAAAGCTAAAACAAAAACAACAACAATAAACAGTGAGTTTATCTTTTCTTAGTGTCCCGACTACAATTGGTTGATTTTTTGTCAACTCTAAATGTAGCAATTGCTTTTTCATACCCGCAGGATAAAAGGCATTTATGGCGCTAAAGCTTTTTTTTGCTGTCATTCTGATGAGCTACTGGAAAAAAATTGTGTCGGTTGAAATAAAATATTCTAATGAAGAAGGGTTTTTTTATTTCATATTTTTTGTATTATATTTCTTTTGAGCTCATTATTATAACATATTTAACATAAATGTATGTATTTACATAAACCTGTATGTATTATAGAATCTGGGAATTTATTTCTCATGATGAGTAACATTTGTTATATAAATTTTCATGTTAATTCGAATGTGTTTTCTAATTCAAATAACAATTTATAAAGCTTTCATACTTTAATAGTCTTATTCCTTTTAAATTTTCTAGGAATATTTTCTATGGATTATAATATATAAACAAAAATTCGAAGTAATATGAAAATGTATATATCGTTAGCTAAAATGAAAAAAGGCATAACCAACAAAAACATAATTTTGCAGGGGAAGCAAAAAACTTTGAAAAGTGAAAACCATAAACATGTCAGACAAACATGCATTCACACAATTTTCAAGGAACCCCATTTTATTATATTTTGTTAGAAAAAATGTGTAATTACGTCGCTTTGCATATGGGAGTTTCCACAGCAAATTAACCCTTATAGCTCAAAAATTAAATTATTATTTTTAATTTTTTTGTCCGCTTATATTTGAGGCCCTATGCTCCTTATAGGAACGACGGGAATATATATATATATATATATATTATACAAAATAAATGTATCTGCCATTTTCCGAAAGATAAACTTTAATTTTCTTTTCACTAACAAAAATATGCGAATTCGGGTTACCCATAATAAATGAATTCAAACACAAAAAACTGTTAACTTTTTAAAATGTAATAACCGTTACTTTAAAAAAAATTTTTTTTGGTAACTAATTTCATTGGTTTTAAAATATGTAAATCCATTCCTTAAACAAAACATTTCAAAGAATTTAATCAGATATTTTACTTGGCATATCCTGCGTTGAAATTTTACATGATGTTTGTTTCCGAAATTTAAAAACAGCACATTTATAAAGTAACGACCGTTGCTTTTTTAATGGTCAGAAAATGTATTGAAATTACATTTTTTATGAATTCTTTCGGTTGCTGCCGTTGCGTGAACTTTCGTAAGTCCAAAATAGAGCAATCCTCGTGGCATGTTTGGGTAGGTTGGAATTTTATTTAAAAAATCTCCGAAAATCGGTAACGACCGTTACTTTGGAAACACCCATATATGAAATTAACACACTTGTAGTTACGTCCTTTTGTTTTTTTCTCAATAAAAGCTTCATTTTTGATCACAGAAGTGTAAAATTTTGTCAAGACATGTAGTTTAATAGCATTCATTATTATCATTTTAGCTAACGATATGTAATTATGTATTAAATATATTTTTGTAATTAATACAGAGGATGTCCAGTAGTACGAATTATTATTGTAATCTTGGGAAAGACGTGATAAAGGACTACAGTTTCTTTTTTCTTACGCATACATACATATTATTGCTTCAATGTAGAATCATACTATTTCAGACGTAAGTTCGGATTATCTTTTTCAAATACAGCAGAACGTAAATTATTGAACGACACTTTAATTAAACTCGGAATACGCAATCTTAATTTCTTTGATTCGAATAGTAGATCGACCGATGCACCAAAAATGGGCCAACAAAAAATAAAAGTTGTGCCCCCCTGAAAATAAAGAATCACATATGAGGATTCCTAAAATATTTGGGCTCCAGTGATAATCTCACGTGAGCTTACCTCACATTTTATCATGAACATTCACACAATATTTTTACTTTCAGCTAATCGGCTGTATACACTACATGCAAGTAATTACATACTTGCTTGTGGAGACGTTTTACTCTACGTTTACCGCGTTAAAAAAGGGTCCATAAAAGGTATTTTTCATGAATGAAAAATTCGGTAAATTTTGCTTGTCCCATGAATGTCCAAACATAATGGATATTTAGGAATTCTTTGATTCTGCATTAAAACATTTTCAAAATCTAACCACAGACTCGAATTAGCGAGATGTTTATGTCAATATTTTAATGCTTTTTAATTTTTTTCACAATTTTCTTTTTTAATGCCCTCTAAAAAAATTCGATCATGAACGGGTTAATTTAATAGTAACTAAATATATGAATAAAACGTGTTTCCTGCACAAAGGTATGCCTTTTGTAGTAATAAAATGAGTTTTAGATGATGTCTTAGTTTATGGTATAACATTAACATGCAATTAAGGGTTAATTTTTGACTAAAATGCCAAGCGGTGGCCAACATCTTTCTACCGATTTATTGAAGAAGATAATCGGACAAAATATAGTTAAGTTAATATTTATTCTTATTTGACCTTTATTTTATAACTTCTTTTAATTATTTAAGCTTGAGGTCGTTTTTTATAAAAAATTATATTTATTTTCTCAATATTTCGCTAACCTTTGGTTAGCATCGTCAGGAAATTAACAAATTTTAATAATAACAAAAACGATAACACAATTATGAAAAAATTTTTATCAGAAATTAAATTCAAAAACCTATTTGTCATAAAAATTTTTTCAAAAACCATTATAACAAAAATAAAAATTTAACTAAAGTATAACAATTCATATAAACTGAAAAAAATTTCTATCTATAAACCTAATTCGAAAACCATATTTACAATAATAAAAAAATATTTTGGCTAATGAAAACTCCTATAAAATAAAGATTTTTTAAAAACTAAACTTATTTTTATCTTATCTTACATTCATAATTAAACATATTTTCATTATTACACAACTAATGTGAATATCGCGACCTAAGGACAAGAAGGTCCTAGTTTTCATGTAACAAATTGAATCCTCTTGTTCCAAGGCTGCGATAGGTACCTATATTTATATTATTATATATGTAATCTTCTATCCCTTAATAACTAAATTCCTATAATTATTCGCTATATGTTCTGTGTCTGCTTTAAAATTTATTCTCTGTGTCGTTGGTGTATTAATTATGTGTAACATTTCCAATATATATCTGCGTTTGTAGTTTGTTTCTGTGTTTAAAACCGATACTTCCTCAAAATTTGGATAGTGATTAGACTGATAACAATGATGACTTAATGCAGTTTTTTTAGAATTAATGTCCCTATATTTTTGATCAGATCTATGTCCCGCAATTCTAGTCCTTAATTTGTTCTTCGTTGTACCTATGTAAACTTGGTTGCATCTTTCATTATCATTTCCCTTGCAAGGAATTTTGTAAACAATGTTTGACATATCCCATTTACTAGTTCTATCCTTTGTCTTGCTAAATAAACTGTTCAATGTGTTATAAGCTTTGTATGCTACCTTATATTTGTCAGTGTCAAAGATTCCCGATTCTTTTATTCGTTCCGAAACATTGGATATGTATGATAATGATTTATATATCATTGGTTCTATTGTTCTGGTAATTCTTGTATTCCCATTACTCCTATCATTATATTGATTTATTAATCCATAACTTAAACTATTTGGAAAATTGTTTTCCCTTAATATATTTCTAATTTTAATTATGTTTTTTCTATGATAAACCTTGTCACTAATTGTTAGTACCCTATTAATTAAATTTCTAGCAGTATTTATAATAATTCTTTTACTGTGTCCTGAATAATAATTTATAATTCTGCCTGATGCTGTTGGTTTTTGATACCAATCTATTAATAATTTATTTCCCTTTCTTATTACTAAAGTATCCAAAAAAGGTAATTTTGAGTTACTTTCCATTTCCAAAGTGAATTTAATATTACTATTAAACCCATTAAATGTGTCTAACAAGTCATCTACCCCACATTCATTAATAATGCAGAATATATCATCAACATATTTTATCATTATTTTGGGTTTAATATTTAATTTTTCAATGGATGTATCAAGTAATCTTTCCATTACAATATCTGCTACAATTGGAGATGCAGGAGATCCCATTGGAAGTCCCTTCAGTTGTGTATATACTTTCCCATTACAACTAAAGTATCTGTTATCCTCTATACAAAACTTTAAAATTCTTAAAAACAATCCCTTGTCAATTTTCGTATATTGCTCTATTATGCTCCATTTTTGCTCTATTATTTCAAGTGCTAAAGTGACTGGTACACTAGGAAATAGAGATACCACATCTAATGAAATTAACTTTTCATTTGTTTGTATGCAATGATTACTTAACTTCTCTTTAAATTGCAATGAATCTTTAACATTATATATAGAATGTTCAGTTATTCTTTTTAAAATATTCGTAAAGTATCTACACAATCCATAAGAAGGTGAGTTAATAAAAGAGCAAATTGGTCTCAAAGGAAAACCAACCTTGTGTATTTTTGGTAAACCATAAAGTTTTGGAGAAGTAGCAATATTCGTTTTTAGCTTATATCTTTCTGATACTGAAATAATTTTTTGCTTAAAAAGTTCTTCTATAATTTCATTATTAGTTTTCTCCAATTTATTCGTAGGATCCCTATTGATTACCTTATATTTTGTATCATCTTCTATGATATTATCAATTCGTATGTCATAATCTGATTTATACATAGCCACGGTTGTGTTACCCTTATCTGCCTTTAATACTAATATATTCCTATTTCTCTTTAAAAAACTTTTCGTTTTTTTGTTACAAAGACAAATTTTAAAATAAGTATTTCGTGGTTTAATGGTTTTTTTTTAGGTGCCTCCAGCACCTTTTTGGAGTGCATCCAGCTCTTGTCCATGATTATAATAATTGAATCGTTTTTTTTTAAATCCGTTAAGTGCACTTTTTTAATCATCGGAAAACTAAAGAAATACATCCTAATTTTGAAATAAGTAAAGGTTCTCTGCACTAAAAAGAAATTGCAAAACAAAATACAACCCATTGCAAGACTTGACAGTTGACGGTTTTCTGCTTAAGACGGTTTGACTAAAGTAGGCCATTCATAATCTATTAATAACATTTTGAAAATATGTTTGTAGGCGAGTTTCTAAAATAAAAACGATTTAATTAAGGAAATAGTGCACTTAAATTATTTTGATTAAATCAGCTAAATTTTAATGGTTTTAAATGTAAATTTTAAATTGAAATGTTTTCAAACATTTACTTGATGTAAGTGAAAAGTGAGTTAAACATGAATTCGAATCTATTTATTCATCTCTTTTTAAATAACAATAGCAGAACTTTTGAGCAATTGAAATTACAAATGTAAAAAACGTGTATAAAATAAAACTAAATAAATACGCTACACTCGGCTTAGCAAAATCTTGTAATATTTTGTCAATAAAAGAAAAAGATTTTGAACTCGGGATATTTTCACAAACTAAACATTTTTTAGAATTTACTTACGGATTTAATTGTTCGATAGTTTTAATGAATATTTTAATTTTTCTATCCATCTCTTTTTCTGGGCTTAAGACCTTAAATCTAAGCACTTGATAGGCAAATTTGCAATCTGACTTTTGTATTGGCGGTATTCAAACAATTAACTGTAAAGTTCTGTGATTCTTAAGCTACGGTCACACTCATTGAATATTTTACCAAATAAGCGTAACCCATACTTTTGTTAATAGTAAATGAGATTTTACATGTTCTTAATATCACAAAATAAATGTATTATACTACTAGACATATTAAAAAACGGTTTTTTGAAAGATGTGGTATTATAATCAAAATAAATATTGGAATTATTGGTCCCGTTTTTTTTTTGTCAAATATTTGACAAGTGCGACCGTAGCTTTGGTCCACTAAGTTATCTCTAATAGTTTAAAAATATTACAATTAGTATTTTTTTCGCTTTTTTACCTTGACTTTATTTTATTTTTCGCAAATATTTTCGGTCCAATTATTTTCCTAAAAACGTCCTCTTATTTCTAATAAATTCAGAGAGACACGCAAAAAGGAATTTTACAATATGGCTCATTCATACATCATTTCACAATCTGGGCAGTCGTTTAGAAGATTCAGATTTATTAACAATTTTTTTAATTTGTTAAGCCAAATGGCTTTTACGAGAAAAAAAATGTTTCTTACATAAATGCGTTTTTTGTAATTAAAACCAGTCTTACCATTTTTGTATTAGAAATTTACCACTTTTTGGTGATAAAAGTTGGCATCACTGAATGCAGGTTAAAAAAGCTTAAATTCATTACGCTGATAAATTCAAAGGAGTTTTTAACTTTAAGGTTTGTAAATGCTCATTAGCAAATTTGTGTATTAGCAAGAAAAGATTAGCGATAAATATGTCTTAATTACAATGTGATTAGGTGCGTTCGAGAACACAAAAGTTTTAACTATTTGCTGCTGCATTTTACAATATTGCGTTCGCGTACATAAAATACAGTAATTGAGAACATGTAAATTGAGAGCGAAAAGTGATAGTTCTTGTCTGAGTATTTACAAATTTTTACTGCAGAAATTTTTGCTGTAAAATTTAATAAATGAAAAAAATTTAAATAAACATGGAGATTACAAATTGTAAAAAATAATTGTTTAGTTAAAGAAAAGTTGAAATAAAAATTTAACTTAAACAAAAAGTGAATTATTTTGAATTAATAAAACTTTTTAGAAATGCAAAAGTGTGAAGTATTTGGGCACTTAGAACTGCACTAGCTTTTTAAGTAATCAATAGCAGTCCATATTTTTGGAATAAATTAACACAAAGACAAAGAAGCAAAATTAAATAAAATAAAATAAAACAAAATAAAACAAATAAGAAAGATTTAATAAAATAATTTCTTTACATTTTCCTTAAATGTTCGTGTTTTAAAATGTATTTTATCGAGTGCCGATAAGAAAACGAGTTAAGTAGTCTAAAGTGTAAACATTTCTCCGCACTACATTTATTTGCCATCAGCTGTTTCTTTTATTTGACGAATCTTTACAAATTTTCCGTTCGCGTACATTATTTGGCAACAACTTTTTTTGAGAGTAATTTTTCTGTTTACTCAATAATTACTCCTTTTACTCCTAAAGTACTCGAACGCACTTTATATCTACGAACAACAAATCCTTAGAAGCATAGCAGTGGTATTCACACCGAACTTGTTAATTTGTTACTCGGTAGTTTGTTAATTTGTTAAAGTTACCAACTGTGAACGATCCCCTTTTTAAAACTTTGCTAGTCTGGTAACTTTCGTAGTAAAAAGGCTTATTTATTGTTCTAATACAATTTATTATTCTGGAAAAAGTAAAACATGCCACGAGGAAGTGCAAAAAAAACAATTGTAAACCATTTAATTACTCATGCTTTGACACAAATAACGTTTGGTGAAGGAAAGTAGACAAGATTTATCGAAGTCTAATAGTTTAATTACAAATAATTTATTTTTATTTTTTTTTTATTATTTATTTATTTCAAATATTTTTTTAGAAATGTATCACGAATGACTTTTTTATTATATTTATTAAGAAACTGCAACAGCTGATTGTGAGTTACCAACTAACAACTATTTTATCTGGGGTGCCGTGTCGTTAATTTGTTAAATGTTAATCCGGTAACGCGTTAAAAATACAAAAACAAAATGCGTGTAAAAAATTAACGAATAACTACTCGGTGTGAATACCACTAGTGTATTTTTTTGGGAGTTTTACTAATACAAAATCTATATAAATTTGAAAGCGAAGGCAATTAATTAAAATTGCAATAAATTTAAACATTTAAAATAAACTCAAAAGTAAATAAGTAATCAATTTTTGAAATTTGGAAAAAATACAAATTTTTAAGGAAATTATTGTCATTTCTTTGTATTATGATAATATTGATATAATTCAATTATGTATGGAACAAAATATCGCCCAAATGGCCACCGCGACTTCGGCAACGCACCTCCATCCTATGATGAAAATTTTCGATAACGCTGAGGCATAATTGAGGTTCTATGCCGTTAATGTGCCGAATTATCTCATCGTTTAGCTCTTGAATTGTTGCTGGCTTATCGACGTACACCTTTTCTTAAAAATAACCCTAAAGAAAGAAGTCCAACGGTGTCAAAGCACATGATCTTGGCGGCCAATTGACATCGCCACCACGTGAGATAACACGGTTATTGAATTTGTCGCACAAAAGAGCCATTGTTTCGTTAGCTGTGTGGAAAGTCCTGTTGAAACCTCATATCGTCCACATCTTTCATAAAAAGTTCGTTATCATCTCACAATAGCGAACACCATTCACAGTAACTTCCTGACCGACCTCATTTCGGGAAATGAGGCGCCAGCCCATAAACCGCACCAAACCGTCACTCTTTGTGGGTACATTGGTTTTTCAACAATCACTCTTGGATTATCATTAGCCCAAATGCGCCTATTCTGCTTATTGACGAATCCACTGAGGTAAAAATTCATTTTCTTCGACAATGGATCATCCACTGTTGCCATTTCTGGCGTTAGTTCTTGAGTCAATTGCACCTTGTAAGCGTGTAAATGCAAGTCTTTATGCATAATGTTCATCAACGACGAGCGTGGGAGGTGCAATTGTTGGGCGCGACGACGAGTTGAGGTGGACGGCTATTCAGCCACACTATCGCGAACAGCAGCAATATTTTCTACCGTACAAGCTGTACGAGCATGCACTGGTGTTTTCACATCTCCTACAGACCCAGTTTACTCAAATTTTTGCACGATTTTTCCGATTGTACGCACATTTGGACGATTGAATTGACCGAAAAAATAACGAAGTGCACGATATGCATATTGATTTGAACGCCTTTTTTCATCATAAGCCCGAATAACTTTAACGCGTTGCTCGATTGTGTTTCCGTAGTTCAAATTGAATTAGTCTGAAATTGAGAAATGTCTAATGAAATGCAGAAAAAAACTTGACGTTTAGGTTCACATTCAACATCGGCCCTTAAAATCTGTGTAGTTAATCTGATATGGGCATTTCCATTTTGACGTGTCGTGATATTTGTAGCACAAAATGTAAAAAAATTAAATGACGAAGTCAAATTTGTAAAAAGGGGTTTTATATATACAAAGTAATGAAGTAGCTCTACATTCAGAAAAAAAATTACAGTAATCGACGCTAAGGATTTGCAGATATCTGTCCTGGCGTGACGATAAAAAAACGGAAGTGGGTTTTGATTGCATTACAAAACTGAAAAATACTGCGAATTGAGCAAGAAGTTTTGTACAAAACCTTTTTTAGTAAACTTAGAACTTATATAGATTAATTTTTCAAGCTATCAAATTTAAAAATCTTTGCTCGTTTTAAGGTAAATATGGGAATTTTCAGCTAAAAGTCTACTTTTTTTAATGTAACGCCAGATAGCAAATAAGGTTGTATTTTCGGGCCATGTTGTTCAATCGTTATCCCTTTTGTTACTTAATGTAGAGCTTGTTGCGCTTTACACCAAAATATAAAAAAGTAAACGATACATATAAAATTTTTTGAGAAACAATTTAAAATACTTCTGGCGTTACGTGACAAAAAGTAGACTTTTCGCTGGAAATGCCCATATCCTACCCTACTTATAATTGTTAAGTGATACATACTTGAATGGGACAAAATTTTGTTATGCGGTAAAGATTTTTATAAAAACTATATGTGCCTAATATCAGACCAACATCTCTATGAGGTTGAAATCTAAAAAAATTAATTTTTATAAGGATGCCTATATCGGATTTGATTTGAAGTCTATCAGTATACGTTACAAAGTTTTAACCCTGCCCCCTTGAGTAGTGTAGGGTATAGTTACAAATCTTAAATTTTGTATACCACTACCAATTTTAGTTCTCGGCTAACACTTCCTCTTTCTTTATTATGCAAATGCGCCTTGTAAACAACCACGTAAGTACAACTTGTTCTTTTTTTTTTTTTTGCTGCAAATGAGACAATTTAAATGCAAAATGTTGTACAACAAAATACAAATTAATTTTAAGCAGCTTACACACGTTCTATATTTTATTGTTTGGAGTTTTTGTTTTATCTTTACATAAAACTATAAGTACATTTGTACATACTTGTATTAGAACAATAAGGCGTAAAATCTAATTGTTATCTATTAAAGGAAAAATATTTCTTAAGTTTTTTTCCCAGGATAGCCGTTCCAGGATTTCCTGGTAATTTCAATTCCTGCTGTTCGGGAAATTAAACGCGTGATTTCCTGAAGTTTTTCCAAAGAAAATAAAAGAAAAACCACTTAAGTACAGTTTGGTATTTTTTTTTTCTCAGCTGTTGGAATCATTGGTTCAGACTTTGTAAAATATTTAGTCTTTTCTAATGCAAATGTGGGTGAAAATTTAATTCCGGGATTGCTAGGGCTACGAAAGGTTCGTTCCTGAGTTTAAGCGATATCGTTCATCTCAACAAATTGAGGTCAAAATGCTTTTGTTCGACTATAACGCACCAGGACAAATCTGTTTTTCAGATGACTTTCGGAGCATGTAAAAGTGGTTTTTATGCCACCTAACACAACATTACTTATTCAACCTATTGACCAGGGCGTAATTTCAAACATTAAAATGTACTACTTACGCCGAACTTTCCGGCAACTTCTCGATTCAACAGACTCTTTATGAAAGACTTCTGGAAAAACTACAACATAGTGAAAGCTATTGAAAATATACATTTATCTTGGGAAGAAGTTAAGGTTGTTATGTTTTTTCTTAATTTATTGTTTTGTTTTATCTTGTTTATAATTGTAAGCATTTGTTGAAGTAAATGAAATAAAAAAAAATGTATTCATACTTGTTTTCTATCAAAAAAAAAAGTTTTTTTTGTTTGTTTTGAAAATTTTCCCCAATAAATTAAATTTCGGTGCATTTATATAGAAAAAGGTGATTTGATTTGCGTCGCGTTTCTCCGGTCCCCATTAACGACGCAAGTCAGGGCTTTAGTGTACTTTTATCTGATTTTTATATTTTTTATATTCAAATTTGCAAAAATCTTGACATTAACTGAACAAATTTTAATTTTGATTAAAATGTTTTAACAATGAACAGCTTCCTTAAATTATTCTTAAAAAACAACACAACTCGTCAAGAATTGGAACCCCCAATCAAACTTGACCGAGGGGCAATACTGAGGTGGCTAGAGCCCGCCCGTTGCGTTGAGATATTTCAGCAAGCTGCTGAGTTTCACCCACGATTTCTTCAAAAGTTCTTGTAGAAGGCAATTCCCAAATAATCCATGTCGTGTTGAATTAAACGCTGGCAATCACATAGAAGATGAAAAACTGCCTTTTCAGTTCCAGGTTCCCTGCAGCTGCGGCGGCATTCATTAAAATGGAGCCCGTGTCTTATAGCGTGCTTACCGATCGTCCAGTTACCAGTATATAAGTCTCGACACGCCACTCCTGCAGCCATCTAGATTCTTCATATCCAGATAGTGTCCTGAGATTTCGCTTCTGATAGTTCCCAGGGGTGTTCCGACTGGCACACCCTGTGAAATATCAAGAGCGGCTCCAGTCTTGGAAAGCCGATCCGCCTGTTCATTACCGTAATGATCCTTATGCGCAGGTACCCAACTTAAGGTAATGTTAGATAGGCTGCCCAGTCTGGATAGTTCCTCCTTATTGACATCAGAGCCGCCTGGCTATCGACGACAATGCCAATTTTGCCGCTGATGTTCCTACTGTACAGTGTTTTACATGCCTCTCTTATCGCCAGTATTTCTGCCTGAAATATGCTGGACCAATCTGGCGGCGGAAGGAGAGATTTACGTGCAGTTCCTCCGAGAAAACCCCAGAGCCGACACCACAACTCATCTTTGACCCATTTGTGTAACTCATAAGGTGTTATTCTATAGGAATAAGGCGCACTATAGTATTCAGAGCCTCTGAAGGACTAAGGCGTAGAGCGCCTATTGTTCCAGTACAGGCTGATCGCTCTACTCTTCCCAGATGGTCCGTTCTATTGCCCTGTATAGCCATTTGACCTGTCTAGAATAAAGACCCCACCTGGCGCCAAACATTCTACGGCAGACATGGTAAGCCTGAATGTCGGGATTTTCGTCCTTCTGGTGAACAGCACCAGTTCCGTTTCGTTCGGGTTCACTCCCAGTCCGCACTCTGTGGCCCAGTTGCTGAGCGCCTCCAAAGCACATAATGTCACTCATCACATCCAGAAACGCACCCTCTACTAATAACACTAAGTCATCCGCGTAGGCTACCGTCGAGATGCCCCTATTATGCAGGCCAGTACGAATCGAGTTTTCAACAATGAGCCAGAGTAGAGGGGAGAGGGGGAGTTGACCTTCTAACATTCTTTGACCTCACGCTGTTATAAAGACATGATATAACGGTCCTGAACATCCAGATCAGTAAGAGCCTGTTCGATCGCAGTGATCGTGACGTTGTTAAAGGAGCACTCAATGTCCAGGAAGGCGGCCATGGTGAATTGTTTATATTCCAGTGATCGCTCTATAGCCCTAACTACTTCGAGTAGCGCCGTCTCCGTAGGCCGATCCTTAAGATAGGCATGCTGACTGCAAGAGAGTCGTGATGTACCATCCAGTCGATGCCTTATATGTGAATCCAGAAGTCTTTCCAGAGTTTTGGGCAGAAAAGATGATAAACTGATTGGACGAAAGTCCCCTGCAGTCGCATGACTACTCCTGCCGATATTCGGTATAAACACCACCTTTACTCTCCTCCAAGACGTTACGTAATTGAAGGCTAGGCAGAGTCTATGCAGTTAAATTAATCAGGGAGTGACATAATTCCTTGCGATTTGCAGCATCTTTGAAAAATTTCATCAGGTGCCGGAGATTTGTACGGGTCAAAACTTTCGATCGCCCATAGGATTCTTTCCTCCTATCGTATGTTTATTCCCCAACAGTTGCGTCCGAGCAACCAGGGAAGTGAGTGTTAAGTAAAATGTAAAGTGTTTCCGCCGATGATTCCGACCAAGTATCATCCGCTCTCTTGACATACGTTGAGTTCTAGTATCCCTTGGCTAGAACTCTGCTAATTCTAGCAGATTCCTTGGTATTTTCGATTGATTCGCAGAAGTTCTTCCATATGACCCACAGGCTTATTTTCGTAGAGCCGAGTGTTCCGAGTTCCACCAGGAAGGAACGCTCTTCCTGGCCTTTGTAATGGGGCAGGAGACTTCAAACGCCCTAGTCAGGGCGCCACTAAAGGTCTCCTCCACCCTATTGAGTCCAGACATTAAATCCTGAATAACTGGCACTCTTCTTGGTCTACGCTCGAGAATTCCGTCTAGTTGTCTCGGATATCTTAAGCCTAATTTTTCCGTATTACCTATGTGTTCAATATCGAAGAATATCCAGTTGTTTTCCGAGAAGGACCTACTGTTCGATACCTTCCACCTACCAACTGATAAATTAGACCTATCGTTCATATGTAAGTGTTATTATATCCAGTGCCTCCTCCCAACCTGGCGTTGGCATCTTATCCTAGGATGATGTCCTCTTTGGCTCCTGAAGAGGATAGTACCGCCCGTACTTCGTCTGGAGGGGCATCTCTGGCATGTGCCATATACAGGGTTGTTAGATGTGACGATTTTTCGTAATTTTGACGATTTTTTTGAGAAAATATAGTAAAATATTGATTGACGATTTTTTTAATAAAAGTAGTAGTGCTTTGGCGATTTTCTTGTATCAATAAAACACTTATACCGCATTTAGACTATGCAATTAACGCCGATATTTTTCTATTTTCGTTTAAAGTAGTTGCTACGAAACTCTTCTCACATTTACATTTACATTTAAATTTTTTTCAAGCATTTTTTCAACTTTTTCAACCCCGATTTCATCCCTGCACCTCTTGCTAACAAACAAAAAGTTGCATGCAGAAGTTGCAGCCTTTATTGCATTATGTAAATATGGTCTTAGAAGAAATATTTACAACTATGCATTTTTAACGCGGAAAATTATGTTGAGTTCATATTAGTTGTACTAAACTCCTGCTATGGCAAATTGTTGCTGGGATGCGTATATAGACCAGACAAGCATATTAAATTAAATTCGCTTGTTGCTGAATTGGAATCGCGAACTGTAAGCTATTCAAATATTATTATATCTGGCGACTTCAATTCAAAACTGTTCACAAGCTTAGGATCGAGCATTCGTTCTGCATGATGGCTCTCAATTTATTCTCAGTAAATAACCCATCGCTCACTTCAGAAACAAAATTATTAATTGAACGCCGGCATAGACTATATAGGCGCTGGAAACGCTACTATGGGGAAAAATTTCGCACTGCAGTGCACACTAAACAAACGTGGAAACAAATTCGCGATATAGGCATAGTTAGTTCTCAAAGAAGTGCAGCTACAAATGTTATAGATGTTGATAAACTAAATTTCAATTTTTCAAACATTCCTAAGCCACCGGTTCAACTTGACTTCTATAACCAAAACTCTTTTCGGATTTCTGAAAACAAATTTGGGTTTGAATGCTTCACCATTTGCAATACTGTTGAAGGGTTCCGAGCTGCAAAATCCAATGCAGTTGGTCTTAATGATATTCACCCACGCTTTGTAAAACTAATATAACCATATACAATACATTATATTAACTACATATTCAACTCTCTTGTTACTACCAGCACTTATCCAAATTATACCACTGCCCAGAAATTATAATGAATATCGCCCAATATCCATCCTTCCATACCTGTCAAAGGTTTTTGAGCGTCTCGTATATAACCAGATTTATAATCTGGTTTCAGACTGCTGCACTACAGCCTTATCTGAAGTAAGCGAAAATATTTGAAAGAGCATGGATGAAAGTAAAATTACCTTTCTGGTTTTACTTGACCACTCAAAGGCTTTCGATACGGTAGGTCACAATATGAAACTATTGAAAATGTTCAACTTTTCTGACACCGCATCGAAACTAGTTGCGTCATATCCTTCAGACAGATGGCAAGTTGTAGCATACAATGGAACTGTACCCAGCCCTTTATCCATGCTGAGAGGAGTTCCTTAGGGGTCGATACTTGGTCCGCTTCAATACTCGATGTATGCCAACGACCTTCCTTCTCAGATCAAGCACTCAAACATGCATATGTATGCCGATGATGTCCACCTATAAATAGACTACCCCAAAACATCGGTCAGTCATACAGTTGGAAATCTTAACTACGATCTCAACAAGTTTTGTAACTGGGCCACGACAAATAGCATATGACTAAATCCAAAAATTTTTTCGGTGTTTATTTAGCTTCATATGTTTTTAATGTTTATTCAACCTGACATTACAATAACTTGCGAACAACATATTTTTCTTTTAAAATAACTATAATTCATGTTAATTTAACATTGCAGTAAAGTTAGAGCAAAATGTCATTTATATTGAAATAACAATCCGAATTACGTTCAATGAAAGTTATTTCAAGTTGAAACAACGTGAATTTCATGTAGAATTAAATTGGTTTGACTGTGGTATAACAGTGTGACGAAGCTTCAGAGACAACATATGCATTTATTTAAGAATAATTCAAAACACATTACCCCTGTACTGTAACACATGCTTCACTTATTTTGTATTCTCCTTTGTCAACAGAAGCATCAGCAGAATCGCCCGATATGGTTTTCGTCATCATTCTACTTTGAAAACTTGACTAAATAATTCTAATTAAAAGAATATGGGAATTGTCTTCTTTTTATAACATATTTTAAGAATGAAAATAAAAAATTAACATACTTAACTATGTATGCATGTTAATTTAACAAGACAAACTTTTGATTTTAATATAAAACAGGTTTTTTAATGGATTCAATATTGAATCCATATTTATTTATATTTTAATATTTTTTTTATTTATTTTAACAGTGAATAATATTTATTTTATTTTTTAAGATTAAGATTTAAGATTATTTTAATGTTTTTCATTTAAAATTAATATGAAATAATGATAAATTTTAATCAACATTTTTCCATGTTAATTTTACATTGGTATTTTTTTCTGTGTGTCTTTTCTATCACTCCCCTGCACTGGCGAGAAGACAATTATCCAAAATGGGATCCGCCACTTTCGTCGATCTGGAGCGCATTTGGTCTTGCGGTGGGGGTTATATTTAGTGAAAATAGACCGTATCACAATGCATCATTGGGTCTAAGAGTGTCAGATGGATAATGTCTGCCATTTCTACCTAACCTAATTTTTCTATAAGAAATTTTAAAAGTAATAAGCTGTATTAACCCTCCAAATTAATCATGGAAATTAAAATTCATTTGATCATACTTTCCTTAGTCATGTCGTCATTTCCAAATATATAGGACATAATTTATGTATTTTTGAAATTGAAATTGATTTAAAAAGAAATGAACATTTTGTATAACATACATATCTATACACATATTTCAATTAACGCATGTGCGTATTACGACTGTGAAGAGTCATGCCAACACTTTTTTTAAATATCGCTAAAACATAATGATAAATATGTAAGTTAAAATTAAGCCATAAACTATTAAAAACTTTTTCTGAAAAAACCCAATAATTTTCTCTTAATAGAAAATAAATATTAAATATAAGAAAGAGCATTATTGAGTATCTGTCAGAATTTTAAATATACCCACTGATGTAAAATTATCGATAATAATCAATAGTTTTAGTACTCAATGAATAAAACAGTTTAAACTAATGAAATCCCTTTTCTCTGATTTGAAATTTGTAAACGGGCTTTGTAAGGAGAAGAGTCATGCTTTATAAGTCGTTATAAATGTCTTAGGCTTAAATAATTATCATAAAATAATTATCAAGTATATCTGTGTTTTTCATATTTTTACGTTGAATATTTTTATCTTTAACAGCCATTAATTTAATTAGAAGGTTATGACTGCATTTCGAAAGAGAAGGTATCATAACGAGTAAGATCTGTTCTTTTTCGAAATTGTTGAAATCTCGCGAATTAACCTTTATATGTGACGCGCAAAATAGAAAGGGACCTAGGGTAAAAACCGTTTTTGTTCAGGAGAGCCATTTTAAAGATTTAAATACGTGTATCTTTGGTGTACCATCACTTCAAAAAACGCGCATATCTCTGGAAGGGAACATTTTTGGAGCATGGGATCGGTCTCATTCGATGCTCAGATGTTGTCCAAATCAAAAAAAAAAAGTGAAAATTGATTTTTTCACCCTTAGGTCCCTTTCTCTATGCGCTGTCATATATGTATGTATATAAAAACGAAAAATATTTGTCTGTTTATTTGTTCGTTTGTGTGTTTGTATGTTGGCTTATAGACTCCTAAGCTACTGAACCGATCTTCCTTAAAATTATACAGTAACATCACGTGAGTCCTAAAAATAAAATAGGCTCTTCTTTTCGATAGGGGCAGGAGAATTGGCACCCCCATAGGATGCCAATATTAAATATCGCATGTCTTAAGAGCCGTCATACGAATTCTCTTGAACTTTTGGCAGTAGGATCTTCTGCGCCCCAAAAATGAAATAAAATAGCAGCGAGGGAAGTGGTGCCCCCCATAGGACGCCAATGTTTAATATCGCATATCTTAAGAACTGTTGTAGTAAGAATGTTCAAACTTGGTAGGTGTCACTCTTTTAGTAAACTACACATTTAAAAATAAAAATTAATTGGGAAGGCACAGCTGGAGCAATACCTTCATAGGATCGCCTAACTGAAGAACTATCTTAGCTATAGTTTAATCTTAATTTGTAATTTTTACAAATAGCTTAGATAATAATACACAACATCTTCCAAAAGTAGGTTCAATAGGAAAAGTAGTCATGGCACCTCCCATACGAACACTGTATACATATCAGTAGAACGGGTACTGTAAAAGCATTAACATTTTGTACAAGATGCTTTGTTATCAATACACGAGATCTTTTTTAAAAAAATTTTACTAATTGTATTTCGATGGGGTAGCAAAGCGCACCGGGTTAAGCTGGTAGTACATTGAATCAACTACGGTCAATAGATTTTTAATGCCCTTCACTGAAGGTAAAATGGTATATATAACTTTGTCATTCCGTTTGCAATGTTATACAATATTGATCTTAGACACTATAAAGTTTATATATACTCGATCTTTATGAGAAGGCTAGTTCAAATCCGGTTGTCCGTCTGTCTGGGTTTTCCGAAGGCCCCAGATATGATGGGGGTTTGGCTGGGGTATATTTATGTCAGGTATTCTTATTATAATTTTGCTAAATGCAGCCAGATTGATCCAAAAATGGCTGAGATACGAGCAAAAACCACAACTACCTCAAATTTTTTCCAAAAATTCCTTGTTGTTGTGTTTTTATTACTTTTTCTGTATATCTGGAGTACGGTTAGAGCCAAAGTTTTCAAATTAGGTACACACATTTAGGTTATCAATACACAGTATCCTAAATGTGGGCGAAATTGAATTAGTGGGCGTGGTGCAGCCCATAATGCACAGTATGATGTTCGTTATCACCCTTCTTTATTGTTTTATCTATTAAACGAAATAATTTTAACGAATAGAAACTGGGAATTTTTGTTATGAATATAGGCCCCTATTACGGTTCCAACTTAAATAAGTTGATTTGTAATTTTTGTGTTATAGTTTACAACTTTGCAATATTGCGGTGAACAAAACATTAAATTCAACTCAACCGAGTTAAGTTGTGAACCATAAAACCGGCCATATTTAATTTTTATGATATTCGTAGAACGTTCCTTTGTGGTTTAATTGTCTAGAGGATTTGTTAAGTTTAGAAACTGTGTGTCACCTGGTTCGAAACTTGATTTTTCAAAAATAATTTTTTTTTTAATTTTTATGTTCTATAAACGATTATAAAATAAAAAATTTAAATTAAGTTTTTAGTATTGAAAATATGTATGCTGCTACATGCTCTGTATTCGATTCATGTTGTAAGAATCCTTTGTGTCAAATATTATAAATTGCTACATAATATCATCTAAATGTAAGGGTGGGGGTTTAATAGCGCCAATGGTCAATTCTGAACATACCAGCACATGACATTGTGGTTGTTATAGAAGTTATTGTCGTTGATTTTTTTTTATCAGTTCCAGCAATTGTGAGGAAGTTTGGCATTAAAAGCTTTTTCGGGAGTGACAATTTAAATGCACACACCCAGGAACGATATATATATTTGTTTAGTGATTGTGTAGACGAACATAACCCTTAACCCTTTCGCGCCCAAAGTTGCTTATAAGCAACTTGAATTTTAATCATCGTTTTATTTAAAACCATCGTAATAAAATTATTAAAGCACATATAGAGTTGGTTAAAGAATGAATAAAAAATAGAAAAGTTTGTTTTAATTTTTCATAATGTGAAATACTTCCTGAACGGCCCAAAGTTGCTTATAAGCAACTTTCAATTTTTAGTCACCCGAAAATTAAAAAAGTCTGAAATTTTCAAAAATCCTTAATTCAGATCTAATCACTAAGGAAATAAAAAATAATTTTTCTGGCAATGCGTTCAAGAGCGGGAGCGAAAGGGTTAATACCGTTCGTAACTATTTTCAAGAAAGAGCCGAACATAATACAGTGTTCTGTTCTTCGTTTAAAACAGAACAATTGTAGAGATACTGTAGATAAACATTATATTTTAATATTCTTTAACGTTTTTTTTTTACATTGATAAAGAAATAAAAAAAAAAAAATTTTAACAACGATTGTAGCACGAACATCTTGTGTGTATTGTGTAAAATAATTTGGTTGGCTTTTTGTTCTTTTTTCGTATTTGGTTTTTGGTAAAATATGTTTGGTTTTTTTACCAGTCAAAAAGGCGCTGAACCGAACACAATTAAGTATGTGGTTAAAAAAGCCGTATGTATTATTTTTGTGTTCGACAGATGACAAACAGGGAAACTTTATTTTTTTATGATTTTCTACACAAACATTATTAGCGTTTGTGTTTTCCACAAATCTATTGAATTGAACACTTAGGATCGATATTTAGTGTTTATTTTCGAACATTGGCAAAAACGCATAATAGTGGCGTTAAATTCCCGCTTATAGATGAATCATATTTTTCTAAGGAAATTCTTATTGCAAATCGCTAGATTGACAACAACGATATGGAGGCAAATTAAAAAAAAACGCTGGATACGATTATTTTGAATTAATCCAATTACTTCCACAAATTATAACTCTTGTACATTTTTTCTTAAGCTCTTCGTCTTGCTGCGTTTAATCAACCGTAAAGAATTGATTAAAGACGGTGATGAGAACGACAACGCCAATGTTGATGATAATTATGATAACGTTATTGTTGCTGTGCACGCTTTGTTAATAATTAATAAGGTTAAATGTTTCAATGATGATAGCATTGGTGACAGTGCTGTGGTGTTATTAATTGGGATTATAAAGTTAAGGATGATAAAAACTATATGTTGATACTTATTTAATTATTCTAATATAAAAAACCACCGAAACGGAAAACCAACTGAAAAAAAAACGTTTTTTGTATTTGATGATTATCATATTGCTTAATTTAGTTACTTCTTTAAGTAAATTGTTTGATGTTTTATACGAATTTGTACAAAGCCTTTAAATTTAAGACAAAAATTAATATCGTTGGATCTTGTGGGCTTAAATTAAATTAATAAAAGTCACTGTTACACGCAAAAAAAACTATGGCGGATACAATCACAATCGCAAACTATCATTAATGTTTGTGGTTATGATTTTCTTCAACACCTTGTAAGTAACAATATCATCCCCATTATGAACAAAAACTCCCCGGGAGTTTTCTCCCTTCTTCCATTTTTTCTATGTAAATTTAATTGTAAAAATGGGAAAAGGGGGAATTTGTATTCATAATTAGGCTGTATATGTTCAGACATAATGTTTATATGTACTTGTTTTCCATTAAAAGAATAGAAGGCACGTTAGAATTAATTCAAAGATGTTGGAAGCAATTTCTACTATTGATACAATTTAAACGAAAATTCTAAAAGAAAGCAAACATTAAAATATACCAACAGGCAGTGTTGCCATAACCTTTTGATAATATTAAATTTTGTGTAGGCAATGTTGTAAAAAATTCGCGATTCGACTCCAAAAATTTTCGGCATAAAAAATTTAAAAAATATTCTAATAACTTCCAAAATAAAAATACTTCGAAATTGGCGATGCAATATTTAAAATATTGATTCGAAATTTTTACTGAATCCTTTTCTTGATATATTTAACCATTTAAAGTCAAATAAGAACCATTCTCAGATACATTAAGCATTAAGCTTGGATTAGGAGTGGGAGTTGGATTTTCAGCGGTTGGAGTCGGAGTTAGTACTTTTTGTTAAAAAAAGTCAACGCTAAATTTCTAAAAAAGTACTGAAAATAGTACCATAGTACTGAATTTCTCATCACTGATGTATGTATGTATTTTTATAATTATATATAAATAACTTTCCAGTTTCAATATATGTGACCTTCTCCGATTAAAGGGACCTAGTGTGTGAAAATGAAGTTTTGAGTAAAACTCTTTTTATCCTTTCCTACACCCTTTAAAGTACCAGAATCCACTCTTTAGTCCGAACCCGTATTTTTGGCAAACTAGGTCCTTTTTCTCGGAGAAGGTCACATGTGTACATATAATAATTTACTTTGTTTTTATTATTTTGATAACATTTATGTTTGCCGATTAACTGACGCTCGCTAACGGAAAATGAGGTTTGCGAAAAATTTATATTCTTTAAAAACACACACTAATCATACCTTTTGTGTGCAACTAATATAATGATTTTAATTGTATATATATATATTATCCGGCGTGTTCTGAAAATCCCGTGATTTCTAAGCACGTATACGTGTGATTTTGTGGTGTTCTGAAAGTTATACCGTTTTTGTGTTTCTCTGTGTATTTTCGGTAACTGAAGATCACACTAAAACACACGAAAATATTACACGTGTGATTTTAGTAGGCACATGTGATTTAAAATCACGTGATTTGAGTGAAAATTATTTGCAGTACATTTAGCAAACATAATAGGTATGTTTAGCTAGATCAGAGTAACATTTTAGGTTTAAAACACCATAGATTATTATAGTGAATTTAAAAATGTCAAGGACAAAAAATATTTTTTCCAACGATATATGGACTATAATAAATGCATTAGGGCAAACATATAAGGCAGACATGAATAAAAATTGTCGTAGCGACCATTCATTAATCAGGTTTTTTTTCTGCTTGTACAAATGATTTTTAATTAAGAAAAAACATGAATACTTTTATTAACAAGTCCTTAGCAAAAACAATTGCTTGTCTCTTAATGTAAAATTTACAATGAAATAAAAAATGGGGGCAATTTGAGTTTCTTTTTCTTCGGAAATTCCTTCCCTACAGCTACAAGCCTTAATTTGTTCTTTTTTCTGTTTGTTTTATTGTCATTATTTTATAAAAATTCTTAATCACTTCCTATGAATGTTAAAAGGAATTTTCCACTCGAACACATTTTGAGTTTTTACCGACGCTTATGATTTTACTGATTCGGTGCCAAAACTTTGAAGCAAAACAAAAAGAAATCGACCATAAAGATACTGACCATTATGTCTCACTTAAGCAATACAACAGTCCTGTGTAAACATAAAACAGTCCTGTGTAACCATAAAACACTAGCCCATTTAATGACTTGCATACACATACATACACATACAAATATTTACCCAACAAACCAAATGACTTGAGAAAAATATTATAATAAGCAAACCAACAAAAGCGCTAAGCGTGAAAACGATTTGAGAATATATTAAAAAATGCTATCGTAATAATTGCACGAAAAACAAACCGGAACCCCAGTTAAAATAATATTGTATATGCATGACTAATATAAGCTTTTCTTCGCAACAGTAGAATAATCTTACGAAAATAATATTAAATTAACTCTTGTATAGAAAAGCTTATTCGTCTCAATATTTTTATAAGCTTTTTTTATATAATTGTAGAATAAGCTTTACAAATAATAAATTATTTTGCGTTGAAAGTTCAAAATCTTGGTTTTTTTCTTATTTAATTTTTTTAGTTTCATTAATTTTATAGTTACTTTGCAGCTGGAATAAGAACAAAATGTTGTTTTAATGTACATAATTTATAGGCTATAAAGAGAACTGCAACTCTTTTCGCAAACTTAGCACTTTATGTGTCAGCTGACTAATTTATTTTCGATAAGTATTGAACTAGCGCTTGACTAACTTAAGGCTGTGCAGTTAACACTGGTAAAAAACGATTTGCTGCTTTTGTTTCATGTTTTAAATGTAATTTTAGAAGCAAAGATTCCCATATTCTAATTGTTTAAATTATTTATTTAAATACATCTCATTTTCAAAGTGAAAATATTATGTAAGCCATTTCGGGCATGCTGCTGGTGTCTTATAATTGAGAGAGTTTTTCTGTAAACAAAGGGGCAATACAACAAAAGTGAAACAAAACATATGTGTAACGGGTAAATTAATATGTATCTGGTTCTCTGGTATAAGTAGGTTAAAAAAGCAAAAATACGTTAATTTTTGGGTCAAATTTATTTATAAATTAATGTAAATACCAATGTAATTTGATGGTTAATGGGCACAAACTTATATTCCGGAAAGATGTTTGTATGAGGAATAATGTGTTATTTTGGACAAATTCTTACAATTTATAATAAGCACCTTTTTTGTTCAGCACAAACGCATAATATACTTTCTACCTTTGGTAGTGTGTGTAGAAAAACCAAAGAAAATTACAAATTATTACAATCTCTCTGTTTTAATACCCACACAGATAGAGAGAATACTATGCTATTGTACTGAAGTATGTAACAGATAAAAATATTGGCTCTGAACACCCGCTTTAGTGTTCCAATAGATTAAGTCCGTTTGGCTGGCTGGCATATACTAAACAAAGTCTTTATTTCTAGAATGCATACTAGTTTATATAAAATAACTGAAAATTTATTTGTTTTTACGGAACATGGGGTTGAATTTTTGACAGTAAAAATTAAAAGAACTTTTCGTTAAAAATAATTAAAAAAATAAGTAGACCGGTTTTTAACTGAATTTTCATTTATTTTATATTACAAATTCAGTAAATTTAACGTACAGAATATTGTGAGTGTACTATATATATTAAATTATTACCAATTATTTTAAAATTGCACGTCCACTCACTACAAAATGTATAAAATTAACTCAAGCAAATGTAACGGCACTTGTACTCGCGTTCCTTAGAAACAGTTGCTGCACCTTAAAAACAATTGTTTATAATAAGAGTTTCTCAAGCATTGTTATTAACTGCTTGTGAATTCACATTTTATTAACATTATTATAAATGAAATTAAGAAAAGCCTAGAACGCACCGTTAAAAGGTATAGGGTAAAAACATATGAAATCAACCAATGAGTTGACCGCACCGATTTTGAATTGGATGAAATTTGGTACGAAGGGAAAGTTAAACATAATAATAGCGTTTGCCAACTTTCAGTGTCTTAGCTCTCCTACTTTCAGAATTATGGCCATTCCAAGTTGGAAGAAATCAATAAAAATGCACTTAGATGCCTTAACACAATTTTTAATATCTCGAAAAGTATTCATTGTACGTTAATAATAAAGGGCTCATTTTACAGACAAAAACATGCGCCATTCCAAAAAATTTTTTTTTAATTTTCGATCAAGGATAATGTAAATAAAAAAAGGACTAAAATTTCCAAAGGATATATCTCGAAAATCAATATTTTTAAAAATTTCAAAAAAATATATGTTAATTCTTATTATGTTTTGTACAAGTCTGCCAAATTTCAATGTGGAGTCTTTATTACAACATGAGTTATTAAGAAAAAAGCAGGCGAAGGTTTATGTATTTCATGAAATGTACCAAAATACAAAAAAGGTGACAAATTACAAAAAGAAGAACAAATCAAATGTAACGGAACTTTTTCGACTATTTATTGCCTGTTCACACAAAAAATGTACAAATATTTTATGACCTGTGGCCGGCTTATTGGCAGTAGCAAATTCAGTCCCTATTTAAAAAACATTTTATGACCCGTAGTTCACGCAAATTTTCAAATTCAAGAAAAGCAAGGCGTTTATTTTTTTACCTGAAATCCAAGGCGAATTTATTACAGGTGGTCTTGAAAGCCCTGCTGATATTAGCTAAAATCACTGTTGGATGTCAAAATTTTGGTTATTCTCTTTTATTATCGTTGTTTCTGCTTTGTTTTATTTCTGTTTTTGACATTGTACAATGATTTTACAAAAACAAATTGCTTGTGGTTTTTGTACGAGTTGTACTTGTTGTAGTACCGAGATTACCTGGGATGAATTCGCCTTGCTGAAATCTATTTTTTTGTACCAAAAAAAAAACTTTATAAATAGTTCAGAGACTCTTAGTCAAACTTCAGTTGAATACTAGATTTCATAAGTGCTAAACGTCAAAGTGTTAGAGTGTTAAAGTGACTTGATCGTTTGAAAAGGCAAAAAAAGAGACTACATATTTAAATAAATTATAATTATTGTCAATACAAAAAAGTCGTGGACAATTCATTCGGTTGTGGTATTTAAATAAAAAATATGCCATTCAATTCAACATTTTGCTGTAATCCTTTTAAAAAATCCTGTCACACTGGGTGCAATAAAAGTTTAAGACAAGTCCAAGAATGGATGCTACTGTATACTAAGGATAAAAACATTACGATCTCAAATAAAATTTGTGGGACATGTAGAATAAAATTTTCGCATGTGAAGAAATCTAATAAATCTAATTTGGAAGAAGGTTCAGACATAAACGAAAATGTAGATACTTTCGATGGCATTGCGTCAGGCACGGAAGAAGATGACATTGCGTCAGGCACGGAAGAAGTTACTTTTTCAAAATTAAACCAATATTTACCGTATCTGGAACAATCTCCGATAAAAAAGAAGAAGTTACATGAAAAACGGTACAGAGATGCAAAATTCAGGAAAATAAGTGATTCGATTCAAGACAAAATTTTCCACGGTTCAGCACAATCAGCTCCGAAATAATAGAACAATTAAAAGAAAAGTTTAAAACATTAACAAAAAATAGTGAGAAAATCCAACTGCTAGCAATTTTACCAAAAAGCTGGACAATACATAAAATTGTGGAAGAATTCCTGGTTACAAACTATATCGCGCGAAAAGTTAAGCATTTGGTTGAAACAAAGGGTGTGATGAGTACGCCTAACGCAAAACTGGGAAGTCAAATTTCACCAGTGACAAGCAGTTTAGTAAAATCATTTTATGAATCCGATGACGTCAGCAGGTGTATGCCCGGACAGAAAGATTTCGTGTCTGTTTTTGAAAATGGTACAAAAGGCAGGAAAAATAAAAGACTTTTGCTTGGAAACTTAAGAGAAATGTACGCCTTATTCAAGGAACGACATGATGGAATAAAAATAGATATTTCCAAGTTTTGCCAACTTCGTCCGAGGAATATAATTCTAGCAAATGCGAGTGGATCTCATAACGTGTGTGTTTGTACAAAGCATCAAAATGTGAAGCTGATGATTGATGCTATAAATTTAAAAAAATTAACTTTTGGTGTTCTGAATTATCAGCTTGAATGTTACAAAGATTGTTTGAAACAAATGACATGCATTCCATCTTCTTCAAAGTGTCACCTACGTAAATGTAACAAGTGTCCAGGAATTGAAAATTTTAAAAGCAAAACTAAATCAATTACTAGAGCAAAATGATATAGATGAAATAACATATAAACAATGGGTTAGTGTAGATAGGGATAATTTGGAGACCATGATTGGCCAAGCCGACGTTTTTGTGGATTCCCTGTGTGAAAAGCTTCAAATTCTATTACCATTCATTTATTGCAAAACAGCAGGCAGCATATCTGAGCAAAAGAAAATCAAATTTGGAAGAATATGAGTATATACCAGTTTGCGATTTTTCAGAAAATTCTTCTTTTACTATTCAGGATGCAGTCCAGGGATTTCACTGGAACAACTCTCAGGCCACTTTATACAAAATTGCTATTTATTTTAAATCAGATGGAAAAACACAACATACAAACTTTAAATTAATATCTGATTGTCTTGTACACGATTCTGTAGCTGTTCACCTGTTCCATCGCCACCTGAATGTATTTTTGAGAAAAAAGTTAAAACAACCCCGAAGAAAATCACGTATTTTTCAGACGGTAGAGCTGCCCAGTTTAAAAATAAAAAGAACTTTATCAATTTATGTTATCATATGGAAGATTTTGGATGTAATGCTGAGTGGCATTTTTTTGCAACAAGCCATGGAAAAGGCCCAAGTGACGGTCTTGGAGGTACCGTAAATAGAGAGGCACGTCGAGCTAGTTTACAGCGTCCATTACAAGGTCAAATAACTACTCCAAAACAATTATATGAATGGTGCCTGCAAAATCTTTTGAACTGTAATTTCGAGTTTTTAACTCTAAAAGAACACGAAGAAGAAGCACGGTTCCTTCAAATTCGTTTTAAAGATTTGCGTACTATTCCTGGAACTCAAAAGCAGCATTCTATTGAACCTGTAGATAAAAAAAAATTAAAGTCAAGGGTTACTCGGCAGATGCAGATTTTTTAATAGGAATCCTTCAGAAATAAATAAATATGCTGTAATAAAGTGTTTAATAATGATAATAATTAATTTTGTTTTTTCTTTTTACCCACTTACAACTACAATTCGAGTCGGAAAGAACCCAACCAATTGTAGGGGAATGTAAGAAAAGATAAACTCACTGTTTATTGTTGGTGTTTTGTTTTGGGTTTAATATTGTTACAAGTAAGGCTTTGAGTGTTTATAATTCTTATTCGCTTTAGGGTTTTATATGTATAATATTTTTGGCCTTTCTAAAATCTTTGGAAAAGGTTTCCTGATGAGCTGACCTAAGCAACCAGTGAAATGCGCATAGAAGCTAGCTTTCCCTCAACAATAAATTTCAGTGTATTTATCAAATATGAAAAACTGGGAATTTAGCACGTCATACGGAAATCGTATTAATAATAGATAATACATTATGTTGTACTTTTTATTAAAGGTTTAGCAATTGAGAAAAAGAGTTTAAGCAAAAAAAGTCGAAAAAGTTCCGTTACATTTGATTTGTCCTTCTTTTTGTAATTTGTCACCTTTTTGTATTTTGGTACATTTCATGAAATACATAAACCTTCGCCTGCTTTTTTCTTAATAACTCATGTTGTAATAAAGACTCCACATTGAAATTTGGCAGACTTGTACAAAACATAATAAGAATTAACATATATTTTTTTGAAATTTTTAAAAATATTGATTTTCGAGATATATCCTTTGGAAATTTTAGTCCTTTTTTTATTTACATTATCTTTGATCGAAAATAAAAAAAAAAATTTTTTTGGAATGGCGCATGTTTTTGTCTGTAAAATGAGCCCTTTCTTATTACGCTATGTCTCCACGTAGCAATTTTTTTTGCTAAGCTCAAGCAATAACGTCGGCAGAACCATAGCGCAATAATTGCTGACTATATTGCTGGAGAACACGTGAAATTGCTTTGCCATAAAAAAACGTACAGAGAAATTAAATGTCAGATAAATAACAGCTGATTTTACAGCAGATTGCTAAGCAATAATTGCTCAAGCAATAAGAAGAGCAATCATTGCGCAATGGATTGCCACTCAAGGCAATATGCGGTCTATACGTCGCAAATTTTATGGAGCAATCAAATTTGACGTTTTCCGCAATAAATATTGCTACGTGGAGACCCGGGGTTAACGTACAATGAATACTTTTCGAGATACATATTAAAAATTGTGTTAAGGCATCTGATTGCATTTTTATTGATTTCTTCCAACTTGGAATGGCCATAATTCTAAAAGTTGGAAAGCTATATGTCTGAAAGTTGACAAATATTATTGTGCCGATCCATAGATCATGTGTACAAAATCTTATCAAATTTGGAGGTGCTGAGGTCAGAAATGTTAAT
This sequence comes from Pollenia labialis, assembly GCA_949318255.1. Lineage (NCBI taxonomy): Eukaryota > Metazoa > Arthropoda > Insecta > Diptera > Polleniidae > Pollenia > Pollenia labialis. Next base: position 59,511,754 of record OX439140.1, read on the forward strand.
ATTTTCGGTTGATTTCATATGTTTTTACCCTATAAGCTTATTCTTAAATTGTATTGTTTTGTGATTGCTATATGGTTTGTTGGGTATATAATAACTCCCACGAGTTTGTGGATTTGTTTTTTGCATTTGTTATAGGCATTTATAGACTCCATAAAAGATATGCATACATACGTACATAAATATGTACACATGTATTACACGCTTGTGTAGAAATTTATAATTAACCCAATTACGGTTGTCGTAGTCGAAGTTCGACAGCTGTCATTTGTTGAAGGCGCCTGTAATATTTTTTGGTTCCACGAAAAAAATCGACAGTAAATATTTCGTAATAGATTGAATCCATAAAAACGTTTTTTATTTAATAAAGTTGTATGTATTAATTTTCATTCAATTATTTATTTTGGTTTATTTTGTTGCGATTGATTTTTTCAGTAACGTTAACCAATTAAACTAAAATTAAATAATCACGGCCTGTTTTGTTTGAAAATCCGATTAACCTGTTTAATTTTTTATAAATAAGGCAGTTAATATTTCTTAAACTAAAATAAATAGACGTTGTGCAAAACTTTAATAGAAATATTTGTATTTAAATTCTTAAGTGACCACCCATCATTTAGTTTTTTAAAATTTAGTTATGTATTTCTTTACTATTTTAAATATCGAAAACAAAATGTTTAGAGACAAAAATTAGTAAAGGAATAGACAATAGATGGCAGACACAGTATCTGGAGAGCTCAACACTAAACAGGAGTTCCGGAAACAGTAAAAGAAATAATAATAAAATACATTTAAACGAAACCTTATCAACTAATGTTTGACTCACAAGAAAAACTTTGATAACTAATGCTGGGTCTCCACGTAGCAATTTTTTTTTTGCTTAGCATAAGCAAAAACGTCGGCAGAACAAGGGCACAATAATTGCTGATTATATTGCTGGAGAGCACGTAAAATTGCTTTGCTATTAACAAATGTAAAGAGAAATTAAATGTCAGATAAATGACAACTAATTTTGCAGCAGATTTCTAAGCAATAATTCCTCAAGGGAACAGAATTGCGCAATGGGTTGCCACTCATGGCAATATGCGGTCAATACGTCACAAATTTAATGGAACAATCAAATTTGACGTTTACCGCAATAAATATTGCTACGTGGTGACCCGGGGTAAAATGCATGTGGCAGCGTAAATAAAACAGAACTGGCAAAATAAAATAAAGTAATTTATTTTTGTTTTTTTCTTTACCCACTTACAACTACAGTTAGAGTTGAGGCTGTAAGAACCCAACAAACACGAAGTCAAACCTTTGATATGAAATGACTTTATCATATGACATCAAACGCAATTGTTTGATTTCAGATTTAAATTCAAATTGATAATGATTTGAAAATAAACATATGATATCAAATGTTTTTTCAATTTGATGTCAAATGTTTGTCAAATGTTAAAATCAAATCAAAAATAAACTTGGCAATACTAAAGCGAAAAATAAATGTAAGCACTAAAAATGGCGATTAAAGTTAAATATTTTTACTTTGTGGTTAGATGTGTTTTACTATTAAAAATAAATTTTAAAATAAAGTGAACAGTTTATTTCTTGTGAAAAATAAAAATTATTTGTGAGAAATTACAATGATTAAAAATACGAAAAAAGAAAAATAATAAAACGGGAAAGTGAAGAAAGTTTGATGAACGATCGCGGTGCTACAATCCTCAAAATAAAAGGGAGCCAAGTATTTTGTCTTTCCAAGAATAAGAGGACGGAAAGAACACTATTTCATCTTTTAGCTATGGTACCGAATGTTTATCTAAATAAATAATAATTTAAAATTAGAAAAATTAAATAGTTTTATTTATATTACACATTGTATTATAATCCACACTTGAAAAACATTGACAATTACGTTTGAAAGCAAGTTGAAAATAAAGGCATTTTTCAATTTGAAAATAATTTCACCTTTTTGTTGAGAACGCTATGATTTTCAAATGATTTTCAAATCATTATCAAACGTTTTTCGTTTGAGAAAACGTTTGATTTCAAATCATTTTCAATTTGAAATCAAACCTCTATGTTTGTTGGGAAAAGATAAACTCACTCTTAATTGTTGTTGTTTTTGTTTAAGTTTTTATATTGTTACAAGTAAAACTTGTGTTTATAATTCATATTAAAGTTATTAGTTGTTTTTGTTTGGCTGCAGGTCCACGTTAATAAATAAAATAAAAATTCGTAATATTTATTCTTGTGTTCTCTTGGGTTCTCTCGTTAGGACACAAACACATTTTACCAACAGAAAGAAAACATTTTCCAATTTTAAAAGTTATAACGGAAGGTGAGGATTTAGTTCAAACACTGAAAAATAAGGAGGATCAGGAAATAGCTAGGACAAAATTAACAACAAGTTTAGATAGCTACATAAATAAAATGAAATTGACTAATAGGGATAAATTTGTTCTCGACAAAGTAAAGGAAACGGAAAAGTTTTTAAGACTTAATAGGAATATTCTTATTTTGAATGCAGATAAAGGTAATACGACAGTAGCAATGAACAGAACAGATTATAATTTAAGAATTAATGATATTATAAGGGACAATTCAGTTTATAAGAAATTAAGTAAGGATCCTACTAATAGATTACAAAGGATAAATAATGACTTTGTTCAGGAACTTTTTAGGAGGAATTTAATAACAATTACGGAAAAGAATAAACTTAAAACTAATATAGCAATTGCACCTAGATTATATGGGGTTCCAAAAATTCATAAAATTGATTTTCCATTAAGACCAATATGTTCATGCATAAATTCTCCATCATATGAACTTTGTAAATATATTACAACGGTTCTTAGGAATATAACGGAAAATTCTAAATATAATGTAAGGGACTCTCTTCAATTTAAAAATAAAATTAAACATATTAGGTTAAATGATGATGAGAAATTAATATCTCTTGATGTAGTTTCATTATTTCCGAGTATACCTGTAGATCTTGCTGTAGATATAATAGAAGAGCAATGGGATAAGATAGAAGAACACACTAACATGGAAAAGGACTTATTTTTACGTATTCTGAAATTTTGTATAATTGATAATAGATATTTTCAATTGGACGGTAGTATATATGTTCAACTAAGGGGACTTCCTATGGGATCACCAGCGTCTCCAATTGTAGCAGATATTGTTATGGAGAGATTAATAGATAGATGTTTGGAACAGTTGACTATTAAACCTAAAATTATGACAAAATATGTGGATGATTTATTTTGCGTAATTAAGGAATCAGAAATAGCAAAAATTTTAGATGCATTTAATTCCTTTCATGCGGATATACAATTTACAATGGAAAAGGAGTTTGAATCTAAATTGTCTTATTTAGATACTTTGATAATAAGAAAGGGAAAAAGTTTATTAATTGATTGGTATCAAAAACCAACATCGTCTGGTAGAATAATTAATTATTTTTCAAATCATCCTAAAAGGATTATTATTAACACGGCTAGAAATTTTATAGATAGAGTATTGAAAATAAGTGATTCTTGTTTCCATAGGAATAATAAGGAAAACATTTTTAGAGTCTTAAGAGAAAATAGTTTTCCGAAGGAAATTATATCTTTTTTATTAACACAATATAATAACCATAGAATAAATAACTCGAACGGCAATACGGAACCAAAAGTTTATAAATCGCTAACTTATGTACCAAAATTTTCGGAGAGATTAGAAAAATCTAATATTTATGATACTGAAAGGTATAAAATTGCGCATAAATCTTATAACACAATAGGTAGATTATTTACAAATATGAAAGATAAGATAAATAAGTTGGAAATGTCGAATGTAGTTTATAAAATACCTTGTAGGGGAAATGTTAATGGACAATGTGGTAAAGTATATGTTGGTACAACGAAGAATAAACTAAAAACTAGGTTAACAGGACATAAGTCAGATCAAAAATATAGGCACATTGCATCACAAAAAACAGCTTTATCAGCCCATTGTGCAAATTTAAACCATTATCCTGATTTTGAAAATACAACAGTTTTAAATACGGAAAATAATTATAAACGTAGGTTTATGTTAGAAATGTTGCAAATTATAAATGTACCGGCAATATCGAGAATTAATTTTAAGTCAGATACTGAAAGTTTAGCACAAAATTATAGGCATTTAATTTGTAAAAATATAAACGGAAGTTAACAATTTATTTATAATGTAATAGATTAGTTTTTAAATTGGAAAACCTTTTTTGTTTTTAATTGAAAATTGTTTTATAATTTTTTGTTAAATTTATTTCATTTGTTAAAATTGTTATTATTTGTCAAAAATTAAAGAAAAAAACCCTGAAGAAGGCACACAACGGAGTGCCGAAATATTGGTTCAATAAATTTAATATTTTTTTATAAAAAAAAAAAAAAAAAAAAAAAAAAATAGACCTCAAGCTTAATAAAATAATAATAAATTTTATAAAGGTCGAATAGCAGTCAATTTATATAAAATGAGAAGCACATCTACAATCAATTACAATTTATTCAAAAAGAATCAAGATATAAGAAGAAACATCAACAGATTTAAAACCGTAAGGGATAAGCTTATCAAAATTAAGGCAACAATAACTTTCTTAATTCGCTGTCGTAATGTAGGTATCATTCCTAAATTTATAAAAAATTCAACTAAAAACATTTTAAATATTTTTCATGAGAATGAACGTTTACCATCATGTCATCAAACAATATCCAAGTATCTACAAGATCTACAACATAAAATTCTGAATTTGAGGATAAATCAACAACATCAATTAATGAGGGAAGTGCAAATGGAATATAGAATGACCACAGACAATTTACAAAGATATTTTAATAAAGAAGAATACAAAAAATTTTTGGATTTTGAGGATAAAGTAGCAAGGAACTTTAATGAGAAGGTCAAGAATAGACATAAGAGAAAGTTTGAAAATCTGGTAAATTTACAAAGGAAAGAATTAGGTATAAAATTAAACAATAAGTGGTTTATAAATAAGACTAAGATAGATATACCAGTAGATGCACAATGGGTTCTCTCGTTAGGACACAAACACATTTTACCAACAGAAAGAAAACATTTTCCAATTTTAAAAGTTATAACGGAAGGTGAGGATTTAGTTCAAACACTGAAAAATAAGGAGGATCAGGAAATAGCTAGGACAAAATTAACAACAAGTTTAGATAGCTACATAAATAAAATGAAATTGACTAATAGGGATAAATTTGTTCTCGACAAAGTAAAGGAAACGGAAAAGTTTTTAAGACTTAATAGGAATATTCTTATTTTGAATGCAGATAAAGGTAATACGACAGTAGCAATGAACAGAACAGATTATAATTTAAGAATTAATGATATTATAAGGGACAATTCAGTTTATAAGAAATTAAGTAAGGATCCTACTAATAGATTACAAAGGATAAATAATGACTTTGTTCAGGAACTTTTTAGGAGGAATTTAATAACAATTACGGAAAAGAATAAACTTAAAACTAATATAGCAATTGCACCTAGATTATATGGGGTTCCAAAAATTCATAAAATTGATTTTCCATTAAGACCAATATGTTCATGCATAAATTCTCCATCATATGAACTTTGTAAATATATTACAACGGTTCTTAGGAATATAACGGAAAATTCTAAATATAATGTAAGGGACTCTCTTCAATTTAAAAATAAAATTAAACATATTAGGTTAAATGATGATGAGAAATTAATATCTCTTGATGTAGTTTCATTATTTCCGAGTATACCTGTAGATCTTGCTGTAGATATAATAGAAGAGCAATGGGATAAGATAGAAGAACACACTAACATGGAAAAGGACTTATTTTTACGTATTCTGAAATTTTGTATAATTGATAATAGATATTTTCAATTGGACGGTAGTATATATGTTCAACTAAGGGGACTTCCTATGGGATCACCAGCGTCTCCAATTGTAGCAGATATTGTTATGGAGAGATTAATAGATAGATGTTTGGAACAGTTGACTATTAAACCTAAAATTATGACAAAATATGTGGATGATTTATTTTGCGTAATTAAGGAATCAGAAATAGCAAAAATTTTAGATGCATTTAATTCCTTTCATGCGGATATACAATTTACAATGGAAAAGGAGTTTGAATCTAAATTGTCTTATTTAGATACTTTGATAATAAGAAAGGGAAAAAGTTTATTAATTGATTGGTATCAAAAACCAACATCGTCTGGTAGAATAATTAATTATTTTTCAAATCATCCTAAAAGGATTATTATTAACACGGCTAGAAATTTTATAGATAGAGTATTGAAAATAAGTGATTCTTGTTTCCATAGGAATAATAAGGAAAACATTTTTAGAGTCTTAAGAGAAAATAGTTTTCCGAAGGAAATTATATCTTTTTTATTAACACAATATAATAACCATAGAATAAATAACTCGAACGGCAATACGGAACCAAAAGTTTATAAATCGCTAACTTATGTACCAAAATTTTCGGAGAGATTAGAAAAATCTAATATTTATGATACTGAAAGGTATAAAATTGCGCATAAATCTTATAACACAATAGGTAGATTATTTACAAATATGAAAGATAAGATAAATAAGTTGGAAATGTCGAATGTAGTTTATAAAATACCTTGTAGGGGAAATGTTAATGGACAATGTGGTAAAGTATATGTTGGTACAACGAAGAATAAACTAAAAACTAGGTTAACAGGACATAAGTCAGATCAAAAATATAGGCACATTGCATCACAAAAAACAGCTTTATCAGCCCATTGTGCAAATTTAAACCATTATCCTGATTTTGAAAATACAACAGTTTTAAATACGGAAAATAATTATAAACGTAGGTTTATGTTAGAAATGTTGCAAATTATAAATGTACCGGCAATATCGAGAATTAATTTTAAGTCAGATACTGAAAGTTTAGCACAAAATTATAGGCATTTAATTTGTAAAAATATAAACGGAAGTTAACAATTTATTTATAATGTAATAGATTAGTTTTTAAATTGGAAAACCTTTTTTGTTTTTAATTGAAAATTGTTTTATAATTTTTTGTTAAATTTATTTCATTTGTTAAAATTGTTATTATTTGTCAAAAATTAAAGAAAAAAACCCTGAAGAAGGCACACAACGGAGTGCCGAAATATTGGTTCAATAAATTTAATATTTTTTTATAAAAAAAAAAAAAAAAAAAAAAAAAAATAGACCTCAAGCTTAATAAAATAATAATAAATTTTATAAAGGTCGAATAGCAGTCAATTTATTTAAAATATCACATTTGACAAGTGAAGATTTTATAAAATTAAATAATTTTTTTAAACTACAAGTATTTTTAATTTTTGTGTCAAATAAAAAGTATTTATAATGGATATTAGTGTCGATTGATTGTATGAGGACGAAAAGGAAAACTCTTGTATAGATGTGCTATGTACAAGAAGACAAATTCGTGATGATTCCAACCCTCTTGAACCTCCCAGTGCCAGGTAAGAACTTATAATAAGTAAAGAAACTTTATTGTGCCTGATGAGATCTTCTTCTGGTTGCGGTAGCTGTTGGCAAATCTGCTGTTTGTATTATTGGTTTAACTGATTAAGTAGAATTGTCACTTCATGGTTGAATATTTTCAACACCAAATACTTGGCGGGTTGATGACACTTGCTCTTGCAATGCCAAGAGCTGCGAAACAGTATCCTCAAGGCTATTTAATGAGAGTTTCTTTTATTATTGGCAAGTTTTTTTACACTTGCCTTGTAGTCCATCCAAACCTGTGCCAAGAATATTATAATTTTATTTATTAGTGCAGTGTGTGTCCAATGGTGTTTTCTTTTCTACAAATAATGCTACATTTTAAAAGGTGCATGTATAAAATGTCTTGCTGAACATGTAATACTGCAATTTTTTATTTAACGAGAACAAAACACAAAATTGGATAGACCTGTTTTTAACAGCTGACAAAAAGTTGGTTCTTCAATATAAAAAAAAATATGTACATAAATCAAAAAGTGTGTTCGTCATAATATAAAAAAAAATATGCATAAACCTTAATATGTTAATAGATTGATATTAAATAAATAAATAAATGAACAAAATGAATGACGAAATTCCAATTTCTTGAGTTTGTTTCTCATAAAATATGTAAACAAGAAAATACCTTTGCCAGATTGCCATTTGGTTAACACCAAGTTTATACGATTTCTTGATTTGACGTTTTTTTTCAAAAATAATTTTATAACACCGAATTCATTTAAATTTTATACCACTGACACTTTCTTTTGTTTGCAAGAAAAAATAACCATTAAAACTTTAAATTTTTACTGTCCTGATAAAAGGCGATTTTTTCCCAACTCCGTCTGGTAACCCCATATATAAACAGTAACCATCTCTTATGACATTTAAGGGTGACTTTTTTAAGAATAAAACACGCTGGCCTTTTAGAGAGCAAAGCATTATTAAAAAACGAACACCAAATTACATTTTTTTAAATAAAATGTGACATTTTTTGTAGAAAAGAAAACACCATAAGAGAAGTACTTGTCGTGGTCCCAAACTATTACTGTCATATTCATAAAAAATAAAATAAGTTTAAAATGTGTTTTAACGCAAAATTTCCATACAAATTTTTCTTAAAATGCATTTCAAATCCATTTTAAATTTTTATGAATACGGCAGTTAAACTCCACTGAAAACTCTTCCCATAACATCTTACATGAATTCATCATCATATTAAACTTTTGTGTTTCCCGCTAGCAATTTCTAAGTTTCTCTAAATAATCTGGACAAGCCGGTAAAATTTTAAAAAATAGCGAAATATGTAGTTAATACAAAAATTTATACATACGATTTCTCCATTTTGTTTTAGATTACAGCCAATAAGTTGAAAACGGCAATACCACGGAAAAACTGATACACAACTGAATAGCAGCCAACTGCCTGTTGAGTTGAGAATGGCAATGCAAATTTACCAAAGAGGACAAAACTGTTACAAAAGTGGAGAACCGCAATAGAGGCATTATTTTCAACAACAACACTAGAATTTGTGGAAAAATTCTGCTACCAAGGTTGCACAATTACCAAGAAGAGATACGCAAATGAAGACGAATATTTGAGGAATTTGTAGAAGTATTCTGACTTATCGAAACAAAAAAACAAAAAACACAAGTCTTCATCACGTGTTTAAAGCCAATACTTCTGCAAATAAGTCAAAAGTCAATATTTAATTAAGTTTTTTTCGATTTCGTCGGTGGCAATACATACCATTTTTAAGCCCCGCTTCGTATCCACCTCAAATACGCCAACCGTAATCAGGTTGAATGTATAAAAACTCTAATGATAGATATTTCCTTTAGCATACTGATTAACTGAAGCAATTTTAGAATATGCATCCCTCTTGCTGGCCTGCTGGAAGCATATTTTATGAAAATATTTTTTTCAGTCAAGAAGAAAGCCATTGAAAGTTTTGAATTTCTTTCGAATATTCCTCATAAATTTAAACATTTTCATTTTGTTTCAAATTTGGTAAACGAATGTTTTATGCAATCTAAACAAGTTAGAAAGTATAGTAGGTTAAGTACGGCCATATGGCACCCTTAACCCCAGTATATAAAAAAGTATCAAATATGGGACCCATGGGCAATCATGGGCATGCCTAAACAAAATTATGTTATGAGGTTAAGGTTCATGTAAAAGTTCTTTCTGCCGAATATTATTTAGATATCTTCATCCATATGAGATTTAAGGATGGAAGTTTAAATGCGACATATGGTTAATTTTGGGCCTACTAGCACAACATTATGTCATGACATAGTAGCTATCACAAAAGTTATTATCGCAAATTTTAATGCTAATACCAACTTTTATAAGGAAGTAATGGCCTTTAAAGCTATTTTCAGGAGTGGTATTTGTATGGGATGTCAGTTCAAATATGGACCGGTTTCAATAAAATTTGGGTAGATGATTTTGCTTGCGATTCCACGAAGAAGGTTGTGTTGTAGTTATGTGAAATTATGGACCAATTGGTCCTTTTTTCAAAAGGCTAGGTCCTTTTACCATTTGCAACCTATGTACCATCTTTAACTAAATTATCTTCATAATTGCGAACTGTACTTTGCGCACAAGGTAAATATGGACAGCCAGTCGGACGAAAGTGGTTCTGAGCTGATCGGTAAACTTAAAGGTGGGTCTAGGTCCAATATTTCAAGGCTTTACAAACATCAGCACAAATGCATAATACCCTCTCCACTATTGTGGTGTGGGTATAAATATTTGGGGGATTCACAAGGTGTCATAAAGTCATGTGTCTTAAAATAATGTCATGAAAAATACGACTGTTGTGAACAACCCCACTTTATTCAGTGTGCTTTTTTGAATTGAAATCAGCTGATTTAAACCAAATATACAAAATAAATATTTACCATAAATAAAAAAAAAATTTTAATTCTAATCCTTGAATCAATAAATTAAATTAAATCTAACTTGACTATTTTCCATTTTTCAGACTCAAATTAGAAATAAATTTTTTTTCGTTTGTTTACCAAACAGCAGAGTCATAAGCCGATCTAATTTGCGTCGCAAGTGATTTTTTGCAAAAATTGCTAGCTGCAGGTCAATTTCGGCGACGGCTAACAAAAACGAGTGCGGTTCGGCTCAGCCTTTCAGCGCAGGTCTCTTCGGATTAATTACGACAGCACAATAAACATAGCTAGCAAAGTTATATTCACATAAGACACTTTTTGTTTACAAAGCAACAACACTATTTTTAAACCATTGTAAAATCTAAGAATAGTATGACAATATAACATGATAGCACAACTTGTGAATGCCCCGATTGTATTGGGTTCTATTTTGGTTGACAAGACGCAAAACGAAACATATTTTTCAACTTTTTTGCGGTTTTTTGGTATTTTTTTTTAATATTTGGTTTAAATCTTCTAGAAAAATGTTGTAATTATAATTTTTTAAATAACTTGTAAAAGTGCTATTTCGGCTTTGCCGAAACTTATATATCTTTCACCATGGTGCGATAAGACCAGAGAGTTCTATAAATATCGCTCTTTAGATATAAATAAATCTATTTTGTTCCACGCCCAATTCTCAAATTGCAGTATGAAACATTGTTTTACCAGAAACATTAATGGCCATTTTCTCAATGTACCGTCAAACTGCCTGTAACTTAATGTCAACATAAATTTATTAGACCGATAAACTGTCTGTTAACAATTTTGGGTTTCTCAATATACCGACAAAAAACATGGTTTTAAGCTGGCAACACCTCTCAAAATACATACATGTAAATGTTGGGAGTCAGCTGATTGAATTTATCTGTACGGCAAATGAAAGGAAAATAAATAATCGGCAGATGAGTGCTGGTTAGCTTTGCGACAGAATAGAAGCAAATGAGACATTGAGAAACCCAAATTTCTTTAATGTGCAGTTTTTCGTTGGGAAAAAAGTTAATCGGGTAATGAGAAAACGGCCATAAAACTTTTAATTCTACAATAATCCCGCCCATTCACTATAGGTCAAATGAGGTTATGTTAACTGGAATGTGTTCAGAATGCTTTGTGAGGAAAAAATTAAACAAAATATTTAACCTTTTTGGCTCCGCTGTGCCTTTTACGTCCCTTAACCGTACGGAGACAAAGCCGCATAAATACGAAAACTCTGATCTACACCAAAATTTTACCAGCTGCATAGATTTCTGCGCTGTGTCGAAGAAAAAATTTTTTTTTTGGCGCTCGGTCCAACTTCTTGAGATATGGGCCATTAAAGTTTAAGTATATAATCGGTAATATCTCAGCTATTTATGCTAAAGGTAATTTAAAGTCTATAAATCTGTATATAAATATATTAATTTTTATTAACCCATTGGGGGGAAAATTTTTGGTAAAAATCCGTTTTTCTCAAAAAACAGCCCTACTAACTTATTTTATTTTTAGAACAGATTATAGGGAACATTGCAGAAAAAAATTTACAGTTTAGGGCCCTAATGCATTACAGGTCCCTTTACCCTTTGGGGACCAAAACTAGTTTATTCATATACACATATAATATCGTATGTATTATGGGTTTTCTTTTTATACCCTTCACCGAAGGTAGAAAGGGTATATATAACTTTGTCATTCCGTTTGTAATTTCTACAATATGGATCCTACACCCTATAAAGTATATATATTCTGGGTCCTTATGAAAAGCGAAGTTCAAATCCGGTTGTCCGTCTGTCCGTCTGTCCGTCTGTCCGTCTGTCCGTCTGTCTGTTGAAATGGGTTTTCCGAAGCCCCCAGATATGATGGGGACTTGGTTGGGGTATCTTTATGTCAGGTATTCTTATTATAATTTTGCTATTGAAATTCAGCCAGATCGGTCCACAAATGGCTGAGATATGACCAAAAAACCACGACTACCTCTAATTTTTTCCAAAAATCCCTTGTGTTTGTTGTATTTTTATTACTTTTTGCTGTATATCTAGGGAACTGCAAAAGCCAAAGCTTCCAAATTAGGTACACACATTAAGGTTGCTAATACACACCATCCTACAAAATGTGGGCGGGATTGGGGAAGTGGGCGTGGTACCTCCCATACAAAAAA